>CM048747.1:358679683-359299001 GCA_026315105.1 Locusta migratoria
GTTTTTAGAACTACGTGTTTCTCTCTCCTGAATGCTCTTCAGTATAGGCTCGACATAAGAAAAATTATCTTGTTGTTGGATAAAGTGTCAATAAACTGACCGTGGCTATTTGAAACGAAGAATCTCACCACTGACTATGTTTAGAGAAAATTAAACTAAAGCTAAACCTTGACAGTAGGGAGGGGAATTCAATACCTCTTCTCCCGAAAACTATTAAAATTTTTGACCTCTACAAAATTTCTCTCAGTTAAATACATAGTGTGAGAAACTTAAAGACGAAAGCAAAGATGATACGTTCTTCTGACAAGTAACATTTCCCAAGTGGCATTTGCAGATTCCGAATCATTTAGATCATGTTGTAGTCTAGATGGATATATTTATGTACGACCGTTGAAGCGGCGCAAATGCTCACGAAGAAGAAAACGCGGGTGTTATCTTTCTGAGTACCTTCTATCGAGATATGAATTTTTTTAAACATAATTTGAATAGTAGCTATTGTACTTTATAACTGTGGAATCACATTTTTAAACTTTTTGACGTATATCGAAAACCTCACGTACCTCATAATTTTGGAAACGGTAAAAATGTTATGTGTAGTGACTCTAATAGTATATTTAAGAACAAATTGAACCTTATTTGGTAAAGCTACACCTCGAAGTTGCACTAGTCAAGTGTACGTTGGAACTACTCGTTTATATCACTATACGCGCGCAGTGTTCGCCGTATGTCGTTTGTCAAATTCGACGGAGAGCGAGATCTTATTATTTCAATTAAATCCGTCAGGAGTCCGTCTTTTATGGTTGCAGTGTGAAAATACAAACAAAATTATCGCCATGTTATCCTGCTCCACCTCAATTCCACTGTATGAGCAATCAGTGGTGTACTTAATTTGCTCTTCTAAGGGGGAGGGAGGGAGGAGGGAAGAGAGGAGAGGTGGAGGGGGCAATGGAGGGAGGGGAGAATGGAGGGAGGGGGGAATTTAGCTGAGAGGACTGCGGCGCGCCAGTGACGTTCTGCACGGCCACTAAGGTCGGGGGTTCGAATGCCTCTCGGGCAAGGATATTTGTGCCGCCCTTAGTATTAGCTAGTTCATAAGTAGTTTGTAAGTTTAGAGACTGATGACCCCGTAGTTAAGTCCATAAGCTCTACAAACATTTGAACATTTTGTGGAATTCAGTCCAGTTCAAGATATTTACTCAGATCAACACTCCAGCCTAACACGAAATGTTAAACTGTTTTAATTTTTATAAATGGAACAAAGGCTACAGCATAATCGCCTTAAAAGAGCTTCAAAAATATTGAAATGTTTGTAAATCAATGTGACTTAACTTTGCTGGTCATCAGTCCCTAGACTTACAAACAACTTGAACTTATACTTAGGACAACAAATACATCCATGCCTGAGGGAGGACTCGAAGCTCCGACGGCGAGCAGCGGCGCGTTCCGCAGCTAGGGCCTTGGAGCGCTCGGCCACTCCACGCGGCAATGAGCTTCGCTGATATGATGACTCGCAGACGGGGGGGGGGGGGGGCGTTGGCCAGGCATTCCTCCCTCCCCCGCGGTTTATTGACGCTGCTGTTGGCAATATTGCAGCGCAAACAATTTTTCCATGTTCGCAATATTATTTACACTGCACACAGACATTGGAGCTGGACATTTTTCTTCTGCACCGAAGGACTCAGCACGAAACAAACGTCCAATAACCAATTGGCTCAGTTTCGGGGAGAGTGTCCGCCGCGCGGGTATGGCCGCGAGGTCTAAGGCGCCTTGTCACGAATTGCGCGGCCGCTCCCCGACGGAGGGTCGAGTCCTCTCTCGGACATGGGTGCGTGTGTTGTCCTCAGCCTAAGTTAGTTAAAGTAGAATTTTCACTCTGCAGCGGAGAGTGCACTGATATGAAACCTCCTAGCAGATTAAAATTTTGTGCCTGATCCGGGATTCGAACCTGGGACCTTTGCCCTTCACGGGCAAAAACCGTCTGAGCTATCCTGGCACGCTTCACGGTCCGTCCTCACAACTTTATTTCTGCCTGTACCTCGCCTCTTACTTTTCCAATTTCACAGAATTTCTCCTACAAAAGAGTGAAAATTTCATTCTGGAAACATCCCTTAGGCTGTGGCTGAGCCATGTCTCTACCATATCCTTTCTTCCAGAAGCGCTAGTTCTGCAAGGTTCGCAGGAGAACTTCTGTGAAGTTAGGAAAGTAGGAGAAATAAAGTTAAGAGGACGGACCGTGAAGCGTGCCGGGATAGCTCGCATGCTAGAGCGGTTGCCCGCGAAATGCAAAGGTGCCAGGTTTTTAATCCCGGTTCCGGCACACAATTTTAATCTGCCAGGATGTGTCTTAGTTTGTTTGTAAGTACAGGGACCGATGACCTCAGTAGTTTGGTCCTATGGACCGCTGCAAGCTGCGCTGTTTCTGACTTCCTGGTTTTCCATTCAGTTCAGTGCACTCTTTCATACAATAATGAGTATGAATTTACATCTCGTTTCCTGCTCTGTTACGGAGAAAAAAAAAAAAAAGTTCAAATGTCTGTAAATCTATCGGACCAAACTGCGTGGTCATCAGTCCGTAGCTTACAAGCTACGTAAACCTAGGTAAACTAACCTAAGGACAACACAAACACCCATGCCCTAGGGAGGACGCGAACTTCCAACAGCGAGCAACCGCGCGCTCCGCAGCGAGACGCTTTAGACCGCTCGGCTACTCCACCGCGGCTTACGGAGAGGACGTGTAGGTTGAAGCGATAAGGATCGACGACTCAATCGCGCTGCATTCCATCCACGCTTATAAATGAGGGCAATTTGCTATTGGCGTCACGGTTCGCTTTCCACTCGACGTCAAAGTGGACAAATAAATAAAAAATAGGTTATAATAAGTGGAGGAAGGCCGTATCGCAGAACGGCTTCCTGGAGGGCAGCTTGTGGAGGCTGCTCTGGTTTTCGGCCGGCAGGCTGCGGGCGGCAAATTAGCAGACCGGTATTAACGGGCCGCAGGAATCTTAAAGAGGGTAACGGCGCGCCTGCGGTCGCCATCTGGGACAACGCGGGCCGGCTGCGGCCGCGCGAAACCCGACACCTAACTGTCCGCGCATGCGCACAGCGGGAGCCCTTCCTACTGTTACACAAACAGCTCGCTTTACAGCAGGTGCACAGCACGCCTTATGGATAGGCCCTCTTCATAGGCGTAATCAGGCTATGATTTCAGAAGGGGTTTTGAAATAATGGACATTGTGATAACGTGTAATCTTAAAAGAACGGCAAACGGCACTAATAATGTACGAATACAGCATAACTTTGACTGGAGAGAACACACAGAAAATATTGTGGGGATGGCGAACCAAAGGTTACGTTTCATTGGCAGAACGCTTCGAAGATGCACCAGCTCCACCAAAGAGAGACTGCCTACATCACACTTGTGCGTCCTCTCCTGGAGTACTGTTGCCCCTTGTGGGTCCCTCGCCAGGTGGGACTGACGGAAGACATTGAGAAGGTTCAGAGAAGGGCAGCCCGTTTTGTTTTATCACGTTACGGGGGGGGGGGGGGGGGAGCGACACGGAAATGTTGCACGAATTGGGGTGGAAATCATTAAAAGAAAGACGTTATTCATTGCGGCGTGATCTGTTTGCGAAGTTTCAATCACCGATTTTTACTTCTGAATGCGAAAATATTTTGCTAGCACCCACCTACTTAGGGAGACATGACCATCCCAATAAAATAAATCAGATCGAAAACGGAACGATTTAGGTGTTCTTTCTTCCCGCGCGCTATTAGAGAATGGAACGGTTATGAAAGTGGTCATTGAACCCCCTGCCAGGCACTTGAATGTGATTTGCAGAGTATCTATGTAGATGTAGATGTAGTAGTGAGCTTCTTGATGCTGTCGCATCGTTCAAATACCTAGGCATAACATTGCAGAGCGATATGAAATGGAACGAACATGTAAGGACAGTTGTGAGTAAGGCGAACAGCCGACTTCGGTTTATTGGGAGAATTTTGGGAAGATGTACTTCACCTGCAAAAGAGACCGCCTATAAAACGCTTGTACGACCACGTCTTGAGTATTGCTCAAGTGTTTGGGACCCACAGCAGATCAGTTTAAAGGAAGACATAGAAGCAGTTCAGAGGCGAGCAGCTAGGTTTGTTACTGGCAGGTTCGATCAATGCGCGAGCGTCACGGAAATGCTACGGCAACTCAATTGGGGATCGCTGGAGAAAAGAATGTTCTTTTCGTGAATTTCTGTTGAGGAAATTTAGAGGGCCGGAATTTGAATCTGAGTGTAGTACGATCCTGCTGCCGCCTACTTACATTTCGCGTGGTGATCACAAAGACAAGATAAATTAGGGCTCGTACGGAGGCATATAGGCATTATTTTTTTCTTGTTGTATTTGGGAGTGGAATAGAAAAGGAAAAGTCTAGTAGTGGTACAGTGTACCCTCCGCCATGCACCTTACGGTGGATTGCGTAGTATGTATGTAGATGTAGATATATTATTTATATTAGCTGAAAACCCGGCTTTGCCCGGATATTTATTTATTTATTTATTCCTGCCTGAGTTAGTACTTCTATCGCTTCTCTCTCTGTCCATCTCCTTTTTTTTCTAAAATCATGCTATATTTATCACAGAATAAATAAGAAATAAGGCTGCCTCGCATAATGCACAAAATTATAAGTGCAGTATCCAAACAAAGAAAGATAGTAATCAAAATACAAATGACATATAAAATGCAAACGATCTCATATTTGTATAACGTTGTACAATTGTATAATTTTTAGGTATATATTCATTTGTATCTGTATCTGTAAAATTTGTTGCGAATACAATTAGTAGTAAAGAAGTAATAGTTAAAACTTGGTGCGTGATGGGGCGATTTTCCATAGGCGCTACTGTCTATGTGCTAATATATCATGAACTACGTGTCGTACTGTGATACAATTTAGAAGGTACATTCATCTGTATGTGTCTATACTGTCTGTAAAATTTCCTGCGGCTACAATTTGTAGTGTAGAAATTATGATTTGTAACGTCATACCGAATGACGTAGTTTTAGTCCTGAACAGCGAAAAAGTAGTAACCGAGAAACTTATTCCCTTTCATAATTTTGCTTTGGTTGTCAGCGAGAAAAAGTTCAATAAAGGTTTGAAATTATGTTTAGAGTTGGTTGTAAGTTTCTTGCAACTCTTGTTGTTTATGACATTATATCTCCTGAACAATGCGTTGTATGTGATTCTTACTCCTACTGTAATTGTTACCTCACGCAAGGGATATATGTACCAAGTTTGTTTGAAATCGGTCCAGTGATTTAGGAGAAAATAAACAGTATTGTCGCTTAATGCAGCAGGTTTCCGCGCATCTCATTCTTTATGAAGTCATATCTCGTGAAGTATGTGTTGTACGTGATTCTTACACTTACGGCGATCGTCCTCATCGATTGAAGCTTACATGATCAAAATTTGAAAAAGATTGGAACAAAACTGTAGATTTCTATGCAATACGTACACACAAACACACGATCATACCGACACTCTGCTTTATATATAAAGATTTCATTCCAAATGACAGTATACTAAAGAGTCACCATAGTATAGAAACTGAATTATTAAGGATCTTAAGGATGTACGTATTCTCTAAAATAGGAAAGAGGCAAATCGTATCGTGAAGATAGGCAAATTCAAATCGAAACGCAATTGATAATCAGAAAATCAGTGCGTAAATCTTTCAATAACTCTTGAAGCATTTTTTGCAGCCCGTGAAAGCTGCCAATGACAAAAATAAGTGTACGATACTCTTTGACAACACAGGAATGTTGATTCGTTTATACAGAGTTAATCTAAATTCGCACACTCGGGCTTCGCAGCGCGTTACTCACATGCTAGCAATAAAAAAATGTCTCTCACAAAATTTCTTCCTGTTCATATTTCCGTCAGTAAATGGACGTCAAAGATTGAAATGGGTGTATGTCCCGTACGTCAGTGTGTTTCATAAAATTACACTTCGACACCAACAAACTTCTAGGAGGTGTGGGAGGTGTCTTGAGGAACAAAGTGAGCATAGAAATTCATGCCCGGAAAAGCCATTCAACTACGCTACGGAGAGTCCAAGTTACTGCTAGACACCCCCTCCAGCAACTTGGACGCTCAGTAGCGTCATTGGATGACGTTTCCGGGCATGGGTTTCTATGCTGACTTTGTTCCTCAAGACACCTCCCGCATCCCCTAGACGTTTGCTGGTGTAGTAGTGTAATTCTGAAACACACTGACGTATGGAGCACATACCCATCTCAATCTTCGATGTCCATTTACTGCTGGAAATATGCGCAGGACGAAAATTTGTGAGAGACCTTTTTTTTATTGCTAGCATGTGAGTAATCGCGCTGCGATGCCCAAGTGGGCGAATTTAGATTCACCCTAATAGGAACATCAAGAAATATTGCTGACTGACACTGTAATACATAAGCGACATTGTAATTACTAATAGTGGTGTTGGAAAACAGTTCAACTCTCTCTTAAACAAAATGTAGCTCCAGGGCCGGACAGGGTCATGACAGTTTCTACCCAAAATCGTCACAGGATATAGTCCCCCTCTTTGCCATAATTTACCATGAGTACCTTGAACAACAAATTGTTCCCAGTGATTGGAAATCAGGCAAGTCACACTCGTCTAACAGAATCAGACAAATTAACAGAAGTCATCTGGAAAAAAAATTAGTAAACTGCTCATTTTTTCAGTAGTAATCACTATAACAAAACATTTAACGCACTGTGAAACAAGACGGACAATTCTTCCACGCAAAAATGTTTGCAGTTAGCTACAGGACCATGATTTGGCACCTCTTCGTCCGCAACATACCGATGACCACGAATGTCTCTCTTCTACATCTACGTCTACATCTACATGGGATACTCAGCAAATCACATTTAAGTGCCTGGAAGAGGGTTCATCGAACCACCATTACACTAATTATCTACCTTTCCATTCTCGAATAGTGCGCGGGAGGAAAGAACACCTGAATCTCTCCTTTCGAGCTCTGATTTCTCATTTTTTATTCAAATCAAATGTTTGTAAAGTCCATGGGACTTAACTACGGGGTCATCAGTCCCTAAACTTACAAACTACTTATGAACTACTTACGAACTAGGACGGCACAAATATCCATGCCCGAGGGGGGATTCGAACCCCCGACCGTAGTGGCCGTGCAGACCGTGACTGGAGCGCCTTAGTCTCCTCGGCCACCGCGGCCGGCTCATTTTTTATTCTGGTGATCTTTTCTACCTATGTAAGTGGGATTCAACAATATATTTTCGCATTCGGAGGAAAATGTTGTCGATTTGAGTTTCGTAAGTAGTCCACGCCGCAGCGATAAGCGCGGTTGTTGTAATGATTCCCATCCCAGATCCTGTATCATTTCTGTAACGCTGTCTCCCCTATGTCGTGACAATACGAAACGAGTTGTCCTTCTTTGGACTCTTTCGATGTCCTCCGTCAAACCCACCTGATAAGGATCCCACACTGGGCAGCAATACTCCAAAAATGGACAGACAAGCGAAGTGTATGCAGTTTCTTTTGTAGTTCTGTTGCATCTTTTAAGGGTTCTGCCAATAAAACGCAGACTCTGGGTCGCCTTTCCCACGATATTATCTACGTGCTCTTTGCAATTTAAGTCTGAAGTAATAGGTATTTTGTGGAGTTTACGGGCTCACTTTTGATTGATTTATCTTGTAAACAAAGTTTAACGGATTTCTTTTCGTACTCATGTGGACGACCTCACACTTCTCATTATTTAGAGTCAATTGCCAATTTTTACACCATACTGATATCTTATTCAGATCTTTCTGCAGTTGGTTTTGATCTTCAGATGAATTTACTAGACAGTAAATGACGGCGTCATCTGCAAACAACCTAAGAGAGCTACTTAGGTTTTCCCCTAAATCGTTTATGTAAATAAGGCACAGCAGATGTCCGATAACACTACCCTGTGGAACGCCCGATAACACCTCTGTTTTAGTCGATGCCTCACCATCGATTACTACGAACTGTGTCCTCTCTGACAGGAAATCCCCTATCCAATCGCAAATTTGGGGCGATATACCATAACCACGCAATTTGATTAAAAGCCGTTTGTGAGATACGGTGTCAAAAGCCTTCTGGAAATCAAGAAATACGGAATCGATTTGCGAACTCTTGTCGATAGCACTCATCACTTCGTGTGAATAAAGAGCTAGTTGTGTTTCGCATGAACGATATTTTCTAAATCCGTGTTGGCCTTGGGTCAATAGATCGATCTGTTCGAGATAATTCAAATCAAATGTTCAAATGTTTGTTAAGCTTATGGGACTTAACTACGGGGTCATCAGTCCCTAAACTTACAAACTACTTATGAACTACTTACGAACTAGGACGGCACAAATATCCATGCCCGAGGGGGGATTCGAACCCCCGACCGTAGTGGCCGTGCTGACCGTGACTGGAGCGCCTCAGTCACTCGAGATAATTCATAATATTTGAATACAGGATATGTTCCAAAACCCTGCTGCAAATTGACGTCAATGAAATAGGCCTGTAGTTTAGTGTGTTACTCCTACTGCCTTTCTTGAATATAGGTGTGACCTGTGCAACTTTCCAATCTTTTGGTACAGATCCTTCTATGAGAGAGCGGTTGTATATGACTGTTAAGTAAGGAGCTATCGCTTCAGCATAATCAGATAAAAATCTAATGGGTATACAATCCGGACCAGAAGACTTGTTCTTGTTAAGTGATTCAGGGCTCCAAAAAAATATGGGAATCGCATGGGGAGAAATCGTTAAGGAAGGTTGCACCGTCTAGGCTATTTGTAAAGAAGTAGTGGTTTTTTCCGAACTTTTCAGACTTACGTATTGTATCATGTTCTTTTACCTGTCGATTGGTTCCTGAAAACAGATTCCAAGCTTTGCCCTTATTCATCACTGATAGACTGTATTATAAAATAATTTATGATCTATTCAATTCATAATTAATATTACACAAGTAACTGACATTAAATTTATTGCCTTTCGCAAACGTTTTCTTATTACTGGATCCCTAATTATTTTATGGTTCAGGTACTTGCTCCTGTGGCGGGCGACCCCCCCCCCCCCACTCCCGCCCCTTCTCCAGCAAGACTTTGCCACCCCCCCCCCCCCCGAGGGTCACGATCCAAAGGTTGAAAAACACTGCTCTAATGTGAGATGACTAGGAAAAACTGGGGTCCCCCCCCCCCCTCCACTGCGATTCAGAAGGCAAAAGCTAATGGCTTCGTATGTTGTCCGTATTCATGCTGTACCTCACCACCCAAATCGCAGGCTCCTCTTCCCAGCTGTCCAACACCCTTCCCCACGACGACGGCCGCGGTCGGGTCTTCCGATTGCGGCCCGTGTTCGTTCCCTTCTTTCTTCCCTAGAGTCCCTTCCCATCCCCCTCTCACCTTTCAGTACCGTTCTCGTACTCCTCCTTGGGTCATTCCACGCATCCAGCTTCGGTTGGACTTGAACCGAGACTCCAAAGCCTCTGTTGCACCAACGACTCTCCGTCACCAGTTTCAGGCCCTTCTTGATTCGTACCGTGGCGCTGAATTTGTATACACCGATGGTTCCCTAGTCGATGGCCATGCTGGGTATGCCTGTATCCACGGCCGGTTTATTGAAAAACATTCATTACCCTGTGGGAGTAGTGTGTTTACGGCGGAACTTGTCGCCATTTGGTGGGCCCTTGAACATCTCAGAGCCTGCCCCGGAAAGTCTGTGGTTATCTGTACTGACTCCCTGAGCGGTTTGCAAACCTTTAACCAGTGCTTTCCGAAACACCCTTTGGTACGGTCCATTCAGGAAGCTGTATACGGACTAGGTGACAATGCCTCCACGGCTACTACCGTTTTACATTTTATTCGCGCATCTGGTTTTTACCACTCCATTTAATGGAAGACACTTATGCCTGATTCTAAGGCCCTCACTTTTACAGTGCTTTTAAGTTATTCAAATAATGTTTGTAAATCTATCGGATCAAACTGCGTTGTCATCAGTCCGTAGCTTACAAACTACCTCCGACGGCGAGCAATCGAGTGCTCCGCAGCGAGGCACCTTAGACCGCTCGGCTACTCCACCGCGGCTTTTAAGTTAGTGATAGCCTCTTCCTTTTCGATTGAGGTGGTTTTTAGTGTGTACAGCATGGCTCGCTCATCTGTTTTTATCCTAGGGATCAGTCAGCCATTGTATTCTGGTGTGAAATTTTAGTCTCCTGCACCAGTAATTTTATGAATAAAGAACAGTCTAGAATGCAATAATTTATTTCATTCAAATAGTTTCAGTCTTATTTAGACCATCTTCAGGAATTTTGGACTCCATCGATGTTGTGGAGCTATCTGGGAGCCTTCCAGTGCGTCACCCGTTTTGTGCACTCCTGTGTGTGTCGGTGAAATGCTGATTTTCATTTTACACCCATCAAGAATTTCTCTCATCCGTATTCTTTCTATGTTTCCATTTCGTCAAAAGAGATGAAATAGTGAATGCAGCAGAGGACAAAATAGGTAGAAAGCCAAGACCTACAAAAAAAACCTTGAATATCATAGGAAATATTAAATTTAATTGATGAAAGGAGAAAATATAAAAATGCAGTAAATGAAACAGGCAAAATGGAGTACAGACGACTAAGAAATTAGATTGACAGGAAGTGCAAAATGGCTAAGCAGGAGTGGCTAGAAGCTAAATGCAAATCTGTAGAAGAATGTATAAGAAGGGGAAAAGTAGATACCGCCTACAGGAAAATAAAAGAGACATTTGGGGACAAGAAAAGCAACTCTACGAATATCAAGAACTCAGATGGGAAACCATTTCTCAGCAAAGAAGGGAAAGCTGAAAGGTGGAAAGACTACATAGAGCAGCTCTACAAAGGAAATGAACTTATTAACAATGTTGTAGGAAGGGAAGAGGAAGTAGATCAAGATGAAATAGGAGATACTATACTGAGAGATGAATTTGACAGAGCCCTGAAAGACCTAGGTCGGAACAAGGCCCCAGGAGTAGATGACATGCCCTCAGAGCTACTAAAGTCTGTGGGAGAGCCAGCCATGACAAAACTATCTGAACTGGTGTGCAAGATCTATGAGACAGGCGAAATACCCTCAAACTTTAAGAAAAATGTAATAATCCCCATTCCAAAGAAATCAGGCGCAGACCGGTGTGAAAATTACAGAACCATCAGTTTGATAAGTCATGGTTGCAAAATGTTAACAGGAATTATCTACAGGAGAATGGAAAAGCTGGTAGAAGCTGACCTCGGGGAAGATCAGTTTGGATTCAGGAGGAACATAGGAACCCGGGAGGCAATACTCACTTTATGTCTTATCTTAGAAGATAGATTAAGGAAAGGCAAACCTACATTTTTAGCTTTTGTAGATTTGGAGAAAGCGTTTGACAATGTTGACTGGAATACACTCTTTCAAATTCTGAAGTCAGCAGGGTTAAAAAATAGGGAAACGAGAGTTATTTACAACTTGTACAAAAGCCAGACCGCAGTTATTGGACTCGAAGGGCATGAAAGGGAAGCATCAGTTGGGAAGGGAGTAAGACAGGGTTGTAGCCTTTCTCCGACGTTATTCAATTTGTACATCGAGCAGGCGGTGAAGGAAAGCAAGGAAAAATTTGGAATAGGGATTAAAGTTGAGGGGGAAGAAATAAAAACATTGCGTTTTGCTGATGACATTGTAATTCTGTCAGAGACAGCAAAGGACCTGGAAGAGCAGTTGAATGGAATGGACAGTGTGTTGAAGAGAGCGTATAAAATGAACATTAACGAGAGAAAAACAGAAATAATGGAATGCGGTCTTAGAAAATCAGGCGATGCTGAAGGAATTAGATTAGGTAATGAAACAATGAAGGTAGTAGATGAGTTTTGTTACTTGGGTAGTAAAATAACATGTGATGGTCGCAGTACAGAGGATATAAAATACAGAATGGCAATGGGAAGAAAAGCATTTTTGAAAAAGAGAAATTTGCTAATGTTGAATATTCAATTTAAGTGTAAGGAAGTCTTTTCTGAAGGCATTTGCGTGGAGTGTTGCCTTGTACAGGTGTGAAACATGGACGATAAGCAGTGTGGACAGGAAGAGAATAGAGGCTTTCGATATGTGGTGCTACAGAAGAATGCTGAAGATTAGGTGGGTAGATTGCATAACTAATGAAGAGGTACTGAACAGAATTGGCGAGAAAAGGAATTTTTGGCATACCCTGACTAAAAGAAGGGATCGCTTGGTGGGACACATTCTTAGACATCGAGGAATCGTAAATTTAGCATTGGAGGGAAGTGTGTGGGGTAAAAATCGCAGAGGGAGACCAAGAGACGTGTATAGTAAGTAGATCCAAGTGGATGTGGATTGCCGTTCTTATGAGGAGATGAAAAGGCTTGCTCAGGATAGAGTAGGGTGGAAAGCTGCATCAAACCAGTCTCCGGACTGAAGACCATAACAACAACAACAAATGTCACATCATTGCTTGGAACAGGGGACTGATGACCTTGTAGTTTAGTCCTCTATAAACAACAACAACAACAACAACAAGGAAAAACAAGCTGCCTAACACGGGTCGTGTCGATTAAATACCCCCCCCCCCCCCCCCCACACACACACACCCGAAGTTCGCGGACCGCTTGCGGCTGCAGCAGTGTGGACGGGAGCGGCCGTGGGCCGCGGCAGAGCACGTGGTGCGCGGGCAGTGGACGGCAGGCGGCCTTGCCTCGCGCGCGGGGTCGCTGACCGGCGCCGGTAAACAGCGCGCCTCGCCTCTGGCTTTTACGAGCGGACTCAATCGGCGCGCTGTTGGCACAGGACGCGCCGGCCGCCGGCCGCCGATGACGTACGTCGCCCGCGAGCGGCTGCAGCGCCGGCACATTCCACTGGCCCACGAGCCGCTAGCGGCCTCAGCCGCCGCGACCGCCTCACCCCGGGTGCGCTGTATCAGTCACTACTAGTGACGCATTCTAGTCAGTATTCACCGTGTGCAAAAAAAAACGACACTTGCTAGTCTCCTCAATTTGTAATTAGTGCCGCCGATTCTCTGAAAGCTTGCGGTCTGACGCGAGTGGCAGCTGCGGGCATTAGCGATCGGCGCAGAACTGTGCGCCTCTAGTGCCCTTGATCTGGGCGGCCGTTAACCCGCCCTGCAAACCGGTAGCCGCGGCGCAGCTACGCCGCTCTAGACTCGTTTTCGGGCGGGCGTCGACCCTTGTGCAACCCTCTCCACTGTGCTCTCGTTTACTCAAAGTCTTAATAGCTTCATTCGCCGCTGTGCCAGGCGAGAGCGGAATACGAATACAATCATATTTCAGGCCAAGTTTCACACAGTTACAATTATACAGGTAACAGACTTTATAGACGCAAGATGCAAAAACATTTCGAAAGGAATTACTTCTCCGTTTATGAACTTATCGAATCTGTTGACTTCCTAGTCATTATAGACCGACCACGACTCTTTTGACCCACTTTAGGTTACGGTAGTAACACTAAAAGTGGTCCTTTGCGATCGTCTTTTGACGGCTCCAAAAGAAATGAAAATAACGGCTTAACCATTCATCTGACACGAAAATTGAATAACCGATTTAGTAGAGGAGAAAATTCTTTACAACTTTGCTCTCTTATGTATTTTTCATATCTCGTATCGTTTCAGAGATATTTGCAAAAATAATGGCGATTTTAGGATGTATGTCTGTCCGTAACGTGTTCCCTGTTTTTAAGACGAACCGTTCAACCAATCAGCACCAAATTTTACAGACATAATTGTAGACCACCACAGACCATAACCTCCCTTTATCAAATTTTTCGGCCAAAAAATACGTTAGTAATAAAAAAAAAAGCCATTTGTAATATAATTGTAATTGCATACGAACCGTTCATCTGACACGAAAATTGAATAACCTAATAGGTAGAGGAGAAAATTCTCTACAACTTCGGTCTATTATGTTTTTTTTCATATCTTGCATCGTTGCAGAGATATTTGCAATAATAACGGCAATTTGACGATGTCTGTGTGGCTGTAACGTGTTCCCACTTTTTTAGGTCGAACCGTTCAACCGATCGCCACCAAATTTTACAGACATAATTGTTGGCTACCAGAGACCAGAACCTCGCTTTTTCAAATATTTCGGACGAGAAATACACTATTAAAGCCAAAAAAGCCTTTGTAATGTAATTTTAATTGCAAATAAACCGTTCTTATCCGTGCTGCGTCGGCTGTACAATCTGCTACTGCTGCCCTTACATTACGACGAACTTGGCGAACGTCTGTGCTCCCCGGTCGTCCAAAATATCGTGTACGGGTATGAGAATGTTCAAGTTACCGTTGGAACCAGCATCGTTGCACAACTCACGCAGCATGTCCGACTTGTGTGAAAATTCTACGAGACGACCTTCCCGCCACTTGGATTCAATAGGTCGTTCACTTCAAGGTAGTTACAATGTTTGAGAAAAGTATATGTTCTAAAACCCTACTGCAAATCGCTATCAGTGATAAAAGCCTGTAATTTTTCGTATCATTCCTATGACCTTTCTTGAATTCTGAAGTGACCTGTACAACTGTCCAATCTATAGACATGGAACGTTCGCTGAGCGAGTGGTGGTATATGATTGCTAGGTATGGAGCTACTGCAGCAGCATACTCTGAGAGGAACCTAATTGGTATACATTCTGGACCGTGAGACTTGCTTTTCTTGTGATTAAAGTTCCTTTAATACTGCAGGGCCATCTACTTATAAATTAGGCATGCTGGCAGTTGTTCGTGATTTGCATTCTGGAGTATTTACTTCGTCTTCTTTGGTAAACAAATTTCGGAAAGCTGTATTTAGCAATTCTGCTGTAGTAGAAGTGCCATCCGTGCATCTCCCTTTTCTCCTCCTTCCTCCATCTCCTCCTCCCTCCTCCCCCCCCTCTCTCTCTATCTCTCTCTCTCTCTTTCCTGCCGTGGTGGAGTAGCCGAGCGGTCTAAAGCGTCTCGCTGTGGAGCGCGCGGTTGCTCGCCGTGGAGGTTCGAGTCCTCCCTGGAGCATGGGTGTGTGTGTTTGTCCGTAGGTTAGTTTACCTAGGTTTAAGTAGTTTGTAAGCTACGGACTGAGGACCACGTAGTTTGATCCGATAGATTTACAAACATTTCAACATTTCTCTCTTTCCTCTTTCTCTCGTCGCAGCTATTCAAAAAGCGATTGCTAGCTGACGGGCTGACTGCTGGGGCACAGCCGACTGTCTCAAAGCGGACGGCCAGTCAGCTAGCAATCGCGCTGGCTCAGGCATACCTGGATCACGTGACGTGATCTGCGCGCCGCGGCCTGTCTATCTCGTAGGTCACAGCTAAAGTAGCAACCGTTCTACAGGTCACACATCATTGCAGCTCTTATCCCAGTTATCTGATCAAGAGTATACAGACTTCACAATGTAACGCGGTACTGATCACTAGTTGTCATTGGAGAGGGATACACATTACTGTCATTTCAAATAAACTGCGGGTACAGCTCTATGATTTACGCAACCCTGTATACCTTGTCAGATCTGACGACATGGTTACGTGATGACGAAACTGACGCCATCTAGTAACCATTCTAGTGGTCACAGATCATTAAATCTCTTATCCACATTGTCTTATCAAAAGTAATCGGACTCCCGTATGTAATGCGCTATTGACCACTATACATTATCACATGGGCGCCATGTTATATGGCTTTATTCCAATCTCTCTCCTAAAATTGACTGTTACTCCTGATATTAAAATATACCGACGTTTTGGTCACTATTGCAAGCAGCCTTCTTTTGGGTTTCGTGCACACAGCTTACAACGGTAGCCAAAATGTCGGTGTATTGTAATATATTGACGATGCGTTCCGATAATTCTATTGACAGTGACAACAGCCGCGGAAGGATTCATTTACAACAAAAATTGTGATTTTTATGGAAGGGTGGTAACAGAGGTAGTGGACGGGGCTGGAGTTCCCCACACAGAGCCGTAAACGGAGGAAGGTGCAGAGCACAGTTATGTGGTTGAAGAGTTGTTTTCCGGCACCTTAAAGTTTAGAAATTAACTACACACAATATACTAATCTATACATCTTATAAAATAGGCTGTATGTATGTGTATTCCACAACTCCTCCTAAACTACTGGACTGATTTCAACCAAACTTGACACAGAAGTTCCTTACTATCAGGCAACAATCGCTGTCGAGGTAAGAACCACATACGGCATACAAGTAAGGATCTATGACGTCATAAACAATGTGAGTCGTGAAAAATGGCCGCATCATGCGACAATATTGCACAATTGCTCCTAAATTAATGGACCGATTTCAACCAAATTTGGTACAAATATTCTTTAAGGTCAGGAGTCATTTTCTATGGCTGCTAAAATCACCTACAATACATAGTTCGTACGATATCACGTCATAAACAATGAAAACTGGCTCATCTTGCGTCGCGTGATGGCGTGATCTTTATTCCTCAACTATTTGAGAATGAGAGCACTTAGCAACTTGCAATAAACTTTGAACATAATTTCAGATCTTTACGAAACTTTTTCTCGCTGACAACCCCAACAAAATGATGAAAGGAAAAACGTTTATCGTTTACTACTTTTACGATGATCATGATGTATATCTACGGCATTTGGCACGACGTTACAAGTTATTACTTCTACCTTGTAAATTGTATTCGCAAGACAATTCACCGGCAGTACACGTACATAGCACTGAATGTTCCTTCGATACTATATCACAGGTCTACATATAGTCTACAATTTCGTTCATGAAAAACCGCATAATCGCGCACGAGGCTTCGATTTATTACGTCTTTACTACTAACACCATTCACGATATTTTTTTGCAGACGTTACGCACATATACCACTGCACGTACCTTAAAATTTACACCATAGTACGACACATATTTCAGGACATATGAATAATAAAATTTCCGAATTACTGCTACATCATGAATTATTTTTCCACGGCTCTTTCTAAAATAATGGACCAATTTCAAATAAAATTGATACACATATTGCTTACTGTCAGACAACAATCGCTGTGGGGTTAAAAACTACCTACGACACATAGTTAAAGCTATATCACGCCGCAAACAATGAGACACAACAACTTTCCTATTACGCGACGCGTGATTTCCGAGACTTCATTTACCCACTATTTATTCATCGCAAACAGTTTTCCTAATCAGTAACACATAGTCAAAGATATAAGATGTCGTAAGTATTGATATGCATGAAAACGAAACTTAAATGGATAGACAGTAAGGTAGAAGCCGCTGGACAGAAAGAGAAAAACGAGATGGACTAAATATTGTTCATAGTAAAGTTCTGAATTAAATTCATTTTATACATCATTTGCATTTTATTACTATTTTTCTTTCTTTGGATACTGCGCGTACAATTTTGTACACTTTGCATATTTCATTGTTTTACTGTTCCATAATTTCTAAGCTGTTTTCATGAATACATGAAGATGAAATCTTTTCCGAATTTTTATTTTCACTTCTAATATAAGACTGAACATATATAGGCTATATTCTAAGAATACTCTTAAAAAATTTTAAAAAAGAAAAAAAATTAAGTGGCCAGGTTTGTAAGAATATTCTAAAATATTGTCTTTGTATTTTATATTATTTATTTTGCCAGCTAGCTCCGTAAACGTATGAAACATGAACCTTCTCAGGTACGTGATTAGTAACGTTAAATTTTAGTTGAAGGTCTTCAACTGGTGCGAGTATTCTTACAAAGTAGTCCCACATTAAATGCTATGAAAATACTGTTCAATGGGATTTGTTATTAATATTTCCTATCGAAGTTAATATAGAACCTATCCTTTTTTACGTATATCATTGAAAATTTAATTGAATGTCCAACTTGTAGTAAAATTGCAAAGTCTAAATTCACTGAAGCTAAATGAAAACTGTCTTTTAACTTTTTAAGATATGGCTATCAGGAAATTATTTAATGAAATATTATTCACTTCTCACTCAGAATAATAGTCATTCCGAATAATTATGCACTTTGTAATTTATAGATCTTTGTAAGATACCACATTTTACCATACATTACCGCAGAAGTTGGCGTAATTTTTATATAAGTCCCGTCTGGTTTTGCAGAGCTGAAATAGAATATTATTAGTATTTTTTATTATTAAGTTTTATTTTCCACCCGTCCTTGCTTTATCAGTTAGGAATTCTATATTGCCGGCCGCGGTGGCCGAGGAGACTAAGGCGCTCCAGTCACGGTCTGCACGGCCACTACGGTCGGGGGTTCGAATCCCCCCTCGGGCATGGATATTTGTGCCGTCCTAGTCCGTAAGTAGTTCATAAGTAGTTTGTAAATTTAGGGACTGATGACCCCGTAGTTAAGTCCCATAGACTGTACAAACATTTGAACAATTCTATATTTGTCACGGAATGGCGGCGGTTGATGCAATCTGTGTCGTTAGCTTCTTGCTGAAACAAATGCTAATTGCGTCCTTTAGCATATCATATTAATGATCAGGATAATTCTAACTAATTAAAGTTCGTACACTTATTTAATACACATTTACAGACTTCATTATAATGTTTCCTTAAGTTTCATCTAAAACAATCTCGTCACGATTCATGAATCGATCAGAGCAGACAAGAGACAAGACACAACCAGATACAACAAGATTACTTTTTAACATTACATACATTTATATATTTTAATTGTACAAAGATAACAACACACATTAAAATAATTATTCTTTGTTACGAGTGTATACACAGACACCTTTTGCTACATGATGCGTCTATATTAGTGGTACCACTGAACTTTCCAATCGTCGATCATAATCATCATAAGAGACTGATTATGCCTTTCAGCGTTCAGTCTGGAGCATAGTACCTCTAATAAAATTCCTCCATGATCTCCTATTCAGTGCTAACATTGATGCCTCGTCTGATGTTATGCCTTTTACTGCAAAATCATTCTGCACCGAATCTAAGTACTTTCTTCTTGGTCTACCTCGACTCCTCTAATCCTCCGCTGCCGAGCTCATGAGTCTTTTAGGTAACCTTGCTTCTCCCGTGCGTGTAACATGACCCCACCATCTCAGTCTGTTTGCTCTAACTGCTTCATCTATCGTGTTCATTCCCAGTTTTTCTTTGATTTCCTCATTATGGACAACCTCCTGTCATTGTCCCCATCTATTAGTACCTGCAATCATTCTTGTTACTTTCATATCTGTAACCTCTACCTTGTGAATAAGGTAACCTGTATCCACCCAACTTTCACTCCCATACAACAAAGTTGGTCGAAAGATAGAGTGGTGCACTGCTAACTTAGTCTTGATACTTACTTCCTTCTTGCAGAAGAGAGTAGATCTTAGCTGAGCACTCACTGAATTAGCTTTGCTGCACCTCGATTCTAGTTCTTTCGCTATGTTGCCATACTGTGAGAAAATACATCCTAGGTACTTTAAACTGTCTACCTGTTCTAACTTTGTTCAATCTGTTTGAATCTCTTTCGAACAGACATTACTTTCGTTTTGGAGATGCTGATCTACATATCATAATCCTTGCACCTCTGATCGAGCTCTGAAATATTAGTTTGCAACCTTTCAATCGAATCGTCCAATACAACTAAGTCATCCGCATATGCGAGACTGCGTATTTTGTTTTCACCTATTTTAATCCCGCCCTGCCAGTCTACTGTTTTCAACATATGATCCATGAATAGTATGAACAACAGTGGTGACAGGTTACAGCCTTGTCTTACGCCTGAAACTACCCTGAACCATGAGCTTAATTTGCCATCTACTCTAACTGCTGCCTGACAGTCTACGTAAAGCCCTTTAATTGCCTGCAGAAGTTTGCCTCCTATACCATAATCTTGAAGAACTGACAATAGCTTCCTCCTAGGAAGCCTTTTCCAGATCTATGAAACATAGGTTGAATTCCCTGTTTCACTCATAGCACTTTTCCATTACCTGCCATAAGCTAAAGATCTGGTCCTGACAGCCTCTAAGAGGCCTAAACCCACACGTCGATTTCGGTAAAAATTGGAATACCCGGGAAATGCCGGATTTTGCAGCTAGTGCCCAATAAAATATGTCCGGATACATTTGATCAGACCATGTATTTTAGATGCCTCCTGATACATTTACGAAAATTGCGCGTGTACATAAGAGTATAATCCTTCCGGTGCTCCGCTATTTGATGGCGGCAGTGAACGTTGGCAAGTGAGGGCAGCGCTCAGGTGACCCCCTTTCTGGCCGGCAGGCGGTGGATGGTGAGGGCAGGGCAGGGCAGGGCCTCTGGGTTTCGTAAGAGGCTTCGGCAGCGGCAGTTCGTGGCGTGGCACGGCCCCGTTAGCGGCGCCTAGCGGAGCCGCTAGCGGCAGGACAGCCAAGCGGCGCTCCGTTGCGGAAGGCGCGGCCTCAAAGAAAGTGGTCGGCCCGTGGGCCGCGGGTTTCACTGCGCGCGCCGCAGCCGTTGACATCTCGCTGCGGAAACGGCGGTTCCAGATCACTGCCACACCGTCAGCCAGGTCACTGGGGCACAGCGGGCTGTCAAAGGACTGGGCGGAAGTTGGCCGTGGCCTCGCCAAAATAACCATCTACGTCTACATACGACGGTTGGAACTTAAATAGTGGGAACACTGCTGTGGAGACACTATTAAATTGAATCTACTATTGTTGCTGATAGCACACATTGTTGACATACTTACCTTACCTCCGAGCAAATAATCGTACCACATATGACAGAGTTTCTGGAGTTGTACGTATCTATGTCCTTGCCATTGTCCCCAGTGCCGCTGTGCCACTCCAAACATCTCTTGAGGCCGTTGCTGTTGGCCTTCGGGCCATGCAACACTTCACTGTCTGTTCCTTATACCTTCCTCCAGACAGGGATGTTTCGCCCGCTGATCTTGCTGTCCTGATCGCACAGCTCCCCCCACCGTTTCTTCCTTTGGGGGACTTTAACGCCCATCACCCTTTATGGGGCGGAACAGAGCCGACTCGACGTGGTAGGGATGTTGACACCCTCCTACACAACAGGACAATCGAGGGAATCAAAGTCACTTGTGAGCGAGAGGTCTAACGTAACGGTGTCACTATGTTTTTGAAACAGGAACAACGGAGTTGGATCAAGATTGAATGTGACAGCACGACAGTCTCATCAAGGTCTTCAAGAGACGTGCCGGGAATCTACATTGCCGTACAGAACAGTGGCAAGTTGGGTAAAAGCCTTCAACGAAGGTCGGCAAACTGTGACAGACATGCATCGGGCACGTCGTCCTAGGTCTCTGAAGAAGACTGTTGCCGATTCGAGAGCTCGCCCACAAAACCGGATTAGCGCGTACGACTGTGCTTCGCATCCTGAAGGAACGCCTAGGCATGCGAAAAATTGCATCACGTTGGATTCCGTGTGAAAAGCTGTAAATGCATAAGTGGACGCGTTACTACGCGTCATTATGGGTCGTCGCGAAAGTCGAAACTTCGTCAGAGCCTCAGTATGGTGAAAGTTATGGTGATTCTCGTGTAAGATTGCACACACGGCAGGGCCTCAAACACCGTTCGTTTTCGGAGCATCACCTGCGACCAGATTTGTGAAAGAAGCGGCAACACTTTCTGCGCAACCCACCCACCATTCTGCACGACAATGCGCGGGCGCATACAGCGCAAGTTGTTGCTGCTCTGTTCGGTCAATGGTGACTTTGAATCCGAAGATGAAGGAACCACTTCGTGGCATTCGCTTCGGAACTGTTCCAGAGATTCGACAGGCAACAGACCGCTCCAAGCATATGTGTCAACTTTTACCTCTCTATCTACATTATTCCGTGATTTATTAAGTTTTCAAATTTATACTGACTTTTTGATCACCCAGTATGTTCATGGTAGTGGATTTATTGAATTATTTCCAGGTTTACTAATTTTTTGAAGTTAAATGTCATAACTACATATTACAAGATAGATGAAATGTATTTCGAAAGCTGTAATATATTGTAAGTCGTTTCGGTGAAGTGTAACCGAGGCTACCGTTCGACAGTATAGTCGTTTCTAAACATCCTAAGCCTTTTCCTCCCCCTCCCCTCCCCCCCCCCCCCCGTCTTGCCACACACCACCACCCAAATTGATAACTCACAGTGCGATCATTCAAGTGAATAGCTAAATTATCATTTCTGTGTCGGGAATTCAAGAAGTTACGCAAGACATATTTTTAAGCAAATTGTATTTATTCATGATTGAAATATATCATCTTTGTTCTCAGATCTTTTGGCTACAAATACTATTTTACAACATAATATCCGTTCAGTGTTACGCACCTTAATGGGAACGCCTGCGTGCTACCATTTAATTGATCGCTTCGCAATGAATGTCTTTCTGCATCAGTAACTTGCCCATCATTCAAGTAGTCTTCCTTGCGTACTACTTCCTTCACTGTACCAAAAAGATGGAAAAGTCATAGGAAGGAGCGAAATACTGGCTGTAAAGTGGATGGGAAATAAAAGACCAGTGAAATTTTGTGAGCTCCTTTAGCGGGTGCAGATTTGTGTGAGGTAGTCAGTCGACACTGAATGCCCGTCAGTGTCCAGAGCCAAACCTGCAGTTAATGAAGACTGATCTGGTTCTCAGTGTCATTCTTCATATGATTCAAAGATTAATATTCGTATAAAACTTCCTGGCAGATTAAAACTGAGTGGCGGAACCGGGACTCGAAGCTGGGACCTTTGCTTTTCGGGGGCAAGCGCTCTACCGACTGAGCTAGCCCGACACGACTCACGCCGGCCGCGGTGGCCGAGGGGACTGAGGCGCTGCAGTCACGGTCTGCACGGCCACTACGGTCGGGGGTTCGAATCCCCCCTCGGGCATGGATATTTGTGCCGTCCTTAGTGTAAGGTAGTTGATAAGTAGTTTGTAAGTTTAGGGACTGATGACCCCGTAGTTAAGTCCCATAAGCTTAACAAACATTTGAACATTTTGAACACGACTCACGATGCCGCCTCACAACTTTACTTCCGCCAGTACCTCACCTCCTACTTTCCGAACTTCACAGAAGCTCTCCTGCGAAACATGCAAGACTAGCACTTCTGGAAGAATATTAGTATAATTTACGGATCTGGTCTTCATCTGAAATTATCGTATTACACAATCCACAGTAGTGTTACTCATGTAACACATCTGCTATGAAGGGTTAATCAATAATACTCGTGTAAATTGCAGTTTCCAGAAGGAATTCGAAAACAAATGCATGCACTCGATAAAGTAATACCTCTCTGGGCCGAAATGAATGCTCCTTGTGGGTCAATGTTCCGTGCACGAGCACCAACATTATGTAAGAGAGAAGGCGTGATTCGCCTGACCGGGCTGATCGTGTCTATTGTTTCGCGGTCCAGTCACGATATTCAGTAGCCCACTTCCGATCAGGTTACGCCAACAAAAGCCTCATTTGCAGTCCGTGAGCTCCACGATCTGCCCCGAATAACTTTCCCCTTTGTGCCCTGTTGCCTGTTGGACCATAGACGCTGTTCGTTTTGCTCTGAGGCCACACCTCTCACATCCAGAATTTAGTTGAAGCATGAATCATCGATTTCGTTTTTTTTTTTTTTAATATGTTCCTTCGCTATTCGTAGGTTCTGAGGCTTGCTGACGATAACGCCACTGAGCAGTTATGTCTTTTTCACGTTACCTATACCCAACCGGTGAGCTCTCATAAGCTATCCCTTCTAAGAGTTTAACAAACGTTTCTGCCCTTATCAACAAATAATACAACATTGTCTCGTTATATCAAAGGTATTAAACATAAGGAGAGGCATTGAATTAAAATTTATGCTGTGGCTGGGATTCGAACCCGGGACCTCCTACTTACTAGGTAGGTGCTTTTAGACCACTCAGCTAACACAGCGTTGTAGCCAAAGCAACTACACGGATGTCTTAAAGCACGTCTCCCTCCACACCACATACTTTAATTCTGCCTCATGTTCCCTGTGAGATGCGTATCAAATTGCCAGGGCTCTCCTACACTGGAATAGCACCCCAGCAAAGAACGCGAATAGGAACTATCCCGCCTTGTTCCTCAGGCCGAGGTGATATAAATATCAACAAATAGTACAATTCCTTGAGACAATATTGTCTCGTTATACCAAAGGTATTAAACATAAGGAGATGCATTGAATTAAAATTTATGCTGTGGCTGGGATTCGAACCTGGGACCTTCTACTTACTTTGGCTACAACGCTGTGTAAGCTGAGTGGTGTAAAGCACCTACCTAGTAAGTAGGAGGTCACAGGTTCGAATCCCGGCCACAACTTAAAAGTTAATTCAATGCCTCTCCTTTCTGCCCATAGTTTGCAAACTGTTTCGACTGAACGTAATATTTGTATCGTCAGCAATCATTTCATACCTTGTGTTCTGCGTCTTGTCTCTCCCAGTGATCTAGGCGTGTTTCCTCTGATAGTACAGAATGGATCACATGATTCTAATTGACCGGCGGAAATATTTGTACAGCCTGTTTAACTGCTGTTGACTATCGCGTCATCTTATCTTTTTATAAACTTACTAGCGTTAATTCGTGGCGTTGACCGGGTGCGTATTTATATAATTCTTATGTTAGTCCATCTCCTTCTTCCCACTCTGTCTATTCCAGTTTCGTTTTCATGCAGCTCAATCCTTATGATGTCATAGCTCCTGAACAATGTGTCCTACGACACTATAATTTAAAGGCACACAGAGCGAAATATTAGGAAACTGTCTGCGAAATGACTTGGTGGTAAAGAAGTAATAAATTACAACCTCATTAATGGGAAGATTTTTAATTTATTTCGTTGTTTATGGCGTACTGCAGAAATAATAAATTGTATCGTAATGCTAAATGCCGTAATTTTACTGCATGACACCTGAAAAGTCATTTGTTAGAGTTGTTAGAAAGAAAAAGTTTCGTTAAGATTTTAAATTATGTTTAAAGCTTTTTGCAGGTCGCTAAGTACTCTCATTCTTAAATGGGAGATGAATAAAGTATCGTTATTATATTCCAATTTCTTTTTTGGGACGTTATACCTCGTGAACTATATGTTGTTGTTGGTTAATAGCCTCACAGCGATTCTTTCCGGATGGTAAAGAATATTTGTACCAAGTTTATTTCAAATCGGTCTCCTAGTTTGGGAGAAGATGAGGAACATTGTTGCATAATATGAATTTTTTTCTTTAATTTCGTCTGAAAGTTGCTTTTCAAAATTACTTTGAAAGGAATGGACAGAAATTATAAAAGTAGACTCTAACTCCTTAAGGAACTTTATACGACGAAATATCTAACAGATACAGTCTTACACTTAGTTGTGACTAAACTTATAGAGCAGTTTTGTCCCTTCGGTTTACAAACATTTGAACTTACAGAATGGAACAATTAACATGAATTATGCTAGGGATCTACGGATCCTGAGAAAAATTCTTTCAGAACAATGTTACTTCTGATTGGACAAGTACAGGATTGGAAGAAACTTTTAAAAATGTTCAAATATTTGTAAGCCTAAGGTACCAAACTGCTAAGATCATCTCTCCCTACACTTACAAATAATGAAACTAACTTACACTATAGTCGGGCCGAAATATGATGATCCCTGGCTCCGCCTACTGGGCTGGTAGACCGCCCCACTCGGAGCAACGGAATGCAATCATATTGCCAAGTAGTTAGTTTACTGCTGGGCAGTATAGCTAACGGTCGCTGTTGACTAACAGAACTGGCAAAAGTTCACAGCGCAGCCAGACGCGCGTATGCGCAGAACCGGTCGCGTTTGACTTACTCCAATGGTCTGCTGCCGCAGCCGGCGCTCAAAGTCGATTGGCGCAAGCACTAGGGATCATCGCATTTCGGCTCGACTATAATGGCAACACAGATACTCATCAATGCTCAAGGGAGGACTCGAACCTCCGGCGGGATCAAAATGTTCAAATGTTCGTACAGCTTATGGGACTTAACTACGGGGTCATCAGTCCCTAAACTTACAAACTACTTATGCACTACTTACGAACTAGGACAGCACAAATATCCATGCCCGAGGGGGGATTCGAACCCCCGACCGTAGTGGCCGTGCAGACCGTAACTGGAGCGCCTCAGTCTCCTCGGCCACCGCGGCCGGCCCGGCGGGATCGGCCGCGCAATTCGAAAACTGGGGCACCTTCCTACGAGACACGAACCATATTATTTGTGGTGTAACGTAAATTTAGCGAGATTTTACTTACTTAAGTTTTGGTTTCGGCCAAAACTAGAAGAGAAGCCGAATATTCGGTTATGGTAAGATATTTTGCTATAAATGTGCACAAAAGAAAAATCATCTGTGTACATATCCACTGGAAGTGGTTAAGTAGATGTTTTAATACATCATTACGATGTCGCTTTCT
This sequence comes from Locusta migratoria, assembly GCA_026315105.1. Lineage (NCBI taxonomy): Eukaryota > Metazoa > Arthropoda > Insecta > Orthoptera > Acrididae > Locusta > Locusta migratoria. Next base: position 358,706,075 of record CM048747.1, read on the forward strand.
CTAATCTCCGACTGCCCTCCCCCCCCCCTACTCTTCCTCCTTGACCATCCCCTCTGCCCCCTCCCTCCTGACCCGCCTCCACCAGGCTAGCGCAACTGTCCCAGGCATAAGTTGTGGTGCCCTCACTGACAGCCTGTGTGTGTGTGCGCAGTGCCCACGGGCCCGGAGCAGGAGTCGCGGCGCGAGCGGCGTCAGTTCGGGTGGCCGGGCATCCTGCCGGTGGGCCCGTGCTTCACCAGCAAGGGCGTGCTCGGCCGCTGCACCAGCTTCCGCCAGTGCTACCCCTACTTCAAGCTGCCCGAGCTCACCAACTGGGAGACCTGGGTGCTCGGCATGTACGACACCTGCAGCTACTTCACGGAGACCGGGCGACAGGTGAGCACACTCTTTACACCTCTTTACACATCTGTCATAAGGCGAGAAAGCAGACATGTAAACTGAGAGCCTGGATGTACACGGGCATGCGCATCAACCTCTGCTGCAGTAGCAGCTTCCGCCGCCATTTTAGTTCCAAACGGTGATTATGCGATCTTTTCAAGTGCAGAGTTTTGTTTGCGGTTATCATCATCATCATTTATTGCATTCATAGGCCTTTAAGGCCTACAGCAAAATAAAAATATTCAAATGTTTGTTAAGCTTAAGTCCCTAAATTTACAAATTGTTTAGGGGACCACTGGAACGCTCTTTTCAACCGAATCAGCGTGAGTCACATTCGTGGAAGAACGTAGAAGATTAGGGTTACACGTCTCGTCGACAACGTCTTCATGAGAGACGAAGCACATGCTCGGATTATTTTTGGTCGAGGATGGGGAAGAAAACCGGCCGTCCTCTTTTAAAGGAACCATCGCCGCATTTGTCTGGAGTCATTCAGGTTATATCACAGAAAACCTAAATCTGGATGGCCTGAAGCGGCTTCGAACCGCCGCCACACTCCTGGACATACACTGTTGTGCGACACACGAGACGAATTTCACAACGTACTGCTCCGTGAATTTAGCCGGAAACCTGTCTAACGTGCATTAATTCACTGCCCTGCTACACCTGCACAAATTTATGCGGCAGGCAACAAGACGCTCGTAGAAATTTTTGTCGATTATTAACGAAAACAACCAGCAAAAATGCCTTTGATTACTACTCCTGAGAGTGAAGGAAAATGAAATAAAATTTGAAAAGGCGTATTGAAGTTATGCTATCGTTCCTTCCAAAATTTCATATCCGGGATGATCAAAAAGTCAGTTCAGATAAAAAGATGATAGAAGCTTTTGAAATGACGAATGATAAAAATTAGATGGGTAGATCACGTAACTAATGAGGAGGTGCTTAACCGAATAGGGGAGAAAAGGAGTTTCTGGCATACCCTGACTAAGAGAAGGGGTAGATTGGTTGGAAACATTCTGAGACATCAAGGAATTGTCAACTTAGCATTAGAAGGAAGCGTGTGGGTTAAAAATCGTAGAGGGAGACCGAGGGACGAATATAGTAAGCAGATTCAAAAGGATATAGGTTGCCGAACGTATTCTCAGATGAAGAGACTTGCACAGGACAGGGTAGCGTGGAGAGCTGCATCAAACCAGTCTGCGGACTGAAGATCAGAATAACAACAAATTTGAAAACTTAATAAATCACGGAATAATGTGCCACACGATGGTTGCTTAAGCGTGTCCAGAGGTTACGGTGTTTGGGAACTGGTGGCGCTATGTGGTCCTCAGCTCAGGGACCCCGGGTTGAGCCCGTACTCAGTAGGTCGGTGCTGAGGGCCCTGAGAGGTGTTTCATTTCTGGATTTTTAAAAATATTTTCGCGTTTCGTCAATTAAATTCAGAATCTAGAATGTCTATGAGTGTTTCAGTAACCACATCGATCTCGATCTTGTTTCCTCCCCCTCGCCTTCAGATGTTCGGCGTGTGCTGCACGAACCCGGTGACGCCGCGGCCGACGCAGCCGCCGCGGCCGACGCCGCCCACGCCGCCCACGGAGCCGGTGGTGGCGCCCGAGGAGCCGGCGGGCCCCGTGCCGCCCAACTGGCCGCCGCCGCTGCCCACGCACTCGCCCAACAACACCATCCCGCCGCTGCCGACGCACCCGCCGTCGCCCGGCTGGCCCGGCCTCGAGCCGGGCCCGGGCACCACGCAGCCCGTGACGCCGCCCACGCAGCCCACGCGGCCGCCCTGGCAGCCGCCCACCAGGCCCACGCGGCCCCCCTGGCAGCCGCCCACGCAGCCGCCGGCCACGCGCCCGCCGACCGCGCCGCCCACGCCCGCGCCGACCCAGCCGCCGCAACCGCCGGCCGGCGGAGGCGACGGCACGTGCGGCATCAAGAACGGCTACCAGGACCAGGAGCGCATCGTCGGCGGCCACAACGCCGACCTCGGCGAGTGGCCCTGGATTGTAAGTAACGCCGGCCAGACTTCGAGCCTGCTAGCCTTGTAGTACTTCCTCTTCTTTATCGTCGCCTTGTCCCTCTTGTCCCTCTCTTCTGAAAGCAGGAAGTTAAGTACCAAGACTAAGTTAGCAGTGCACCGCTCTATCTTTCGACCAACTTTATTGTATTGGAGTGAAAGTTGGGTGGATACAGGTTACCTTATTCATAAGGTAGAGGTTACAGATATGAAAGTAGCAAGAATGATTGCAGGCACTAATAGATGGGAGCAATGGCAGGAGGGTGTCCATAATGAGGAAAGGTAGGAAAAACTGGGAATGAACACCATAGATGAAGCAGTTAGAGCGAACAGACTGAGATGGTGGGGTCATGTTACACGCATGGGGGAAGCAAGGTTAACTAAGAGAGTCATGAGCTCGGCAGCGGAGGGTAAGAGGAGTCGAGTTAGACCAAGAAGGAAGTACTGAGATTCGGTGCAGAATGATTTTGAAGTAAAAGGCATAACATCAGACAAGGCTCTGAATAGGGGATCATGGAGGAATTTTATTAGAGGTACTATGCTCCAGACTGAACGCTGAAAGGCATAATCAGCCTCTAATGATGATGATGATGATGTCCCTCGTCAAATAGGGTCGGCGTTGTTCTTCTGGATCCTTCTCCTCCATAATACTATATTCACTGCTTCTTCCTTCTTCCATCCTTTCTCCCTTAGGTCCCCCGCTATCTTATCCTTCCACCTCATCTTCGGTCTTCCTCTCCTTCTCACTCCTTCAATCTTTATATCTTCAACTCTGTTTCCGATATACTCTTTCCCTTTTCTCTGCAAGTGTCCATACCGCCTCAGTCTACTTTCTTGTATCTTTTTCCCCATGGGTCCCACTTTCTCAACTCCTCTAACATATTCATTTCTAATTATGTCCTTTCTTGTTACCCCACACATCCAACTCAGCATCCTCATTTCTGCTACTCCCATCTTCCTTTCCGGGGCTACTGTGATTGGCCATGTCTCTGCCCCCTATATCGTAGCAGGCCTTATCACCGACTTGTACACTTTCCCTTTCAACCCATTGCTCACCTTCTTGTCACACAACACTCCGCTAATTTTCCTCCAGTTGATCCAACCAGTTTATTTGGTGTTGTACCTCACTTTCCAGTCCTCCGTCCCTCTGTCTGTATGACCCCAAGTATTTAAATTTCAGTTCCTCCTCCTGGATCTTGCAAGATATTATCTACCCATCCTTCAGTGTTAAACATTCTTATTTCGTCTTGCTAATTTTCATCCCTCTTTCTTCTAGTGCCTTTCTCCAATCCTCCAGCTTTTCTTCAAGTCTATCGACGCTCTGCTCACAAAGAACCATATCATCCGCAAACATTATATTCCATGGCGCTTCCTTTTTCACATCTTTCACCAGCCCATCCATAATCAGGACAAAGAGGCAAGGGCTAAGCACAGACCCTTGGTGTAACCCCACTTTTACTGGGAACTCCTTTGTCACGCCCACACTACTTCTCACCTGTGTCATTGCTCCTCTGTACATCTCCTTCACTAACCTCACATACTTCTGTCGCATGCACTGCTCTCTCGTGCTTTCCCATATTTCGTCCCTTGGGTCTCTGTCATAAGCTTTCTCCAAATCAATGAAAGCCATATGTACAGTGTGTAAACTGTTAGATGGCAGAGTTGTGATGGGGGAGCGAGGAGCAGAGGAAGCAAGTCCCGCCTTACACCACGACAGCCGCGGGGAGAGAGGCGTGCGGGAGAGACAAGCCACGCCTACATCCTGCAGTGCTCACTACAAACTACCGTCATGCTTCCGCGAATGTACAGGTGGCACTCATCGCTTTAAATGTTGATCATAAATGAAACAAAGCAGCATACTCACGAGAATGGTTGATAACGAAACCAACTACAGGAATCACTCACTTACGTTACGTGTTACACAAAACGGAACACACAGAACACTGTTATGCAAACAATAAGAAAGCAGACGTCTATTGTTGCCTCCCACAGCACTTTCAGTCGTAATGTTGGCTGCAGTCTCGAAACAAAGACTGCCGGCCGAAGCCGCCCGACGTATAACGACCTGTACTGATTCAGGACTAGGGAGAGCTCTGCCATCTAACAGTTAACACACTGTAAATTGGCTTGCATCTCCCAGTGTCTCTCCACTATCTGCCTTAAAGCATGTATTTCTAGCTAGCCTTGTAGTACGAGTCAAGTCAATTATTATCTGCAAAGTCATTATAAAATTTTATTGTACTCAAACAGAAACTTACAAGAACATCAATTTTCGTAATAGTCTTCTTGCGTTTCAAAGCACTTGATCCATCGTTGTACAAACTTCCTGATGCCCCCATAAAAGAAGGTTCAGGATTGAGCTGCGAGACAGGAATGCACATCTTCTTCCACTGCTTCGTCCGAGGCAAATCGACGGCCCCATAATGCCTGTTTGAGTGGACTAAACAATTGATAGTCAGAAGGGGGCAAGATCGGGACTGTATGGAGAATCATCTAGTACTTGAAATTTCTGGAGAGTTTCAGTAGTGTGGGCAGCAGTGGTGGACTGGGGGGCGGGGGGAAGGGGGGGGACCGCCTGGGGCTCTCGTCTTGGTGGGGGGCCTCCGAATACCTCAAAAGCACTCGTTTTTTTTTTTTTTTTTTTTTTGTTTTTTTTTTTTTTTTTTTTTTGTTTTTTTTTTTTTTTTTTGTTTGGAGAATGCTCTTGGTCTCTCGTTCTGGGGCCTCCAAATCTCGAAAGTTACTTTTTCATAGTACTACACGTATTTCCCAGTGGACAAGTGGACAGGGGTCTCATTTTGTTCTGCCACCGCCCCAGGCCCCCGACAGCCTTAGTCCGCCACAGGTGGGCAGTGTCGTGCAACACAACACCTTTCGACTACAATCCTCGGCGTTTGCTTCGAATTGCAGGCTTTAGCCTGGCAGTAACTGTGACGTACACTTTTTATTGTTGTGCCCCTTTCATCATAATGTTCCAGTACTGGACTTTGTGCGTTCCAGAAAACCGTAAGCATCAGTTTTCCTGCGGACGTTTGGGCCTTGAACTTTATCTTGCACGGCGAATTTGGACGTTTCCTTTCCGTTTACCCTCCGACTCGTAATGATGGATGCATGTTTCGTCACCAGAAATAATACTGTCTAAGAATTTGTCCCCTTCGTTACCACAGCGACGCAATTTTTTTCAGATGTCCAAGCGCGTTTGATTATATAACTGTGTGAATGTTTTGGGGCACGTCTTGCACAAACTTTATAAAACCCAAGTCTATTGTGGATGATTTCGTAAGCAGAACCGTGACTAATTAGCAGACGATGTACCACTTCGTCAATAGTTGAACATCTGTCTAAGAGAATCAAATGTTCAAATGTTTGTAAAGCTTATGGGACTTAACTACAGGATTATCAGTCCCTAAACTTACAAACTACTTATGAACTAGCTACAACTAAGGACGGCACAAATATCCATGCCCGAGGGGGGATTCGAACCCCCGACCGAAGTGGCCGTGCAGACCGTGACTGAAGCGCCTTAGTCCCCTCGGCCACCGCGGCCGGCTGTCTAAGAGAATCATTTCACGTGAACGCTCAATGGCTTCTTCATTCGTGGCGGTAAACAATCGTCCGGCTCCTTCTTCGTGCGTTAACACTTGTGCGACCATTTCAGAATTTTTCAATCCATTCGTAGACGCTCCGTTGTGACGGAACACTGTAGCCGCCGTGGAGTAGCCGAGCGGTCTAAGGCGCCTCGATGCGGAGCGCGCGGTTGCTCGCCATCGGAGGTTCGAGTCCTCAATGGGGCATGGGTGTGTGTGTGTGTGTGTGTGTGTGTGTGTGTGTGTGTGTGTGTGTGTGTTTGCCCTTAGGTTAGTTTACCTTAGTTTAAGTTGTTTGTAAGCTAAGGAATGATGACCACGCAGTTTGGTCCGATAGATTTACAAACATTTGAACAAACAAAACACTGTTCCCGTACTATACCGAAAGTCTTCGATGAATTTCAGCCCCTGATACCACCTCTTCCGACAACAACAAAAAAGGAATCCTGAACACTGCTCTTCTTTGGTGCAAATAGACAGGGGAGTAGCCATGATTAAGAGCACGGCAACGGTAACGAAACTAACCTAGCAGCTTGAAAATTGCAAAAACATAACAACAAATAAACAAAGAATGCGTCATCATCTTAAAACGACAGTACTACCAACTTAAAAATATAACTAAATTGCGGATAATAATTGACTTACCCTCGCGGGTATAATTGAAGGCTTCATTCAAAAGTAATCGCCAGAGGCCTGGAAAAACTATCTGTTTAATGGGCTGAAAGATTCCTCGTTCCCAGAATTCCTGTCACTGTCACAAGAGCCACTCCTCTACTCTGTCCTTCAGTTCGTCGTCCGAGTTGAAGCGCTGCCTTTGAGATTATTATTATTTAGCGTTCCAAACAGGTGGAAGCCACATGGCGGATGCTGAAGCTGCTCGCCTTTGAAATTGGCCAGTACACTTTGTGTGTCCCTGGAGATGCGTCGGCGCGCATTATCATGCAGTAGAATCACTTCCTCCATGAGCAGCCCACACCGTTCGCTCTCGATAAACTTGCGTAGTCTATGAAGTCTCTCACACTACACGTCATTGTTTGTTTGTAAATCTGTCGGACCAAACTGCGTGGTCATCAGTCCTCACGTCATTGTTAATGGTGTTTTCGTGTTCGGGTATTCGATGAGTATCGGACCTCGGACGTGGAATAAGACGATGAGCACCACTTTGCCTGCCAAAAGGCACAGCCTTGAATATTTATGGGTAGGCGACGTCGCATGCTTCGCGTCCCTAGATGTCTCAATACGTTATCCCAAAGCGGCATATTCAAATTTCAACCGTTCTGGTTACGATGTTTCGTACCTTTTCATTTGAACACTCCTCGTGCAAACCACGTACCACAAGAATACCGACCAGCACAACTCCCCTCCCCTCCCCAATAAAAGCACGATTCTGCATCCTTTTAGAACATACACGACTGGAAATCAAAATTACTCTGTTTATCCCCCTCCTTTCTCTCTCCATCCAACGCCCCCAAATGTTCAAATGTTTGTAGAGCTTACGGGTCTTAACTACGTGGTCATCAGTCCCCAAACTTACAAACTAGCTTATACTAAAGACGGCACAAACATCCATGCCCGAGGGGTGATTCGACCGTGACTGGCACTGCGTCCGGCCAAACCTGTAAGTCATGAAGATAGACACATACGTGCCATAGCGTTGCGCAGTCTCTTCTGAACCTCCTGAATCATCCGTTAAGAAACACAATATGTAGCGTCATTACACAAGTCTTCACGCGAAACATCATGGTGCGGTAGAGGGCGAAGCACCACAGAGAGCCAGTAGCCGGGCTTCGTAATGACATAGATACAGAAATGAACTCAAAACTGACTTTGGGAAAACTTTTTTGACTATTCATTGGTCCCTGTCTGGTGAATCATTGTAACTAGGTGGTGTATTAAGAGATCTTGTCAAGTGTACAAGATTTGCGCTTTGTCACCACTTCAAAAGGTTTGAAAGATATGCAACGGAGCATGGGTACATAATTTAGTAAAGCACATTTCGTTGGCTTAGTCGCAAAACGATTGAGGTTTTCTTCGACATTCATGAGGAAGTATCTCTCTTTCTCCAAATGAAAGAGGCAGAAGTTCATTGTCGAAAAGACTGAAATTGGATATTAGACCTAGCTTTCCTGTCATAACCATGCACTATAACAACTTAAATTTATCATTGGAGGGCAAGCAGCATCTAATAGGAGTCATGCACGACGAAATCAAACATTAATGGAATATTTGCCTCTGCTGAGAAGCAAATCAGTTACGAAATTTTAACTTTCTTCAGAAGTCTATCCTCTTTAATACACAGAAAAATTTCCTGAAAGTACGAGAGGTGATACATTTCGAATTAATGAATATTTTTTGGTTTGTGTAATTTTGAACTACTACATATGAAGTACTGGTAACAATGTCCTCTCTCGCTTTTTTCTTCGCTTCTACTGACGGAACGACAAATTTGACTGGTGCTTTTTTCTGGGTTGAAAGCAAGTATCAGAGAAATTGAGCCGTGAGTTCTGTACGTTCACAGCTTGGCCCATTCTTTGAGCCTTGTGACCCAAGAGGTAAAGCAAAAATGAAACCACGAGCAGCTACACTGATTTTCAGAAGTCGGCGACTCTGGTCTCTAATAACATGCGTGCAAACGTACACGTTTGCGCTGTTGGCTCATTGAAGAGTAATAATAATTTAAAAAAAAAATTAAAAAAAAAATAATAAAAAACACGTCATATTTGGTAAAATTTCTTATAACTAAATGTTAGCTAACAAGTTTGTTTGTATGGCTGTCTTCCGCAGCAAGTAAAGAAATCTCATCCACGAACAGTGCTCTTCGATGTATCTCGACGTACTCGACGGCGAGTGTTCATCAGAGACGAGTGTATCGTCAGGCGTGTCTCAGGGGAGTGTGACAGGACCGCTATTATTTTCTATCTATTTAAATGATCTGATGAACAGAGTAAGTAGTACTTTGCGACTGTTTGCTTATGATGCTGTGGTGTATGAGAGGCTGTCGTCTTTAACTGACTGTAATAGCATACAGGATGACTTGGACAAAGTTTCTAGTTGGTGCGAAGAATGGCAGCTAGCTCTCAATGTAGAAAAATGTAAGGTGATGCGCATGAGTAGGAAAACCAATCCCATGATGTTCGAATACAGCATTAGTAGTGAGCTTCTTGATGCTGTCGCGTCGTTGAAATATCTAGGCGTTACATTGGAGAGCGATATGAAATGGAACGAACATTTAAGGACAGTTGTGAGTAAGGCGACAGCCGAGTTCGGTTTATTGGGAGAATTTTGGGAAAATGTACTTCATCTGTAAGGGATGACCGCGTATAAAACGCTTGTACGACCACGTCTTGAGTATTGCTCAAGTGTTCGGGACCCGCAGCAGATCAGTTTAAAGGAAGACATAGAAGCAGTTCAGAGGCGAGCAGCTAGGTTTGCTACTGGTAGGTTCGACCAATGCGCGAGTGTCACGGAAATGCTCCGGCAACTCAGTTGGGGATCGCTGGAGGAAAGACGACGTTCTTTTCGTGAATTTCTGTTGAGGAAATTTAGAGGGCCGGAATTTGAAGCTGAGTGTAGCACGATCTTGCTGCCTCCTACTTACATTTCGCGTAGTGATCATAAAGACAAGAGAAATTAGGGCTCGTACAGAGGCAAATAGGCATTCTTTTTTTCCTCGTTCTGTTTGGGAGTGGGATAGGAAAGGAAATGCCTAGTAGTGGTACAGTGTACCCTTCGCCACGCCCCTTATGGTGGATTGCGGAGTATGTTCAAAAATGTTCAAATGTTTGTAAAGCTTATGGGACTTAACTACGGGGTCATCAGTCCCTAAACTTACAAACTACTTACGAACTAGGACGGCACAAATATCCATGCCCGAGGGGGGATTCGAACCCCCGACCGTAGTGGCCGTGTAGACCGTGACTGAAGCGCCTCAGCCTCCTCGGCCACCGCGGCCGGCTGCGGAGTATGTATGTAGATCTCACGTATGTTGAATAGTGTTCATGTCTGAAGAACATGCTGGCCATTCTAATCTTGTGATGTAATCATGAAGGAACACATTCACAAGATGTGAACAAAGAATGCGAGAACTATCATCCATGAAGACGAATCCCTCAACATAATGCAGATAATATGACTGCACTAAACATCAGAAGATATCATCCCTGTAGGGATGGGATATGAGCACTCTCGAGAAACACGCGACGCTAGGGCAAATTCTCGAGTTCTCTCCAGTGGCGTAGCTATCATAGGGCTAGGCGGGGCAGTGCCCCGGGGCCCTCGAGCTCTAGGGGCCCCTCGGCCTACGTGGCCGACGTTCGAAAAAAGTTACAGTAGATCTTCGATATATATATATATATATATATATATATATATATATATATATATATATATATATTTAATTTCTCCCACACTACCGTCCATCACCTCCCACTCCCCTCAAACCAAATTAGCCGCACTGGGCCACCGAGTGGCGGAACACTGCTTCTAATGGGCCTTCACACGGACACTCGGGGGCGCTGCTGACCGGCCAAGCCTCCAGTCGCTGTGTACAATTTACTCAGCGTAGCAGCATAAGTTGCGGCAGCATCACGCTGCTCACAGCAACGGTTGAGCCTTCCAAGTGTTGAGGCATGTTGCTCGGCACAGTGTGAAGGGTCGCGAACATCAAATACTGAATAAATATATTTACTGTACATTACTCCTTATTGGCAAACAGAAGTGTATAGTTCGATTATTCCAATAATCGGTTTTCCGAACATCCATGTTCCCCAATTACTTCGCATAATCGACTTTCTACTGTATATGGTATTTTAGTTGAATGAAGAGTTTCGACTTTTAACTTTTTGAACCCTGACCAACAAACCTCAGAAGCACGAAGTGAAATCCAAAAATTATTCCCACCTCAGAGTATAAACGTAACGAGGTCTATTGCTTGTCCGCTAAGATGTGCACCTTGCCACCGTTAGTATGTTGTCGTTGAAGTAGGAGTTCCCATGGCTGCCAATAGTTGCGAAATAACAGTGAATGGGGCTGAATTACTAGCAGTGTGTTTGATAATAAACAGCGTGACCACATTTGAATATGAAGTCTCTAACTTACAGTCTATTATTACAGAACGGTATTATTATGGGAACTCAACTGTTTCTGTAATGAATTCCCCCAAGGGTGTGCTCCTTAATCATGGATCTCAATGAAGTGCCGTAACCAACTGCACCCTGAAATTCGTGCTAGAAGAAGGGTTACCAAACGTCCTATATTTTACGGGATTATCCCTTATTTAGTCTTAGTGCCCCGTTGTCCCGACTAAATACGGGACGTATATTGTCCCGAATTTTACTAACCGTCCCATGTATTTTCAATTAAAATTTTTTAAGTAATGTTAGCTTAACCATACCGAGAACAAATATAGCCATTATCAAGCAATGAAAGAAATAAGCTTAAACTCAAATGGATTGAGGCACGATTTTGGACGGAATTCTTTCATAAGTTTGTAATATTTTAACCTTTGGCGAGATCTTTTTTATTTTAAATGCAAAAAAGCATAGGTTGCCCAAAATCGTTATATCAATTTTAAAGCATTATTGGGCAACCTATGATTTCTTCAATTTTTTTAAGTAATGCTGTCACATAACATGTGCAAGTCTTCCAACTATACAAATTCAGTGATTAATGAATTCATTCCAAGAAGACAGCGTGGTGAAAGACTCTGGGGTGTGCGTTAATGCTGCAGGTAAAGGCAACATTTGTGTTCCATATTTTTATTTTGGAAATATGGTCACCCTACTCTACCCCTCTGCCACGATAATAAGCGAAGAAGTCGACTTATTATTTTTTCATGGTCAGACACTAACGTATACTTTATGAAGCCTGGGCCACGGCGGAGAGGTCGAGCGCATTGAGGCTCTATGCTACGATGTGAGAGGCCGTTTCCCGTCGGGGTTTCGAATCCCCCCCTGTGGCTTGGCTGTTTGTACCGTCTTTAGTATAAGGAAGTTCATAAGTAGTTTGTAAGTTTAGCGACTGATGACCCTGCAGATAAGTCTCTTAAGCCTGACAAACATTTGAACATTTCATGAACCCTGGTATGGGCACGGCTGAATCCAAAGTGTTTCATCCAACAAAATCCGGCAAAGTCCTCTGCTGAAACCATCCTACACGAATATTTCCCCTATTTTCTTTCTTTGACTGGACTATCGACGAAATAAGGCTGATCAGTGTGAAGCAGTGAGCTAACAGCGCAGTAGTTTAGCTAGAGAGAGTTGTCGGCACTGACAGTCTGCTGTCACCGCGGCCGCGTGAGTCCTGACTCGACTATTCCCGGTTTGCTTCGCAGCAGGGGACCATGTTTTCGTGGTTGAGTAATACTTACCCATTATTTTTTACTAGCTTCTGCCTGCGACTCATTCACCTAATTTTGGAGCAACTTCAGAAACTATCCCATGGGATTGTTTTATCTGTATGTCCTACCCAGATCCAACTCTATCCCTCTGAAACATTTCTTGCAAATCCACCCAGTAATTTTTGCGTGAAGGCATAACAAAGTTTCAGAATTATAATTATATTAGAGAGTACGATTACCTAATTATTGTCTGCTGCATAACACACAATAATTTGCTTTGTAGTATTTAGGTTTTTTGTCTTCCAGGGGGCGGTAAGGGGCTGATGATGAAGTAGTTTTGCATCTGTATAGTTTTAGTTTAAAGAGGGCCCCAATGTCATTTTTTGCCCCGAGGCCCTTGGTGACATAGCTACGCCACTGGTTCTCTCGAGAAGTTGTTGACAGTGCTGCGCTTTCTGGAGGCTAAGTGGAAGTACTCTACCAGGAAGCATTGCAACAGAGCATTTGTAATCGCTGTCTTCCGTATGTGCAAGGAAGAAACTGAATTATTATTATTAACAGTAGGCCTAGTAGAATGTGTCGCAGAAGAAAGAAATCATTTGACACGTATCTTGCACGAAACAAGAACTTCATTGTTACCAAAAACAAATATCCATTCCGCATGAATTTATACTTATATGAGAGAGAAAAATGCTACGACATGTTACACCCGTAAAATCCTTACACACATTTACTGATTGTAGAAAAAAATTCGGCAGAGCTTACAGTATTAGCCAGCTTTTGCGTCCTTTTTTCCGCTTGTACTTGCTCAACACATCCACCGCAATTCACAACTACGGTACTGACGGTTGTTATGTCCTCATTATGTTCAAAAGTTTGGATAGTGTTAATTGTAATGCATTTTGCATGATATTGGAGTCAAATTAAAAATTACAGTTTTCCGATACTGGCGGATTGTTTCAGGCACTATCCAACCGTTTTACCGAATTTCCTTTTAATGTTGTTTGAATGGATAACACAATATCTGGGTATTTTGTTTGGATTGCCTTAATATAACAATGCAATTTTGTATCCCTGAACGTATCTGTTTGATAGCTAGATATATTGGGTAATTTTAAATGTCTTAGCACGGCTGTTGTATTTTTTGCTATACTACGGAGCTTAGCAACAGACATATTCATCCTCCGTGAAGTACTGCCAGCTCCGCGACTTTGATTTTCGTGAATCCGATGCTCATATTTGAACGATAATCACAGCGAGTTGCGAACGTTGCAAATAATTGCAGTGCGCGGCTTGGCGTGTCGTGCTGCCCCAGTCAACCGCAGCGCCGCTTCTCGAGAACTGCTCGATCGCCGGCAGCTCGAGAAATTCTCGGTGCGCTCGAGTCGCCACGCCTCACAGTCCCATCCCTACATCCCTGTAACGTATAGCTGCTTGACTGCCTTCCAGAGGCGCCGACTTTTGAAAATCAGTGTGGGTGCTCTATATCATGGTTCACAAATATTCGAAACCAACCCTCCTGAAAACCTTGTTCATGCATTTTTGAATGAGCAATACTTGATAAAAGTAAATAGGCAGTTTTCTAGCCTTTTAAAGATAGAAGGAAGAAGGAGGAGGAGGAAGAAGAAGAAAAGGAATGCATCACTGCATTAGGACACTACAATAAAGCGATTTAATTGGCCGAAGTGGATATTTCGATACAAGTAACATCCCAAAACTTCTACACAACCAATGAAATAATTTTTTACTGTACACTAATTTAACACTTTTTGTACGAAGCTATTCTTTCTGACAAAAGTGTTTGGTAGAACACCGTCACCAAGGTTTAAAGAAATCTTTGAAACATTTTGAGATTTTGAAGTCCGACATCAAATTTTTTTGGTCAGTTCCAAGCAAGAGCTGTATACTTCATTGAAACTTTCAGCACTTTGAGATAACTTCATGACATCTCTGACAGTATTAATATAGTCCAAGGTTTTTTTAAGCCTTAGAGAAAAGCATTACAAATTTCAACTGAATCTATAATTTTAATAACAAGGGAAGTGACAAAGATAAATGAAAAACGATTAACTTTAGCATCAGCATCAGATTCTTCAAGCCAAATTCCTGAAAGAACACAATTGAATGTTCATAAAAATACGTACATGTGAAAGGTCAAAAGGACAGACATGCTTCAGGATGAATAAAGCTAGCATAGTGGGTAAAACACGTACACTCATTACTACTCGCTTGGGGACCCGCGTACAAAACTGATCATTTCTTTCACATATAAAATATTCTCTCTCACTATGGTCACTTTTGCATTGCCTCTTGATTCATAAGGTAGGTTCTGATTTTTCCCGATTTTTGTAAAAAATTATACAATTTTATTTTCCACCTCAATTTTATGTGGGTGCTCAGCACCCCCAAAAAATTCTTGGGGGAGGGGGGGGGGGTGCACGAGTCCCGGAGAACCCACGGTGTCGGCACCCCTGCTGCCTTCTACTATGACTGTGACATACAGAGATCCCTCATAATGCCACCACAAAACATCAGGAAACCAACACTTGATGCCACTTCTGACGAGTCCATTCAGCATGCTCTATGTACCATGCTTTGTAGTGTTTAGGTGTCAAAGCTTGACCTCACCATTGGCCGCACGAAAATCATTACTCAGCAAGGTGGTGTTACTCCCAGGGTTCTTCCGAGCTGAAATCTGTAAGAAGTGGTCATTAGCTGTTATAGTAGTCTTTGGGTAGCAAGAGTGAGGTAAGTCATCAACACTTCATGTAGCTCTGTTCCTTCTGTACATAAGAGGAACATCGATTTGATTCCCTCCTAGATGTCTGGAAACTTCCATTGAAGAGTGTCCATCCTGACACAATAGAACAATGTGAATACAATCCAGTTTGAGAATTGACCTTCTAGCCAAGGCAGACCTAATGTCAACACGTGCAGTGTTAAGTCTGGAAGGGATCGGCCATCTTACCCACTCTGTCACATTTCCACTGCTCATGCGTAATTATTTATTTCATTGTGTGGATTGAATGACATCTGTGGAGAATCTAAGGAAGTGTATTCTTGATGCAATATACACATCAATGTTAAGGAGACCTTGGAACAAAGGTGATGCAACACTTTGTGTTTGTGTGTGTGTGTGTGTGTGTGTGTGTGTGTGTGTGTGTGTGTGTGTGTGTGTGTGTGTGTGTGTGTGTGTGAATAGTTGGCTTATCTCTTACTGCACACATTAGTCAGGTAACCTTCCAGTTTTTTCTTACTCTAACTGTTATACTGTTTTATGTTGTTTGAACTTCAGCCAAAGTAAAAATCATCATTTGCTCGTTGCTTGGAAGCTACGCTGCTTCCACAACACTAATTCACAATGCTAAAAAGGTGTCAATATTATTGTTAGTCATAAGGCAGGGAGAGGATAGGGTAGGATGGGAGCCGGGTTTTGTAAGACATGGGAGTATGAAGTATTTTTATATTTTGGGAGATAAAGCATGACTTAAATTTCAAAAAAGTTCCATTTCTGTCCATGTTAAAAACTTATTCATGTTACTAAAATACCAACTTTTAAATCATCTTATTGAAAGAAAAAACCTGCCTACATTTTGTTTATTACTTTCCCTATGATCTGTGTAGGGGAAGGCACTTGCCCTAGACATGGGTGCCCTTACCAATGTTCTCATAATACACTTGGCAGACCAGAGCAACAATTCACAATTTTTGTTGTCTGAAAAGTAATGACATCCCTGGCATAAAATTCCAGTATGTGACAATTTTGCTACTCAGATAAGTCACTCATTCATATAATAGAAATGATACAAATACTAGAAATTATGTTAGTCTCCTCATATGCCCATTTTGACATCAAGTGACACATCATGGGTTATGTGCTACAGACTCAAATCTAAACTCATTTCACAATTAGACAGCCTACTATTTTTCAGAATTATTTAAATACATTCTCTCATTGAAACTGAAAAGCTGACATACCGTGTATTCTTTTACAGGCAGCTCTCTTCAACAGTGGACGGCAGTTCTGTGGAGGTTCCCTCATCGATACAACACACATTCTCACTGCTGCTCATTGTGTTGCTCAGTATGTATAAGTTCCAAATACTTTATTGACTTCATACCAACAGCTGCATTTTACAAATACACATATAAAGAGAAAAAATACCTACTTGAATTTAAATCTGCATGGGTATTTAGAGTCTGAAGTGATCTAGGAATATTGTTAAAAGATTAAATAATAAATGAAACGGTGTTGGAAGCAGTTTCTTCCATTTTCAAGTCTACTATCATTAGCAACACACATTTTGAGTCGAAGTGCTGAATGAAGGTCAAAAATTATGGCAATAGGAATTTGTATTAAGGAAAATCAGCAGTCATAAAGTGGTAAACAACAGAGAGAGAGAGAGAGAGAGAGAGAGAGAGAGAGAGAGAGAGAGAGAGAGAGAGAGAGAGAGAGAGAGAGAGTCTATATGACAACACTAATTATGGAGGTTACTTGGAAATTCAATGAGATTATTTTTTCTTCCTCAGTTACAGAACATCACTGATATAGGTGGTGAAGTGGCCAAGTAATTGGACTCTTACTTGAGAGGACTGAGATTCTAATCTTTGTCCAACCTTCTGATTTAAGCTTTCTTTAGTTTCATTAACACTTTTGCTGCCATGTGGCCACCAAATGCCACAGAAGATGGCTCTGCTGTATTAATGACACCATCATGTTATTAATGTGGCAAAGCACTTACACTATCTTTTGATTAATGATGAAAATTCTCCTCAGAGTTAATAAATATTGTTGAAATGAGATAGAATGGCTGGCCAGTACTTATCATTGTGCTGTACCGCCGATAGTAACACAAAATGAAAAAAAAACAGAAAAAAAGGGACAAAGGGGCAAGCCACTTTCTGGAACGCCTCAAATCCATCCCTATGCCCCTCCCACGTGACAGCTTCCTTGTCACCATTGATGCTACATCCCTGTACACCAACATCCCTCACACCCATGGTCTATCAGCTCTGGAACACTATCTTTCCCTACGCCCACCTGAAAGCCTCCCAAAAACCTCATTCCTTGTCACACTTGCTAATTTCATACTCAACAAGAATTACTTCACCTTTGAGGGCCAGACCTACAAACAAATCAGGGGGACAGCTATGGGTACCAGGATGGCCCCTTCCTATGCCAACCTCTTCATGGGCCGCATGGAAGAGGCATTCCTTAAGACACAGAAGTTGCCTCCCCTGGTTTGGTATAGATTCATAGATGATATATTTATGGTCTGGACTCACGGTGAAGAAACCCTTCTGAACTTCCTCCACGACCTTAACTCCTTCTCCAGCCTTAAATTCACCTGGTCCTTCTCCAAAACTCAAACCACCTTCCTTGATGTTGACCTTCACCTTGCTGAGTCTCACATCCACACCTCAGTCCATATTAAACCCACTAACAAACAACAGTACCTCCAGTTTGACAGCTGCCATCCCTTCCATATTAAACGATCCCTTCCCTACAGCCTGGGCATCCGTGGGAAATGTATCTGTTCCAGTTCCGAATCCCTCACCAGCTACAACATCAATCTATCCAATGCTTTCCTCTCCCGCAACTACCCTACAGACCTCGTCCACAAACAGATCTCACGAGCTGTCCATTCCTCTCCCTCCAAAAACAATGTTCCTAACCCCAGACCACCCAGAAGCACTCCCTTAGTCACCCAGTACCATCCTGGCCTGGAATGCCTCAACAAATTCCTCAAACAGGGCTATGACTTTCTCAAGTCATGCCCTGAGATGAGACCATCACTCCAAACTGTTCTTCCCACACCACCCAGAGTAGCCTTCCGCCGTCCTCCCAACCTCCGCAACATCCTTGTCCAACCTTACAACATCCCAAAACCACCCTCCCTACCTAATGGTTCCTACCCCTGCAACCGATCCCGCTGCAAAACCTGTCCAATGCATCCTCCCACTACCACATACTCCAGCCCCACCACAGGAAAAACCTACCCAATTCAAGGCAGGGCCACATGTGAGACAACGCATGTCATATACCAGCTGACATGTGTCCACTGTTCAGCCTTTTATGTTGGTATGACTACCAACAAATTGGCTGAGCGGATGAATGGGCATAGACGAACTGTTCGCCTGGGGGACACCCAATATCCTGTGGCAGAACATGCCCTCCAGCATAACTCCAGGGACCTGGGCACATGTTACACCACACGTGCCATTTGGATAGTACCAACCAACACCAGTCCCTCAGAGCTACGGAGGTGGGAACTTGCCCTCCAACATATCCTCTCCTCCCGCCACCCCCCTGGCCTAAATCTACGCTAACCCCTCCCCTTCCTCCATCCTCAGCTCACCTATTCATTATCCGTTCCTAACCCCCCCCCCCCCTCTCTCTCTCTCTACCGCCCTCTCGCTCTCTCTGTCATTCTCTCTATCTCTCTCCGTGTGTGTGTGTGTGTGTGTGTGTGTGTGTGTCCATCCATATTTCCCTGTTTATGAAAAACGTTTTAGACACCCCCCCCCCCGCCCCTCCTACACCCCTCAGCATCATTAATTTCACTCTCTTCTCTTCTCTTTACTACTTGATCTTTCCTTTTTAGTTATATTTATCCTCTCTGGCTTGGCTCAGTACATACATGCAGTATCTCTGACGCCCACACTTCCAAAACACCACCTTCATGACCTAGGTCGTGAACCACCTTTCCCTTCTATTCCCATCCTTTATTCTTCCCTTCTCTCCCACCTGACGAAGGAACTCTGTTCCGAAAGCTTGTCCCTTTGTCCCTTTTTTTCTGTTTTTTCATTTTGTGTTACTATCGGCGGTACAGCACAATGGTAAGTACTGGCCAGCCATTCTATCTCACACTATCTTTTGACATGGCTATGACATTTTTCCTTTAATATTTGCCAAATAACCTAATGCTTTGTGTCTAACGATCTATCAGTCCACAGAATGCTTAACACAAACTTCACTCTTCATTCAGAATGTAAGAAAAGGCAGAAGGGAACCTACTGAGAGAAAAGGACACACATTTGCCTACTAAAGGTTTACTATTGTGTCAAAGAAATATGTCATACATATGAAAAGTGGCAGTACTAATTACAATTCACTGAAGGAGCCAATAAGCAGGAAGAATGGTTTTACTGTGTACTCCAGTACATTGGCAAAGTAAGATACTTTTCCACTGTTTACCTTACGAGCCACTTCTACAAATTATCAGACCATGTAGTTCCAAGAACTTCATTTATTGGTAACAGTAATAATTTTCATCATACGCAGGCTTCTATACTTACTATTGTACTCTGACAATTTCAAAAGCAGTCAAACAAGTATTAAGAAACCAACAGATAGGTAAACAATGTGCACTTATAATGATAGAGATTACACCCTTTATACAATCTATTTCACTAAGTTTCAGTCTACTAGTTGGTAAACATTCAAAAATAGCTCCTGTGAAATGTTTAAAGTCACAATAATTCTGTAAATCCACAAAAAGAGACTGGATCCATTTCTCGGAAACATGCATTTTATCAGATTTAATTCCATTGTGAATCTGCAGTATTTTCTACTCAATATATGATGGAAACTAAACCTCATTTACTTTTATAAAGATATTTGTCAATTGGCTTCACACAATATCATGCATTTGATAGTATAAAAAGAAACAGTAAAAATCTATTTCTTATTATAGACTACCAATCATACACTATCATATCAGCAATGTAGTTCTTGAAATGTCAAGACATATACTACAGTTTTGCTACTTTTTAGTAAATTTGTATTGATGCTAACAGTGGCAGCTGGTACCTAAATTCACTGGCGTTCACTAATTTTACTGGATTATGTAATTTTCCTTTCTATATAATTTCATTTTGTAAATTACTTTAAAATATTTCTGTAGCTTTAAAATAACCTCAACATTTGCCTGGCAATTTTTAGCCTGTGTTAAATCTCTTGTAGAGGTATATTTATGAAGAAAGTCCATCGTCCTTTCCTTTTTTATGGGGAATCTTTCAAAAAATTATAAATATTTTAAGGCAGGTGGGCACACATCATCTAACACGTTATCTGTTTTGCAGTGCAATCTATTATGCTACAACTTTGATCTAACATCAATGAGTCTCAGTTAAGGAATTCCGGTATATTATGTTACGGCTATACTTATAGATGTAATTTTTTGATTATTTATTGCAGTAGCATTGAAACAGTACACTTCCTTTTTTTTTGTGCTGCCTCCAGCTATCTTGTATGTTGTTTTCTGTCATTTTGATACAACAAATCAAACCTAAAACTACATGTTTTTAAGAGATTCTGAATTTGCTTATGCAATGTAACAGGTTATATTCATATTAAGAGCTTGGTAAACAACTGAATGTAAGAAAATGGTTCCTTTTACTTTTGTGGTTGGCTACAGCTATTAAGTTAGAGGGAAATTTGTGTCTTTCTGAAAGAGTCCAGACCACATTGGTGCTACTCCTTTTACCAGTCCAAAAGCACATCACATATATCAACCAACATTTTCCCTCATCAGTGCCTGGACAGTACTTTGGCTCTTGTGTCTTTCTATATTAATGCTGTAAAAGTTTTACATCTATAAAAATTTGTGTGTGTCTATGTTCCCTGTGGATGAAGCAATTTTGATGGATCCTTCAATTTGCTCCAGCAGGTGATCCTGTGGAAATTGCTAGTGATCGGATAAAGATATTTATTAACGAAGAAAAGTGCCAACTGTTCGTATAATGCAGTGCTGCCACTTGCAGTGGTAGCATTGCTTCTGTGACCAAGGTCTATATATGAGAGGTCTAATGAGACTGCATTCATGTAATGTTTTTCACTAGAAAATAGTAGTTGTTTAAAATACTGAATGTAAAATTATAATGGGGTATGAAGGTTACAGAGAATGTGGCCATACCTATTCTCATTGCAATATGTTTATGACATGACTAAAGATAATACCAGCATAGTGAGGCAAAATTGGCCTTTTCATTGACAAAAGTCTGCTTTCCCCAAATCTATCTATCATAAGACTGTATGCTTTTTCTTTTGAGCTTTTTAATCAAATTTGCACTTCATACGGTATGGAAGAATCAACAAATGTTTCTTGTGACTGACAAAATATTTTAATTAAATCATGGAACTTTGTAAGTAGATGCATGCCGACCTAGGCACATTACAAAAGTGCAGGAGATATTTCACCTATGTAGCGATCTCAACTTTCGCTGACATTATAATCAAATTTTGCATAAATAATTGTCTCAGAAATTTGGCTTAAAGTGTATGAGATGAAGTAGGTAGATGAATCTTTCAAACTGGTAAAATATCTCCCAGTACTGGGTCATAGGAAGAGGGGGAAAATATTTGTGTCAGATTCCAAAATACAGTATAAACAAATGTCCAGTGTTGTCATTAAATCAACATAATAAAGTGGATGAGGTGTTGAAGTGTTAAATTTTGCAGCAAGTTTTGATGTTTTAAAGGAGTGGCCGGAGATGGTGATTGTGTGTGCAAGTTATGTCTGAGTGACTTTGTGAATGAACGTGTTTCCTTTTCTGATGAAGGCCACGACCCCAAAAATACAAGTTGTGTGAATGTGATTACCTATTTTATGCGCCTATCAGTGAGCGGCTTTATGGTGAGTTGTTATCTATCCTCTATTTGACATTCTAATCGGATTTGCCATTGTTAACACACTGAAAATGTGTACTTATTTAAATTCTGTTTTGTACATTTTATTTTATAGGATAAATATAATATTTGATCTCAGGTGTGTTTACTATTTATTTTTAGACACATAGGCCTACAACTAACAGTCTTTGTAAAGATGCTGTAACATTATTCACTTTTTCCCAATGATGTATTCATCACCTGATTGAAAGCTAGGCACACAATGCAACTCCCTGTGTTTCAAGCACTTTTAGATGTTTCCTTCACTTTTTCCCTTTTCTTCCACTTTCTCCGAATGAGCCGATTTACATTTCAGTGCTTTCAGTCATTATTCTGGTTATCTTCCATACACTAAGTGTTAATTTGCAAATAAAATTCAAATGTTAGTAAATTTATGGGACTTGACTACTGAGGTTATCAATCCATAGGTTTAGAAATTACTTAAACTAACCCAAAGAGAAACACAGACACCCATGTTCGACAGAGACTTTAACCCCCAATGGGAAGCAACTGTGCACTCCACAGCAAGGCGCCTTAAGACAGCTTGGCCACTCTACCAAGGTCGTTAATTTGCCACCTCTGTTCAAACAAACAGTGATAAAACAGTGACTACTCTAAATGTGACAATTATATTAAGTGTCAGTATTTTTACAAACCAATGGCTGGGAAAATATTTGTTTAACTAGCTACAATACCTGGCTTCACTTTCAGACTTGATATAAGTTTTTGTTGTATTTAGAATAAAAAGGATAAATTTAATACTGGAGGTAAAGAATATTGTCAATATACTTTATCTATTTATTGCAATACTTCTCTATAGAACACATTTTCTAATACACACACACACACACACACACACACACACACACACACACACACACACACAACCAAATGCTAAGCTTTCGCAACCCTAGGTTGCTTCTTCAGAAAAAGAGGAAGGAAGGAGAGGGAAAGGGAGTGGGTGAGGAGTCATTCCAAACCCAGGGGAGGAAGGACTTACCTTAGAGGGAAAAAGGACAGGTAAACAAACACACAACTGAGACACACACACACACACACACACACACACACACACACACACACACACACACCACACACACACACACACATTATATATTACTCTAGAGCAGGTGACATAAGGTTGACTGTGAGAAAAGCAAGATACTTTAAGTTTAATGCCACTTTAGTAATAGTAAAACTGTAAGCTAATTTTGTTCAAAATTGCAATCTCTCAGATTAGAAGTTCAGAAGAGATCAGCAGTGTATTAGGGATAAGTACTGTGTATCATTTTTCCTTTCCAGTCATAAGATTGTAAAAGTATCTCAGAGAAATGTCAGCTCTCATATTCTTTGTTAGTTGAAGTAATTGTATCATTGAACTCTATACTGTCTGATCTGTAAGTGTGGCCAGAGAGAAGATTTTTTTTAAAGCATGCACTGATTACATCTACTGGTGTTAACATTAAAATTTCTTTTCGAAGGTATGCCCTGCACTCCCTTTACGTACAAACAAAAATAAATTTGATTGAGGGGGGACAAATGGCTATCATGCCATGTAAGTCCTCAATCATACCTTAATTTGGTTTTGAGTTGTTGTGGCACGCACATTGTACAGTTTCTTTTATAATACATAATGACAATGATTATTATAACTATTGTTATTAATTAGTATTAATAGCATACTAAACTTTAATAATGTCATGAATTTCATAATGCTTCATGTATTTATCCAAAAAGTATAATAGGCACTAATGTTTTTTCTCTTTCCACACAGCATGAGCTCCTGGGATGTTGCAAGAGTTACCGTTCGTTTAGGCGATTACAATATACGAATAAATACAGAAACACGGCACATTGAAAAGAAGGTTAAGAGAGTTGTTCGACACCGAGGTTTTGATGCTCGAACACTGGTAAGAATGATTAACACAATTACCTATTTGAAAAATCCTCTTGTAAGTCGACTCCATGATAAAAAAAAGAGTGCTAGACAACTACAATATTACAATAAAAATAACAAATTTCCACATAGAAAGCGTCACAGTGCAGGCAGGTCAGTTGGTAAACCACACGGGTGCTGTCACAAGTGGCTCTGCCCTTAATTGTGATGCAAAAGCTCAGTTGTGTGTGTGTGTGTGTGTGTGTGTGTTTATTTTTATTTTTATTTGTGTATCAACGAACCCATGCCTTCTCGCCTCGTAAGTCCAACTTACTTTATGTTTTATAAATATTTTGCCACACAGGATTGTTTCACACACACACACATATATATATATATATAAATAG
Organism: Locusta migratoria; assembly: GCA_026315105.1. Taxonomy (NCBI): domain Eukaryota; kingdom Metazoa; phylum Arthropoda; class Insecta; order Orthoptera; family Acrididae; genus Locusta; species Locusta migratoria. Next base: position 358,730,350 of record CM048747.1, read on the forward strand.
AGGGAAACTTTCCCGGTGGGATAAACAAAAATAAAAAATAGAAAAGAGATGACTTACCAAAAGCACCGGCTCGTCGAGAGAAACAAATAAAATCACACACAAACACACATACAAGCTTTCGCCACCACTGGCAGCTTCTTCAGGAAAAAGAGGAAAAAAGGGGAGGAAAAGGGAAGGATATGGGTTTTAAGGAAGTGGAAAAGGAGTCATTCCAATCCCAGGAGTGGAAGGACTTACCTTAGGGGAAAAAAAGGAAGGTAAACAAATACACACACACTCAGACATATCGAAACGCAAACACACCTAGACAGACATTTGTGAAACGCCTGGGCAGTAAGTAGATAATAAATTATTTTTCTTGTGTACTTCTAGAAACTTCTTTGAATGATAGATATTAAATATAATTAAAAAACACTGATAATTCAACTATACAACTTATCAGCAATGCCTGAGACTGAACCACAGTGTAATGTGTAGTTCATTTATGAAAACAGTCTGCAGTCAGCTACATCAAGTCACATGATGCACAATGAGAGGCAAGAAGATTGCCCAGCCCAAATAATTTAAGAGTCCAAGAACAGAGCATTGCACATGCTCAAGTTAAAAATTACCAATTTTCCCAATTCTGGCACTCAGTGGAGTTTCAGCTTGGTTGTTTACATCATCAAATGGAAGCAATATTATCATGTTTCACACTGCAGGTGGTCTGGAATTCAAAGGCTGGTTGTTAATATAGCACAACACTTTACACTTCAAACATGTTTATTGATGACACAAGCGTACACTCAGTATAGACTGACTCCCTCTTGGAGTGCTCCACTATTTATATGTAGAAAGAATTTTCTACAACTTACAAGTACATCAAACATAAGAAACATGTAAAACATTTTCGAGAAAAAGTGAATAACAAGAAATAAATGTTTTTCTGCCCGTGGCGGAATTTGAACTGGGGACCACAAGCACAACGATCTGCGATGCTAACCACTGCGCCACGTGTTCCGTCAGAAGACTTGCAGCATTGCTCCTCTTCCTGAAAGAACAGAGACCCACTGTTAGGTTTCCTTTGGAATCAGCTGCAATGTCCTGGATTTTCACATGGGTCCTCTGTATGGCAGTTACAGAGAATCCTTCCATTCTGCCTTCACAACTTCCTTACAGTGACAGCGACCGGTGCCAGACCCTCCTGTCGTGACTTCCTTATCATCATAATGGTCTGCAGAGTCCTAAAACAAGAGGCCATTTCTGACTATCTGTTCTTTGGCATCATGATAAGGCTTCATACAGAGTATGTGCACAATTTCTCTTCGTTTTTGTCTTTCGAGGACGGCTCATAATCCTCGACTCCGTATGTGACCTCCAACAGGTGGCGTATGACACGAAATGGACAAAAGTATCACTACAGTAATTTTTCCAATAGCCCAACATTCTGTACAGTGGTAAAAATTCATACCAGATCACCTTGGCTGTATACAACAGGTCGGTGCTTGTTATTATACCGCTGACAGTCCTTTTCCTGGATGTCGGGTGTCTATATGTGAGCCAGCTGTCTTGCTGCTTCGACCTGGTGATGAGCTGTTTCACATAATCGTCCTGAGTGTCATCAGGTTGGAACGGAAACAGCATGTCCATTGTCGTCTCAGCTTCACAAACATGGGGTAGGAAAAACGACGTGAAGCCTGTGGTGTCTTGTCTTGCTGTATTATAAGCAAATGTCACAAATGGCAGTATTGTATCCCAATCCTTCTGCTCTATATCGACATACATCGTCAGCATATTTACTAATGTCTTGTTAAAACGTTCTGTAAGACCATTTTCTGAGGATGATAGATACTTGTTATTCTGTGGACCATGTCGCAACTTGAATTACCTCTGATACTAATTTTGACATGAATACTTTTCCTCAATTGGATATCATCACATGTGGTGCACCATGCTTCATAATAATGTCTTCTACTGAGAATTATGCGATTTCTGGAGTTCCTTAAGTCGGCACAGGTTTGGTGACTGTGTAACAGGTGATGCAGTCAGTGCCGACTATTATCCAGCGGTTTCCAGTAGTCGACTTAGGAAATCTACCTAAAAGATCGATTCCAATCCAATGGAATGGAGCTATTGCAGGTGTAATTGGTACCAGATGACCTGGAGATAATTGCGGCACATGCTTCCGTCTCTGGCACTCCTTACAGTGACTCACATTAGGCCAGATAACAGCGAGACATTCCTTCTTGGTTGTAGAGTAGTTTATCTCGGACTCGAGAGAACTCTTGATGCATAGGCTAGCACCTTTCTGAATTTATACCAGCACGACACTAATCCCACAACAGTCGTTGTATAAGACTAGAACTGGTGTGGAAGTTAGAGCATCCTTAAGTGCCTGGAAAGCTTTATCTTTTGTCTCATCCCAGTAAAACTTTGTGTCTCTCTGCAGAAGTTCTTACAATGGATGTACCTTGCTGCAAAAACCTTTTATGGAATGACGGTAGTATGAGCACAGCCTGAGGAAACTTTTCACTTGGGACCCAGGTTCGAGTCCCGGTTCCGGCACACAATTTTAATCTGCCAGGAAGTTTCATATCGGCACACACTCCGCTGCAGAGTGAAAGTTTCATTCTGGAAACATCCCTTAGGCTGTGGCTAAGCCATGTCTCCACCATATCCTTTCTTCCAGGAGTGCTAGTCTTGCAAGTTTCACAGGAGAACTTCTGTGAAGATTGGAAAGTAGGAGGCGAGGTACTGGTGGAAGTAAAGTTGTGAGGCGGCATCGTGAGTCGTTTCGGGATAGCACAGTCGGTAGTCGCGAAAGGCAAAGGTCCCAGGTTCGAGTCGCGGTTCCGGCACACAATTTTAATCTGTCAGGAAGTTTCATATCAGCGCACACTCCACTGCAGAGTGAAAGTTTCATTCTGGATTTTTTTTTTTTTTTTTTTTTTTTTTTTTTTTTTTTTTTTTTTTTTTTGTCTGTGGTGGAATTTGAACTGGGTACCACAAGCACAGTGATCTGTGATGCTAACCACTGCGTCACATGTTCCGTCAGAAGACTAGTGGCAATATAATTGCTAGGATACAGTATATGTCTATAGTTATTGCTGTTTAACCCATCTCATCATTTATTTTGAAAATTATTATTTAAGCAGGTGGTAACAGTTGAAATATAACTACTCCATATCAGTAAAATTACAACAACAAGAAATGTTCCACATCTGTTTCAGTGGCTGGGTAGATAAGGTGACAGTTTGCAGATTGAAGGTATGTGTATTGAAATCAAAATGAGTCCTTTCTTTCTCCTTTTTTACTTTACCTATGTAGGTAATATTTTACAACTTAATTCACTACACATTGTACAGATGAAGTATTTTCTATGTTCCACATTTCAAAAGATTCAATTTTATAATAGTTTAATCTTTAAACAAACGGACAAAAGGTCATAGTAAAGGTATTTGGAAATGAATTAATTTATTTATAATTACTTTGACCACTACCTAGTGTGTGTATAATTTTCAGGTAAGAGAAATGTATCAGCTAATTGGCATATTTTTCAAAGTCCTTATTTTTGGTTTACACGAGCTAGTGGATGTACCTCAGAGTGTCTGTTATTTCCATTTTAATATTTACTTTTCAACCATGGTAGTGCTATTCGACCATTACACTAAAATAAAATCCTGAACATTTGCTGATAAGGGGGTGGCAGACGGATACAGTGGAATTTGATCTGGAACATACTGATTTAATTTGAAACTACAAATCTGATCTTCATAGTTTAATTGCTGGATAGCTCTGCATTAGTTGAAAAACTCGTTGGAAGGTATACCCATTAGCTTGTGTAAACAGTGAGTAAAGACTTGGAAGATTATGCCAATCAGCTGTCAGTTTCTCTCACATGAAAACCACACACACACACACACACACACACAACTAGGTGGTCGTTGAAGTAATTATAAAAACACCCTTTTCAATATTTTTACTGAGCCTGTTTATCTCTTTGTTTAAGGATTAAGTTATTATAAAGTTGATTCTTTTGATATGTGAAACGTAGAAACGCCTTTGAGTGCACGATTAGTAGCAAAAAGTAATAGATGTGAAATGCTTGTCACTGTAGTAGTTTTACCACTTTGGAATTCTTACATTTAAACTGTTTCTAACTACTTGAATAATTAATTTCCAAATAAAAAATAGGACGAGTTAAATTGCAATGAATCTCGACATATACTATATCATAGCTGTTATATTGCCTTTGTTTGATGATATACACATCAAGCTGAAACTCCACTGAGTGCTACAGTTGGAAACACTGGCACTTCTGAACTTTGGCATGCATAATGCTCTGTTTATGGACTCTAAATTATTCAAGCCAGACAATGCCTCCCATTGTACACTATTACCTTTCTAGGTCAAGTCTTACTGCTGACATGTGTATAAATTTCTGAAGTTTGAGACACCAAGAAAATGTCAGAATCTGAATTCACACTTATGTACACAATGTTGGTGAAATATAGACACAATAATTTTGAACAACATTAAAAATGGAAATTTCATCCTTATTTGTTTATGGTAGTGGTGTTTTTAACACTCGATAACAGAGGCTAAATCTTTGATAATATGATTGTGGGCCAAATATAAGAATATTATGAGTCAACTGCTGACAGCTAGCGCACAAAAATATGACAATGACCTCAACAATTTTAAACAAACAACTTCTACATCTCTTTCATAAAATTCCTTCTTCTCAGACTTTTAGTTAGTATCGTTTCATGTGCACATTTGCTTCACAATAAATGAAATAAATATAAACAATTTATAAAAATAAATTGCTTGAAGTAAATCACACAAAGGTAAATTAATATTAAGTCAATTAAATGTTTGTTCCAGTATAATGATGTTGCAATTCTGACATTGGACTCTCCAGTCACATTCTCGAAGATGATTCGCCCTGTCTGTCTACCAACAGGAAGTGCAAAGTACGACAGTCTGGAAGCAACTGTTATTGGCTGGGGAAGTCTCCGTGAGAGTAAGTTTTAATGCATCAAAGTTCTGAAATAAATGCATAAACCAATATGCCTATCACTGAGCACAAATATTAGCACAAAAAGAAAAGCTATTGCCAGGACTTAGAGACTGGCAAATGTATTTGCAGAATATGTCCACAGGAATGACACTGAAATCCAGTTTACAACAATTTACCAGTGGTGACATTCATAAAGACATGCTCTGTCACATCATTTTTGATTTGTTTCACATTAGTTCAGATGGCACTTCAGAGATTTGACAGTACTTACCTTCTTCCTACCCCATCCCCAACTGCCTCTCAATTGCTACCCTAATCCTACTCAACAACATGGAGTATTTGCATGTCTTGGTCATTTTCTTACTATTCTCTATGCACTACATACTACATTTATGTAGTCTGACATCACCATTGCTTTCCAACAATTTTGATGACTTCTTTTTTATTAATATCTTGATGAACTTATTAAAACACTGGAAAGAAATTTCCAATACAGTTACTCATCAGTGTAATTGTTGCCCCTGAAAATCATTTTTATTTCCAGCTGAAGACTGAGGTCAATACTGTATATAAGAAACACATAACATTTATTACCTTCATGCATAAAGTACTACTGCACAATATTAGATTTCTGATGTATCTAAATTCACAAGTGAAAGTGTAAAGTATTGCCATTCATTGTAGCTGGGCATTTTACAGCAGTTCAATCATACAGTCAACTTTAAGTCATTTTAGCATAGAAAAAAGCAGGCTACATTTTCATGTTAAAAAGCATCACAGGACTATATTCTTCAAACATCTGACTGCGCATAGCTACTGCAAGACTCTATCTTCTACCAAAGAACACTAAAGTGTTATAAATCTGAAAAGTAAATACCTTGGCATTAAAATAAGAATACAGCAAAATTGCTGTAATTCTACTAAGCAACAATTTGTTCTCATCCAGATGAATACAATTCTGACAATGGAAAATCCAAACTTGAATGTCAATAATAGAGGATTTTTATTTATTTACTTGCTGTCATTCAAAATACCTGCCTTCTGGATGTTACAACAGGTCATATTTTTTCATTGTTAATTAGTTTATACACTAACAATATCTTCTTATATCTAGTTAAGTTTTACAATATACGGATTAACAAGTGGCAGAATATAACTGTAAATAACAATTAGAATAATTTTTACTGAAGTAATAAAAAAAAGGGGAGACATATATTATAACATATAAGAGAGGCGAAAAAGCACAGGCTCGTTGATAGACACACAGATGAAAACCCACACAAACACAAAAATTAAAGCTTTCCCAACCGTTAGTTGATTCATCAGTAAAAGAGGAAGGAACGAGGGGGGAAAAAGGGAAGGATGTGGGTTTCAAGGGAGGGAGTGGATGAGGAATCATTCCAATCCCGGGAGCAGAAGGACGTAACTTAGGGGAAACAGGTAAACACCACACACACACACATACACAAAAAAGGCAGACATTTGTAATAAGCAAAGAAAGGGACAGAGATGCTAGTTGAGGCAGAGGCTCTCTCCAGAGATCAGAAACAAAGATGTTAAATGGTGGGCAGGAATTTGAATTTAATGGAAGTGGGCAATGGAAAGAGAGAATATACTGGAAGGCAAGTTCCCATCGCCGAAGTTCTGAAAGGTTGGTGTCTGTGGGAAGTATCCAGATAACCCAGAAGGTGTAACACTCTGCCAAGATGTGCTGGCCATGCACCAAAGCATGCTTAGCCACAGGGTGATCCCCATTACCAACAAACACAGTCCCCTGCCTGTGACCGTTCATGTGAATGGACAGTTTGTCCCACATAGAAGGCTACAGAGTGCAGTTGGTTAAATACGTGGGTGCAATCGCAAGTGGCTCTGCCCTTAATTGTGTACAACTTCCAGGTTACAGGACTGGAATAAGTGGTGGTGGGATGGTGCATAGGATAGATTTTATACCACGGGCGGTTACATGGGTAGGAGCTGGAGGGCAGGGAAGGTGGTTTGGGGATTTCATAGGGATGAACTAGATTACAAAGGTTAGTTGGGCAGCGGATATGTGTAAAAAGAACCAGTACACCAATAACCTAATAACAGCTTTCACATCCTGCAGTTATCTGGTACAGAAGCCAACTGCCAGGACCACTTGCTCATCCCCCCAAACCCTGGACCTTCCACAGAAGAACCCCAAAAATGCCCCTCATCATCGAATACTTTCAGGGACTGGATCTGGACTCTGAACATGGCTCTCCAGCAGGAATATGACTTACTTAAATCCTGCCCAGAAATGACGTCCATCCTTATCACATCCTCCCCACTCCACCAAGAGTATCTTCCCGCCGCCCATCTTAGTTCATCTCTACGAAATCCCCAAACCACCTTCCCTGCCCTCCAGCTCCTACCCATGTAACTGCCCTCAGTGTAAAACCTGTCCTATGCACCCTCCTCCCACCACCACTTATTCCAGTCCTGTAGATGGAAGTTGTACACAATTAAGGAAAGAGCCACTTGCAATAAAACCCACTTGATTTACCAATTGAAATCCATGCACTGCGTAAACCTTCTATGTGGGAATGACCTTCACCCAACTGTCCATTCGCATGAACAGACACAAGCAGACAGGGTATGCTGGTAATGTTGATCACCCTGTGGCTAAGCATGCCTTGGTGCACGGCCAGCACATCATGGCACAGTGTTACACCGTCCGTGTTATCTGGATACTTCCCACCAACACCAGTCTTTCAGAACTACTGAGAGGGGAACTTGCCACTCAGCATTATCTCTCTTCCAATTGCCCACCTGGTGTCAACCTCCGCTAAATTCAAATTCCTCCCACCATTCTATAACATCTTTGCGTCTGATCCTGGACAAAGCATCTGCCTCGACTGGCATCTCTGTCCAACTTCTTTGCTTTCTACATATGTTTTCCTTGCTGTGTTTGCGTGTATGTGTTTGTTTGTTTACCTGTCCTTTTTTCTCCTAAGGTAAGTCCTTCCGCTCCCAGGATTGGAATAACTCCTCATCCACTCCCTTAAAACCCACTTCCTTTCCTTTTCCCCTTGTTCCTTCCTCTTTTCGTGATAAAGCAACTAACGGTTGTGAAAGCTTGAATTGTTGTGTTTGTGTGTGTGTGTTTTCATCTTTGTGTCTATCAATGAGCCTGTGCCTTTTTACCTGGTAAGTTAAACCACCCCTATTTTCAGCAGGAATGTTTCCCTCTATATATAAAATAGAGGAAAACATTCCTGGTAGGAAAAATATGTATAAAAATATCAATGGTTTAACTCACCTAAGGCATAGGCCTGTTGAGAGATACACAAATAAAAACACACACACAAAAATACAAAATCGCTAGTTGCTTCACGAGGAAAAGAGGAAGGAAGGAGGAGGAAAAAGGAAAGGATGTGGGTTTTAAGAGAGTGGATGAGGAGTCATTCATATCCTGGGAGTGGAAATACTTACCTTAGGGGGAAAAACGGAAAGGTAAACAAAAACACACAAACACACCAAGGAAGCCATTTGTAAAAAGCAAAGAAGTTGGACAGAGATTCCAGTCAAGGCAGAGGCTCTGTCAAGAATCAGAGGCAAAGATGTTGTAGAATGGTAGGTGGCAATTCGAATTTAGTAGAGGTTGAGATCAGGTGGGCAACGTGGAGAGAGAAAATTCTGAAGGACAAGTTCCCATCTCTGGAGTTCTGAAAGGTTTGTGTTGGTAGGAAATATTCAGATAACCCGGATGGTGTAACACTGTGCCAATATGTGCTGGCCATACTTCAAGGCATGCTTAGCCACAGGGTGATCCTCATTACCAACAGATACTGTCTGCCTGTGTCCGTTTATGGGAATGGACATTTTGTTGCTGGTCATTCCCACATAAAAGGCTTCACAGTGCTTGAATGTCAGTGGGTAAATCACGTGGGTGCTATCCCCAGTGGCTCTGCCCTTATTTGTGTACAACTTTCAGTTACAGGACTGGAATACATGGTGGCATACGAGAAGGTCATCCTGGTTCCCATGGCTGTTCCCTTTAGTTGTCGGTATATCTGGCCCTCAAAAGTGAAGAAGTTGTGGGTTAGGATGAATCTGGCTAGGGTAATAAGGAAAGAGGTTTTCAAAAATGTTCAAATGTTTGTAAACCTAATGGGTCACCATTCCCTAAACTTACAAACTACTTATGAACTAACTTATACTAGAGACAACACCAATACCCATGCCTGAGGGAGTGTTCAAAACTCCGACACGGGAGGCCGCGCGATCCACAATGTGGCGCTCCAGACCACTCAGCTACTCCCACACGGTGGAAGGTTTTACGTAGGGTTCCAGGTGGTCATCATGAAAGGAAATACTCCATCACAGTGAGGCCCCGGTTGTGCTGGATATTTGTGTATAAGGAAGTAGCATCAATAGTTACAAGGATGGTTTCCGGAAGTAACAGATAGGATAAAGATTTCAGGTGATCGAGAAAGTGGTTGGTGTCTTTGATGAAGGATGAGAGACTGCACATAATGGGTTGAAGGTGTTGCCCTATGTAGGCAGAGCTTTGTTCTGTGGGGGCTTGGTAACCAGCCGCAATGGGGTGAACTGGATGATTAGGTTTGTGAATTTTAGGAAGTAGGTACAAGGTGGGGCAGCAGAGTGTCAGTGGGGTCATGAGTTTGATGGAGTCTGGAGAAAGGTTTTGTAGGGGGCATAAGGCTGTAAGGATTCCTTGAAACTTAGCCTGGACATCAGGAATGGCATTGCCTTGAAAAATTATTGTATGTAGTGTTGTCTGAAAGCTGACGCAGTCACATATCCCTGCTGATCATGTAATAAGGTCGTGAATCCCTTGTCGGCTGGGAGTATGTCGATGGAAGTCAGCCTTCAGATCACAGATAGCTCGGGACTCAGCTGTGGTGATGTTGGGAGTGGGATTAAGGTTTTTCAGCAAAGATTTGGAGGCAAGGTTGGAAGTGAGAAAATCCTGGGAGATTTGAAGAGGGTGATTTTGAGGAGGACAAGGAGGAGGAGGAGGAGGAGGAGGGGGGGGGTTTCATTGTGATGAAGGACGGAACTGTTCCGGGCTGGGTTCAATTTGAATGATGTCTTGGGGAGCTGGATCATTAGGAGTAGGATTACTTTTCTTAGTGGGAAAGTGATATCTCCAGCAAAGACTACGAGTATAGGGCAGTAAATCTTTGACAAGGGCTGTTTGGTTGAATTTGGGAGTAGGGCTGAAGGTGTGGTCTTTGCATAGGACAGAGGTTTCAGATTGGGAGAGAGGCTGACTACTGAATTAGGATGTTGTGGTTCTGGATTATGGGGATTAGGATGTATAGGTTGGTGGGGGGGGGGGGGGGGGGAGTGGAGCTGGAAATGGGAGATTGAGTAGATGGGAGAGATTAGGTTTCCGTTCAATAAGAGAATCTTGAGGTTTGTAGGAGAGGTTGTTGAGGGAGAAAGTATTGCCTTTTCGGAGTTGGGTAACCAGGAGATTGGATAGTTTTTTGAGGTGGATGGTGGCATGCTGTTCTAATTTGCATTTGGTCTGTAGGAGGATGTTCTGAACTGTAGGTGTGGATGTGGGAGTGGAAAGAATGAGTATTTTGATTAGGGATAAGAGTCGACAGGTGTATTCATTGGAGTTGATGTATAGGTGATGTATAGATGTATAGGACTGTGGATTGTTCTGTTTGGAATCGGTCGAAAGTATGATGAATGGATGGGTTACAGTCGGGGATGGGAACTTTCAGTGTGAAGCCGTTGGGGGTAATGCCAAATGTCAGACAAACCTTAGTAAATAAAATGTGAGAACATAAGTGGCAAGAGAGAAAGCATGCTTGTGAAGGAAATGTAGATAAAACTTGATGGGGTCGTTATAGGGATATTGTGATGGTGACATAATATTTGGAAGAGGGAAAAGTGAGAAATATGTCCTAAATAACAGACTGCAATGTGATGAAATATATATGATATATGGGTAGAGATATAAAGGTGAACAGACATCAAAAGGAATTCAGCTATGGAAAAAGAAATAGTAAGAGCTGTTCAAGAGAGTTGTTGAAACTGTGGTCAAATATAGTTAGTCAACAACGTAATGCTCAAGAGTTTGCTGGTTGTATTTGCACCCAAAACAGTTTTAAGAGTGGAGAATATCTGGAAAAATTCAAGAAAACCGCGAGAGAAAGTAAGAAAAGCATATTATTATGACTGATTATGTGGTGGCAGATTACGATTTTGAGGGTAACAATGGTCTGACAAAGGTATAGTAAAATTAAAACCTGTAGAAAGTTGCTGAGGGTTAGTCAAAAATCTCTGAAGAATGAACAGAAATGTGAAAAAACGAATATAGGAAATAATCATGAATTTTCTAGGAAATGCTGAAAATGGTTATTTCTTAGGTAATATGATAAACTGAAGTTGTGAAATAGTTTTAACGCAGTAAAACGAGAAATGTGGATGAATGGTTGATATTATAGAGGGAGATGCAGTGTTGAAAGTGGTAAATATAATAATAATAATAATAATAATAATAATAATCTAATATATAAAGCAGAGTGTCCATATATTTGTAAGTGTTGCATACAAATCTACAGTTTTGTTCGAATCTTTATGAAATTTTGTACACGTAAGCTTCAATCCATGAGGACGGTTGCCGTAAGTGTAAGATTCACATACGATATATAGTTCACGAGATATGGTGTTATAAACAATGAAATGTGTCTAAAAATGCTGCATTTAGCGACAATGCTGCTCAATTTCTCCTAAACCACTGGACCAATTTCAACCAAATTTGGTACACATATTCCTTACATGAGATAACAATTGTCGTACGAGTACGAACCACATACGACATATGGTTCAGGAGATATAATGTCATAAACAATAGGAATTGCAGAAAACTGCCACAGAATGCGGCAAGACTTTATTAATACGCTATATGAGAATAAGAGTACTTAACGACTTGCAACAACCTTTAAACATAATTTCAAACCTTTATTAAACTTTTTCTCGCTGACACCCATAGCAAAAATGATGAAAGGAAAAAAAGTTTCTCGATTACTACTTTTCCGTTGTTTATGAAGTAAAACTAAAGCTCTCGGTATGACGTTCAATTTATAATTGGAACACTACAAATTGTAGCGACAGGAAATTTTCCAGACAGTATGCACATACATAGTTGAATGTAGCTTCTTAACTGTATCACAATACAACACGTAGATCATGAGAGATGAGCGCATAACAGTAATGTTCCGCTGTTCATGGACTAAAACTACCGCATTTGGAATGGCGTTACTACACTACAAATTGTAGCTGCAGGAAATTTTACAAATAGTATACAGGCATATAGTTGTCTGTACCTTCTAGATTGTATCACAGTACGACACATAGTTCATGAGATATGAGCACATAAACAGAAAAGTTCCTGGAAAACCGCATCACCCACCAAGTTTTAATCTTTTACTTCTTTACAGCCCTTATACAAATGAATATAAACCTGAAAAAGAGCAGGAATAAATAAATAAATACCCAGGCAATGCTGGGTTCTCAGCTAGTAAAAATAATTTAAAAAAAGGCATTATGGCATAGTCGTACTTTAAGATTCGGAAGTCAATATGTATTTCAGTATGTAGCCTATATGGCCAGAAGAAAAATGAATTGCAAACTAAGGCAGGAGGCGAATATAGAGTGAAACTACTATGTAAAAACAGAAACAAAAGGAGAAAGTAAGATGAAAGAAAAGATTTCAAAAGATAACACAGCAATAACACCAAGGCACACACACACATTATATATAATAGAAACTAATAACTTACCAAAAGCACAGGCTCGTAGATAGACACAAATAAAACCACACACAAACACAACATTCAAGCTTTCGCAACCGTTGGCCTCTTCTTCAGGAAAAAGAGGAAGGAAGGAGGGAGGGGAAAAAGGGAAAGATATGAGTTTTAAGGGAATGAAAAAGGAGTGATTCCAGTCTTGGGAGTGGAAGAACTTACCTTCAGGGGAAAACCTTTCCTAGTGGGATAAAGTAAAGGAAGTTGGACTTACCAGGTGAAAACACGCCATTTGTTGATACACAAATAAAACACACACACACACAAAACTGAGCTTTCACAAACTAAAGTTACTTCATCAGAACCAGCAGGGAAAGAGGGGGGAAAAGGAAAGGATGAGGGTTTTAAGGGAGTGAGTAAGGAGTCATTCTAATCCTGGGAGAGGAACAACTCTGGAGATGGGAACTTGCCCTTCAACATATTCTCTCTTCCATTGCCCACCAGGTCTTAACCTTCGTTAGTTTGAAATTCCCGCCCAACATTCTACAATATCTTTGCCTCCAATCTCTGCACAGAGCCTCTGCCTCAACTGGCATGTCTGCCTTGGTGTGTGTGTTTGTTTACCTATCCCCCCCCCCCCAGGGACAAGTCTTTCCTCTCCCGGGATTGGAATGACTCCTTACCCGCTCCCTTCAAACCCTCATGCTTTTCTTTTTCCCCCTCTACATCCCTGCTCTTTCTGAAGAAGCAACCTAAGGTTGCAAAAGCTCAGCATTTGTTTGTTTGTGTGTGAGTGTGTGTATTTTTATTTATGCTTCTACGTACCGGTGCTCTTTCGTCTGGTAAGTAAACCACATCTATTTTTAAATAGATTTCCTGTTAGGAATTTTTTTTCTCTATAAGTATCACCAATTATTAACTTTCTTAATAAGATATTGGTTACAATTGTAATTTGTTTGTGATATGATATTTTACTCTCTCCAACTCGTTATTTGAGTTTAAATAGTGTACTTAGAGCAGGACACCATGTGGCCACCATAATAGTGAAAGTCATTCTTGTTGCCCTCTAATATGGTGTGTGATAACCTCAGCCAGCCAGTACAGCTGCACACCTGCATGGCATGAGCAGTATGAGGTTATCAATCAGCTCTTGAGGGATATTTCGCCATTCTTCCAAAAGTGTAGTATCTAGCTCTGCAACCGTTGTGGGAGGTGCTAGTCTGGCTGCTTTGTGTCTGCCACATGCATCCTAGACAGGCTCAATTGGGTTTAAGTCTGGTGAACTATCTGGCCACTCCATTCATTTAATTCATGTGGTGTGCATAATGTTTATTGCAGTTTCACTTCATATGAGTCATTATATATATATATATATATATATATATATATATATATATATATATATATATATATATATCCCACCGGGAAAGTTTCCCTCTATAATTTTCGTTTTATATATAATATATATATATATATATATATATATATATATATATATATTGCTTTCTTCTGTGTATTTCTAATGAAGAGACCATGAACATAAAAATTAGAGATTTGAACAAGCATGGAGGCTTCCCAACATTTGTTCTTTCCACGAAAATTTTTAACTGGAACAGGACAAGGGGGGAATGGTGGTAGTAGTATACAAAGTACTTTGTTACATACTAGACAAGAAAGGGAGTAAACTTTGCATTGCCATCCAGTCCTGCTGAATGGTTGAAGTTAAATACCATTGACAAATAAGGAAATTACTTTAAAACCAACTATAAAATTTGTACCAGACAGACAAGAATGTGACCTAATATGATAAAATATCTTTTACTTCCAACCATAAACCATCACTCCATCTTTCGTGCCAGGCTTAGGTTGTGAGTTACATAGAAGCCACTTCTCTTCTATCAAATTTCTCCTCCCTTGTCTCTACTACCTAATGAACGTTATTCTTTTTTTCTTCATACATGTCTCCCAAAAGCTAATTTCCACACTTATTTTCATCTTTTCGGAGTTTCATCAACTGAGCTGAGATAAAAACTAGTCAGCCACTTCCTTTATTCGGATTCCCACCCCCCAGCCCCCCCCCCCCCCCCCACACACACACACACGTGCGCGCATGTTTATCTATGGAGAATTTCTGTCAGGTTAATGAAAGATTGTTAAATGTTACTTGTGCTGAAAATATTTACCTATAGTGTGATGTTATCAGATGTGTGACTTGTAAAACATGCTATGTAAATTTGCTGCCATGTCACACATACAATAATGGTGAAGAGTGAAAGATATAGTAAATTATGACACAGGATTCCTGGTCAATACTTACTGTATCTTCAGGAGGTGAAATGTGTAGCTACTAATACTGATCATTGGTCACCTGCATGCAAATATAAAATATATGAACACAGCTTTCTAAGGAAAGTAAGAATTCTAGCAAAATATACGCAGCTTCAGAACAAGAAGTAGTATATGGTTCCAAAAATAATGCCATGTTATTCAAAGAGTGACAAAAGTTTATGTGAACATTAAAGACGAGCATCCTAACTCAAAACATTTACTTCTAACAATGGAAAGACAAGAATGGATTAGAACATTATTTATTGTTGAAACGAGATAGAATGGCTGGCCAGTACTTACCATTGTGCTGTACCGCCAATAGTAACACAAATGAAGAAACAGAAAAAAGGGGACAAAAAGGACAAGCTTTCAGAACAGAGTTCCTTCATCAGGTGGGAGAGAAGAGAAGAAGAAAGGATGGGAACAGAAGGGAAAGGTGGTTCATGACCTAGGTCATGAAGGTGGTGTTTCGGGAGTGTGGACGTCAGAGATACTGCATGTATGTACTGAGCCAAGCCAGAGAGGATAAATATAACCAAAGAGGAAAGATCAAGTAGTAAAGAGAAGAGAAGATGAGTGAAATGAATGATACTGAGGGGTGTAGGAGGGGCAGGGGGGGGGTCTAAAACGTTTTTCATAAACAGGGAAATATGGATGGACACACACACACCCACACAAACACACGGAGAGAGGTAGAGAGAATGACAGAGAGAGCGAGAGGGAGAGGTAGAGAGAGGTAAGGAACGGATAATGAATAAGTGAGCTGAGGATGGAGGAAGGGGAGGGGTTAGCGTAGATTTAGGCCAGGGGGTTGGTGGGAGGAGAGGATATGTTGGAGGGCAAGTTCCCACCTCCGTAGCTCTGAGGGACTGGTGTTTGGCTCTGGTAGACCAACATCTCCAACCTATAACCTGCAGGCTCCCATCCTATATCAAAGATACAATCCACTTTCTGGAATGCCTCAAATCCATCCCTACGCCCCTCACATGTGATAGCTTTCTTGTCACCATTGATGCTACATCCCTGTACACCAACATCCCTCACACCCATGGTCTATCAGCTCTGGAACACTATCTTTCCCAACGCCCACCTGAAAGCCTCCCAAAAACCTCATTCCTTGTCACACTTGCTAATTTCATACTCAACAAGAATTACTTCACCTTTGAGGGCCAGACCTACAAACAAATCAGGGGGACAGCTATGGGTACCAGGATGGCCCCTTCCTATGCCAACCTCTTCATGGGCCGCATGGAAGAGGCATTCCTTAAGACACAGAAGTTGCCTCCCCTGGTTTGTTATAGATTCATAGATGATATCTTTGTGGTCTGGACTCACGGTGAAGAAACCCTTTTGAACTTCCTCCACGACCTTAACTCCTTCTCCAGCCTTAAATTCACCTGGTCCTTCACCAAAACTCAAACCACCTTCCTTGATGTTGACCTTCACCTTGCTGAGTCTCACATCCACACCTCAGTCCATATTAAACCCACTAACAAACAACAGTACCTCCAGTTTGACAGCTGCCATCCCTTCCATATTAAACGATCCCTTCCCTACAGCCTGGGCATCCATGGGAAACGTATCTGTTCCAGTTCCGAATCCCTCACCAGCTACAACATCAATCTATCCAATGCTTTCCTCTCCCGCAACTACCCTACAGACCTCGTCCACAAACAGATCTCACGGGCTGTCCATTCCTCTCCCTCCAAAAACAATGTTCCTAACCCCAGACCACCCAGAAGCACCCCCTTAGTCACCCAGTACCATCCTGGCCTGGAATGCCTCAACAAATTCCTCAAACAGGGCTATGACTTTCTCAAGTCATGCCCTGAGATGAGACCATCACTCCAAACTGTTCTTCCCACACCACCCAGAGTAGCCTTCCGCCATCCTCCCAACCTCCGCAACATCCTTGTCCAACCTTACAACATCCCAAAACCACCCTCCCTACCTAATGGTTCCTAGCCCTGCAACTTATCCCGCTGCAAAACCTGTCCAATGCATCCTCCCACTACCACATACTCCAGCCCCACCACAGGAAAAACCTACCCGATTCAAGGCAGGGCCACATGTGAGACAACACATGTCATATACCAGCTGACATGTGTCCACTGTTCAGCCTTTTATGTTGGTATGACTACTAACAAATTGGTTTAGCGGATGAATGGGCACTGATGGACTGTTTGCCTGGGGGACACCCAATATCCTGTGGCAGAACATGCCCTCCAGCATAACTCCAGGGACCTGCGCACGTGTTACACCGCACGTGCCATTTGGATAGTACCAACAAACACCAGTCCCTCAGAGCTATGGAGGTGGGAACTTGCCCTCCAACATATCCTCTCCTCCCGCCAGCCCCCTGGCCTAAATCTACGCTAACCCGTCTCCTTCCTCCATCCTCAGCTCACCTATGCATTATCCGTTCCTTACCTCTCTCTCTCTCTCTCTCTCTTTCTCTCTCTCTCTCCCTCTCTGTCATTCTCTCTATCTCTCTCCGTGTGTGTGTGTATCCATCCATATTTCCCTGTTTATGAAAAACGTTTTAGACACCCCCCGCCCCTCCTAAACCCCTCAGCATCATTCATTTCACTCATATTCTCTTCTCTTTACTACTTGATCTTTCCTCTTTGGTTATATTTATCCTCTCTGGCTTGGCTCAGTACATACATGCAGTATCTTGGCTTGTGCGTGTTATCGACAGCTTTTCAATTACAATGGTTTTTAATACTGTCTGTAAGCAACAATATAACAAGGATAGCCCCCACTTCACCACAAAGACAACCATTGAGCCACAGAGAGGCACATAATAAAAAAAACCACACACACACACACAGTCATATACACACAATTTAGCTTTCGACCACAGCCTCATTTACAAAGAGGATGGGGTCATTGGGATGGTCAGGAAATTGCCGAACAGCGATTGCATAAGACACCAAGAGTTAGTTCCATCGAATATGGAAAGGGGGATCCACTCTTTAGAAAGACTATCAACATGACTAATCTGGAAGTCACTAGTAGCTAGGTACACACACCATAATATTGGATGGGGTAGGGTAAACTTAGAACAGAAGGTGCCCCTGCTCCATATACCTTAAAATTGTAGTCCAGTGTAGACAAAAGCAGACATCAGTAAATACGGACAAGCATAGTAAGATAAGCACCCTAGAACAAGTGGGCAGGAAAGTGGAGAGCATCAAGCTTCTGCATGCAGGTAGTCTTCAGTTGACTTTGTTAAAATATTTGCCAAGTACATAATTTAAGTAGAAATGTAAACTAACCCTTGAAATTTGCTCATTTATAGTATTACTGTTATTTAAGATTTATCAAATAAGAAGTGACCCACCCAATCTGTGCATGGTTTAAAGTGTTGTTTTCTAGGCGAGGAAGGTGTGTTTGCCTTAACTTATATCAATCCTAATAAATTAATGACAAGGATTGGTGTGCCAACAAGCCTGGATATGGTCTGGGGTGGTTGTCATATCCCACTGGCTGAATATCAGGCTAGTTCCCAGTTCATCCTTGGTTAAATGAAACAAAAGCATTCAAAATAACATTCTCACACCTTCATATGTATATCACTATATGCAAATATTTGGGAAGCTCGTAATTCCTCACACAGGAGATAATGGGATTATGGCAAGAAGAATATACAGCTACAATATGAAATATGAATTAACCACGCCAACACTATACACAAGAATAAACACGAATGAAAAAGTAGACTAAGAAACAGCAAGTACTTAGAAATGGCTGCCTGCCAAATTGTTAACTATCCTCTCATTAGAATTACTTTGTGTGTGACATAACTGTGGTTGGAAGCATACTTGCTACCTCCTACACAACATGCTGCTTGCTCATGCAATCAATAGTTGGATGCACACCAATAAAAATACCATGTTCCCAACATCTTTGTTGGTAGTGGGGAAGGCAGTGGTGGAGACCACCACAGCTGTAGGTGTGGCGATGTGTGTGACACTGTATTCATATAATGTAGGTGAATAACTACAATGACATGAACATTCAGTCACACAAGTTGCAAATAAAATTATTTAGGTAAGTGGAGAAAATACTGCTCTCAGAATTTAGTGAAACAATATGTTATTCATTGTTTTTTCCAGCACACATTTATTCTCCCAGGCTTTCATTATCACATCACCTACGTGTCTCCAGTTATGATGACAAAGTTTGACTCTTGTGTTCGGATTTCTACCAGTGCATAATTTTGTGTGGTTTCTGGCCTCACCTCTGTAACTTTTTTCCATTATGAACTTTCCACACTCATCTGACACCTGACACTAATGTTTTTTTTCTTTTTCTTGTTTCACTTTTTGTTATAGTTAGTTGATAATGTCTTGTTTTCCAGAAGTTACTGTAACTGCCTTTCAGCAATAACGGAATATAAAGGGGGTTATAACTATTAGTGCAGAGAGAGAGAGAGAGAGAGAGAGAGAGAGAGAGAGAGAGAGAGAGAGAGAGAGAGAGAGAGAGAGAGAGAGCACAGTGCTTTCCATTTTGTGCAATCTTGTTACAGTACTCAATTTAGATTCTGTAGATTGTGTAAATAAAAAAGAAAAGAAAAAAAACATAAAAAATAACTGAATCTACTGAACATAATGCATTTAGCAACAATGTTATTCACAGCTAACACACTGAATTAACTGCTGTAGGTTTTCCGATTTCAAAACATATCATCTGTGACCACTACAGGCAGACTATGTGAGACATTAAGATATAAAGGAATTGAAGTTTTTACTCACACAGTTTAATCATCGCCACTTAATTAAGATTATGAAACTGCTGTTCTTCTTAATTGTTTTTTTGCTAGACCTAAAAATGCATACCCACTTCTGCAACATACTATACATAATTTCGCCTTCTTTACAAAATATATTTTTATAACGGTATAACAGAAGACGAATTACTGTGTATTTGGTTCTCCACACTCTCCCCCCCCCCCCTTTTCTGATTACCGGCCTGTGCTCTTGCCTCTTCTGACAAAAGAAATTCTAAAAGTATCAGCAACGATACAACCTAGTTTGAATTCAAATCATCAAAGGATATCTGTAAACCTTCTTCTTCTTTTTTTGCTCACCCATTGTGGCAGTTCAGTTTTTAATGGGTATAGAAAACTTCAAAACAGAAAAATAGTGTAAGTTATATACAGCGTATGTTTTTGGACATGCCAGAAAAAAGATACTACTTTTGATCCTGCAGGATACCTGCGTTCAAATCCCATCTGACTACACATTTTCATTGTTACCCATTCACAGTTAATGTAATAAATTCTGTGAAAGAAAACAGTGCTTAATTTGACCCCGTCACATTGTTTAAGCCAAAGGAAGGACTCTTGCTACATATTACAAGAGCAGACAAGCAAATTCCCACTTTGATCACGATTTCATAAAGAAGTAAAAGTTCATTAACAATATGTTTATAGTGTATGTATGTACTAGTGCATGGCCTATTGGGAACAACAGTACAGAATTATAAACAGATATTACTACCCACAGGTGGCCCACAACCAGCAGTCTTGCAGGAGGTAACAATACCCATTTGGACAAATCGAGAATGTAAAGCGAAATATGGAAATGCAGCACCTGGTGGAATTGTGGAACATTTCCTATGTGCAGGACAGGCAGGACGTGACTCATGCAGTGTAAGTATGTTACAAATACTGTTTTAATTAATATGTCAAATAGGATGAGAAGTAAGTGGAATTAACATCCTTCAACTTTACATTTCACTTTATAAATTTATTGGTAAAACAGGAGTTTTCCCCCAGTAAGCAATAAACTTCAAAGAAAATCCATTTCTAGTTGTAAGCACAACCAGCGCATCACATTAAAAATTATCCCTTAAACTATTGTTTTTGAGCGTTATTGCAAGTGAAATGAACATTAGGTTCCAATCTTCCCCAACAAAAATCATTTGGCACTTCTGTACATCGATATTTTGAGAGGGTGATATGGCCTGGTCCTCAGCAAGTGATGAACTGATCATTTATTCAATGAAGGTTCCAAAGAATCCTGTTCTGCAGAGCAAGATTTACCATTCAGCATAATTTGTAGCTCTGAAACAGTGGACAATGTATCACAACTAGGAAAACTTAACAATTACAAATGTATTTAATTTTAAGATAGGATTAGCAGTAATTTGATTCTCAGGGCCACCTGCTTCAGACTCCTAATGTTTTTGCTTGGTGTTTAATGCCAAGATTTTATCATCCTCTGTCATCTTTTATAAAAAGTGGCAAAAACTTAATCCTGAACATAAGAATCACTTGCCTCAACAGTATTTTTCCTACTCTGCTGTTTTAGTGTCAATTACAGATGATACGAAATTCATCATATCAAAATGCACAATTTATTTTTGAGATTTTGTAGAATAACTGCTTTGTAGACTATCATACTCCAATGATGGAAAGTCCCATCAAGAAAGTCATTTTTGCAGCAAGTGCATGAAATTCTTTAATACAACACAGGAAATGCATGTGATTCCAATCATCCAACACTCATGTACTGCTAAAAAAAAGCAACCAATACATCGCAATCTGGCAAGGTGAGGCGAGAACCATTTACCCCTGCACTCTGCAGTGCTGCCACTCTGGTACGTCACTATATCAGTTAGTAATGGGTACCAATGGCTGCCCAGTGGGATGTGTGGCCAAATCACAAGCATGTAATGCCTTTTAGGAACCACATGTTAAATGAAAGAAGCAATTCTGCTGGGCAGGTAAGTCATATGACCAATCCACCAGTCTGTAAGTGGTGTTACTTTCAGAGTTCGTATTGAAACTGAATAATCTGATCATGTATCAATGTCTTTTTTTTATCAGAAGCCACCCATGTTAGCATTTTGTTGACCCCATGCAACAATATCTTAGGTCAGTGAAGCATTTAGTGTGTAGCACTACCTGTCACCTCTAGTCCTGATAAATACAGCTTTATTGTCACAGCTGTGTTTCCTTATGACAGTATCACCTTAAACATACAATGTAAAGCATATTTTATGTTTCAATTATAAAGATATGACAAGTATATGGATTTTTGGCAAAAGTTGGCCAAAATATGACCTATTACAAAAACAGGTTTAAGTGTGTGACTATTTATGGATTACAATACCTGGATTCATAGATAAATTGTGAAATTCAGACCAAAGTTCAAGAAAGAAAAATGACTGGTCCTTAAAATCTGGGCCCTAGGAATGACAACAGAAGTACAAACAGCTATTCCTGAAATTTAACAGACAATGTGTGCAGTTTCCCAACTGCATACCAACAAAGAGAAGCAAGGATGTACACAAATATTTTGTACACAAAGAGGCTACAGTCAAAAGACCACTCTGACAACAAATTGGAGTGTTCATCAAATTCTTGAAAAATTTCAGCCATATTGTATGAACTTTTTTTTAGGAAGGTCCAGTTCTCATTTAGAGTCTACCACTAAACATTACTGAATGTAAGTTTGAAAATGCATACAAAAAGGAATCACATTTTGAGAACCTCTAGTGTGAGGACTGCTACGAACTGCATCTGAAGTACTTCAAAAATTCATTTTCATCCATCAGCTGTTTTATTTACCTAAAATCATCTATTGGTTTCAGTCAAAAGACCATCATCCTGGATCTGAGGTGAAAAAATCAGCTATTAATATCACTGGTTATCACAGTAACCTTGCTGATGCATCAGCCATATTAGGAAAACATGTTCAACATATTTTCATAGTCAGATTCAGACAGCTGGTTAGATTATGTTATTATGATAACCTTGATGTATCAGCTAGAAAGAGAAAAGGAAGATGCTTTTAATTGATCTGGTTTGCCTTTAAATCAATGACAATGGTCTTTTGACTGAAACCAGTAGATTATGTATAAGAAAATAAAACAGCTGATGGTTAAATCCATTTTCAAAATTACTTAATGGCAGTTGGCTCTCACATGACAAACATATTTTAAAGTAGTTTTTGTTATCAAATACTTAAAAGCAATGTTATTTTTCTGTTCTTTACAGGGTGACAGCGGTGGCCCACTCATGATTAATAATGGTCGCTGGACACAAGTGGGCATTGTCAGTTGGGGAATTGGTTGTGGAAAAGGCCAATATCCAGGAGTTTATACACGTGTCACTCATTTCATGCCATGGATTACAAAAAATCTTAAATAACTGCAAACAATGGCAATGAAGTGGCACATCTTGCCTTTTTGTGATGGTATCAATACGTTACAGGCAACAACAGTACACAACTGTGCTTCAACTCTTCAAGATTTACAACTATACTTGTAATCCTTATTTATCATTATAACTATGCAGTAAACAAATATGGACACCACAATGATTACCACAACAAATCAGGTCAATCCCAAAATTACATTATAAACAGTGCCAATTTTGGGAACATTTTACTTTTATTGCAATAATGAAATGCCTGACAGTTTAGAAAACCTTTATTCACTTCTTACTAAAATAGCATGGTTATTTCTTTATGAGTGTTTGCAGTATGTGATTTCAAGAGACGTTCCTTTTACAAGAAGTCATTGCTATATAGACTGTTATTCATACGTTTCATTGTGGAACAAAAATTACATAGCTTTAATTCATGACAATTATTTGATCCTAAATATTCTGTTGCAGGGAAAATGAAATAGAATTCTTATATGTACTGATATGAAATTGTAACACTTTTATTATGCATTGGTTCATATTTGAAACCATGTTTTATTCTTGCAGCTAGTCAGGCACTTTATGATGAAAAGTAGATGAAAATAGTTCACTGTGTTTCATAATATTGAAGAGTTCCTGCAAATTTGTGCCATTTATTTTCCATGTTCTTATAAAGATAACACAGACCTTGAATAGTTTACTAAAATCTGTACAAAATTGGAAAAGACTATTAGGCTTTGTACAGTGTATAAACAACCTATGTTAAATACTGGTACCATACACAAGAATTATGACTGTACTTTACAACATAATTGATTATTTAAAATAAATTTAATTTATTTAAAAACTTTCATGTGTTTTTTTCCATTAATTGTTAAAAAAATCTATTAAGTCAAGATCCAACATTTATTTACAACTCTGTATACAAAACAGGGTTTAGAAGTTTTTAGAACTACTTATATTGATAGTCCACTACCATTTTACTTCACAATAAATCTTACAAGGAACTGTTAAAAGATATGGTTTCATCATGTAAACTTATATAAAAATATACACAGTTGCTATATAATACAGTATAAAATAAATACTTTTCATCAGCATAGTTAAGGTAGAAAACAATTATCATGACTAGGAGACAGAAGTAGTAAAAATAAATTCAATGAGGATTAAATTATTGCTGGAGGGATAGCACACATGACAAGCTGTCACAACTGCAACTTCACTGGTCAATATTTGAGACATTAAGATGAAGAAGTGTATTCCTCGCTGAAAAAGAAATTTTATAGTGTATTAGAGGCTGAATTGGACTATGTTATGTATACATACTCTTAATGCCCACAAACAAAAATATAATTCAGTATAACTTCATTTAAAATGCATAGATAAATCAACAACATTAATATTCCCCAACTAAAAGAATTATCTGTTCTCATATCATTTGGAATGGGATGGGGAGAGGCTGGAGAAAGGCACTTCTTCAGGCTGCTGTTCACAGACAGAAGGGTGTAAAAACTATATACAGTGTTTGTACACACAAATTGCTTTCCACTGATTAAGACTTTAATTAGTTTGATGCACTGATCTGCTTATTTGATTATACAGAAAAATAGAAATCAAACAATGAACATGTGAAATAAGAGATAGTAACCACTCGCCTGTACCAAAACCAATACCAGGAACAGCAATAAATACCATAACTAAAATGGCATCCACACTAGCTTTCAGGCATTAACTCTCTATCCAGTAGAAGTACTGTGAGGAAATCCTACAACCGGAGACAATATGCAAGTTTTAAAATACAGAACTGACACAGAGAGATACAGCTCAAGTCACACATTCCACATCAAATCAAATTTTTTAAAATGATGAAGCTTGACCATCTTCAATTTTTATCAAATTTTACCAGAATGTTTTTAAAGATCTTAAAGGATGTTAGGCCCATATCTAAAGTGCTCGAGGCTCCAGGGCCGCTTTTGTGGAAGAGTGTCATGCGTCTTGTGTGTACCTGATGAACTTTTGGGCAAGTTTGCACTTTCATTTCTCAGCAGCTAAGGAACTTCACATTTCCAAATCTGGGTTTCTAGTTAAGTTTTGTGCAGAGAATTGAAAAATAACATTGCCATGGGTAAAGATTAGTTCTAATTTTTTTTTTCCAAAGTCAGGGTAAAATTTCGTGTCCCAAAATTTAAGGCCGACTTTGGCAGTCCCTTACTAAACGACTAATTCGTTGTACACCTTGAGATTCCGCCTCTGTGTACAGGTTCTGCCTGGTAAGCCAGTATAAAAATGGTAAAACTGTGTCTTCTATAGTTTTCAAGATAATTATCCAGCAAGTTGCCTCCAAAAAAACCAGAACCCAAAATTTGACCAAGTTTGGCAGCAAATACCGTATATACTCGAGTAACCCACGCACATTTTTTTTTCCGAATTTATGAACGAAAAACTGGGGTGTGCGGATTACTATAATTTAGGTTGGTATTACTCCAATTGCAACAACAAAATATACCAGGTGGGGATTACTCCGCTTTAAAAAACATCCCTTTAGGCCAGTATTACACGATAATATTTTCGATCAAATCTTTGACAAAGAAATTTTGTCAAATATTCGTAACATTTCTTTGACATAAATCTTTATCGTGGTGTTAAAAATGGGTATTATTGTCATCATATTTCAAGGTAGCGGATAATAATAACTTTTTATTGTGCACTGCCTTAGCCGGTCACAAACATAGCGGAGTAGCGCATCTTTCCGGCAACTTCTTTGCCAGCGTGGCTGGCGCATACGAACAGTTGCATTGTTGATGTAACAATCAGTAGTTTATGGTACCATCTTTCTGAGTAATAAAGTACATTATCTACTTAAGTCAGGTATTATTCGGTTCAGTACCACCATATTACCCACATCGGTATCGGGACGTGACAATGATTATATCTGGAGAAGATAGGGCTACAACAATTTCTTGCTACTGTATTTAAACGCTAATTACGGAGCGGCATTGCAGTTACGTTCAAACGCATGCACACATCGATTAGCAACAGCAATGCTAGCACTCAGAATGGATACATTTGCAGCGGAGAGAAGACAAGCAACTTTTATAATCAAATACATGGTGAGGTGCTACATTTGATGACATTTCTTAGATGAAAAATACATGACATATAGACTTTTACAAAGATATATGACCGTGTAATACGAGTTATTATTCAAAAGAGATAGATTGGCTGGCCAGTACTTCCCTTTTTGTTGTACTGCCGATAGTTACACTCAGAAAAAAAAAAAAAAAAAGAGGAGGAAAATAACAAGCTTTCGGAACTGTGTTACTTCTTCAGGTGGAGAGAAGGGAGAAAAAAGAAAGAAAAAGGAATGGGAAAGGAAGGAAAAGGTAATTCACGGCCTAGGTCATGTTATTTTTAAATTTTCTGCACAAAACTGATCTAGAAACCCAGATTTGAATGTGTGAAGTATCTTAGCTGCTGAGAAATGAAAGCGCAAACTTGGCCAAAAGTTCATCAGGCACACGTGCGATGCTTCACACCCTTCCACAAAAAGTGGCCCTGAAGCCTCAAACACTTTAGATATGGGTCTAAAATTTTGTATAACGTCCTTTAAGACCTTTAACAACATTCTGGTAAAACCTGTGGGGGAGGGGGGGGGGGAAGATGGTCGAGCTTCTTCCACCCCTAGGTGATTTGACATGGAATGACCCACATCTCACACATTCCAGAAACGAAAAAGGGACTCAGGATCAGATCTGAAGTGAATGTTATGTTCACTGTCTTTTTTTATCCTGGATATATTGCACACTACTAGTTTGTATCGTTCAAATATATTATCAATGCTGCCTTGTAGGTAAAAATGATCAACCAGTTTAAAAAAATCAGAACAAGCAGTGTTGGTTCCTTGAAGCTCCACCAACACAATGTACCTAGTCACACCACTTTCATTTGAAGGATTACCAGGTCAGAAATGAAACAGCAATACTGCCTCAGTCCTCCTACAGTCTCAAGCTTACTCCAGCATATATTTGTCCCCGTCTGCCACATGCAAATCAACTCAACATAATATCAAAAAGGCACAGTTTCAAGAGGAACAACAATATTAAACCACTATACTAGGGGACATTTCAACCCATGCCTACAACACTTTGAAATCTCAAATGACAAAAATGTCTGCATACGGTTTTCTGATTTTGAAGAATTTTAATAAATTTTACATTTTGATCAATACATTACTTTTATGGACTTATTGGCATTATTTTCTACACAAAGCTTGTCAGACAAGACTGCCACAAGACACAAATTGTATTTCATCACATAGAGCATAATCTGTTCCAGACATGAGTTAATAAAAAGATATGAAAGATTTGGAAAGTAGGTGCCGATTTTTTTACACCCTTCCTTTCCAGAAAACACTTTATTGTGGGAATGTCTTACATACCAGTAAACAGTACACCCTTTCAGCAATTTTCAACGTAATATTGATATACATTTAAACATTTGTCATATCACTTCAAAAGCTCCAAAATTCCTTCTTTGTGAAACTATGCTGCCTGTAAATGCAACCATTCACTAATGCTCACCGTGCTCCGAGAGTTAAAAAATGGTGAAATAGTGATACTGTCTAACTACTTTATCCACGTTTGCAACAAGTACATCATTCACAACAGATGGTTGGCCACTTTGCTCATCATGGATGTTAGTGCATCCACCATGTCCAAGAACATGGTCACTCATAATGTTTGTGTAAGCTTCAAGTACTTCCACAATGAATTACTGTTGGTGCCATTTGTTTCACTCACAGAAATTGTTTTACTCTACATATCACATACTTAGTGGGGTCCTGCATTGCTGCACACATTTTTAAATGCCTGTACTGATAAGAGAAATGGCTGAAATCAACCTCACAGTTATACTGCTGGCAGCATACTAAACCAAAATACCCAACAGAACGAAGTTGGCGCTGCCACTGACATTCATTCATGTGATAGAGTCAGAAACGTATTTTCCTATCATATTTGTATCAAGTTAGTTTAGTTTCTTACAATAGTGAAAATAAATATATATTTTGGTTCAATGCTATAACACAATTACAAAACAATAAATAGACACCCTCTTACCACAATGTCATTCCACAAATAAATACATAACTGCTAACCTTTACAATTGGCTGTCCGTAATGATGCGCAAGACCTAAGGGACGTGGGGCTACGGCCGTGTCCCAAGAATATTTTAAAAATTTAAGTCTGACACTGTATTCATAAATATCTGCCATGTTTGTTTCAAAAGATTGAGGTTAGGTGGAAGAACCTAACACATTTGTGTAAATACCGTGAGCGGCTTAGAAATATTCCTGTAAGTTTCAATTAACTGTCTTTACGGAAAGTTAACAGTTGCCGAAGGAACAGAAAAGGGTGAAATTCCTTGCATTTTTTTTAAATATAAAATCCTTAGCAGCTAAGGATACACAAAATGGTTTTGGATTTTAAACGACGAATGAAACCACTGAACAGAGGTGTCACAAATGGCTCATCACTCATATTTCATTCTAGCTGAACAAGACTGCCATGAAAACATGTACCCGCGAGAAAAGCCAGTAAAAGCTTTTCTCTTCGGAAACGAACTGGCTAACTTCCGCCACCCGGTAAAACACGTGGGCTGTTAAGCTTGAACCAAAGACATTATACTCATTATAGACCATAGAATTTACATAGATCTTGGGTGTGTGAGCGTGCATTTGGTGATTATAGGCGGGATTTGATCCAGATTTGTTCCAACGGAAATGCTATCTTTAACGTTTCCTACAGCTTTGTTACGTACTCAGGAATGAAATAAATTATTTATATAAAACTTTTATCGGCTATTACCAAAATGTAGGTAGTAACTACTCCGATTTTCTTAAAACACATCAGATCGTACAATGTCTAGTTTCCGTAATTTTTCACGAACTTCCCGCAACTCCGTAAATATGACGATAAATCCGTAATAGTTGGCAGCTATGTAAATACATAGTACCTAGTTTACAAAAATCACACAATATATGATCAAAAATGCGTCTAAAGCCTCAACAATGGTGTGCATTTAATCCATAACAACAGAAAAAGAAATGGAAGGAGGACAACAATGATCAATATCTTGTTTTCACTCACCACTGAAATAAGAAGTATCTGTATTCCCATCTGGCTGTGGAATGAAAGGCGCTTCCATCTCACGTAAGTGCTCCCAGTTTATACCACTAAAAAGTGGCATTCTTTTCACTTCCAATGAACTTGGCCTTTTCAGAGGATCCAATGTAAGTAAGGAATCAATGGCATTATGAGCAGATTGTGACAATTCTTCACTGCCAGTGGGCCATGGTATTTCTGGAAAATATTGCAAATCACATCACATTTAATTAAAACTGTACACATGTTCAGCCTCAAATTATGTTAAAACTTTCCCTATAGCAAGGAGCTAGGTGACTATCAATTGGATTGTTTGGTCTTAGAAACCCATGTTGGAAAAATAACAACAATGGAAGGTCCAGTAAGGAAGTTAATAATAATAATAATAATAATAATAATATGTATATAGTCAACAACTCACCATAAAGAAGAACCTTGAGCCGCCGTTGTGTCTATCAGCGGCTCAGTGTTTGTCTTTACGGTGAGTTGTTCCCTATCTACATATTATTAGAAACCCATGTTAATATCTCAACATCTGGAAGTTAAGATTCTGTGACAAAGCTACTTAAAAATATTACAAATTAGTATTATTAATTTTTATGCATGTCTTTAAGTGAAAAACTCAGAACAGTGATAGTACAGTGGAATTTCAATTTTACGCCTTAAATTTATAGGCCCTTATTCTTACTCATAAGATCCATAATATCAATGTTAAAAATTTCCCAATTTTACATTTCTTCCTAGTAAGCTTAACCTCAATTCTATGTTTATGGAATAATCTGTCGGTACTTGGAGCAACAAGGGCATATTAAAAACTTAAATACATGTTATTTTGTTTCACAATTTTTTTAAATTTATTTGTTATAAGTAGCTTTCAGCTTCTTAGGCAATCATCAGATAACTTGCTACTAAACAGATAGTCCACACGTAACATTGAGGTTATAAATACAAAGATGGTTTTTTAAAGATATGGGAATATGTGGATTTTTTTATGTCTATGAAGTGATACTACATAAATGAATACACCTTAGGCTACAATTTTATTAAAACATAAAACTGTGGGACTGTATACGAAAGTATTGTCAGATAGGTGATGGTACAAACAAAACGTGGATTTATTGTGACTAAGTATCAATACCACAGAATGTGCATAATATAAAATACAAATGTTGCCTGACTGAGTACATCTTACGTCACTTAAGGTTACAAATATTAGAAATACCCAGGTGAGTGATGAGTGCAAACTGTAAATCTCAGAGAAACACTGGTGGCTGGGGGGGGGGATTATGGCAAGGGGGAAAGAAAGCAATATCGAGTTTGTTATGAAATAAATGACAATTATTTACACACACTGAGAACAATATTAATAAATTGACATTATTTTAATAAAGGTGAATACTCCCAGAATTTCCAACAATGTGAGTTTCCTACCCTTTTTCCCTTTATGGAGAACATCACATTTAATATCGTAAGAATGACATTCATTCAGAGCATGGTCAGCAAAGGCAGAATCTTTCTTTTTCAATCTCCAGATCCATTCGTGCTCACTTAGCTTAGTGGCTATAGCCCTACCTGACTGGCCTACACATAATTTGCCACAAAGATTACAGATAATTTTATACACTACACACTGTTCTATACGTGGAATTTTGTCCTTGCTGTTGAACAAAACATAGGCAACAGTATTTCTGTTGTAAAAAGCTGGGGTGTATTTCCCGGATCTCGTGTTTTTGGCAATTATCTTCGAAGACTTGCCTACATATAGTATGGGGGCCCACTTTTTATCACTACGACCCAGTGTTTTCTATGGAGGATACAGAAGTGCTGTTACCTTTAGCCTCTTTTTCCTGCTAAGTATGCTATCAATCAGGGTGGGGCTGTAACCATTGTTGGATGCTATTTCTTTGATATTTTAAATTTATTTTGAAAATCTGCTTTTTCTTGTGGTACAGATAGTAAATGATGTACTATGGTGTGGAAGGCTGCATGTTTGTGTGCTATGGGGTGTTGGGAACTTGCTGGTATTACTGAATCTATATTAGCTGCTGTCCTAAATGTGTTCAATGAATGTTTTTGCTTCATAATATCAATGGTAAGCTCCAAAATGTTTATTGTGCCTCCTCCTAATTCTAAGTTCTTACTCGACCTCACTCTTTACTTCGTCTCCCCCCCCCCCCCCATCCGCCCCCCTCCAAACTGACATCAGATGTGATTGACTGCATTGTAAGTGACAAAAAAGGCAGACGATTTGCACAGCCTTTTGTGACAGAGTTTATGGGTACATGAAGATCCAGTGAACAGTATTTGTTAAGTGCGAATTCCATCTAGCGATAGAAGTTAGCATACACTGTTCTTACCTCATGTTCAGCTCATGCACACATGAGGGTACAGCACTAAACTTTCTAAACAACAAGTTTGATTTAAATGCATCATTTGCTTTATTTCAATATACCAGCAAGAAGGAACTGGCAATAACTCATCAATGAGAAAGTCGTATCACGAAATGAAAATGAATTTAATATTGGTTAAGCAAAAAATCTTAATAGAATCTGCTGAAAAGTAAAGCCACCACTCACTTTAAAGCAAACTTTATCTTGCTAGTACAATTTATAATCCAGTAGACAGAAATATTTGCACTAATGCATCATGTTTTTGGTGCTTTATTACCAATTATGATGTTGTAGGTGGTATCAACTGACGAGGATCGTTTCACGTGGATATTGCTTGTCTCGTGCAAATCGAAATCTCATACTTCATCGCAATTTTCTTCATACTACAGAATACGTCTCTTATTGTTTAATTCTGTACTCACGGCAAGAACTGACAACATCTCTGTGCCGCATACGTAAGTACGCCACTGACGCTTTTCTAGGCTTAACAATTGTTTGTTTAATTGATTCAGTTACACAGATAATATACAATGTAGGCCTACTGGAGAAGATTACAATTTTTAATCATGTACATATGCCAATTACATTTGTTTTGCTCTTATGTTGGGGATTTTAAACATTTTTCCTCAATTCTGCGTTTTCCTCAATTTTACATTTTTTAACTAGGGACCGCACGAAAAACTAAAATAGGGATTTCACTGCAATTGAAAAACTCTCTGTTCTTACAATCACACTTCATAATACCAGTAAACACAAAAAGTTGGAGCTGATGGGCAGCAGGACAAATGTCATACTATTCACTCATTGTATTGTATTTCTGCCATTTAGGTGAATACCAGGGTGGGCGAAAAGATCAAGGTTGAAAGTGGCTTGGACAAGGCCATTGGATGTTTTTATAGACCTTCTGGATCAGCAGTAATGGTACAATATCTAGGGGAAACATGGAAACTATTTTGCATAAATTTCCTAGTAATGTTATAGTTATAGGAAACTATTAAATAACTTACCAGATATAAAGTGAGAGACTCAATATTAAAGATGGGTGGCAGGGACAATCAAGCAAACCTATTCTAAGCCCTTTAAGCAAAACTTACCTTTAACAGTTAAAGCATTGGACGTACTTACCATATATTTCCACAGATAAGACGACCTTCAGATAAGATGAGGCAAAAGTTTACATCAAAATTTTATAGTTTAAGCATATATCTGGCCTATAAGACGACCCCCAAATTACCATATTTACCCGAATGCAAGTCGGACTTTTTTTCTGGTTTCCGGGATTTAAAAATACGCCTATGGCTTAGATTGGGAGGCAAGGCTTCATGAAGTTCCAAAAAATGCTGTTACAAGCCACCATAAGTAGGTTTTGTTAATGGTGGTTCTGAAAAATGCCACTAGAAGCCGCCATAAGTAGTTTTCGTTATCTGAATTTCATCCTTTGTTGCAGTATTTGCGGTCTGCTTTTAATCTTTCGTGTGTGTAGTGCTATGTTGTATCCGATCGTGAAAAAGCATTTTTTTTTCTTCCCCTTCTTTTTCTTTTTTACACCGCTAAGTTTAAGTGAAAAGTAGTTAATTTCACCGAGACAACATTTAATTGCTCCGATGCACGTATTAAGTGGGTGAAAACATATGAAATAGTCTGAGAAGAGAAGATGAATTTAAAAGGAAGTCACATGTTGCTGATGTGAAAAATATCAAGTAGCACCTTGGTTTGGAACCCACATTAAACTGTACGTCTCCCTATAACTGGCTGGGTAAGTCAGTTCGAAGGTCAGAGGAAGGCAATGGCATACCACCTCCAAACAGGACAATGCCTAGTAAAGCACTGTGGTGTTCAAACCAATCTTCAGATTGTTGACTGCTTTACCTTTATGTGCAATGCAAAATTATGAGATGTAGGATAGATCCACCGTGGTTTAATAACCAAGTCAGAAGACTACTATGGAAGCAAAGAAAACTTCACTGCAAATATAAATGTACCTAAAGTCTCACAGACATCAAAAATTTAAGTATGCCAAAATTAGCATAACAAGAGCCATGCAGAGTCATTGAAAGATTTCATAACTATAGTGTTATGATTCGAATTGGCATGAAAATCCAAAGATATTTTGGTCTTATGTTGAATCATAAATGGATCAAAAACACTCTCTGACCATAATGGCATTGAAATAAAGGATGACAGACAAAAGGCCAACATACTAAATACCTTCACCAACACTGTTTCACAGATAAAACAGTGCTTATAGTTACTTCTCCAAATCGTTTAAAGGACAACAAAAGGCAAGATATCAAAATAAATTATAGAAAAACAATTTAAATTTCTCAACAGAAAAGAGACAACTGGACCTGATGGGATACCAATTCGATTCTACAAGGAGTACACCAAGGAACTGGCCCCAATGTACCATAGGCCTCTAGAGAAACAAAGCATTCCTAATAATTAAAAAAAAAGTGCAGGTCATTCCTGTTTTGAAGAAGGGTCATCAAACAGACAGACAAAACTGAAGGACTAAATCTCTGACATCAGTCAGTTGTTGAATTTTGGTGCACGTTTTAAGTTTTATGACATTTAAGAAGACAGGAGATATCACCTGTAGGAATCAACATGGGTTCTGAAAGCCCCAAGACCCAGAGGATAGCAGATACAGGCTCCAAGGTAGATGAAGTATTACTTGATTTCTCAAGGCATTTGATAAGGTTCCACACAGTCACCTAATGAACAAAATACAAGTGTATAGACCATCAGACCAAATGTGTGATTGGTTTGAAGATTATGTAGCTGATAAAGAATGTTATTCTCAATGAAGAAAAGTCTACCAACTTTAAAGTGATTTCTGATATGCCCCAGAAATGCGAAACCATTGCTTTTTACAATACATATATAAAATAGAAATCCACACACACACACACAAAACCGAATAAATACACACACAAACACAAGATACAAGTTTTCTCACTTCAGGAAAAGAGGAAGGAAGGAGGGGAAAAAGGGAAGGATGTGGGTTTTAAGGGAGTAAAAAATGGAAGGTAAACAAGTGCACACACACCCACACGCAAACACACCATGGTAGACATTTGTAGAAACCAAAGAACTTCGACAGAGATAATAGTTGAGGCTGATGCTCTGTCCAGAGAACCGAAGCAAATATGTTAATGAATGGTGGGCGGGGATTTGAATTTAGCAGAGGTTGAGACCAGGTGGGCAACGGGAGGAGACAATATGCTGAAGGGCAATTTCCCATCTCCGGAGTTCTGAAAGATTGGTGTCAGTGGGAAGTACCCAGATGACCCAGACGGTGTAACACTGTGCCAAGATGTGCTGATCGTGCACCAAGGCCTGTTTAGCCACAGAGTGATCCTCATTACCAACAAACACTGTCTGCCTGTGACCGTTCGTGCGAATTGACAGTTTGTTGCTGGTCATTCCCACACAGAATGCTTCACAGTGCAAGGATGTCAGTTGGTAAATCACATGGGTGCAATAACAAGTGGCTCTACCCTTGATCATGTACACCTTCCGGGTTACGGGACTAAAGTAAGTGGTTACTTCGTAACCTCCTAGTCCATCGCTATGAAATCCCCAAACCACCTTTCCTGCCCTCTGGATCCTACCCATGTAATTTTCCCCAATGTAAAACCTGCCCTATGCACCCTTCCACCTCCACTTACTCCAGTCCCGTAATCTGGAAGGTGTACACTATCAACGGCAGAGCCACTTGCAATAGCACCCACATCATTTACCAGCTGACATTCCTTCACTGTGAAGCGTTCTATGTGGGAATGACCAGCAACAACCTGTCCATTCGCATGAACGGTCACAGGCAGACAGTGTATGTTGGTAATGAGGATCACCCTGTGGCTAAACATACCTTGGTGCACTGCTAGCACATCTTGGCACAGTGTTACACCATTCGGGTTATCTGGATACTTCCCACTGACACCAATCTTTCAGAACTCCAGAGATGGGAACTTGCCCTTCAGCATATTCCCTCCTCCCATTGGCTACCTGGTCTCTACCTCTGCTAAATTCAAATTCCCGCTCACCATTCTTTAACATACTTGCCTGGTTCTCTGGACAGAGCCTCTGCCTTAACTTATCTCTGTCCAAATTCTTTGATTTCTACAAATGTTTACCTTGGTGTGTGTGTGTGTGTGTGTGTGTGTTCTATTTATTTGTGCTACTGTCACACCTGTGCTCCTTCACCGGGTGAGTAAGTCCTTCCACTCCTGGGATTGGAATGACTCCTTTTCCACTTCCTTAAAACCCATATCCTTCCCTTTTCCTCCCCTTTTTTTCCTCTTTTTCCTGAAGAAGCTGCCAGTGGTGGCGAAAGCTTGTATGTGTGTTTGTGTGTGATTTTATTTGTTTCTCTCGACGAGCCGGTCCTTTTGGTAAGTCATCTCTTTTCTATTTTTATTTTTGTTTATCCCACCGGGAAAGTTTCCCTCTATAATTTTAATTATTATAAAAAAAAGATGAAGATTACTCACTAGGCGAAGGAGCGCAGGTGTGATAGTAGCACAAAGAAATAGAACACACACACACACACACACACACACACACACACACACACACACACACACACAACAATCTGAAGTTCAACAACGCTTTCATTGAATCATGATATACTATATTGTCACAACACTGGAAAATTGTGGTAAAGAAGCCGGAGGATCTTCAGTATATCTACAAATGTTTTGGGGAGTGGCAATTTCCTCTCAACAAACATTAACTGCTGCAAATACATAGAAAGAAAGACCCTTTATACATAATTACAAAGTAGCATGACAATGCCGCAAGAAGTTAATTCCATAAAATATCTGGGAGTAGGCACAAGGAGTGATTTGAAATGAAACCACCACATAAAATCAATCATTTGTAAGGCAGATGTCAGACAGAGATTCATGTATTGTGGAATGCGCTTCAGTCACAATACTGTGAGAGCATTTGTTTCTTGAACATCAACCAAATATTGGTTTCTGTTATGTGCTGTGGCTACTACCAGAAGTAAAATATTGGTTTTGTGCAAATTCAAACACATGCCACTTAATGAACAGATCGGCCAGCAGAGGTCTTCTGTGTCTGCATGTTCATCCCTTGTCCAAAGATCAACACCCTCTCGAAGTTTTACCCAAGCCAGTAGAGTGTCAGAGCCAGCCTCAGTTGTGTGTCCAATTCCGATGCCTATACTTCTGTTTTACCTTGTATGTTGCCTCTTATACAGTAATAAATAGCGTGTTCATGGGAGAACCAAGTTAGTGAGTTATTACAAATTGTCGACGAATTCAGAACATTGTAATCCGTGTCTAACAATTGAGAGTGTTTCCATCAAGAAAGGGGTTCTAAAGGCAAAAGTGCCTACAGCAGTTATAGAGCACATTATACAGGCAACAGCAACCAGAAGACTACCTTATCAGAGCAACAGAAGACCCATTCAGCTGTTTTTGGTAAACTACTACAATCTTCCAGGTTTCATTGACAGACACAGTGAACCTGATTTCAAACTAAGTGCCTTAATCCAGGTTGGATTCTTTGCACCAGACATTTTCTAACCTATTTCTGATGGCAAATGGTGTGCCATCTAGTTTTTGGTGCACATTTCAATCGGAACCCAGGGCCAGGCCCAAGTTTTATCAAGTCAGCCCTATCCCAAAAAACAGAGTTAGACAGAAATCTGTCCCTTGGGGGTCACTGAACATATGTCGTCTAGTAAATAGGCTTCTCCCTGGTTAGTAAACATCATTGGGCTAGTTGCAGTTTTAGGGAGATTTCAGTTCCATGGTAAATACACAGGTTATTGTGGACACTAAACCCTTGCCTCATCATGAGGAGTTGTTAGCAAAATGTCCAGGGGACAGTACATTCTAAAATTGATTTGCCTGAAGCATATTGACAACTGACCCTTGATGAAGATTCTTGGTGCATTCTGGCAATAATACCCCATTTGAGTTGTATCAATAACGTCTCCCCTTCAGAGTATTTAGCACACAAGAAATTTTTCAATGCTGAAAGATTTAAGTTGAAACAGAACCCCTGAAGTATATGAAGTTTCCTCTTAACTGTTAACATACAGTACTAAGGAGAGCCTGTAGCATAATCGAGCTAGGTGCGTTAAGTCCTGTTCGTATAGTTGCCCCTGGGGCCGGAGCATCCTACACTGCCCTGGCCACCCTGTACTGAATATTTCTTGAGTAACAACAACTACAGGTGATGCACTGTGCTGTATATCAGCTGATGCAGAATAAATGCTCTAAATACACAGTTTTTCTGAAGATGAATTACTCCAGAACCAACTGAATCAAAAAACTATTTTCCATCACTATGGATTATATCTTGGCTTGTACATTTTTATACGATTTTTGAATATTATGCCAAAAGTGTCGTGAAACTGAAAGCTGTTTGTAACCAAATAAATAATTTTGCAAGAACATCAGGAATGTTTCCTTTTTCATAATATTGCCATGTTCTGTCAAGCACTGGCGGAGAATTCAATTAATGTTAATTCAGTTTCTGTTGAAGTCCCTTTATAAACAATGAAATGCAAGACATAGAACATCTCTGGTCCAATATTTGCTAATTTTCAGTATTTTCACATGAGGCACAAGAAGATGAACAGCTGTGAAACAGTACATTCCTTCATATCCAATATCTTTCACTTTGATTTCAAGAATGTTCTGATTCTGGAGCATTCTCCTTGTGAATAAGTAAAACTGATTTATTTGGCCAGCTGTATATTTTATCAGTTTTCCTGTAAATAATATCATAGCAACTGACAGAATACTTGGCTAATTCTCTATTTGACACATAACTCAAAAGGAGTATCATCAAATGCATGATGAACGGGCCAAAAATCATTTTACTTCCAATCCAGTTTGGCACTAAGATGTAATTTCTTCATGGGTTATTTCACCATCACTTTCTCATTCTTCATATTGAGAACAACTAACCTCTCTTGTAGAAACATAAGACTATACTGATACCCCTGTTGACGTAGATGCCTTATGGCCTATAGATTTCAGATTCTGTGAAAAAGATACCACTACTTTCAACAACCTCCATGATTTCTTCCTCAGTGCATCCACGATGTCTTGCCACTTTCTTTGTAAAATATAGGACATGAAAAATAATGATATAAATTCTGATGAACAGTGAACCGGTGCAAAGCCTAGGCTGAAGCATGGGGCATAAAGGCCACTGTGTGACCTAACTTATCATAAGCACTCTGGTAGTGGCGTGTTTATACTGGTCATCAGCTCAAGAGGCCGGCAAAAGGGTGCAACTTAACTCGTCCACAAAGTACATAGGGAAACCAGCAGCCATGACTAAACTAATCATCAGCACCCAAGGAGTGATAGAAGCATAATGAGTAAACTTGTCAAAAGTAGTCCAAAGGTTTTATTGGGTAATAAAATAACTTCTGATGGCCGAGGTAGTGATTATAAAACATAGAACGGCCTTGGGAAGAAATGCATTTCTGAATATGAGGAATTTGTTAACATCGAATATTAAGTGTCACGAAATATTTTCTGGAAGCATTTGTCAAGAGTGTAGCTTTGTACAGGAGAGAAACACGGACAACAAACATTTCACAAAAGAAGAGGCTATGGTACTACAGAAGAGTACTGAAGATTAGGTGGGTAGATCGCATTACTGATGACCTAGTACTGGAATTTATAATTTATGTCATATAAGAGAAGAAACTGATTGGTAGGAGACATCTGAGACATCAAGGACCATCAATTTAGTATCTGAAGGGAAGGGAATTGGGAGGGGGGGGAGGTAAAATCACAGAGGGATAGGATAGGACATTTTGGGCACATGACAGCTAGGTCTTTAGTGCCCTTACAAGAATCAAAGAGGGAGAGACCAATATGGATTCAAATGCATGTGTGTTGAGATTCTCACTCAGGTTGAAGAGGCTTGCACAGAACAGTAGTGTGGAGAGCTCAATCAAACCAGTTTTTGGAATGAAGGAAGGAAGAAAGCTTAGGGTTTAACACACCGTTGACAGCTTTGTCATTAAAGATGGAGCTAATGCTCTGAGTTTTAGGTAAGGATGGGGAAGGAAATAGGCTGTGCCCTTTGAAAGGAACCATCCACTCATTTGCATGATGTGATTTAGGGATATCACGGAAAATCTAAATCTGGATGACTGAAGATGAATTTGGACCACCACCCTCTCAAATGCAAGTCCACTGCCCCAACTCACTCGGTCTTTGGAATGAAGACACCACCACCACCACCACCACCACCACCACCACCACCAACAACAACAACAACAACAACAACTCACTTCCATCGGGAACTATTCTGCTAGACACATATTTGTCAAGTGTATGATCAATTTATTATCCAAATATGGGCCACAGTTCTTCTCCCTAGGGCTAAAGACTTTGAGTTCTTTACTTAGGTATGACCTACTGTCCCATTAGCTAGTTTTTTTTTTTTTTTTTTTTTTTTTTTTAGAAATTTAAATCATCTTAAAGTATTTATGTATGAGAACATAACACTGAAAGAAGAGGCACAACAGAATGACACAAGAGGTCTACAGAAAATGTATTTGGCTTTTAATGGCAAGTATGAACACGAACATAGTTTGTTGAATGGAAACAAATAAGAGGAGAGTGTTAACAGTAGGAGAAAAAAATTCAAATGGTAATTTCTAATACTCCCAGTAAGGACAATTTTTCAATTACTACAGCACTAAATAAGGTTTGTAAAGTGTGCATTTTAATATAGTTTACCAAATATGTTATTTATACACTGTTGAGATTCAATGACCACTTGTCATTGGGAAAAGGCCTGGTCCTCGAGTCTAACAATAGATCTGAAGTCGGTGATGTCTGCTAGAAACTTGAATTATGGAAGTATGCAGGAGTGGTAAAATTAAGGCAGTATTGTGATATTAGTGGCAGAGTTGAAAAATAATCAAGGGAGGTAAGAATCTAAGTCTGACTGGCATGCAATTCAGGCAACTGACAAGGACTTTCAGTGCTCATGAGTAGAGTGAGAAAACTCACCCATATCTGACTTTCATCAATTCGTCAATCCAATTAATGGCCAGGGCAATTAAAGAGCTAAAAATGTATTGGCTGCAAGGATTCACAATAATACAACAGAGAAGGCTAAAAATATAATGGACATCATTTGGATCAACAATAAGAAAATTAAGATAGAAATAATCCAGTCATTGAGTGGCTATCACAGGAGAAAGTACTTGCACCGTAAAGTAACTAGGGATTTAGTAATACAAATATGTATACCTAAGTGAAATTTATTTATATTTCCACAGATAAGATGACCTTCAGACAAGACGAGATACAAATTATCATCAAAATTTTATGGTTTAAGCATATATCTGGTCTATAAGACGACCCCCAAGTTACCGTATTTACCCGAATGCCAGCTAAACTTTTTTTCCAGTTTTTGGGGTCTAAAAATACACCTGCAGCTTAGATTCAGAAGAAAAGCTTCAGGAACTTAAAAAAAAATGCCACTAGAAGCCGCCGTAAGTAGGTTTCGTGTGGATTTCACTTTTGTTGCAGTTGTAGAGATTGCAGCAGGCTATCATCTATTTGTGCATGTTTTATGTGAGTGCTTCAGTGAACGCAAGTGTTAAGTTTTAGATGTGTGTCTAGTTCCTAGTATTCCACCAGGAGCGCTTTTTTGCATGTTGCACGTCGCATTTATTCCTTGTTATTGTATATCAATTATTCTATGTTTTTGAATGTTTTATTATCACTGTTTCATAAATGTTCCTTTGCCTAGTTACCTGTCAAGTTTTAGTAACAACTGGCTTTCTGTTTCTGCTGCATGTTTAGCCTTGTGCTGCTTGATAATGTAACCTACACACCAAAAATAAATTACTTATTGTTACACCAAGATTCAGGCATACGTTTCTTTACAACTGCAGGCTGTATAGAGTCACGAAGCATGATAAAAGTACTTCAGCAACCACACAGTGTTTGCAGTCTTCTTTTGAACTTTCGTGAGTGTAGTGATTTGTTGCATCTGATCGTGAAGAAGCATGTTACTGTTACTATTATTTTTACCCTGCAAAGTTTAAGAGAAAAGTTATTTATTGCGCCGAGATGACATTTAATCACACCGATGCACATATTATGTGGGTGAAAACACACAAAATTGCCCAGGAACAGAAGATAAAGGATTTCAGAGGAAACCGCAAATTGTTGCATGTAGCTCCAAAATATTTTAACCCTTTCACTGCTCCGTATGTAAATACACGCTAATCATTTTAATGTGACTCTGCATACACTGAGAAATTATTTTTGACAAGCAGAATTGTAACATCAAGCTGCATTGTAAATAATTCTATTCCTGCTTTATGGCGAATAGGTTATCATATGTACGCTTGTGTGCTCAGTAAATTAATAAAGCTTGTAAAGCGGATATTTTTTAAAAAACATTACACAAACCTTTGTTTTTCATAAATCTTACCTCCATGACATAAATTTCAGACTATATTTCAATCTAATTCTTTTTGTTTTTACTGTTGTATAAGACGACCTCGGATTTTGGGGCCTTTTTTTATGATTCAGCCATCGTCTTATCTGTGGAAATATACGGTATGTGTTCCATTCCGAGACCAAACAAAAAAAACTTCATCCAACAATTTAAATGAAAGTTGAAGCAAAAGAAAGAAGATAAAACTTGTTTCCTCCGAGATAACATTGTTTTGTTATAGTTCGGGAGGGGGGGAGGGGCGGTATAGGATCTATGCAACATTTTTGTTTGAAAGAGGATTGTCAGAATATTTTTACTTGAAAGTAAAAGGTTGAAAAACACTGCCCTAGGAAGTCATGTGACGGATGCCATTTTTACAACAGCCAACCTACCGCCAATCTATTGCAGTCAAGGTGTTAAAAGAACAGACCAATATCTCTGAGGAAATTATGTTAGCTAGAGTCAAGGATGAGAAATCAAAGTGTTGGAGTGCTGCTCCTAAAACTGAAAATACTGAGTGGCAGAAAAGAAAAGGTTCATCATATCAAAAAGCAACTAAAATGGAGCAAACTAAGGATGGGTGAGGTATCAATAGTGACATAACTGGGGGTCTCCCTGACCCAGCATAAAACATGAGACACCCCAACCCCCAATAACCCTGCCTCCACCTCAAATGCAAAAGTAGCTTCAAACATCACACAGTCAGTCCTAAAAATTTGTGACTTAATAATAATAATAATAATAAAATAATAATAATAAATAAATAAATAAAAAATTAAAAGTAGGGAAGGAGGAGGGAGTGGCAGAAGTACACTATCTCCTTTGACCCTTCATGTAATTTCTAGCAGTAGCTGTCTCTAATGACCATAATGTTGACAGGACATTAAACCTACCTTTTTTTATAGCACTAAGTCTGTACTGATAACAACAAGATTTGTTACCCGTGATAATTCTTTTCAAAAAAGAATTGTCTGGATTTTGGATTTCAATCACATAGTGGCAGGTGACCACATGTCTTTGCATTTGTATTGGAGTCCAGGTGTTCACGAAAAATTTTGCGCACACTTTTCTCTTCTTAAAAACATTTGTGAGACTGTCTATTGCAATCCGCACACAACAACATAGGCCTTACTGCAGCACATCCACTACGTAACACTGCTTGTAATATGAGTTAGAGATAAAAGTTGTTTAATTTGACATGCTTATGTACAAAATCAAACAGTAGTCTCACAATGATAAACAGCTCTGGTGCAAAAATTGTTTTCATATGACACAAAAAGGCCATCAGATATATAGCAGCTCATACCATAATCCAAAGGAATCATGTAAAGCTCATTACGAAGCACTTACTATCACGACATTTCCTAGTCTCTATATTTATAGCTGCCTCCTCAGGTGCAAGAGAACTTAAGTTACTTTGACCTTAGGGTGTCAATACATCAACACAACATGAGATCGGGACAGTCAATGGCTTTACCATAATGAAGACTGTCGAAGGTTCACAACTGCCACAAACACCTTGGTCTCAGATTATTCAACAAACTCCAAAAAAGTGCCCATTCTGTCCCCTACAGTACATTTTAAGTTTTAGCAGGTTGGTCCAAGAAAAAAGCATATTATTCAGTGAAAGAATATCTGGAATCAGATGTGACAAAGTTCTAAATAGTATCCATCACAAAAGGTTGAAACACACAAAAAGTATAGCAAAAACTATTAACCTAGCTATAACAAATGGTGTTCTCAAAGGTTCTTGTATATGTACTCATAAGGTGACTTGTAAAACTGTATTATTAATGTTGCACCATGAAAGTGTATATGCTATTAGGCCTAGTCATTGCTGTTTATGTAATTTGATACAAGTCATTGCTGTTTATCTAATTTGTTACACCAATGACATGAAAAATGTTCGAAGGTAAATAAATAAAAAGGTAAAATTGAAGCAATTCAAAGATCCAAAGATGGCTGGAGAGATTTGCAGAAACCAGTAATAAATAAAATCCAATGAAAAAATTCATATACACTTTTTGGAAAGCAGCTCATCTGCTCTTGCAGAATTTCACTA
This sequence comes from Locusta migratoria, assembly GCA_026315105.1. NCBI lineage: Eukaryota > Metazoa > Arthropoda > Insecta > Orthoptera > Acrididae > Locusta > Locusta migratoria. The sequence continues at coordinate 358,774,672 of CM048747.1, forward strand.
TCCATCATATAAACAATAAATATTGTCAGCGACAAATTATATTCTTGATGGAAATTTAAAATCTTATCTACATCAAATAATGGATTTAGAGCTGTCAGTGTAAATGACAATAGTATCTTGCCACTCTTGAAGAATGAGAGGCACAGATGCTCAAAGATCAAGGAGGTAACAAACTTCAGTTCTTTGAAACAAATCAGTTTTAATGCATTGTATGGATATTAACAAAAAGAATGGTGAGCAGGAAACACTAGGAGCATAATTTAAGTAGGGTTAAGTAAAATTTCCAGCAGAGGGCATCAAGATACAATCCAAAGGGTAATCCCACTTGAGGATAGGTGACACGGTGTCAATGTCCCATGTATACAAAAAGAATTGGGTCGGCTGGGTGATTAGAAAATCTTGAGATGATGATCGCACAAGAGAGCACCAGTCAGAACTGTAAGAACCTTACTTCTGAAAGGATACTGTCTGTAGAACTAGGCAGGAAGGAACTACAGTAAAACCTCGTTTTTACATTCTCGGTTTTTACGTTTTCCCGCCATTTACACCATTCTTTGTCGGTCCTGTCAAATTTCCTATGTTTACAATGTTAATTCGCCCTCGTTTTTGCATTAACATATTTACGCTTTTCCCGCGTTTTACACTTTTTGAAAGCATGTTCGTGAAGAAAAATGACGTAATGTACATAAATTGACACTAGTATGGCTTTTCCCTTAAAGTATAGCGCTTAAAAATTATTCACATTCGAGCTTCTTGACACTTTGCATTTATTCAAATGTATATTTCACGTTTCGTTGTTGACTTAAAGATGTGCCGATTTGTGGCAATGTAGTTCTTCTTTCCATCAGCTTCTTTGGCAGAGCGCCTGGCATGTACTCAGACAAACAGAACGGTTTGTTAACGAGAGAATAATGCTGATTTGTGGTGGTGTAATTCGTCTTTCCGCTAGCTTCTTTGCCAGAGCAGCTGGCAAGTACTCAAACAATCAGAACCAGTTGCTTTGTTGAAGAGAGAATAAATAGTTGAGTTGTTTTTGTGATACATATTTTTGGTTAATAAAGAACTTTATCTGTCACAGTTGGGTATCATAATACCCGCAACCTCAAAAAAGCAATAATAGTGAGAGACGCCGATCCTATGCAAACGTCACAAAAATAGTTAAGCATATGTTGCACCCGAGGACGCGAATATGTAAATGTAAATAATTAATTCCGGTGAAAGGCAGTAATTTTGAAGATGTGTTACATAGCCTGGCAGCAGCGTCCAAACGATATCTATCGAACCGGTTCAGGTAATTTTGAAGATGTGTTATAGCCCAGCAGTGCCGTCCTCGATTATAATGAATGAAATCACGTAAAAAATTTCTACTTGCCATAAAATTACCAGTTTGCCTGGCGCTCAAAATAGCAGCATCCTCGATTATAATGACTGAAATTACGTCAAAAATTTCTACTTCCCATAAAATTACCAGTTTTTCCTGGTGCTTAAAATAGTAAAAATTTGGATAACCTTTATTGTATAATCAACTCCCTGGCAAGTATTTAGATGACGATTATGTACATACATCACACACAAACTACGAAAATACAAGGCTGACTGAGTAAGCATATTTTACCATTTAAAACATTATTTCCTGCATTTTACAACATTTCACTGAAGTCCCCTGAAAAGCGTAAAAACGAGGTTCTACTGTAGTTGTCAGTCTTACCCCACAATTATTGAACGTCTTTACTGAACCATCACATTCATACTGGAAAGAGACCAAGGACCTGAATATGTGGAGTACACTAATCAATGAGCACCTCAAGAGGTCTGGGCATGGAGCCATTAATCTTTAGTTGATGAATATGAGATACGTTTGTCAGCTTTTTACCAAGAGTAATTTCAAAGTTGGAACTATGCAACAACATTGAAGTGCTGGTATGAAAGTGCCATTGTTAATGAGTAAGATACATACTACTGTTACAGAAAAGCATGACTTACTTTAGTAGGAGGACAACAGGAACCCATGGGAAATGACCCAAGCGGAAGGCCTGTGGTTGGCCTGGAACTGTAATTCTGCCAAGGGTTGATATTAAGAGCTATACAAACTGAAGTTTTCAACTAACGTGGAAGCAACTACTAATCTGATTGTGATCCTTAGCCCATTGATGGCAACAACAGTGCTATGTACAGCTCTGAGCAAAACTGTTCTCCTACAGTTGTGAAGAGTAGAGAGTTGTGTCAACTCTGGCAGGTAACAGTATCATCCACTGCAGTTTTATTTAAAAATCACATTGAGGGTATTTGAGGAAGGGACAAAGGAAACCAAAGGACAGGTCTCACACACCAATATCATTGTCTATCACTAGTGAGAATCATCAATGAATGTAACTATGAAAACTGCAGAGTGCAGGGATCTGCCAACTCTGTGATCATTTCCAACTTTTGATGGGCAAAGATCTTGGGAAGATTTACCTCTAGTTGCTGTAAAAATAGAAGAGTCCTGAGACTAATGTTCATGGTTATTTCAGTCACTGGCTGGTGACTTGTTGTCGGCCTGCAGATTTTCAAGAAGAGACTTCCCAAAATAGAGTCCTGCCACCAGTTTGTGCTGGAGAAATATCACTTCTCCAGCTAGGTGTAGAGAGGGGTTCCTGAAGATGTTCCAGCATGAATCATGAAGGAAGGTCTATTGTTCACCAGGATCAATTTTATTTGCATAACAAAAGTGGTCAACAATAAGGGAGGCATTGCTGATGGCCAGGCCACAATAGTGTCAAAAATTGGTATCAATACACCAATTTTATCAGAGGGAACCTGTCCTGCTGTCGAGAGAGAGAGAGAGAGAGAGAGAGAGAGAGAGAGAGAGAGAGAGAGAGAGAGAGAGAGAGAGAGAGATTTACTCAAGTACACGTGACTCAAAACCACACCCAGAAGGGAAAAAAAGAGGGGGGGGGGACTGTTTACCACACCTCAAAATAGAAACAATCGGTTTACACAGGATATGAACTAAGAATTAATGAAGATACAATAGTTGGGTTTTACTCATAAGTTTAGTATTCCAGCTTAAGTAAGAAACTTGGTAAATTTGCATTTTAGGTGTCAGTGGTTTCTGCTGTATTTCCAGATATTGGTGACAGTGCAATGAATCACAAGAAGCACACATGACCAATCATGAGTCGGGTGCAGACAGCTAATGAGGATGTTTTTCTCGAGTCTTACGTATGTAAACAAATCTGCCTTTTCATAATACTTTCACTGCGCTATTATGTTCTGCATAACCAAAACATTGAAAGTCATGAAACATATCAAAACATTTCTGAAAAGCAAGAGAGTAAAAGTGTCAGCTGTTTCTTCTATGCATGGAATGAGCCAGCAGGTGACAGATGCCACATTTTGGAGAAAAAAAAAAGTGATAAATGTGAGTTGTCGATTATCTACCATGAAAATTTCACTTTGGCACAATGTTCCATTAAGCAATCTCCATTTCAAATGATCAGTGATACAATGATACCATGGGGCTGAGTAGGTGGATGTGTGAACATAAATAGTTCAGTTTGTGTTGTCACCATATTCAGAAGAAACTACAACACAATCGTAAATACACACTGTAAAAAACACTACACCAAACACTTCAATTTTGACATTATAAACTCACTTCTTCTTATCACTTCTTATTGGTTATATGAAATAAAAAGAAATACATTAAAATACTTGTAACATGCAAAATGGTGTACTATATTCTAAAGGTGTGGTACTAGGTTCCTGGCCAACAGCATACTCAAAAATCATGAAATAGTCACAGCTTACCAATGCTGAAATCATGAAGGCTTATGCAATTTTTGGTATTTATGCAAATAATTTATTTTTGATGTTATGAATATTTGGAATGCAGCTTGAATAAAAGACGAGCAGTACTGAATTTCTAATTCCAATGGTCGAAAAGTGGGGAAAAAAGTAGACTCATCATCTACCCATTTCATTATTCATTTTTATACTAACACAGGAATTTTGGCACCTGTATTTATCTTTGCTTCTGCAAAGCATGCATAGTGATACTTCTATTCAACAGCAAAAGTTAATTGTTGTGGCTCCTAGTGACATTATTCAGAATTTATATTTTCTTTGCATCCGATTCTAAACGGCACACCATTTTTATAATAAAAATGAAACTTAGATTTAAGTAAATATGGTAAAAGTGCAGCACTAGAGCCCCATACTCGTCATGACTACATCAAGTGGATGGTTCTAAAAGTGGTGCAACATGAACAGTGAGAAGGGAGGGCTTATTCCCCCAAGGGAAAGGGGAGGGGGGTGAACCAGAAATACTAGAAGGTGGATTCAACAAGGTTAATATGTCACATCTCCTTTCAGGTGACCTGGGATAGAAGCTCTTTGCACCAAATTAACAGTAGTGCACAATATGACAGGATTTTCTCCTCCAGCAATACATAATAAACAGACTGGAATCCTATGAATTTCTAATAACTTACTTAACATTAGTATACAAACAGTTTACAACTCCCCGCAAAGATTTATGACGAGCTGTGACAGCACATAAAAGAGAGACACACACACGCACACGCACACACACACACACACAAAACTTTTTATGTGCCTGTCACACCTCTTTGCAGTGAGTCGTAAATTGTCATTATATTGTGGAATACCAACATGGACTATCCATTTTCAAAACTTATTTGAAGATGTAGCAACCGACACTTGCACTTCTTTTCAACTATAACACACAGAAAATTATGCAGTACATACACATGTTACACTAATGCAATGGCATAAAAAACTTTGGAATTCAAGTTTTGAGGTGAAAACAGTACTAATCTGGAAAGCAAGTAAAATATTTTTCTCACTAAATTACTGACCTCTAGCTAGTATGTGATCAAATACAGCTTCTGCAGTATCATCGTTAAATGGAGGTATTCCTGTCATGAACTCAAAAAGGCAGACTCCCAATGACCACCAGTCAACAGCAGAACCTAAAAATGGCAATGAAAAAATAATTTCACAAAAATGAGCACCAAATTTACAACTACAAGAAGGCTTTTACTGTAGTAATATTACAGTCATCAAGACAATTTGAGACAAATGTGTTTTCTGAATCAAGTGCAATACAAAAATGCAAGGCCGGAGTTTAATACTCCGGTGACATCAAAGCATGGATTGGGGAAGTTTGCATAAGACATTGGGTCATGGTGTTTAGGGAATCATCTCTACCATTCAACTCTTGTGATAGTGCAGAATATATACATCTGACCTGCAGGACAGAGTAAATAGAAGTTTGATACAGGAATTATAATTTTACTTGGATGATCTGTAAAGCACACAAATAACTTCAAGATTTCCACTATTATTATGACTGTAACCTGGAACAGAGCCACTTGCAATAGCACCCACGTGATTTAGCAACTGACATGCCTGCACTGTGATGCCTTCTATGTGTGAATGACCAGCAACAAACTGTCCATTCACATGAACAGATAGACCATTCTACATCTTTGCCTCCAATCTCTGGACAGAGCCTCTGCCTTGACTGGCATCTCTGTCCAACTTTTTTGCATTTTACATATGTCTGCCTTGGTGCGTGTGTGTGTATGTTTACTTACACTCCCCCCCCCCCCCCAAGGTAAGTCTTTCCTCCCCTGGGATTGGCATGACTCTTTACCCACTCCCTTAAAACCCTCATCCTTTCCCTCTCCTTCCCTGCTCTTTCTCTGAAGAAGCAACCTAGGGGGCAAAAGTTCAGTTTTTGTATGTGTGTGTATGTTTTTATTTATGTGTGTGTAAACGAACCAGTGCCTTTTCACCTGGTAAGTCAAATTTTTTGTACTTTTCAAATATAAAGGGGGAGGAAAAAAAAAAGAAAAACGGGAAGCTTTCTGTACATGAGGTTAATAAATGAGGCGCAAGCCATGAGTATTGGCACAGAACTAGAACTACTTCCATGCCTACCAACAAATTTCCACATTATGAGAATAGACTGTAACTCACCATGAAAACAATAACCGAGTGACAGGCAGCCACATACATAAGACAATAAAACTTACGGAACTTAGCTTTCAACCACAGCCATCATCAGAGAAGCAGACATTGTAAATTATATGTACTGTATTTGCCAGCATGTAAGGCTCACCGGTGTAAAATATGCACCTGATCTTTTAGGAACAAACTAATTCACATCTACTGCAATATAATTATAATACATATGTTCATGTACATCAAATATCTAGGCAGTGCCTTCAAGTAGTGTTCATAAACATGTAGTCACATTTCTTTATAGTTTGCACTAATTCAAATGGATCTTTCACATTTCGTTGTTTCCAGTACACACCAACTAAGTATGCAATGGTTGATGGGAGCACCGTAAAAACTTGCAACAGTACCACCTAGGTGCCACTGCTTACAATCGCTTCTACCAACCCAGTTTGCGTGACTAGTAGTAGGGGGTTTTCATGTTTAAAATCAGGTGTTTCTAGAATTTATTGTGAAGTACAAATTTATGTAAGTATTTTGTGACTTTTTATGAACAGTGCAAATAATGGATCATTTGTATGTGTGTGTATTGCTTGGTACACGGGGTGGGGCACAGCACGTTACAATCTCAAAAAGACAACACAGAGAGATGTTGTGCAAGCATCACAAAAAAATATTTATGTACATATTTGCACTTGAGAATGCGAATAAATTTTCAAATATCTTCAGGTGAGACATGGAAAAATACACTAAGTGAGCAATGTTTCATTATTCAAATAAACAATGACACAGTTACGGAATTGCCAATAATATCAATTATGATGAAAGAAATTACACTGAAAGTTTCTACTTTCTATGAAATCACCAGACCCAGTTACACTAGGCACTAAAAATAGAACCAAATTCAGAGCACCTTTATCACATAATAAAGCTCCATATGCGTATTTTGGTGCATATTATAATATGAAATATAAACTACACAAATGTAAGAGGGGACCTTAAAGCAAATTTGTTTGCTTCAAATGTGATTTCCCACATTTTACATTTTTGGCCCACTTTAGGTTACGGTAGTAACACTAAAAGTGAGCCTTTATGATCGTCTTTTGGCAGCTCAAAAATAAATGAAAATAACGGCTTAACCATTCATCTGACACAAAAATTGAATAACTGAATTTGTAGAGGAAAAAATTCTCTACAAATTTGCTCTCTTATGTTTTTTTCATATCTCTTATCGTTTCAGAGGTATTTGCAAAAATAACGACGATTTTGGGATGTACGTCTGTCTGTCCGTAATGTGTTCCCTGTTTTTAAGACGAACCGTTCAACCGATCAGCACCAAATTTTACAGACATAATTATAGGCCAACAGAGACCAGAACTTCCCTTTTAACAAAAAATATGGTAGTAATATAAAAAAAGCTGTTTGTAATATAATTGTAATTGCAAACGAACCGTTCATCTGACACGAAAATTGAATAACCTAATTGGTAGAGGGAAAAATTCTCTACAACTTCGGTCTATCATGTCTTTTTTTTCATATCTTGCATTGTTGCAGAGATATTTGCAAAAGTAACGGCGATTTGACGATGTCTGTCTGGCTGTAACATGTTCCCACTTTTTAGGTCGAACCGTTCAACCGATCGGCACCAAATTTTACAGACATAATTGTTGGCTACCAGAGACCAGAATATCGCGTTTTGAAATATTTCGGACAAGAAATACGTTAGTAATACCCAAAAAATCCGTTTTTAATGTAATTTTAATTGCAAATAAACCATTCACCTGACGCGAAAACTGAATAAACGAATTTGTAGAGGAAAAAATTCTCTACAACTTTATTCCTTTATGTTTTTTTTCATATCTCTTATTGTTTGAGAGATATTTGCAAAAATAATGGACTTTTGACACGCTCCATTGAATTAATGAAAACCAGCCGTTCACAGATGTCACGTGACATTCTGGCCCAAAACTCTGTGGCATATGCCATCTTGCATTGCGTATTTGATGATTTTCTTATTGTAACATACACCTTGTCATTTCAAAGCAATGGCACACTGAATAATTAACAAAAACACGTCATTCTTTGTATGATAAATGATAACCTTTTGTCTACAAATGCCATATTAGTATCAGTTAACAGCAGCCATCAATAGTACGAAATTAAAGAACGCAACTTCTGACTTATTCGTAGTGTAGTAGGCAAAGCTTTGGACTGTGACGCTAAAGGTCAATGGTTCAAAACCCACCACTGCCACCAATTTTTTTTCCTAAAAGGTTTTCAGACACTCTTATTAATTAATTTTTTTATTATTTATAATTTTTGTCCAAAATGTTTGCAAAAACTTATAAAACCATAAATCTAAAGTTGGCCATAAAACACGTCAGTGCAATTTTTTTTCTGAAATCTCTAGTAACGTGTAAATGTGGGGTTATATTGTATAGTAATAATTTTGTGTAGCTCACTCGCCTGCTGTAAGTCGGACCTGGATGCCACTTCGGCGACTTGCATTTCCGTAAACCTACCCCAGTTATCCAATCGTGGAAAGGGGACCTACTGTGTACTGTGGAATGTGAACCATGTGTTGTTTCTGATGATGCCTCACATCGTTTAGAGGTGAAGGCTAGATTAAAATAATTTCTGAAAAATCTATGGTCAATCTGGAATTTGATTCCGTACTTGTCAAGCACTTTGCTGATAGAAGACGGAGTCAAGGGTTAATGACTATGCAACTGCTTCCACCGAATTCCATGCAACTGAAATGCTCAGAATTTGTAAGGAATCTAACAAAGAATTGCTTCAAGCCAAAAAATACAAATTTTGAAGAAATGCTACCTACCTTAACTGGCAACCGGCATATAAGACACATCCAGTTGTTTTACTTGTTTTTGTGTGGGGGGAAAAAAGTGTGTCTCATACACCAACAAATAGGTAACTTTCTGCCTTACCCTCTATGCCATACACAGCTATTTTATAGGTTTTCTTTGCATTTCACTGTCACAGTTGTACATTTTCCAGTACAACTGATGTGACCACTACCTATGTGAGTCGTCATGTAATAACCCACCACAGATTACAGATCGCAGCACTACCAATGCACAATATATAAAGCTCGTCATGCAGATGCAAAAGAACATGAAGGAAAATTTATATGACAACTGAAAGGTCATTACCATTGGCTTTCAAAGCAAAAGTGACAGTATTCTCAAAATGTGTAAATTAACAGTTTGCATGCTGCTATGGTTAACATATACAGTAAACTCACTCAATTATCCGCAATATTTGGGGATTTGAAAACTACAGATAATTGAATTTCGTGGATAATCCACAATTTAAGTACACAGTAATGTACTAGAATGTAAGTGTTATTGGTACTGTCTCCATTTGCAGCAATTTAAGCTATATTTTATCAGGTACTCTTCATTCTCTAATCAGATACCTGATGTTATTTCTGACAAGTATTCACTTAGTAGAAAGGCGACGTCTACATTACAATGAAAAGTAAAAAAGAAGTTACAACACCAGGAATCGAGCAAGGGACCTTCCACATGTGATCCTAACGCGCTATCACAAGGCCACCAGCAACACAGCGCTCAAAATAGCAACTTTTCAGATACTATTCTATCAAGCAGAAATGTTTTCTATAATGGAATTAATTTTTATAGATGTTTGAATTTTTCCTTCCATTACAGGCTAAACACTATCTAAATACAAAATTTGACATTTGTGTGTCTGCTAGAAGTACCTTAGAATTTTGATGATCAGTGAGTCAGTGAGTGACAGAATTAGTGATTTTCAACTTCTACTATTTCATGAACTATACGGTGTAGAATAGTATAATTTGAAAATATTGCTAGTTATAATAGATACTCTTAGCAGTCAAAAATTCAGGCTTCTAGCTTTATCCACAACTGAGATACAGGGGAGTCAAAAGTGCCATCTACTGCTTTGAGAAAAGGATGGTACAGCCGTGCGCTCGACAGATGTTGCTATCTGCTGTGTGTGCCTTTCTGTGGCTCACTGGACATCTCTGTGGTGAGTAAGCAACCTATCCTTCTCAAAAATACATTAAGAAAGATGTTAGACACTTTTGTGTGGATGGCTACATTAAATTTTGTGCACCTCTATAGTGCACTCTACACATACTATAGACTACTTGACCCATGGAATGTTAGGCAAATTACTAACTGCATTATCTAAGTTTGAGAGAGAGAGAGAGAGAGAGAGAGAGAGAGAGAGAGAGAGAGAGAGAGACGATGATCTGCAATTCTCTCATATCAAATCATATTCTCTTGATATACATTTCTCTTACATATGAGCAAAATAACATTCCTATTACACTTCCTGTAATTTGCAAAGTCATTTAAAATCAAACCAGAATTATAACAGGATGAGGGAGGTTATAAAGGCAGAGCAGAAGTTTGGATGAGAAAATTTTTTGAGGAAGACCAGTCATACCTTTCTGAAGGAACCATTCCAAGCAATTTACGTAGGTGGAAGATAATATAAATCAACAGCCAGAATGTGATTTAATTAGCTGCTCAGCTAGACTTGGGACAATTTTGTTATCACTGTGGCATAATGCACGGTGTGTTGACTATACATCATGCAACTTTCTTGACTTGCCTCTAAGTAGAGAACTGTAATTTGACTCAACTATTTTGGGAAATAACATTTGTCTCAGTCACAACGGTACTGCTTCAAAACTAGTTAATAAAACAGAAAACAGTTACTGCGAAATCAAATTCTTACCATGTGGCTCATCCAGTAATAATTCTGGAGCTAGGTAATCTGGAGTGCCTAGCACCCTGTGATCACTCGCAACTTTCCCTCGACGGACAGATTTTGGTGTTCTGAATGGTATGTGTGCTGAACTAAGTGGTGTGACAGGACTCATAATAGAGTGCTGAAAAAAATTAAATAAATAAATAATGTTTTACTAACACAGGAGTCACATTTATATTATGAATGCAACAAAAATACTTCCCAGTTTAAAAGTTAGTTATGCTGCTACACTGCAAAAATCATTAACAATCCAATGCAATGGAACACATTTACAGGATAACAATTTTACACGAACAACAAATTTTTCATTTTCAGTGTGTAATTACAAGTATTCTTGAACCATGTTAATATCAAACAATAATTTATTGTCCAGAGACATATTTTATCTCAATACGTATCAGAGATACCAATTGATGGAGAGGCATTGAATCAAAATTTGTGCCATGGCCAGTATTTGACTGCAGGATCGCCTGCTTAGGCAGGCACTATAACCACTATGCCACCACGACTTAATGGATACGGCAACTGCATGGACTCGTGCGGCATGTATCCCTCCACAACATGAACTTCATTTCTGCCTCATGTTCCCCTATGTACATACGTATCAATGGTGCCAAAGCTCTTCAATAGCAGAATAGCACCCCAGCAATGAATGTTAATGAGTATGATCCTGCCTTGTTCCTCAGGCACAGGTAAATATCAAACAATATTCTGCTATTGGAGAGCATTGGCAACATTGATATGTGTTTACATGGGGGAACACGTGGCAGATTTGAAGTTTATGTTGAGGAGGGAAGACATGCCTTAAGACAGTCCGTACAGACGCTGTATCCATTGAGTCATAGTGGCTTAGTGGTTATCGCATCCACCTAGTAAGCAGGAGGTTCCAGGTTCAAATCCCGGCCGTGGCACCAATTCTAATTCAATGCCTCTCCTTCAGTTTGATTTTCTTGAACTAATTTCAGTTGTATGTGAAAACAAATTTGGCTATACTAGAGTTCCAAAGGTGTTACAGATGGATGCAAGAGGGATCAAGATTCTAATATTAGAACATGAGAAAAATATTCCTGTTTATTATTAACAAAACTAACAGTAAAAATACCACTAATTAATCCTCTTCCAAGTGACAAAAATTAGAGAAAATTTAAAAATAGTCTAGCAATGAACCACAAGGAGTCTTACTATCACCTTCCCCACTTTCCTCCAGTACAACAAACTGCTGCATGTGGCATCAATTGAAGTGTTAAAATTCTTAATAAGAGGAATGCATGTTCTATGTTGCACTCAATGGCATTCTATAAGATGATATTTCTTGAAGTGAAGAGCTTTACACATCAATTTTGTAACACTTTTTTCTTCTACCACATAAATTGTTATTTCTTATGATAAAAATATTATGAAAATGGCAGACTGCTACTGCTACTCACCATAAATAGCAATCTATCCATTTCATAATGCTGTTACCATTCAAACATGCATTTTCCATTGTTTTGTGTTTATTTTAAATAGATACATTTCGATCAATAGATGATGTACAAACAAACAGAGCTATGGTACAGCAAGACCATGTTCTTCAGAGAGTGCTGCAGTCTGAAACTGCAAAGCAGAATATGGTCTTTGCCAGGTGTGGTGGGTCTTCTTTGATGATTGACAAACAAACTACCATTGTGATTAGTAGTACAAAAGCAGGAAGAATGGGTGATATTGTGGGAATTAGGGACTGAGATTGAGCACATATTCTCAACCCAAGTTTATCTTACCATGAAAAGATGTCCCAGAATACATGTGCAATCGTATCAGGATGGTCCCTTTCTAGAACTTTATATGGACTTACAAGAAATAGACGAGAGTAGTTTTGCAATCGTGTATGATACTGCTGGCAATCTTATCGACCACAGCAGGCACATTACACATTATATGCAATTATGCGAGAGACGACACTTTTAAACCTCTGACCAGCATCCCATAAGCAAGCAAGTTCTTCCATTGCTAGAGGCTGCTAAATTCAAACAAAATCGCTACCTGCCACTACGATTGCTCAGTTCCTCTATTTAAGAAGCTGCAATTCAGTGGCTTGTCCAAGATTCAGTGCTTCTACAGGATGTCCCAGGAAAAATGCTCAGTATTCAGCAATGTGACAGGAACACTCATTCAAACATGGGCTCTAAAGAAACATGAACACTTGTTCAGTAGAAGAGAAGTGTAGATGATGAAGTGCTTATAGCTCTTCTGGTATGCATTTCAGAGCCTACGTTCACAAGACTTTGCTTTGAATGATCATTTCTGTGCATCCCTAAGTACTGGCCATTCCTCCTAGGACACCTACATAGACTTAGTATTTAGTAAAAAAAAAAAAAACACTGTCGAGTGTGAAAACATATGTCTAGGTAGCAGAACACCAGCCCACATTATTATTTACAATGTAGTATTTGAGTGCCTCAGCACTTAAGACCATTGGTTACTTTCAAGAACATTACCCTAAATTACATATAATTCAACACCAGTGAAAAGCTGTTGTTGTTGTTGGTTTTTGGAAGGGACTAAACAGCGACAGTTATCAGCCCCTTGTTCCAGTCTTAGAGGTAAAACATTTTGTTAAGCATTCCTAAGTAGATGCGTTAACAAGTCATAGTAAAAACGAAGAAGTGATAAAAGATCTGAAACAGTATAAGAGTGTTTTTGCTAGGTGATCACAGAAATATAAGGAATACATCCAGCCACTCTGGAACACTTTAAAACCACCTACCTAAAAGATTTAGGCAGGTGGAGGACAGAGCAATGACAGACACATACAAGCTTTAAATTGATTTGTAAAATCCACACTCACGTATAAAATTTAAAACAGAGTCAACCATGGAGGCAAAGCGTCAGGGATATTAAAGTTTCGTCGCTTTGCGGCTAAATTGCGGCATTCAAGTAAGATGTGGCCGACTGTCAAAGGTGCACCACATCGACACTGAGGGGGGTCCTCACAACGCATAAGGTGCCCATGCGTGAGCCAAGTATGGCCTATACGGAGTCGGCAAAGGTCACCGACTCCCTGCGAGAAGCCCTCATGGACGTCTTCCATGCAGCGGTAGACGGCTTGACAACACGGAGCGTATTCGATTCAGTCGAATCTGCCCATTCAGAATTCCAAACCCGAAGGACCTTGTGGGTCAACTGGGTTTGGAGGTCTGAGTCTGGGAGGCCAATATCCTGGGACCTTGAAGTAGTGGCCTGGTTGGCCAGCTGATCGACACATTCATTGCCCGGTAAACCTATGTGGCCCAGCGTCTAGACAAAGGTGACAGAACGGCCTGACTCGCCAAGGGCGAAGACAACATCTTGAATTGCTCGCACCACAGTGCGTTTGGAAAGAAACTGGTCGAGGGCCTGTAAGCCACTCAGGGAATCGCTGCAGATGACAAATGACCCCCTGGGGCGAGCTCTGAGGTGTTCAAGAGCTCTCAAAATACCGACCAGTTCCGCGGTGAAGATGCTGCTTCCACAAGGCAATGATCACATTTCGATGTGGTCACCAGAGACAAAGGCATATCCAGCATGGCCATCAACCAAAGAACCGTATGTGTAGATGATGTTTGCACCATGATGTGTGTCAAGCAGTGCTTGGAACTGGCTATGGAGAATCAGTGGTGAAATGGAGGCTTTCAAATCCCGGACAAATCCAACCGAAGCTCCAGGCGGGAAATTGTCTAGGGGGTGATACGGGGGGAGTAATGGAAAGGTGGAAGAAGGGGTAGGAAATCAAGTGAGGAGAGAAGGGAATGGACACGGACCGCAATCTGAAGACCCGACCTGGGCCAACGTCGCGGGGAAGGGAGTGCAGAAAGTGGGAAGAGAAGCCTGTGGTTCAGATGGCGGGGTGAAGCATGAACCCGGCCATATAAGTGACCAATAATCGTTGCCGGCGATACCGCAGAGGGCAAACACCAGCTTCAGATAGAAGGCTCGGTACTGGACTGGTGCGAAAAGCCCCTGTTGCGAGACGCACACCAGCGTGATAAATGGGGTCTAGGACCCACAAGGCAGAAGAGCAGCTGAGTTGTAAACCAAGCTCCCGTAATCAAGCCATGATTGAATAAGGGTCTTGTAGAGCTGAAGGAGGGTGGATCGTGCTACTCCCCAACCAGTATGGCTGAGGCACTGAAGAATATTTAAATGCCACCAACACTTCTGCCTCAGCTGACGAAGGTGTGGCACCCAAGTCAGCCGGGTATCGAAGACCATGCCCAGGAATCTATGTGTTACCTCGACCTCAAGTAGTTCACCACCCAGGTAGAGCTCTGGGTCAGGGTGAACTACCCAACGGCGACAGAATTGCATCACGCGGGTTTTCTGTGCGGAGAACAATTCCGTGAGTATAGGCCCATGAGTGGGCCTTTCGGATGGCACCCTGCAGCCGCCGTTCAGCTACACCAATGCTAACGGAGCTGAAATACAGGCAGAAATCATCGGCGAACAGAGAACAACTGACTGATGACCGCACAGCTGCAGCAAGACCGTTTATCGCCACTAAAAACAATGGGACGCTGAGGACGGAGCCCCGTGGGACACCGTTCTCTTGAATATGGGGGGAGCTAAAAGATGCCCCATCCCTCACCCGAAACTTGCAGTGGGAGAGGAAATTGCGAATAAAAATAGGAAGGGCGCCACGTAAGCCGTCATGCAGAGTAGTCAAAATATGGTGGCGCCAGGTGGTATTGTACACCTTTCGAAGGTCGAAAAATACAGGAACCAAATGCTCACGCGTAGTGAAGGCAGTGCGAATGACCGACTCCAGTGACACAAGGTTGTCAATGGTAGAACGGCCCTGGCGGAAGCCGCCCTGTTGTGGAGCAAGGAGTCCACGCTCTTCAAGGATCCAAATAAGCTGCCGACTCACCATACGTTTGAAGAGCTTGCAGAGAATGTTGGTGAGGCTGATTGGACGATAATTGTCAGCCACCTGGGGATCTGCCCCACGTTTCAGCACCGGGATGATAGTGCTTTCCCGCCATTGCGACGGGAAAACCCATTCTGCCCATAGTTGGTTAAACAGGGCGAGAATGTGGCATTTAAACTCTGGTGAAAGGTGTCAGAGGAACAGGCTGTGAATACTATCTGGTCCTGGAGCAGTATCAGGACAAGCAGCAAGGGCAGTTCGGAACTCCCACTCACTAAACGGGTCATTGTATAGTTTCCGACGACGAGTGCGGAAGGATAACTGTTTCCACTCGGACCGCTCTTTGAGGGATCGGAAGTCGGCACTGTACGTGGCAGATGCAGAGCATCGTGCGTTGTGCTCTGCCATATGCTCGGCGATAGCTGTCTGGAGTGTGCAGAGCACAACCTGGATGGTAAGGGATGGGATTCCTGTCAGCGTGCAGTATCCAAAGACGCAACGGACCTGCCTCCATACCTGAGTCAGGAAGGTGCGGGATCCGATACTGGCTACATACCACTCCCAAGAGTCCCCCTTGCTCTGCTGTATGAGTCGTTGAGCATGCGCACAGAGCCGTTTAAAGGCAATCAAATTCTCCACAGAAGGGTGGCGTCGATGGCGCTGGAGAGCTTGCCGATGTTCCCAGATAGCCTCAGCAATCTCCGGTGTCTACCAAGGCACGGACCTATGCCTAGTGGAACCGGTGGTTTGTGGAACTGCTGCCTCAGTGGCTACAACAATACTGTCAGTCACCTGCTGGACTGCATTATCGATGTCTTCTGGCAGTGGTGCAGCTATTACAGCGGCTGAGGCATAAGCAGGCCAGTCAGCCCTACGGAGGCACCAATAGGGCAAGCGGTCTGTAGCTTGGTACTGCGGGAACGACACAGATGGAAAGTGGTCGCTACCACACAGATCACCATGTACACCATGTGCACGCCAACCGAGGTGTGGTCGAAGGTTGGGGCTGCAGACGGAGATATCGATCGCTGAATACGTGCCCTGTGCCACGCTAAAATGTGAGGGGGCACCTGAATTCAGGAGGCAAAGGTCTTGTTGCGCCAATAATGTCTCAACATCCCTACTGCGGCCTGTGGTCTGGAGTCCACCCCACAATGGGTTGTGGGCACTGAAGTCCCCCAAAAGGAGGAATGGTGGGGAAAGTTGGGAGACCAGAGCAGTAACGTGGAGAGAGACAGCCTCATCCGGAGAAAGGTACAAGCTGCAGACGGTTAATTCCTGCGTTGCCCGGATTCTAAAAGCCACTGCCTCAAGAGTGGTGTTGAGTGACACCGGGGCACTGGGTACAGTGTCCAGGACAAACTGACAGACACCGCCAGACACCCTGTCGTAAAGGGTCCTGTTGCAGTAGTAGCCCCGATACCCACGAAGGGCAGGGGTCCAGTGTGCTGGAAACCGTGTTTCCTGTAGGGCAATACAAAATGCACGGTAGCGCCACAGTAATTGTCGCAGCTCGGCCAGTTGATTAAAGAAGCCGCCGCAATTCCACTGGAGAACACCCGTTCTCCACGCTGTAAGGCCATGAAACATCTGCTGCCATATTGTCAGGATCTACAGAATCTACGACCATAGATTCAGGTGATTCTGGTTGTGCAGAGATCCTATGGTCAGGTGAATCAAAAAGTGCGAGATCCTCAGTGGAAGCGAGGATCTCGACTTAATCCTCTGAAGCAGACAATGTGGGTGTGGGTGGCTTGTAAGCCACCAAAGACTACTCCTTCTTCCTTTCCTCCTTCTTACTCTCTCGCTGGCCCATCAGTGTTAAGGGCCGTGGGGGCTTCTCAGAAGGGGCGACAGGAACTGTCTAAGAGCAGGAGGCCCTTCGATCAGCAGCCGGGAGATCCTTCAGCCATTTGCTGGGATCCACTTTCCCACGGAGAGAAGCCTCAAAAGGGAGTGTCCCGTAGGACACCTTCCGAGCGAGAGGAGCCGGAGAAGGCTGTTGATTCTCCGGCAGTGGGGTGGTGACCGACGTTCCCTTTATTGGTTAGTCAGTTGCTCACAACGTGAAAAGTGTGGGAGCAACTGAAGGAGTAGTGCCCCCAACTGGCAAGGGGGCAGGTGCAGTGGTGCCAGAGCCACTTCCTCATCCCCCCAAATTCAGAACCTTCAACAGAACCCCAGAAGTACCCCTCTTGTCACCGGATACTTTCCGGGACTGGAGCGGACTCTGAATGCGGCTCTCCAGCAAGGATACGACTTCCTTAAATCCAGCCCCGTAATGAGATCCATCCTTCATGACATCCTCCCCACTCCTCCGAGAGTGTCTTTCCGCCGCCCACCTAACCTCCGTAACCTCCTATTCCATCCCTATGAAATCCCCAAACCACCTTCCCTACCTTCTGGCTCCTACCCTTGTAACCGCCCCCGTTGTAAAACCTGCCCTATGCACCCTTCCACCACCACTTACTCCAGTCCCGTAACCCGGAGAGTGTACACAATCAAGGGCAGAGCCACTTGCGACAGCACCCACGTGATTTACCAACTGACATGCCTGCACTGTGAAGCGTTCTATGTGGGAATGACCAGCAACAAACTGTCCATTCGCATGAATGGTCCCAAGCAGACAGTGTTTGTTGGTAATGAGGATCACCCTGTGGCTAAACATGTCTTGGGGCATGACCAGCACATCTGGGCACAGTGTTACACCGTTCGGGTTATCTGGATACTTCCCACCGACACCAATCTTTCAGAACTCCGGAGATGGGAACTAGCCCTTCAGCATATTCTCTCTTCCCATTGCCCACCTGGTCTCAACCTCCGCTAAATTCGAATTACCACCCACCATCTTAACATCTTTGCCTCGGTTCTCTGGACAGAGCCTCTGCCTCAAGTGGCATCTCTAACTTCTTAACTTCTTTGTTTTCTGCAGTATGTCTGCCTAAGTGTACTTGCGTCTGTGGTAAGTCCTTCCACTCCTGGGATTGGAATGACGCTTCATCCACTACCTTAAAACCCGCATCCTGTCCTTTTTTCTCCACCTTCCTTCCTCTTTTCCTGATGAAGCAACCAACGGTTGCCAAAGCTTGAATGTTTGTTTGTATGTGTTTTCATTTGTGTTATTTGTGTCTATCGGCGAGCCTGGGCTTTAGGTAAGTCAAACAATCTTATATAACCACCACTGTTAGTTTTTTTTGTCCCACTTTATTTCTCCTCTTGCTTCCTAAAAGGTTTTCACACACTCTTGTTAACTGAACGCAACTGTATTCTGCACGATTCTGAGTTGTCCAAACGTAACAGCACTTTCTCTGAAAAGCGCATTTGTTCTGTTTCGAGAACATGCCATAAAATACATAGCAACAAATTGCAAACATAGACTTCTTTAACACATGTACATAAACTGGGGAGATATTCTTACAATGACTGCTGTAAATGACGTATTGATAGTACTAACTTTGTATATATATATATATATATTGAGCACTAGAGTTATGTAGAATTCAGTATTACCACACTTACTCCATTTGTGTTTTAGCTGTAAAAGAAAACGTAATCACGGTTTGAAACAGAATATTTGCTCTTTATTTTAGGGCAGAACAGTGTAACCTGAACTTAGTCATTTCTTAACTACAGGAAAGGTAATACCATCTACATTAAAAGCATCCATAGCAACCATGTCAAACATTTTAGTAGATGCACTGATTCTAACTAATGATTTCAATATATTCCACAAATAGTGAATAAACACTTAGAGAGAGAGAGAGAGAGAGAGAGAGAGAGAGAGAGAGAGAAACAAGGTAATTTGTTGCAATGTATACACTTCCCTTCTGTTTAAGGAACTACACTTTCCACAGAAATCAAGGCCTTCTTTTGTACACGAAACTACCGCACTTTGTGCAGAATGTTCATTATTACAGTATCCTCCCAGTTTACGTGTAAATGCTTCAGAAGACCACTGTTCAATTCGTTGTTACGTGTTTAACGGTATGATCACGAAACAGAACAAACACACATATTAGATGGAGCATTCTTACATATGCACAACTCTAAACATTGAAGAACATATTTTATTAATGAGACTGTCAAACTCTTTTAGGGAAAAAAAATTAAAATAAAATAAAAAATAAATAAATAAAAATATTTGGTAGTGGCAGGTTTCGAACCTCTGACCTTCAGCATCACAATCCAACGCATTGTGAACTACTCTATGGCTGACAATCTGAAATTGCTTTCTTAAATCTCTTACTATTGATGGCCATTGTTAACTGATGCTAATACGGTATTTTTAGAATCAAGATTATCATGTATGGTACGAAGAACATCATGTTTCATTAATTCTTCAGTGCGCCATTGCTCTGAAATGACAATATGTAAGTTACAATAAGAAAATCATCAAATACACAACACAATATAGCGTATGCCAGAGAGTTCTGGGCGAGGAATGCCACGCGACATCTCCGAATGGCTAGTTTTCGTTAATTCAATGGAGGGTGTCAATCTCCATTATTTTTGCAAATCTCGCTCTAACGATACGAGATATGAAGAAAACGTAAGGGAACAAAGTTGTAGATAATTTCCTTCTCTACAAATTCGGTTATTCAATTTTCGTGTCAGATGAACGGTTTATTGCCAATAAAATTACATTACAAACAGCTTCTTTTCCCTCCTCCTTTTTTTCTATTACTGACGTATTTCTTGTCCAAAATATTTCAAAAAGCGAAGTTCTGGTAGCCAACAATTATGTCTGTAAAATTTGGTGCCGATCGGTTGGACGTTTCGACCTAAAAAGTGGGAACAAGTTACAGACAGACAGAGAGTCAAATCGCCGTAATTTTTGTAAATATCTCTGAAACGATGCAAGATATGAAAACAGCATAATAGAGTGAAGTTTTAGATAATTTTCCCCTGTACCAATTAGGTTATTCAATTTTTGTGTCAGATGAATACTTCGTTTGCAATTACAGTAATATTACAAATGGCTTTTTTTATATTACTACTGTATTTTTTGTCCGAAAACTTTGAAAAAAGGAGGTTTCATGTCTCTGGTGGCCTACAATTATATCTGTAAAATTTGGTGCTGATTGGTTGAACGGTTTGTCTTACAAACAGGGAAAACGTTACGGACGTTTTTTTGCAATTATCTCTGAAACCATATGAGACATGAAAAAATCATAAGAGAGCAAAGTTGTAGAGAATATTCTCCTCTACAAAATCGGTTATTCAATTTCCTTTTCAGATGAATGGTTAAGCCATTATTTTCATTTAAATTTTGACCTGTCAAAAGACGATCGCAAAGGCCCACTTTTTGTGTTACTACTGTAACCTAAAGTGGGCCAATATTTCAAGGCTTCCTGGGATCATCATCTAAAGAACACATTGTAAAAATTGCAACAATTTACCAGGAATAAAAAGTGTAGATGTGCCAATCCACGTATCAGGTACTTTTGACACTAAAAATTATGATTTTTCTAGCATATCAGGTAAGAAAATCAGATTTTCAAAAAAAGGGAAAAAGATTTTTTTTTTTTATCTCGAAAGATAAACATCCAAACATTTGAGTCACTTACTACTTGCCAAGATACAACTGTTTAAAAAATTGCATTTTCAAAATATTGGAACTGCGTATTATTTCTTGTGAACCAAGTATATCATTCTGCTCTCAACTTTAAATTGCAGTATGTTATCTACATTTCATATGAAGATATGCATGATCTAAAATATACCATCCGAAAAGTTGACGCAATGTGATTTTGCCTCTAGAAACTTTATCTTGCAATACTTAACAAAACTGGAAGCTGTATATTAACTGTGATGAATAATAAAAATAAAATCAACCCTTCATCAAGTGATAATATCAATGTGTAAGACATACAAAAAGTTTTTTTTTTCTCAGTGAGCATATTTTTTTGTAATCTGATGGTAAGTGTCAGAGTGGCCTGAACACCATCTATTCACCACAATACACACTTTTGCTAGTGGAACAACATAAGAAAAGATTTTCGAAAATGGAAAAATGCCATTTTTAGATAATGTCTACAGGGTGTATTGTAAATATTTGAAGAATCTGCTATTTAGATATTTCCTACTCATAACGCAAAAACAGCTGAAAATCATGTTTCGTGATTTTTGTGCAAAAGTACGAACAGTTTACACTGGTGGATCTTGATGAGGGGTAACAATAATTAAAAAATATTAAAAAATTAAGAAGTGTCCATCACCACACTATATGATAAGTACTAAAAAAATCACGGTTTTTCGTGATTTTATCAGGAATCGCCCATGAATAAATGGCGGTTTTGTAAGCCATATAAAGCCCACAATAGACCACACAATGTGCAAAAACCAACCGATTTGCTCAATTGGGATGGGTCCATGAAGTACGTAATATTTAAAATTTTGACATTGTACTGTAGGACAGCTACAGTATAGCCATTATTCTAATATATATACAAATTATCACTAGGCCAAGGGCTATACACAGCACTGTACCCCTTAACTTTGTATCAATGGAACACTAGATACAGACCCCTGAAGAATCACAAATTGCATGTTCCATTGACAAACATATTAGTAAGACACACTGCCATCCAAAGTATGATTAATGTCCAATAGTTTGTTACATTATTTGTATCTCTTGATTGTGGCAAATCTTAATTATTTCAGTACCCAGAAAGATAACTAAAAATAATGCACACAGACCCTATGCCACTAAGGCTACATAATACACACTTTATTAGTGAACTGACACTGAAACACGTTCATATCCTTGATTACAAAACTGAATTCAAAATACAGCTCCTCGACTACACAGGACACACTAAGTAGAAGTAAACATACCTGGTCTGGTGTTCCAGAATTTCCGGACTTGTCACTTGAAAGCGGAAGCTCAAATCTTGTTGTTTTTGTAATTTTTCTGACACTTAAAGATGATATAGGAGTAGAAACATATATTTTTTCTTCGTTGTGGTGGTCTTTCACATCACTGAATGTCACTGATGAATTCCTTAGAACACCTTTCACTGGACTGCTACTTCTGAATGATGCTGATTGCAAAGATTCAGAGATTCTGGAAACATTCATTTTCTTTGATGACCGGCCTGACATATTTAACTGAAAGATTTCTTCTGATAGTCCTGTTTGAGAAACAATTCCCACTGAATTTAAACTGTTATGAAAATTACGTTTTCTTTTCATTCCTCTAACAATCGGTCGTTTAAATGACGTCAAGCGATTCACAGGGGGAGTGCCATTTTGATATGCCAGTTGTGCAATAATGTCATTTTCTTTATCTTTCCTTACTGAATCAGCTTCACCACTACCAAATGCACTACTGCATGTGTGATATGAATCACTTGTGTTTGAGCCACTCTCACTTAAACAAGATTTGTAGTCCATGGGGGAAAATGGTTTTATCCCAGATAAGCGAGTGGTGTTCAGATCTGCTGAAGGAGAAACTCCATTAATAATTTTGGTTTTACTCTCATCTTTGGTTGTGTTAAGTATTTTATTTTTTGGTTTGAATATTTGATCTGAAATAAAAAACATACATTAAATTAATAGTTTACTAATAGTGTTATTAAATTACCAAACAGAAAATTCACTTAAAAATTGAAAAATAAGATAGAGACAGAATGGCTTCGCAGCACTTACCTTTGAGATGCAAAATTCGAGGAATTCAGGAATTATTAAAAAGAACTGATTGTGAAAGCAATTTGACAATGGATTTTAAATTAAGATGTCAAATTTGGGAACTGAATAGCTTGAAGTAAAGTCTCAGACAACAGCCTTGAGAACAATAACATAGCTGCACAGACGATTGTCTCTCTCTATGAGCATCTTCACCTTGCCATTCCTGTCCATACAGTTCTCCCCAACCATCCTTTGTCCATCTCCATCTGCTTCACAATATCTCTGTCCCATCTCCCTAATCATCATCATCATCATCATCATCATCATCATCATCATAATAGTCTCCTCCTCCTACTACTACTACTACTACTACTACTACTACTACCACCACCACTATTCCCATTTCTCTACCTGCCCCTTCTTCCTCCCACCTTGCCCTAACAAACTACTACTACTACTACTACTACTACTACTCCCTCTCTTCTCTCCTCTTGTCACTTCTCTCCATATTCTTCTTCCCTCTTCTATTCATGCCAACCTTCACCTTGCCACGGCCACTTTCATGTGTAGTCCCTGCACAAAAGGTAGAAGAAGCAGGCCATTACTGGTCCCTGTTGTGCAGGGTGGCCTATACACGGGGGCTGTGTTGTTAAGTAAATGGTTAAAGCAGGCCAATACTATTCCCATGCAATACACCTGTAAAGTAGGGCTACCTATATGGCAAGGTTTGAAGAAACATTATTGTCAGTATCTCTGTCTCTATTCGAGCAAGGAATTCATTAAGCACCCAGTACTTATGTTGGTGAAACCATGAATATTAAATTTGGTTGAGTCAATGAAGGGTTTCTGGAAAGAGGTCACAGATACACATACATGCCATCTCTCTTCCTGATCATGAATTGTTAGAAGTCTGTAGATTTTAGGAGGCTTAGGATGGCAGACATTTGATTTTTTGTTGAGCCAACATTATTAGCCAAACGTACTGTGTGAGAACAATTGTCATCTGAAATATTACTGTTTTGCATACCATTGATCAGAAGGTTTTGTATTGTCTTATATGTTACTAAAATCAGTGTTGATGCAGTTACTGCTCCACCTACAATGCCTTCTGGTAGGCCTACTGTTATCAAGTATCACATTAAAATAATAATTAAACAGGTGAGTGCAAATTACACTTTTGCAGTTTGTTGTGCCAGAACTGCAGAAGGCAGGTGCGCAAGACAGCTCACACTTCTGGGGATTGGAAGCTGTTTGTTGCCTGTGAGACAAAGTCTACCCTTCAAAACAGGTCAACAAAACAGGCTGATAGTATTTCCAATCAACATGCCTGTCATACAGACCCGTCTGTAAAGAACTCTCTGGATGAACGCTGTTTTTTCGTGTCAACACTCATATTGGACCTACAAAGTTATAAACATAAGATTGGTAAATCTTTGGGCCAACCTGTAAGCATAGCAAATTTGTTTGGAAGCAGGCTAGAGCTCTGTAAAAAAATCCTGGACACTCTCTCTCTCTCTCTCTCTCTCTCTCTCTCTCTCTCTCTCTCTCTCTCTCTCTCTCTCTCTCTCCCCATCTACCCCTCAATATCTTCTACCTGCCTCCTGCCCATTCCCTCCACTCCCTCAAAGGCAAACAATAAATAAATTATCCAGCTGGACCTTAAGCAATTTTAACAAAAATAGTAAGGGTCAATGGAATGAAAAGAACCTTCTGCTACACATTTTATAGTGATATGACGGCAACAAATTCATCTGGAAAGCAATGTACATAGTTCGCTCTTGGTAACTCATAGCCCGATACCTGAATTTGTCGAGAAATCAAAGTAGATGTCAGGCCATATTGGAAAAAATAAAAAACAGGAAATCATTAAAGGACGAGTTTTGAAATCAGTCATAAACATTTCAAAGAAACCATACAGTAATTTACTTGAAGCAGTTGAGACAAATCACGGAAAAACCTGGTTGCTGGATGGGGCTTTGAACTGTAGTTTTCCCTTAACCAACCATATAAAAATAGTCTGTGAAAACATTGTAAAGATTGGTGAAATCCAAATAATACTACTATGTCAGCCGCACTTTTAACAATGGAAAAATCCGATAGGAATGTCAATAATGGTGGATAGATAACAACTCACCGAAAAGAGGCTAGCTCAGCTGCTGACACACGAAAATAATCACATTCACAAAACTTAAATTTTCAGCCATGGCCTTCCTCAGAAAAAGAAACACGTACATTCACACAATCACTCAGACAACTATACAAACACAATTATTAAGTCTGGCCAATTCAGCAACTCAAGCATCTAGAGTGTGAGTGAGGTGGGAAGTGGAAGTAGAAGGATGCCGGGTAAAGGTGAAGATGGAAAGCTCTATGTTGCATGATGGATTGGAAAGGCTGCCCTGATAAGAGAGACATCCCACTCAAGATCCTTCCGACCCCTCCTAAAGTGTGGAGTTCCATCACTCACCCAACAACACCCCACTCCACAACATCCTAGTCCATCGGCTAGGCGACTCCCAACCCCTTACCACAAGGATAATATCCCTGTGGAAGACCCGAATGCAAAACCTGCCCAATCCACCCACCCAGCACTTCCTATTCAAGTCCTGTCACAGGCTTATCCT
This sequence comes from Locusta migratoria, assembly GCA_026315105.1. Classification (NCBI taxonomy): domain Eukaryota; kingdom Metazoa; phylum Arthropoda; class Insecta; order Orthoptera; family Acrididae; genus Locusta; species Locusta migratoria. The sequence goes on from CM048747.1 coordinate 358,800,562, forward strand.
ACCCCATCACAGGTCGGCTGTGAAAGCAGCCATGTGATATACAAACTCTCCTGCAATCATTGCACAGTGTTATATATTGGTATGACGACAAATCCGCTGTCCGTCAGGATGAATGGTCATCGCCAAACAGTGGCCCACCCTGTAACACAGCATGCAGCTGAGCAAAGCATTCTAGATTTCAATGGCTTCCTCTCTACCCAAGCCATCTCGATCCTCCCCTCCACCACCAGCTATTCTGAACTGCACAGATGGGAGTTGACCCTTCAACACATTGTACAGTCCCATAACCATCCTGGCCTCCACCTAAGATAACTTCCCATCTCTGAACCATATGCCTCACACCCCCCCCCCCCCCCCACACACACACACACTCTTATTCCTTCCCCACTCATTATCCTGTATCTCATGACTTCCTTGCAACTGTGTTACCACTTACCATATCCATTAATCAATTACTTTTTATTTTTACTTATTTTTTATTTTTCCCAGCTTTATTTTTTCCTGTTTTTTCCCCTTTTTTAAATTATTATTCTCATCATTTTAAATCCCCCCCCACTCCCTCCCTAAACTCCTCTACACTTTCTTTTTATCCTTTCCCGCTCCTTCCCTTCACTGTATTCATTGCCGCAATTCAAATTCCCACCTATCAGAGACTTTACAATCCATCATGCAACGCAGAACTTTCCATCCCCACCTTTACCCAGCACCCTTCCTCCTCCACTCCCCACCTCCCTTACAGATTAGATGCTTGTGTCACTAGAGTGGCCAGATATGATAGTTGTGTGTGTATAGTTGTCTGAGTGACTGTGTAAATGTATGTGTTTCTTTGTCTGATGAAGGCCTTGCCCGAAAACTTAAGTTATGTGAAAGCGAGCCTCTTTACAGCGAGTTGTTATCTATTCCTCCATTATTAAGCTGCACTTTCGTTTTTCCCCAGTTTCCAGGTTCTAAAAATCTGCCTACAGCTTAGAATATGGTGCAAAGAAAACGGAAGTTCTGAAAAACGGCATTCAATCAATCACAACAAACTTTTACTGTCATATGCAAGTAGAGTAAGGAATGCTTTGCAGTCTCAAAGATAAAAACTAAAACCAAAAGACAAAACTTCTAAAGTGCTAAAAAAAAAAAAAAAAAAGAAAAAAGAAAGAAGAAAAGGAGCAGAAGATGAGTCAATTCCCCACCCGTAGAGTTTCAACCAATGAATTTTAATATACCATGCAATGAAGGAAAGAGAAATAAGTATTGCACATCTTTCAATGTAGCAGCCTTTCAAATATTTGTAGTAACAAAAATAAATTTATTTATTTCCACAACAACAGTGCACAAGAAATTCAAATTTTTCCACAAGATGGTAGCTGTCAATGTGTCAGGATTTTGAATTACCATATGTGGTTGGTAGGAATCTAGTAGCACAACTTTAATAAAATATTCTCTTGTGTTTCTACATATTTCATGTGAACAATGCGGGGTGAAAAAAGACGGAGTGAATTTATACCATGAAGTGATTGTTTTGGCGAAAAATTCTTCGTTTGTGTGGCCATAATGTCCGTAGTTGCTTTCATAACTATGAATGGCAGTGATTTTCCGTCTTTGGCAACTACAATAAAATGCGATTTTTTCACACCAGACGCGTTTCGTTTTATTGAGTGTAAAACATCATCAGTGGTCTGAAATAATAGACATCTACAGTTTGGTTTTTGTTTAGATCAAAAACAGTTCTTAAATGGACCCTGAAAAGTAGGCCTAATGTTTGGTACTTACGGAAATTTTGTCTTCTTTTCGCTTCACATCATGGAATGCCGGTCTGTTTAGTGCAATACCGCCGGTTCTTCATGCTGTGTCGTTTTGTCACTACTTTCACTGTCACTGTTTCACTGTTTATAGTTGTTTTTCACAGATCAGAAGTGTTTGTTTTTGTTTTTACTGATTCTGCTCAGTGTGTTATTGGAGTGTTGCCAACCTCACAAATGTAGTTCTTTCTCTATGTTTTATAATAAATTATGTTTCGATGTATTTAGTTTTGATGTAAGCAGATTGGAATAGTGGCAGAATAATACATGTATATATTTAATGGGAACATTATTATTATTATTATTATTATTTTATTTACTTTTTTTTAATTACTATTATATTATTATAATTGTTGTTATTATTGGTGGGGGGTTTAGTAGTAGGGAAAGATGACTGAATGGTGGTTGGATGTGGTAAGGTGTGATGTAAAGTGAGATGGAGGACAAAAGTGATGGATATGAGGTGTGGTGCACTAATATTAAACTCCTGGGTGGTGGTAATGCAAGTAGTGTGCATGTGTGTGATGTGTGTGTGTTTGGGGGGGGGGTTGTGTTTTTTGTTGAATCTGGTATGTGATGTAGGGTAACAGTGATGGGAACGAGGTTGAGTGTTTGTTAGCAGGGAGCGAAAAAGTTTGGGAATTTTATATCAATATGTGTGACACGTTCGGAGGGTCTCGTGTTTAGCGGAGAGATGGCTATGTGATTTTATTTTACCTTAGCTGTGGTGTGTTGGTAGTGGTATCTGGAATGGGATGTGGAAGTAGTCTGAGATAGCTACGGGCATGACGGGGAATGTTTTATGTGATTTCATCAATTATTTTATACAATGTTTGTTTTCCAATATTTATTTGGTCATTTAGTAGTTGTTTGTTGTGTGATAGTGCTTTGTGTATGTGGAGGTTTTCTTGGAAGGGGAGTAGGTGTCTGTCTCTACTAGTCTGTATGATTTCCATATCTTTTTCTATAGTGCTGGGCCTATGGTGTTCTTGTTTCAGGTGGTCGGCAAATGTTGAATGGTTTGTGCCATACTTCCAGGCTCTGATGTGCTCTTTGTATCTGGTATCAAATGTTCTGCCAGTCATCCCAATATATATATTATCACAGTCTCTGCATTTGAGCTGATAAATACCAGATTGTTGGTATTTGTCTCTTTTTGGATTTAGTTTGGGGATGTGTTTTTGAATTGGGTTGCTTGTTTTGTAGGCAATGTTTATGCCTTGTTTCTTGAATATATTACCTATGTTGTATGTGAATTTGTTGTGGTAGGTTAGTGTATGCCATTTGTTATTGTGTGTGCTGTTTGCCTGTGTCAATGTGGTTTGTGTTGGTTTTTTCTTCAACTGTGTCTTTATTTTCCTGTTTAGTTTGTCTACAAGGGTTTCTTTGTAGCCATTTTTTAGTGCAATTTGTTTTATAATAGTTAGCTCCTTTTGGTAATTAGAAGTGTTTAGGGGGATCCTATTGAGTCTGTTGAGCATGTACCTAATTGCAGCTTGTTTGTGACTTTGTGGATTGTTTGAAGTGGCATGTATAATGATGTCTGAGGTGGTGAGTTTTCTAAATATGTCAAATGTGTGTGTGTGGTTTTCTTTTGTTATTGTTATGTCTAGGAAATTGAGTGTGTCCTTTTGTTCTTCCTCTATTGTAAACTTTATGTTTTTGTGTATGGTATTTATATCTTTATGTAGTTGTTGTATTCTGTTTTTAGGTTCATCCACCATACATATTATATCATCCATGTATCGGTACCAGTAGATGATGTTGTAATTCTGCTTTGTTACTATATCTTCAAATATTATTTTCTCTATATGATTCATGAAAATGTTTGCTAGTGTTCCTGAAATTGGTGAACCCATGGGTAGCCCATCTTCTTGTATGTAGTAGTCCCCATTGAATTCAAAATAGTTTTGTTTTGTTATTAGTTCTACCAATTTTATTATTTCATTTATTTGTTCTAGAGGTAGCTGGCTGTGTGTTTTTAGATTATCTTCTATTAGCCTGATAGTTTCATTTACAGGGATGCAGCTATACATGCTTTCTACATCAAAAGAGAGCAGTGTTGCTGTGTTAGGGATGTTTATGTTTCTGATGTTCTGTATTAATTGAGTGGTGTTTTTCACTGTTCTGTCATTTTCAATTGTGTAGTAATGTGAGAGCTGGGACTGCATTTCTTTTGATAGCAGGTATGTGGGAGCTGTTCTGAAATTTACTATCGGACGGAGAGGGGTAAGATTTTTATGGACCTTTGGTTGGCATCTCATGTTGTGTGCTTGAGGATTTTTTTGCACAATTCTCTGTTTTTCTCTGTCTGAAAGTGTGTATTCTAAGTTTTTGAGTGTGTTTTTGACCTGGGTTTGGAATCTGTTGGTTGGGTTTGATTTTAGCTTTTTTATGTTGTTTTTGGTGATGAAATCTTCAGATTTTTCTATGTACTCTTTTGTTTCCATGAGAACAACACTATTGCCTTTGTCTGATTTGGTTATGATAATGTTTTCTGCCTGCAATTTCTTATTTAGATTTTTAAGTTTTGTTTCATCACTGCTATTATTAAACTTATTAGAATCTTTTTTAATTTGTGTTGCTATGTTTTTAATTTCCTCTTTTATTAATTCCCTAGTAAGCCCTGTATTTACAGTACTGTTTTCGTTTTTTTCTTCTGTAGTGAGGATGTACTCAGCTTCTACAATGAGATTTTCTATTTGACTTTCATTTGCTGGCGAGTCAACATTGTGTTTTAGACCCTTTTCTAGGAGTTGTTGTTCGTCTTTATTTAATGTAACATTTGTGAGGTTGATAACTCTTGGGTAGAAGTTGTGTGTGTATGTGTGACTGTTGGTTTTAGGTTTTGTGTGCTGTAGTTTGAGACTTTTTATTTTCTTTTGATGTTTTAGGCGCATATTATCTACTGCTCTGCATGTGCAACATTCGACATAGAGAAAGAACTACATTTGTGAGGTTGGCAACACTCCAATAACACACTGAGCAGAATCAGTAAAAACAAAAACAAACACTTCTGATCTGTGAAAAACAACTATAAACAGTGAAACAGTGACAGTGAAAGTAGTGACAAAACGACACAGCATGAAGAACCGGCGGTATTGCACTAAACAGACCGGCATTCCATGATGTGAAGCGAAAAGAAGACAAAATTTCCGTAAGTACCAAACATTAGGCCTACTTTTCAGGGTCCATTTAAGAACTGTTTTTGATCTAAACAAAAACCAAACTGTAGATGTCTATTATTTCAGACCACTGATGATGTTTTACACTCAATAAAACGAAACGCGTCTGGTGTGAAAAAAATCGCATTTTATTGTAGTTGCAAAAGACGGAAAATCACTGCCATTCATAGTTTTGGCGTGTATTCGCTAGTGTAATAATTCCTCGTGACTGGCAACAATACGAAGTGATTCACTGACAGTCAATTAAAAACAATAATCTTTTGAAACACTAATCATTAGAAAATAATGATTGCTTGGCAGAACATTGTGCCAAAGCAAATTTATTTTCATGCATAATAAAAATCTTCCATTTAAACATATTTTTCTTCAGAACATGGTATCTGCCTCCTGTATCATTCCAAGCATAAAACAATTGACACTTTCACATGCTTGCTTCTCATAAATATGTTGATGTGTTTCTACAAATATTTCAAGTTTTTCGAGTTTGTGGTTAGGTCGAACATAACAACACTGTGAAAGTAAGGTGGAAACACAGATTTCTTTCACTTGGAAAAGTCATGGCAGCTGTCTGCAACAGTTCAAGATTGGTTGTACATGTTTCCCATTATTCACAGCACTGTTACCAGCAACTACCACCAACACCTAAAAAGAATTTTACCAAAATAACCTTGCTTAAGATCAACTGTTAAGCTGAAGACTCAAACCCAACTACTGTAGCTGTATCTTCATCCAGTCTACCGAATTCATATCTCAGGTCAGTAGGAATCAAATTTGTTTTTTCCCTCCAATTTAAGAGTCTTATTTTTGTGATGTGGGTCATATTCAGCTAATTTTTTGGCTGTGGATTAAATTTGAGTGTGGCTTTCGATTCAGGTAAACACTGCCAATAGAGAAGTGCCCATAAAAAAAGGGAGAGCAAAAAATAATGGCTGCTGGCCACAGGACAAAAATAGGTAAGCAAAGAAAAAAAAATTGCTTGACAGTGGAAGATACTGCTATGCAGGGCAAAAAGAGATTTCTAACCCTGTCTGCACTTGCCATTGCCCCATGTGAATATTCCTGATCTTGACATCTGAATAACCAGCCCCTCATTCCAACCTACCCTTCCTCCATGCATCTGGAAGGAGTAACAGTTCCTAAATCTACTTCCCATTTTTTCTTCCGTAAGAGGTGTGTACCCACTGTACTTAAAATTCTACCTCGAGAAAATAGTGTTCAGGCATTCTTATGCTTTTCTATCAAATTGCCACAAAGAATCTATTTTGTGCAAAAGTTGTATCAAAAGTAATGACCAGACTTTCATCCTACTTCCTTTCCATTTCCATTAGTTGTTATTTGCTATGCATAAACACATTTGTGTAGGTGAACTTTGAGGTAGAAATAACATGGGACAAATTATAATTTTAAGTGTGATTAACACTTACAGTGGCTCATGGCATACTAGACCGCAAACAAATTTGTGATCCCTTAATAATGTTACCTGATTATACATATTTCCCAACAATAGAGCAGAAAGTTCTACTTTACAACAGCATGTTGTCATACCATACCTTTATTAAATAATGTGGAACTGAAAATGTACTGAAATGTGTCACATACAACACACTTGTAATACCATAAAATGTCGAAGGATGCGGTTTTAAAATATTAGTAGTTTGTCAACCTTAAACATTTATTTAATGGTGATGCGACCAGAAGGTAAAACACTCTGGCACAATTATTTCTTTTTGATACAGTTCACTTGTCAAAAACAAAAAAAAAAATAAAAAAAAAAATAAATAAAATAAAAATAAATTATACACTGATTTAAAAGAAAAAAAAATTAGCTCACAGCATAAGGATAACATTTTGTTGCCTACTTCTGTGTAGAATTGGCTAGGTCAAAGACAAATGGTAGTGTTCAATACAATAAGGTCATTATTTCGACCATATAACCTTACCATAGTAACTGTAATATTTCACAGATTTGTACTTTATCAGGAAAAGTAATGTGATTCTTACTAGAACAATCTCTAAGTGCTGCTCCACTCTCAAAGGTCTTCGGAGACGATACAGTTTCTTCTCGCATATAGTGATATTTCTCAGAACCCTAAAAAAATGTAGATAGAAAGCAATATTACAGAAAATTATATATATTTAGTGCTTCTTGACATACTACTAAGATATTATTAACACAGCAAACACTTAAGACAAGATTTCCACAATTATCTTATTTACCTTCGTCGTTAACAACTACATGTACAAAAACGGTATAACGCTGGCACAGTGCATAGCAGTGGACTTTTCCTACATATCAAGTACAAGTGTAGGTACAAACCTTAAAAAAATAATTTCTACCTAAATTAAAGTAAAAATATTACCTCTAATAACAATAATGTTTGTTATAGAGAAAGGAATACTACCTAACAAAGCACAAATTTAGAGCAATTTTCATAATTTACAAAGAGAAATTAAAATAACAATTAAAAAATTTACAAGAGAAGAGGGAGAGACGGTAGTGGCGGAAGAGGATGTGATGGGGGTAGAGGGAGAGGAAAGAAGGCAATGGTGGTGGCAGCAGAAGAGAGGTAATGCTCATTGTGGCAGTGGCAGCAGCAACAGAGGAGTAGTGGTGGTGGAGGCAGAGGTCATGTGTGATGTGTGTTAGTTGTGCTCGTGGAAGGAGGTCTTTTGATCACAAGCTTAAGAATTTTATAAATCTATTATTTGTGTGGAAAGTGGTCTTTTGGGCAGAAGCAAAAAATGATGTTCAGTTTTTTTGTTGTACCTTTTTGTAATTCAATATTTCTTCTATGTGCCGAGTAGCATGGTATCCTTTAGGTATTAGGGTAGTTCGGAAAGTATCTTCGGTTTGATCTTTCTCTGTGACACTGCTAATCTAGCATTTCCACTCACGCATAGTAGTATATCTGGTTCAGCTTCCTCTTTGCTATTTGTGGTTCATAGTGACTGAATATATTGTTAGTGTTGAATGAAAATCCCTCCATATATGAATTGAGATCTGATTTGTTTTTTGAATGTTTAGACTATTAAACAAACTGACACTCATTGAAAAATCAGCAAGGTTCACTGAGAAAATACAATATTTACTTCAGTGGTGGCAAAATAGTTCAGAAAATTTAAGCAAGGGCTTTATCAACTGTAGGACAATAACACCCAACCAAACACTGTGAATGTGACAAAACATTTCTATCAGAGCTAAGGTGGGGAAATTTCTAGTCATCCTCTATTCAGTCCTGACCTTGCTCCTAGTGATTTTCATCTTTCGGCATCTGAAGTTGATACTTTGTGGCACTTCAACTATGTTAAGGTGGTAAAACAACATGTTACCACATTGTTGACAACACAGGTGGCAACATTTATGATTAAGGAATGCATAATCTAGTACCACACAATGAGAACTGCCTGGAAAATCATTGAGAACTATGTTGAAATGTATTATAGACGTTTTAGGCGTTATTTTTTGCAAAATAATTTGCTTTCTTTACCTGCACTCTACTCCTTTTTTATCATCAAATGGAACTTACTTATTGAACTAGTAGTGTGTGTGTGTGTGTGTGTGTGTGTGTGTGTGTGTGTGTGTGTGTGTGTGGCGCGCGCCCATCCATCCATCAGCAACTTACAAATGAAAGGCGTGATGTAAGTGAAAGTAGTTGACCAGGTGTCCTCTTAGATAATGATGCGATACTAACACTATCAGGAGAATCTTTCAGTAAATCTGATACTTCCAAATCTGAAACAAACAAATAGAAACACACAAATTAATGCAAATATTGCACATCCTTATTCAATGAAAAAATTGTTTTAAATAAATAAAATGCACAAAAAATGTCCAAATGTTTAAGACACACACACAAGAGGGAGGACATTATCTTCCAATGGAGAGCAGCTGTGCACTCCACAGCAAGACACTTTAGAGTGCACAGGTATTCCCACATGGCAAAATGCATGAAACATAATGGCTTTTTCTCTCTCCAGAAGTCACATTTCTGAGGTTAACCCCTTGAGCCCCAGAACATAAAACCACTTAATTTCACGCAGAAACTGGTCAAAATAGCTCAAATATACTATAAGGAACTAAAAACAAAAATTTATTGCTTTTTCTTGTACATTTGCTTACAAATTAGGGGTTGGCTTCAATTGAAGCCACTGTGGCAATTAGTGAAAATGCTCACAATATATATATGAACATAAAACAACATGAACAGCCTCAAAATAATTACTTGTGGGAAAGAATGAAACAATTCTTGTCAGATTACAAACATATTCCTACACTACGTGTTTTACAATGCCACCTGGATCTCTTTTTGTACTACAGTATGCAGAACATTTTGGAGACCCATGGTGCAGCATGTGTTTTGCTTCAGACTTTCTCTTTTGCATAGGCACGTGTGGTTTGAATCTCTTAGGGTTGGTGTACTACATGATGGATCAGATAAACCTGTCATTTCTAGTACCTAGTAAACCAGTTACAACATTCCTTCTAAATTTTTGCGTCTTACACTTTTATTGGTGTTGCACAATGTGTACAAAATAGATGAATTTACAACAGATACATCCACAAAGTACCAAAACAATCGTTGGCAGGATCTTTTTGCTCTTCTATCAATTGCATAGAAAGATCATAATATGTCAACATATTGGTAGCAAAAGAAGATAATGGCACAGCATCATCGCTGGTAAAACTATCTTCTTAGTCACTTTCAGTCTCAGAGATAAATCTCCTGTGATTTTTTCCCCCTCTTTCTTTCTTGATGACATATCAGTTTTAGTTTCTTCAGCAATAATGTCAACAGTAGGTTCATGATTGTTAAGATCGCTTTCATCACTAAATCAGGGTTCAGATGTAACTTCATCCAAAATTTCCAATATTTCTTTCTCAGTGTTCCTAGACATTGCGTTCTGGCGAGAAAAACTCTATATTAGGTTTGAAGACATGTAGGTTAGGACAGTGGCCCCATGTGAAGTCACCATGGATATGTAGATATTGTGCTAACTGTATGATTATGTTGTTGTGTGCAGTATACTTACAACATTTTCATAAATACCTAGGAACATATCTTACATATGCTCAAGAAACATTTACTGGGGTAAATTGAACAGCAGTCACTATTACTGATGCAAACACAAGTATTAGCAACTTTATTATGACAACAAAATAGACTGAAGGAAGTTACAAAATATTCTCACACATGGCACTAAGTAGGACAGACAGAAGGTGGCTCCACTTGGAACCACTGTGTAAGTCGGCTGGGAAACAATTAAAGCTAAGATGGATGCAAATTAAGTTCAAATTTGCACTCTACAGTTATCATGTATCTAAACCCATAACTACTTTTCTGGTTACACCTACTCGCCATCTTTTTTAAACTTTAAAAATACATGGAATATGCTTTTCTCGTCATCAATGAAACAAATATGACTTTATACTACTTTTTTTTGTTAATGTGCCTTCAATAGTTCAAGAGGAAATCTGAATTGAATAAACACGTATGTTTCACATTCTATTACTGATGGAAATTCTCCACAGAGATAATAAATTATTCTAAAGAGAGAGATTAGCTGGCCAGTACTTACCTTAGTGCTGTATCGCCAATAGTCACATAAAGAAGAAAAAGGATGAAAAATAGCACTAGCTTTTGAAACAGGGTTTCTTCATCAGGTAAGAGAAGGGAAGAAGAAACGAATAAGGAATGGAAGGGGAAGATAATTCATGACCTACGTCATGAGGATGAAGTTTGAAGAGTGTGGAAGTAAGAGATACTGTATGTTAGTACTTAGCATTGATCTCTATACTACCTGCACATTGAATTTCAGCTGTCTGAGCATGCCAGCCGTAGATACTCATATTTTGTTTCTTGCCAAATTCAAATATGGTGGCTATGAAATAATATAAGAAAACCAAAACGAAACATGCTTCGATTCCACTCCCATAACAATCTATTACATTGTATTTTGACTGAAAATTCAAACTAGGAGGTAAGCAAGCAATTCTATGTCAAGCAGTAAAGGATGAAAATTCGTTTGCCAAATTTAAAAATGGCTGATAACATGAAATCGTGTGCAAAACATATGAATGTGCAGGCACGCTGCACTTCTATGCTCAGGCACCAGAGTTATACATCCAGTTTTATAGAGATCACTTGTAAGGAGCCATGCCAAAAACGGTATATATAACCGAAGAGGGTAGATCAAGTGGAAAAGAGAGAGAGAAGTGAACTGAATGATACTGAGTGGGGAGTAGGGAGGAGGATTATCCAAAATGTTTTTGATTAAGAGGGATAGATATAGAGGAAGGAAGGTAAAGAAGGGGAGTGAGAAATGAGTAATGGGTAAGTGAGTTGAGGATGGAGGAGGGGGAGAGGTTAGCGTAGATTTAGGCCAGGAGGGTGGCAGGACGAGAGTTCCCATCTCCATAGAACTGTGGGACTGGTGTTTGGTGGTTAGTATCCAAATGGCACATGTGGTGTTACATATGCCAAGGTCTCTGGAATCGTACTGGAGGGCATGCTCTGTCACAAGATATTGGGTGTCATCTGCTCAGCCAATTTGTTCGTGGTCTACCAACATAAAAGGACACATGTCTGTTGGTTAATGACATGTGTTGTTTAACTTGTGTTGTTTCGCATGTGGCCCTGCCTAGAATGGGGTAGGTTTTTCCTATGGTGGGGCTGTAGTATGAGGTTGTAGGGGGATGCACTGTACAGGTTTTGCAGCGGTATCAGTTACTTGGGTGGGAACCATTAGGTAGGGAGGGTAGTTTTGGGATGATGTAAGGTTGGACGAGGGTGTCGTGGAGGTTTGGAGGATGGCGGAAGGCTACTATAGGTGGTGTGGGAAGAACACTTTTAAGCAATGATTTCATTTCAGGGCATTCCAGGCCAGAATGGTACTAGGTGACTGAGGGGTTGCTTCTGGGTGCTCTGGTGTTAGGAAGATTGTTCTGGAATGGGAGGAATGGACTCCTAGGGAGTTCTGCTTGCGGACAAGGTCTGTAGGGTAGTTGGGGTAGAGAAAAGCATTGGATAGCTGGTTGTTGTAAATGGTCACGGATTCATTACCGGAGTAGATACATTTCCCATGGATGCTTAGGCTGTAAGGAAGGATCCCTTTATTTAATATAATGTTACATTTATACTGCCAGTTTTTTAATACAAGTATAAATAAAAAATACAAAAATTACTGTATGACATCTTCAAAATTATGAAATGCATGTTGGATTGTATGATTTGCCAATCAGAGTGCTGTGTAGGTAATGTGAACTTTATCACCCATTTGCATTGCCACATTTTCAACATGTGAATTCTAATGACAAAAACCATAAACTTGCTGCCAAAATACAATTTGTATTTTAGATGATGAACCACAGACATTGCCGAGGTGGGGTGGCTTGCGTGCCTCAACGATACAGATAGCCGTACCGTAGGTGCAACCACAGTGGAGGGGTATCTGTGGAGAGGCCAGACAAACGTGTGGTTCCTGAAGAGGGGCAGCAGCCTTTTCAGTAGTTACAGGGGCAACAGTCTGGATGATTGATTGAGCTGGCCTTGTAACATCAGCTAATGTGGCTTTGCCACACAGTTACTGCGAACGGCTGAAAGCAAGGGGAAACTACAGCCGTTACTTTTCCCGAGGACATGCAGCTTTACTGTATGATGATGGCATCCTCTCGGGTAAAATATTCCGGAGGTAAAATAGTTCCCCATTCGGATCTCCGGGCGGGGACTACTCAGGAGGATGTGATCATCAGGAAAGACAATACTGGCATTCTACAGGTCGGAGCGTGGAATGTCAGATCCCTTAATCGGGTAGGAAAATTAAAAAATTTAAAAAGGGAAATGGATAGGTTGAAGTTAGATATAGTGGGGATTACTTAAGTTCGGTGGCAGGATCAACAGGATTTCTGGTCAGGTGAGTACAGGATTATAAATACAAAATCAGTTGGGGGTATCACAGGAGTAGGACTGATAATGAATTATAAAATAGGAATGCGGGTAAACTACTATGAGCAGCACAGTGATCGCATTATCATTGTCAAGATAGATACGAAGCCAACACCGACAACAATGCCAACTAGCTCTGCCGATGAGGAGACCGAAGAAATATATGAGGAGCTAAAGGAAATTATTCAAACAGTTAAGGGAGAGGAAAACTTGATTGTGATGGGAGACTGGAATTCGGTAGTGGGAAAAGGAAGAGAAGGAAAAATAGTAGGTGAATAAGGACTGGGCAGGAGGAATGAAAGAGGAAGTCGCCTAGTAGAATTTTGCAAGGAACATGATTTAATCGTAACAAACACATGGTTTAAGAATCACAAAAGAAGGTTGTATACTTGGAAGAGGCCAGGAGACACCGGAAGGTATCAGATAGATTTTATAATGGTAAGACATCGATTCTGGAACCAGGTTGTAAACTGTAAGACATACCCAGGGGCAGATATAGACTCTGACCATAACTTGTTAGTCATGAACTGTAGGCTGAAACTGAAAAAACTGCAGAAAGGTAGGAAAATAAGGAGATGGGACCTGGATAAATTGAAGGAACCTGAAGTTCTTAAGAATTTCAGAGGGAGCTTTAGGCAACAATTGACAGAAACAGGGGAAAATAAAACAGTAGAGGAGGAATGGGTAGCATTGAGAGATGAAATAGTGAAGGCAGCAGAGGACAAAATAGGTAGAAAGGCAAGACCTACAAAAAAATCCTTGGATATCACAGGAAATAGTAAATTTAATTGATGAAAGGAGAAGATATAAAAATGCAGTAAATGAAACAGGCAAAATGGAGTACAGACCACTAAAAATGAGATTGACAGGAGGTGCAAAATGGCTAAGCAGGCAACAAGCCAAATGCAAATCTGTAGAAGAATGTATAAGAAGGGGAAAAGTAGATACCGCCTACAGGAAAATAAGATACACATTTGGGGACAAGAAAGGCAACTCTACGAATATTAAGAACTCAGATGGAAAACTAATTCTCAGTAAAGAAGGGAAAGCTGAAAGGTGGAAAGATTACATAGAGCAGCTCTACAAAAGAAATGAACTTAGAGAATGTTGTAGGAAGGGAAGAGAAAGTAGATCAAGATGAAATTGGAGACACTATACTGAGAGATGATTTTCACAGAGCCTTGAAAGACCTAGGTCAGTACAAGGCCCCAGGAGTAGATGACATACCCTCAGAGGTACTAAATTCTCTGGGAGAGCCAGCCATGACAAGACTATTTGAAATGGTGTGTAGGATGTATGAGACAGGCGAAATACCCTCAGACTTTAAGAAAAATATAATAACCCCATTCCAAAGAAATCAGGCACAGACATGTGTGAAAATTAAAGAACCATCAGTTTGATAAGTCATGGTTGCAAAATTTTAACACGAATTACCTACAGGAGAATGGAAATGCTGGTAGAAGCTGACCTTGGGGAAGATCAGTTTGGATTCAGGAGGAACATAGGAACCCGGGAGGCAATACTCACTTTACGTCTTATCTTAGTAGATAGATTAAGGAAAGGCAAACCTACATTTTTAGCTTTTGTAGATTTGGAGAAAGCGTTTGACAATGTTGACTGGAATACACTCTTTCAAATTCTGAAGTCAGCTGGGGTAAAATATAGGGAAAGGAGAGTTATTTACAACTTGTACAAAAGCCAGACCGCAGTTATTGGACTCTAAGGGCATGAAAGGGAAGCATCAGTTGGAAAGGGAGTAAGACAGGGTTGTAGCTTTTCACCAATGTTATTCAATTTGTACATTGAGCAAGCTATAAAGAAAAGCAAGGAGAAATTTGGTGAAGGAATTAAAGTTCAGGGAGAAGAATAATAACATTGTGTTTTGCTGATGATATTGTAATTCTGTCAGAGACAGCAAAGAGACCTGGAAGAGCAGTTGAATGGAATGGACAGTGCGTTGAAGAGAGAGTATAAAATTAACATTAACAATAGCAAAACAAAAATAATGGAATGCGGTCTTAGAAAATCAGGTGATGCTGAAGGAATTCGATTAGGTAACGAAACAATGAAGGTGGTAGATGAGTTTTGTTACTTGGGTAGTAAAATAACATGCGATGGTCACAGTACAGAGGATATAAAATACAGAATGGCAATGGGAAGAAAAGCATTTTTGAAAAAGAGAAATTTGCTAATGTTGAATATTCAATTTAAGTGTAAGGAAGTCTTTTCTGAAGGCATTTGCGTGGAGTGTTGCCTTGTACAGGTGTGAAACATGGACAATAAGCAGTGTGGACAGGAAGAGAATAGAGGCTTTTGAAATGTGGTGCTACAGAAGAATGCTGAAGATTAGGTGGGTAGATCGCATAACTAATGAAGAGGTACTGAACAGAATTGCTGAGAAAAGGAATTTTTGGCATACCCTGACTAAAAGAAGGGATCACTTGATAGGACACATTCTTAGACATAGAGGAATCGTAAATTTAGCATTGGAGGGAAGTGTGTGGGGTAAAAATCGCAGAGTGAGACTGAAGCGGGACAGAATGATTCTGTCGTGTTCAGGGCTTTCGCAAATGAGATAGCCGCAGCATATTATGTTTCAAACTAAAGCACATCAGTATAAAAAAAATTAATTATTCAGAAGAATCATATTACATGATAAACATTTTTCCACTATTTGGTATTTAGAAGCTGTGACTAATGTTTCATGTAAATACGTCGCTTGGGTGAGTGTCTGGCAGCTGGTCAACGCAAGATGGCGTCCACTCCATTGGTCGACCTGATATTGTGAAGGCACAGAATAAATGACGTTCCTTCGAAGCAGACTATGACCAGAGAAATTTTTTTAGATTGTTGTAGGGCAAAGAGTTGAATATGGTAGAACCTTACAAAGTTTTTTGGCTGGAAAAAATTCGTGTAATGCGCTAAAAATACTGTATGTGAGTTATATGGATTGATATCAGCCACATTCATATAATGGAAAGGAAGGCGCGATTGTATCACTGATTTCGGAGTGCGTGAATTTATAGCATGTGAGTAAAATAATACTGTAGCTATACACACGGTATTGATGGGTCTTAATTTTTTTGGTGTAAGTTGGTTTCCAAGTAAATGGTAATTTTTCGAGTTTATTACTCGTACTTATGTGTTGATAGTGATCTTCTCATGAAGGGAAGAGTTTTTCTAACGAAAATGGAGAAATTGTAGTTTGCTGTTTAATTAGATTCAGCCTGATGGGAAAATTACACACAGCTGTTATTTTTGGTGGGATATTTAAAGTAAATACAGAATAATTGTACATAGCAGGCAGTCTTAATTTTTAAGAGGAGAGAGAAAGAGAGGATTGTGGTGATAAAGAATATTGTCGGACTCTGCGGGAGATCTGAGGTATCCGGGAGTGTGACTGGGGGTCCACTCTTTTATTGTGATTGGTGTTCGTATAGTAGAGACTTACCTGAGCTATGTACCTTTTACTTTTTGAAGGCAGATATCCCACAGGCGTGGTAATTAAGCCAGTGATCTTGAAAGAAAATAATTATTGAATTACCTTCATGACCGGATTGCAATATCTTGTGCAGAAAAATGCTTAATAAAATTACCGTGTGTTCACTACTCTAAAAGAATTTCTTTGAAGGTGAAGTTGGCATGAAACAATTGAGGTGGCTGTAAACGAAAAAAACTTTGTATGGGAGTTACTAAATTCAATTCTTACCCTAGGCTGTTTCTCGTATTGGCATGACTCTTAGTTAAAAGGGGAATTAATAATATCTGGAGAGATAGGTTAGCAGCTAACACCTGAAATGCAGCCTCACTTTATTTTTATATGAAGCTATTCATAGAGGTAACAGCCAAGTGGTGGTAGCAACAGTAGATTTAATTTTTTATTTTTTTTAATTCAAGAGATAGTTTTTGGGGAGTATGATTGTGCGCCTCGGTTGCACAGTGGTAGAGTGACAGACTACAAATCCAAAGGTCGCGGGTTCGATCCCCGCCAGGTCCTAGGATTTTTATCTGTCACTTTCCACTTCTTTCACCTCTGGCAGTATTGCTCATGTGAAAAATACAGAGTAGCACCGTGGTTCGGAACCCACGTTAAACTGTAGGTCCCCCTATAACTGGCTGGGTAAGTCAGTTCGAAGGTCGGAGGAAGGCAACGGCATACCACCTCCAAACAGGACCATGCCTAGTAAAGCACTGTGGTGTTCAAACCAATCTTTGGATTGTTGACTGCTTAATTATCTGATAGGACGAGTCTGCCATAAATAATTTTGTTGATTGAGTTACTGATTGAGTATGTAAATAAATAGGACCCACGAGTCCTGGATTAAAAAAAAAAAAAAAAAAAAAAAAAAAAAAAAAAAAAAAAAAAAAAAAAAAAACAACCCAAATTTGACTAACATTTTCATTAGTAGTTTGTGGTAAATTTTGTATCATGACCGCTCATGATATAGCAAATAACATTAGTGATCGTATAATCTCATAGCTGAGAGACTTAAATTTGCGGCAGTTATCGCGATCGATTACTTTCAATTGATAGTGATAGCTTCTGATATATTTCATATTTACTCTGAATTGGAGAAAGTAATTTACCAGAGATTACTTTTCATCACGAGTGGGAAAGTGTTATTGAGATCTCAGAGTTGCAGCAAAAGGTGTACTCACATTTAATAACTCTCTCTCTCTCTTTTTTTTTTTTTTTTTTTTTCAAATGCTGTGTCTATTCAAACTATGAGATCTTTGGGCAGCTACGACGCTTAACACAAACAGGAACTTACTGATAGCAGAGGGAGTCAGATTTTTTCATTAACGTTGTTGTATCCAAGTGTTGTAGTAATTTATATCTCTGTGGTTACTCATTCTGATTAAGGGAGTGGCGACCACAGGGCTATAAATTACAGACTGGAGTATTACTGAGGGCACCAGACAAAGCCGTCAGTAAAAGTTACCAGGTGTAGATATTATAGTAACAGTGATTTTATACCTGGTAATAAAAACAATATTGTGTATCATCATCTCCCGCCGAGCAGAGATATTATAACAGTTCTCGACTGGTGTCGCTAAGTATAGGTGTCGTAGGCTATCCGAAATTAAAGTATAGTTAGTCACGATAGCTGTACTTCACGATAGGCTGACTGACTTGTTTCAAGACCAAGAGATGCGTATAGTAAGCAGATTCAAGTGGATGTGGGTTGCTGTTCTTATGAGGAGATGAAAAGGCTTGCTCAGGATAGAGTAGGGTGGAGAGCTGCATCAAACCAGTCTCCGGACTGAAGACCATAACAACAACATCATTAACCCCTTGCCAATGTAATTTTGCTTGAGCCTCGCGGACTTTCATGCTTCGCTTAGTAATCCGATTTGTTTCAGTGGGCTTTTCTGTAAATGCTACACATTACTTTTAGTAAAGTCACCTTTCCAAGTATTTTGTTCCTTTAATAATACATTTCAAAATCTTGTTCCAGAAATACCTCTTTTATTTCACTGACATTTTCAACAGGGAATACCATTCTTAGTTGTTGGTTGTATCACACATGTGAACATAGAAACTTTTCATGACTGTTTGATCAATGACTATTATTATCACCAAGAAAAAAATAATGTTAAAATGTCAAGAGACCATTGCAGCTGATGTAATATCCTCCCGAATGTCGATGACTGCTGGCCCAAACTCAGCTCGTCGAGTAGTTAATAACTATAAAATCATAGTAAGTAACACAAAAAAAATCTACAGAAGGCTACAAAAACGTCAAGGTATGCACAGCAAGCAAATTCATACAAATTGCTAAACAAAATAATGTATTTCGCAGCGAGGTCAAGATTCTAGAGCTTTTGACCTACAATTCGTGTAAAGATCACAAAGGTAAGATCAGAGAGATTAAGTTTCATACAGATGCCTACAAGTACTCATTTTTTCCTCAATCTATATGGGAGTGGAACAGGGAAGCCAGTAACTAATAGTGGTACTAGGTACCCTCTGCCATGCACCTTTGGGTGGAGTGCAGAGTATGGAATTAGATGTAGTATTACTATAAATACATTTCAACAGTATGAATGTACTATAAATGAGTCACTTTCTTTAAAAACTGGTCAAAACACCCTTTATTATATGTCTGCTTGATCGTCATTAAATGTCTTGCTTATTAAGGCAGTGAAAATAAGTATGTCACATTTTATAGTCCTCGACACTTTCTATCATACAATATTCCTATCGGATTTTCCATTGTTAAATAACGCAAAAAAGTAATTCAAAATGTGTGAATTTCAATTAAACTGAATTGTCCATGTGAAGCACTAAAAATAATTTAAAAACTCACACCATGGCTAAGTAACAGGAAAACTTTCAGTTTTTCCCTCAATCTGGACGTCTAATTTTTGAACCTCTTCTTTCTTTTCATGAACCTTTCACCTTAGTGCATTAGACTATGAGCTGTAAGAAATGACAGTGTCTTTTCTGTAACCTCTGAAGTTCATCAGCTGGGGACAGTCATACTCCTCTCACCATATGCACCGTGCAACTGAACGACCCTCATAACTGCTGGGCTTTTGACCCTCAATTTGTAGTCTGTATATACGGTCTTTGTTTCACATTTTTAACTTCTACAATTTTATTCGCTTTTAAGTTAGAATATGACTGCCATGACAAAAGTAGGGACTTTTAAGAACCGTGATTTTAAAAAAGGCAAAATAAGCACTTCTAAGGACTTTTAATGCACAACATAAAAATTAAGAACTTTTAAGAAATGTGCAGTCCCTGGCATTCCATTACATATCTCTAACAGTGAGGATAGAGAAAGGTGAATTGTACACACCAGTAATGAATAGTATTGCTTTCAGCATTCTTCCAAAGAATTATTGTGTCACAGTTCCCCCAGGCAAATAAAGTTTTCTGTATCAATGAGCAAATGCCACAATTTGGAAAAAATGCAGTCTGTACATAAAAAAAACTTTGCTTTTCCAAGCCATCTTTATTCATATGATTACTGTTTCAAACAATTGGTTTTATTTCTTAATTAAGTTATGGAGTTTGGAAGGCAGAATGGTGAACGTAAGTGGGCGAGTTTGCACTGCATATTTATTACTATATTTTTTGCGTATTAATTCATGTGCGTGCAATGAAAAATTTGATTGTAACTGATACACTGAATCACATGTCTTGTACTCTGACTGGGTAATTAAAGCACATAAATTACATTTCACACTTTCTGAAGCTAATGTGTCATTCAATGAATTTAAAATCTATACTTGTGTATTACTAAACCATGCAATGTAAATGGAATGCCACATTAAAGATCTCTACATAAAGTGAAGTTTAAGGTACACAAGTTATAAAACATTAGGGAACTTGTAACGGGACAAATTATTCTATTGACTCATTATGAAGTTTTCCAAATGTTTCGCTTCAACTTATTCCAAAAATATTAAAAATCTATACTAATAATAAATCTGTAAATGTAGTCCTGTCGCTGTTCCCTTCAATCTTCAAAACTAATGGACGAATCTTCATGTGGTTTTCACAGGAAACATGGGAAAAGTTTGGGTCAACATATAGGCATAATTTTATCAAAATCAGATTACAGAAACAAAAGGTAACGTAAATTTAAGTGTTTTCAGTAACCGCCACGTCTGTTTGTTCAACTATTAAAAACCTCTTATCTCGAAAACTACTTCACCAATTTGAATGGTGTTTTCACAGGTAACTTGAGCGTAACTTTGGGTAACATATAAACTTCATTTCATAAAAATCTGATCATGGAAAAAAAGAATATCTTAATTTGAAATTATTTATCTACAATCGTCATGTCTGTCTGTCTCTTTGAACACGTTTATCTCAAAAATTACTTGACGAATTTTCAAGGGGTTTTTACACGTAACTTGAGCATATCCTGTGGTTATATAAAGGCTTCAATAATTAAAATCGGATCAGAGAAAATGAAGATATCATAATTTAACAATTTGTTTAAAAGCCTTCATGTATGTCCATTTGTTTAAGGTAATCTCCAAGTACTACACGAACTTTCATGGGTTTCCACAGGTAAATTTTGAATAGTTTGCACAGTAACATAGGCTACATTTCATCGGATCATAGGAAGGAAATATATCGTAATTTGAAGTTTTATGTGTATACTATGCTTATAAGTATGTTGTAGTTTAGAAAATCTGCAAGAATACTATACGAACTTTCGCGGTGTTTCATAGGTCAACTGAGAGTGCCTTGAGGCAACATATACGCTTCATTTCATTAACATCGGATCAGGGGAAGAATAGATATCTTAATTTGTAGTTTCTGGTGTAAGCTGTGCTTGAATTGCAGCATATACCCGGGCCGCCGAAACTTTGCACTTGACGTTTCCAAATAACAAGTGAAGAGCAAGAAGCGCGAGGCGCTAGTCGCCAGGAACGATCCAATCACAGCGCGCTAAACACTTCCAGTGATCACGTGCCGTGACGTCAACGTTCCCGCGTTGCCGGTTTTGTTCAGTTCTACCGTAAACAAAGTTATGCGTCGTGTTTATCGCGTGTTTATGTTGTGTGTGCTTTTTTCGCTGCGATTTGTTTTACTGTCACCCCCGTTTACATGGGCTCCCAAAACCGGATTTCGTAAACCGATTTCCCAATTCCGCTTTTGGTTGGCCATCACCCCCGTTTACATGGGCTCCCAAAACCGGATTTCGTAAACCGATTTCCCAATTCCGCTTTTGGTTGGTCATGTAAACACTCGAAAATCGATTCTGGAAATCCGCTTCTCTAAAGCGGTTTTCCAGTTCCACAATCGATTTTCGTGCCCATGTAAACGCAACCGTTTTTGAAGCGTTCTTGGCTTGTCAGATTCTGTTTTTTTGGTAAGAATTTTCGGCACATGTGGACAGAGTGATATTTTCTAATGTGAAATAAAAGTATTAATATTTAAGTAAGCATGAATCTGTGTATTTAAGTAAAGAAAAATAGCGATTATGCTGACGAAATCAGGAACTGAATCAGCTGTTTTTCAGCCGCCATCTTAAGTGGATTAGGAAATCCGATTCAGGCTGTCACTACGTTTACATGCAACACATCTTCCGGAAGACGAAAACCGATTTTCGTAAACCGTTTTTCGCTGTCGTGTTTACATGGCATAGCCTGAATCGGATTTCGTAGCTCACTTAAAATGGCGGCTGGAAAACAGCTGAATCAGTTCCTTATTTAGTCTGCACAAACGCTATTTTCCTTTATTTAAATACACAGATTTATGTTCACTCTAATGTTTATACTTTTATTTCACATTTGAAAATATCACTCTTTCCATATGTGCCGAAACTTCTTAACAAGAAAACACAATCTGACAAGCCAAGAACGCTTCAAAAACGGTTGCGTTTACATGGGCACGAAAATCGATTGTGGAACTGGAAAACCGCTTTAGAGAAGCGGATTTCCAGAATCGATTTTCGAGTGTTTACATGACCAACCAAAAGCGGAATTGGGAAATCTGTTTACGAAATCCGGTTTTGGGAGCCCATGTAAACGGGGTGTGTATCATGTAAACACGACGGCGAAAAACGGTTTACGAAAATCGGTTTTCGTCTTCCGGAAGATGTGTTGCATGTAAACGTAGTGTGTGAGTGGTTTAACTTGACATTGGGTTCAAGTAATTGCATAATATCTTAGAAAAGACGTTTGTCTAGTGACATTTTCTACGTTCTCAATTTCGTATCAATAAACGAAGCATATGCTCTGAGCAGGAAGTTCATTCTCGCTTCAAACGATCGGAAAGAAGTTATGTGCAGTGGTTATAAGAAAGAAATATTGCTGCAGATACGTCAATGTCAAAAACTTCTTTCATATTCGCTCGTGAAACAAAATAAGCCTATTACACCCACATATGCAGTAGACGAAATCACAAAGGAGCAGCGTCACAACGAAATAAATCTGGCCCCCTTTCACTGCCGATTTAACCCTATAAAATTGGTATGGTGTGACGCGAAGAATTACTTGAGGAACAATAAGTCTTTCACAATAATAGAGATGGAAAAGCTGTTGCATGAAGCTGTTGCCAACGTGGATGCTGCATCTTGGGGGGAAAAAAGGTCGAGCACGTTCAAAAACTGATTCGGGCAGCGCAAACAATGGAAGGGATCATCAGTAATCATGAACAGTTAATGATTTGTCTTGGTGATGACGATTTTGGCAGTGACGACAACAGTGAAGATCGCAAGCTGGATGTAATTGTACCATTGTCGCCATAAATTTGTGAGTGAAAAGCATTCTAATTATAAAACGTAGAGAGAGAAGTTAGTAACTTTATTATTGTTTATTTCGTATCCGTCGTGAACTAATGCTTTTTTTTTCTATATTGCTTTGCTCCGTTATTGAAAGCGTATGCATTGTTCCGCTCTGGTCTTAATTAATATGCCGTTAATTAATTGCTGCTCAAGAACAAATTATTATATGCACTTTTGTTGCTCAATAGCTTACATTTACGAGATGCAACTGAAAACCGTTTCGTCTGCTGTATGTATCGAGGATAGCGTTGCAACGTCGCTAAAGCAGTGTAGCCAACTTAACTCGCCGTAACGCGAAACGTCAAGTGCAATGTTTCAGCGGCCCGGGTATAGTATAGCAAAGATCCGACAGAGGCGCTGTTCATAAAATAGTATACCAAATAACTAATAGATGCCGATGTCGCATTTTTTATTCACGTAACTTACGTGTAATCCACTCACACAAGGGCTACGATTTTCCTTATGGCAGCAGTGTTGTGTATTGATGTTGTCAACGGCCGTTGAATCCTTTTTGAAAAATAAGTCACGTACAATGAGAGGAATAATTCTTTGTGTTGATGATGAAATAAATAAATAATGTTCCAATTAGTAAATTAATGATCCCTCTAAAGTGAATATTTAGTTACCAACGTTAACATACTAAACCACTGCCACTGCAAGTAAAATTTAAGCAACACACACACACACACACACACACACACACACACACACACAAAAATCATTTCCTTACTAGCTGTATCCCGCATGCCTTGCAATGCCATGGAAAGAAAAAAGTGCTTCTTTCCACAGGTATTATTTTCATTTAAAACATAATGACTTTCCTTTGCAACTATTGATGTTTCCATTTAATAAGAATTGTTTGCGAGGAAACACGTATTTATGTACTCTCCTTTCTGATTTCGGTGCGTACTTATTTCATATTGAATCCATTCTGTTTAGTAATGCCTAGAAAACTGAATAGTACAGTACAGAACATACAGAGGCCCTGTTAGTTACGTAGTGCACCAAAGAACTAATACTTGGCGCTACTGAATTTTTCAATTTTTTTGTATCTTTTATTTCTTTTGGATGATTATACCATAGAACAGCAATGAACCACTAAAGGTGCTGTTGGTTTCGTAGTGCTGCAAAGAAACAATACTTGATCGTGTAGCGCGTATTCCCTAAGGGACATAAGTATTTTGAATTAAGAGCTGCAATCTTATCTCTGCAAATACAAACTAACATTGAACAGCGAGTTGCTGATTACACTTTGTATATTCACAGCTTAATGGTGTATCTTTGCTTCTTTTGACAGGGAACATTTGAATTAAAAACAGAGCGACATTCCTTCGCTTCTATCGATACTGTAATTTACATAACAGTTCTTTGCAAGAAAAATCTAATTTATGTAGTCCCCCTTTTGATTTCGGCGTATCCATTACATTTTGAGTGCATTCTCTTTAGGAATGCCTAGAAAACGCCATAGTACAGGAAAGGACAACGCGAGCCGACTTCAATTATATAGTACACCAAAGAATTAATTATGGCGTTGCTGAATTTTTCTTTTTCATTCTCATAACTATAGTGTAATACACCACAAAAAGGGGTACAGTTTTACTTGTGGCGGCGGCGTTGTGCGCTGATGTTGCCAAGAGCCGTTGAATGCTTTTTAAAAAGTCAGTCACATAGAATGAGGGGAATAATTCTTTATGTTCCCAATGAAATAAATAATTTATGCTGTTCTGGCCAGTAAATTTATCCTCCTCCTAAAGCAAATAGTTAGTTGCCAACAATAGCAAACTAAATCGCTGCCACTGCAAGTAAAATTTAACTCGGCTAGGGTACAAATTGTTTTTACATAACTCCTAACTGTATCCCATATGCTTTGCAATGTCATGGAGAGAAAAGAAGTGCATCTTTCGACGGGTATAACCACTAAATTGTGCATGGAAGAAATATCTATGGAATGAACATTGTATTCTGTTCATCTTCTCAACATTAAGTTGGAATTGCCACGTGATATTGAGACAAATGCACTCTTCCCACAAATTTATTTGCTCTTACGATTGGTTTGTACTGCCTTGGCTGCAAAGACGCCCCTCCTCCCCCTCCATTTTGCAGAGCAACCACGTAACAAGAAATAATATCTTCATAAATGTGTCACAGAAGGAACAAGGTAGTTGAGGAAGCGTCGCTAGAAGAGCCATTTACACATAGTCATCTGTCTTAACCGAACAAAAAAGAACAAGGATAAAGTCAGCGATTAATATATTTTTCCCAATATTATGTGACATTTCCACCTTAATGTTCAAGACACGAAAACTGTTCTGCGCATTTGAATGCTCACTCCAGAGATATTTCTGCTCTGTGCCTGCCACTAGTGATAATATACCCACGCAAGCAATTAACTCATCAGAAACCTCTCTGCTTTCATAATTGTATCATGCAATATTGAGATTAAAATTTGAAATTACTTACTTTTGGTGCGGACTACATTAAGATAGATACAGACGTCTTCTTTTGCAGAGAAAATTGTACTTAGTGTTCTGAATATATAGTTCTATTAAAAAGTTCGATATCAATTTCGTGCTTTAGGAAGTAATCACTGCACGATGTGGGGACATGTATTATGTGAAAGAGTGGCTGATTCTGCTAAAACGTCGAGACAATTCACTGTAAATACTATAGTTAATGGAAAATTCTATACAGATGATCAGCTGACGGCATTCCTTCAACGATTACCCAGACTTACTTTATCGCACATTGGCACCACCATGACGTCTTATTTATACAGACATGAACTGCTCAGTTGATTTAATTACCTAACTTTCAGCATTCATCGAGTTTTCGATAATAGGGAGCACTGCATACAGAATAACTACATTTCCCCAGTGCAACACTGCAACATACTAATACTTCAGTAAACACTTACAGTTTAGTACTACACCATAGAACCAATACATGGCGATATTATTATTATTACTTTTTATCGTCTCAACGATAGACGTGTTTTCAGAAGTTTATGCCAAACAGACAATTTCACGCCTCAGTCTTAACTTTATGAACACAAACTAACATTAAATTTACATCGTTCCAGAGTACGGACTTAAATTAATTTGACTTTTTGCATGAAATACTTTATGAACATCCAGCGTATTTGACAATGACTTCTACTTAACTTTGACATCTTGGCTAGGAAAACTGAGTTTATTGACAGAGCGATCCAACAAGGATTCTGTTTTTGCTGACCTAGGTCCGGAACCCTAGAAACTATGATATACACAGGTTCCTCTATAACAACCATTGCGAAGCACGGGCATATAAGCTAGTAAATAAATAAAATAAAATTGAATGTTAAATATTCGCAATTATTTGTGAAAGTTACATTGGAATATAAATTTTAATTATTTTTGTTAAACTCAAATTTATTTGTTTGATGTGTGTTCTAGATTTTCCATCAATGAAACGCAGAAGACATATCCAGGAGAGAAGGTCATAGATGTATTTTAAAGGCAAATGAGAGACTCAAGATAATATAAACATGCCACAAAAGATGAGAATGAAACAAGAGTTTCTCAACTTGAAAAGTAATATTAATGATTATGGTAAGGTGAAAGATGAAGATCTCCCAATGATTTATTTGTTCCTTAGATTGTCCACAGTTAGTTGCTTGTGAGTTACTGAGCTGATTGCTTTGAGAGGCAGAATAGTGTGTTAGTGGTTGCGTTAATCAAAGTCCATCACAAATTTAACATAATTTTCAAAACAGTGTGTTACTGCAGGGGATGCTGGGAAATATTTGTAATTTTCCATTCAAGAGTTAAATATAGTTATTTCCTGTGTGGAATCAAAGTTGTGAGGAAGAATTTTTCAGAGTGGTTAGGTTTATGTGTATGATAGCGACATCAGTGCTACTGATAACAGTGTAGCTTTAAGAGATTTGTCGGATCAGTGTAATGACAGTATATTGGGAGTGTTAGTTGGTATTAAAATGGTAATTGATGTTAATGTTGGGTGGCACCATTAAGTAACTCAATTATGGAATATACCTATTGAGTATTGGTTTGTGGTGTGCACAGTACTCAGTCCCACGTGGAGTTGACGTGCAATTTGAACAGAGCAGTCTTATTGTGTTTTTATGAATCCTGCGGGGGTTCACGGGTGGGTTGTGTGCTTTATTGGTATGATTTGACTGGCTCTGGTATAAATTGTGTGCAAATGGGTTCCATGAGCTACAGGAAGTATATTACACCTACTTACTTTCCGATACTAACCTAAAATTTTGATGGATAGAAAGATAACTTTGGGGCTTGAAACCAATAGAACTATCTGGAGATCTCACAAGTAACCATGTAACAGCTTAGAGTGATTTACATTTGGTGGGAAAAATTATAGTTACATCATTAGAACCGTTTAAATGCTAACACCTGAAAAAGGCTCCAAGCTTGTGTCAAGATCAATTAAATGTAAATATGGAGCTGTAAGTGGTGGTGGCACCATAGGATTTATTTTTATTCAATTTCTGAATCATCTTAAAATCATAGAGGGACAGTGCCGATAATGCAGATGATAAATATAATGCTTTTCTGAACACATTTCTTATGCTGTTTGAAAGTTGCTTTCTGCTGGAACAATCAAAACAGGGTACTTCCAATAACAGACAGCCAGG
The DNA here is from genome assembly GCA_026315105.1 of Locusta migratoria. NCBI lineage: Eukaryota > Metazoa > Arthropoda > Insecta > Orthoptera > Acrididae > Locusta > Locusta migratoria. The sequence continues at coordinate 358,828,384 of CM048747.1, forward strand.
GTGGCTGACAAAGGGGATAAGAGTATCATGTAGAACTAAGCGGGAGTTGTATCAAAATGTAGAAGCAGCCAGAATGAAGATGCAGTAGCTCATTACAAACAGTACTGTAAGGTGAAACTTCCTGGCAGATTAAAATTGTGTGCCGGAACCGGGACTCGAACCTGGGACCTTTGCCTTTTGCGGGCAAGCGCACTACCGACTGTGCTATCCCGACACGACTCACGATGCCGACTCACAACTTTACTTCCGCCAGTACCTCGCCTCCTACTTTCCAAACTTCACAGAAGCTCTCCTGCAAACACGCAAGACTCGCACTCCTGGAAGAAAGGATATGGTGGAGACATGGCTTAGCCACAGCCTAAGGGACGTTTCCAGAATGAAACTTCACTCTGCAGCGGAGTGTGCACTGATATGAAACTTCCTGGCAGATTAAAATTGTGTGCCGGAACCGGGACTCGAACCTGGGACCTTTCTGGAAACGTCCCTTATGCTGTGGCTAAGCCATGTCTCCACCATATCCTTTCTTCCAGGAGTGCTAGTCTTGCGTGTTTGCAGGAGAGCTTCTGTGAAGTTTGGAAAGTAGGAGGCGAGGTACTGGCGGAAGTAAAGTTGTGAGTCGGCATCGTGAGTCTGTCGGGATAGCACAGTCGGTAGTGCGCTTGCCCGCGAAAGGCAAAGGTCCCAGGTTCGAGTCCCGGTTCCGGCACACAATTTTAATCTGCCAGGAAGTTTCATATCAGCGCACACTCCGCTGCAGAGTGAAGTTTCATTCTGGAGTACTGTAAGGTTCTGAAAAATGTCATTAAGAATGCAAAAAGTATGTGGTATGCAAAAAGAATAGCAAACTCTTGGGATAAAATTAAAACTATCTGGTCAATCATGAAGGAAGTGTCATGTCAGCAGCAGCAGCAGCAGCAGCAGCAGGTAGAAGATATAATGTCAGTGCGTAGTAGGAATGTTTCTGTTACTGACAAGTTAGATATATGTGCAATATTCAATAATCACTTTCTGAATATAGTAGAGGAACTAAACAAAACTAGTTTCTACAGGTAATCATATAACGTTTTTATAAAATGCCTTTCCGAGGCTGTTACCTGAAATAGTCCTTCATGATACTTCCATAGGTGAGATTGAGTCAATAATTAAATCATTAAATCACTAAAGACTAAGGACTCTTGTGGATATGATGGGGTATCTAGCAGAATTCTAAATTACTGTTCTCCATATGTTAGCCCAGTACTAAGCCATATTTGTAATTTTTCCTTTCAGAATGGTCAGTTTCCTAACAGATTAAAGTACTCAGTAGTGAAACCACTTTATAAAAAAGGAGAAAGGGATAATGTAGACAACTATAGACCTATTTCTATGCCATCGGTTTTTTCTAAAGTTATTGAAAAGGCTGTATTTTCAAGATTAATTGATCATTTCAGTTCACATAATTTATTGTCAAACATGCAGTTTGGATTTAGAAGTGGTTTAACGACTCAAAATGCTATATTTTCGTTTCTCCGTGAGGCATTTGATGGGTTAAATAAGAGGCTACGGACATTAGGCGTCTTCTTTGATTTAACAAAAGCGTTTGATTGTGTTGATCACAAAATATTGTTGCAGAAGTTTGAACATTATGGAATACGGGGAGTAGCCCACAACTGGTTCACCTCTTACTTTAATAACAGACAACAGAAGGTAATTCTCCGCAGTGTAGAAAATAGTTATGACGTGCAATCCCAATGGGGCACAATTAAGTATGGGGTGCCCCAGGGTTCTGTTTTGGGACCATTGCTGTTTCTGATTTATATAAATGATATGCCTTCGAGTATAACAGGTGACTGTAAAATATTTTTGTTTGCTGATGAAACCAGCTTGGTAGTGAAGGATGTTGCTCGTAATATTGACGCAAAAACAAATAATGCAGTTCAAGAGAAGTTCATGGCTTGTAGAAAACAAGTTGATGTTAAATCACAGTAAAACTCAGTTTTTACAATTTCTAACACATAATTTGATGAAAGCTGACATTCTGATTACACATAATGGGCATGTGATAAGTGAGACTGAACAGTTCGAATTTCTAGGTGTTCATATAGACAGTAAGCTGTCATGGAAAGCCCATGTTCAGGATCTTGTTCCAAAACTAAATTCTGCTATATTTACCATTAGAACAATATCTGAGATAAGTGATTTTTCAACACGAAAAGTAGTCTACTACGCTTACTTTCACTCACTTATGACGTACGGCATTGTTTTTTAGGGTAACTCGCCTGATGCAAAAAGGATATTTCTGGCCCAAAAAGGGGGGGTTCGAGCAATATGTGGTGTAAGTTCGCGAACGTCATGTCGACCTCTTTTCAGTAGTCTGGGAACTTTGACTCTGGCGTCACAATACGTCTTTTCTTTAATGTCGTTTGTTGTTAATAATATCAGCTTATTCCCACGAGTTAGTGTCTTTCACTCGGTGAATACTAGACAGAAGTCGAATCTGCATTTGCATCACACCACCTTAACACTTGTGCAGAATGGGGTACAATATTCTGCGGCATCCATTTTCAATAAGCTGCCACAAGAACTAAAGAATCTTAGCACTAATCCACAAGCTTTCAAATCTAAATTGAAGAGTTACCTCATGGCTCACTCCTTTTATTCTGTCGAGGAACTCCTAGAAAAGTTAAACAATTAAGCTAATTCATTTTTTCTTTATTGATTCTTTTCACTTTGTCTTAAGATTGTTGTGTGCAAAGGACTACTTGAAAATTTTCTATTACCATTCTTGTGTAACAATTAATGTATTGACTTGTTCCATGACCATGGAGTCTCACTCCTCAATTGGGTCCTATGGAACAGAAAAAACAAAAAATAAATAAATAAACAGTTGGCTAGCAGTCACTCAAAAGCTTAGCTCTGTATTTGGTATATATAAAAGAACCCAATAAAAAAAAATAATAAGCCTGGAGGCATAATAAAATAAAATGAATTAAGTAGTTTATCTTATAGTTTGAAAGAAAGTTTAACTAAACAAGAAAAAGGAGCAAAGAAGCAAATTATTACTACCACCTTAATTTGAAAAGTTCTGCTAAAGAGGTTAGTCTCTTTGGACTATTGATAAAATAAAAATATGTTATCAGAGTAAAGGAGCTTTAAAAATAAATATACAGTTGTTCTTTGGGCATAAGTAGAGTATAATGTCAACTGTATCTCCTTAATTACTTAAAGAAAAAGAGAATATGAATTTGTTATAAAGAAAATATAAAAATTCAGCAACTGAAGCAGGCAAAAGGGAGTACAAATATCTGAAAAATGAGATTGACAGGAAGTGCAGACTGCCTAAGCAGGAGTGGCTAGAGGAAAAATGCACAACCATAGAAGAATGTATAACTAGGGGAAAGATAGATACTGCCTACAGGAAAATAAAAGATATTTGGAGACAAGAAAAGCAGCTGAATGAATATCAAGAACTCAGATGGAAAACCAGTACTAAGCAAAGATTGGAAAGCTGAACTGTGGAAGCAATACATAGAGATCCTATACAAAGGAAATAAACGCAGTATTCTAGAAATGGAAGATGAAGTGGAGGAAGATGAGATAGGAGATATGATACTGCGAGAAGAATCTGACAGAGCGCTAAAGGATCTGAGTCGAAACAAGGCTCCTGGAGTAGATGATATTCCATCTGAACTGTTAATGATATCATTAGGAGAGACAGTCATGAAAAAATTGTTCCAGCCAGTTTGCAAGATGTACGAGACGGGGGAAATACTGTCCAACTACAAGAAGAATATTATAATTCCAACTAGCTTATATGCCTGTGCTTCACAACGGTTGTTGAAGGAGGGCCTGTGTGTATCATGGCTTTTCGGGGTTCTGGACCTCAGTCAGAAAAACTAGAATCCTTGTTGGATCGCACTGTCAATAAACTCAGTTGACCTAGCCAAGATGTCAAATGTAAGTAAAAGTCATTGTCCAAAAGATGTATCTTCATAAAGTTTTTGATACAAAAGGTGAAACGTGCCAAAATAAGCAAACAAATGTCATTAAGTATTTAATACACAAAGCAAAATCAGTAACACTATGTTCAATGTTTGTTAGTATTCGTAGACATAAGATTGCTTATTGTACCTTGTTGTACTACCCCATACTCATTATGCAGCAGCTGTGTTTATTAGCTCTTTGGTGCACTACAGCACCTCTATCGCTTGTTTGCTGTACTACACAATCCATATTTCAAGCATAATCTACATTTAAACAATTTCCCTTGTTCCACTTTTATGAAATTAAGTTGCTCCATGCAAATCCGTGAAGTAGTTTAGGAGATTAGCTGTTTCTAATAGATGAACAAACAGTTGCTGAAAACACATAAGATTGCAATGTATCTTTTTTCCGCGATCTGATTTTGATGAAATCATCCCTATATGTTGCCCCAATCTTAGCTCAAATTTCCTTTGAAAACCACTTGAAAATGTGTCAGTAGGTTTTTTTTTTTTTTTTTTTTTTTTTTTTTTTTTTTTTTTTTTTTTTTTTTTAATATGTTAGCGAAACGTGTTAGAAGTAGGCATATCTTCATGAATATGATGTAGCTGACATCATACATCAGTTATATTCACCATTTAAAAAATTTATTTCATGACCATTCATATCTCTGGAGAATGGGCTGAAATGTAATAAGTATTTCCTGAATGAAGAAGAAATATCACTGAAAACTGTTATTACTCTTATGGTTGGCTCTCTTTCCGTTAGATGCGCTATTGTCGCTCCAAGCGTGACAAACTTCCATAGCAGTTGTATACATACTTTAGACTGTGTTATCAGCATGTAATGTTCATTTAGTACTTTTGGAGATTACTCTCTACAAATAGACACATGCGACTGCTTTCAGAGAAATGTTTAAATTGTGATATTTTCCTTTTTCTGATCCGATTTTGTGAAATAAAGCGTTTCTGTAACCGTAAGATACCCTCACGTTTCCTGTGGAAAATCCCCGGAAAATTCGTCTATTACTTTTGAAGATGAAAGAGAAACATAGATATGATGGTTGTCGATGAAAAACGTTAAATTGTGATGTTGTTCTTTCCGTGATCTGATTTTTATGAAAGTAAGTTATATGTTGCCCCAAGGTATGTTGAAGTTACCTGTGAAAACCCCTTGCGAATTCGTAAAGTAGTTTTGGAGAAGTGGTTTCTAATAGATGAAAAGACAGACACAATAGTCTGAAAACACTTTGTGATTCTATTTTGATGAAATCATGTCTAGATCCTGAACCAATCTTTGCACATTTTTTCCTGTGAAAAGTACATAAAAATTCGTCCAGTAGTTTTCAAGATTGAAGCAAGCAGCAACAGGCCTACATTTACAGATTTATTATTAGTATTATAGATATGTTGTACAATTGTGAAATTTTGCAGGAATATATTGATTTGTATAAGTGCTGTACATTGGTAAAATCTGTTGCGAATATGGTTAGTAGTAAAGAAGAAATAGATTAAAAGTGATGCTTGATGGGGCAGTTTTCCATGAACGTTACTCTCCACGTCTTCATATCTCATGAACTACTTGTCGTTCTATGATACAATTTCGAACGTACATTCGGCTTCAAGTGTGTATTCTGTCTGCAAAATTTCATGCGAGTACAATTGGTAGTGTAGAAATTATAAATTTTAACGTTATACCGAATGCCATAATTTCACTCCAATAACAGCGAGAAACTTTTTCCTTTCATTATTTTAATGTGGTTGTCTGCAAGAAAAAGTTTAATAATGGTTTGAAATTATGTTTAAAGTTTTTTGCAAGTCGCCAAGTACTGTCATTCTCATATAGTATACTTATAAAGTCTCGTCGCATTATGTAGCAGTTTTTTATGATTCCTATTGTTCATGACGCTATTTCTCCTGAACCATGTGTCATATGTAGTTCATACTCCTACAGCAATTGTTGTCTCATGTAAGGAATATCTGTACCAAATCTGGTTGAAATCAGTTCAGTGGTTTAGGAGAAAATGTGCAGCATTAACGCTTGACGCAGCAGTTTATTGTGCATCTGATTGTTTATGACGTCATATCTCTTATGTATGTGTCGTAGGTGATTCTTACCCCGACAGCGATTGTTGCCTGATATTAAGGAACATGAGTACCAAGTTTGGTTGAAATTCGTCCAGTAATTTAGGAGGAGATGTGGAATATTATATATTATACACGAAAAATTCCTAGCAGGAAAAAAAAAATATATATATATATATATATATATATATATATATATATATATATATATATAAGGAGACCTTCCAGGTAGGAAAATGGTATAAAATAAAGATTTTTGACTTACCTAAAGTACAGGCTGGTCGATAGGAACACTAAACACACACAAAAACACACAACCATTCGAGCTTTCGCCACCAGTGGTGGCTTCTTCGGGAAAAAGAGGGAGGAAGGAGAGGAGAAAGGGAAGGATACGGGTTTTAAGGAAGTGGAAAAGGAGCCATTCCAATCCCAGGAGTGGAAGGACTTACCTTAGGGGACAAAAAGGAAGGTAAACAAATGTCTGCCTAAGTGTGTTTGGATGTGGATATGTGTGAATTTGTTTACCTTCCTTTTTGTCCCCTAAGGTAAGTCCTTCCACTCCTGGGATTGGAATGGCTCCTTTTCCACTTCCTTAAAACCCGTATCCTTCCCTTTCTCCTCTCCTTCCTCCCTCTTTTTCCCGAAGAAGCCACCACTGGTGGCGAAAGCTCGAATGGTTGTGTGTTTTTGTGTGTGTTTAGTGTTCCTATCGACCAGCCTGTACTTTAGGTAAGTCAAAAATCTTTATTTTATACTAATATATATATATATATATATATATATATATATATATATATATATATATATATATATATATATATATATATATATATAATAGATAAAGATTACTCATCCGGCGAAGGAGCACAGGTTGTGATAGTAGCACAAATAAACACACACACACACACACACACACACACACACACACACACACAAACGCGCGCAAGCTTTCGCAACCCAGTTGCTTCTTCAGGCAGAAGGGAACGAGAGGGAAAAGGAAATGATGAGGGTTTTAAGGGAGTGGGTAAGGAGTCATTCCAATCCCGGGACAGGAAAGACTTACCTTGGGGGGGGGGGGGGGGGGGGGGGGGGGGGGGGGGAAGGAGAGTAAACAAATACACACACACACACACATTAACACACATATGTGTGTGTGTGTATTTGTTTACCCTCCTTTCCCCCCCCCCCCCCCCCCCCAAAGTAAGTCTTTCCTGTCCCGGGATTGGAATGACTCCTTAACCACTCCCTTAAAACCCTCATCATTTACTTTTCCCTCTCCTTCCCTTCTGACTGATGAAGCAGCTAAGCTGCGAAAGCTAGCATTTGTGTGTGTGTGTGTGTGTGTGTGTGTGTGTGTGTGTGTGTGTGTGTGTGTGTTTATTTGTTACTATCACTGCCTGTGCTCCTTTGCCTGGTAAGTAGACTTCATCTATTTTTTACATATATTTTTCCTGTTAGGAATTTTTCCTCTGCATGTGTTTGCGTTTGGATATGTGTGTTGTGTGTGTATTTGTTTACCTTCCTTTTTCTCCCCTAAGGTAAGTCCTTCCACTCCTGGGATTGGATAACATTATAGCTTTTGGCCATATAGACACAAACATACACACGCTCTCACAGACACAACGGCCATCTCTATTTGCTGTGGCCAGTCTGCAGTACCCAGCGTGGTCTAGGTGACACAAACCCTGGCCAAGGTTTTGACTACCTTTCATCATGCCCTGAAATGAGAAATACCCTACCCAATACTCTGCCCCCCCCCCTACAGTGGTATTCTGCTGCCCGCCAAACCTACATAGCATCCTTTTCAATCCCTACTCCATCACTGCTCCCAATCCCTTACCGCATGGCTCATATCTCTCCAATAGACCTAGAAGCCAAACCGGTTCTATCCACCACCACCACCGCCACCTACTACAGTCCTATCACAGGCATTTCCTATCCATAAAAAGCAGGGCAACCTGTGAAAGCAGTTATGTTATCTACAAACAGAGCTGCAACCACTGTGCAGTGTTCTAAGTGGGCATGACCAGCAACAAGCTGTCTGTCCGGATGAACGTCATCGTCGTACTGTGGCAAGGAGACAGGTGGACCATCGTATTGCAGATGCTCACTTCAATGACTGCTACACATCCTGTGGCATGTGGATCTTCCCCACAAACACCATATTTTCTGAACTGCACAAATGGGAACTCTCCCTACAATATATCCTACTCTCCTGCAATCCCCCAGACCTAAACATTCACTAGTTCCTGCCTCTACCACCCTTCCCTTCTTTTCCTGCCACTCTCTATCCTTACATTTCCCCCCATCCTGCGATACACACTGTCCATCAGACAGCACTAGCATATTCCCCAACCATGCTGCGCATCTCCCCTCACCTCCCATCCTGCTTCCCTCTCCTTACCTTCTCGAGCCCCACACCACTGGTTGCTCTCACCTAGGCCATGCTGGGTACTGCAGATCAGCCACAGCGGACGGTGATGGCGGTCATGTCTGTGTGAGTGTGTATGTGTGTGTCTCTATAACCGAGGAAGGCCTAACTGGCCAAAGGCTATGATGTTATTTTCTGTTATTTGTGCCTTTCTGCAACTCATCGGACGTCTCTGTGGCGAGTAAGCAACCTATCCTTCTCAATAATATTGTTGAAATTATTTAAAAAAATATAAAGTATAGAATAAAATGAAAATAATATTTAATAATTTAATTGATGACCAACTTTTACCAACTCGTTCCAGGTATCACTTAACATACATGATTTACTACACTAGAAGCAGAATTGGGATGCTCACAATCAATAACCTGATTTCATTCTACCTTCTGTTTTGTGATTCAGTTTCTTCAGAGCAATTTAGAAGACTAGCATAAATATCCAAAAATGAGACAAAGAAACATACGATTAAACTTACCTCTTCGTAATGAAATTCTGCTCAAACCAAAATCTGTCAGTTTAATGTGGCCTCTCTGACAAAGTAATACATTGTCAGGTTTCAAATCTCTGTGCACTATCTTGTGTGCATGTAAATATTCCAAAGCAAGTGTGATTTCTGCTGCATAAAATGCAGCCATTGTTTCATCAAAATATCCATACACCATCAACAGAGATTTTAGATCACCTCCAACCATGTACTCCATTACCTTTAACATCAGCACGACATACATTTTAGGTGCCTTACTTTTACCTGAAGTATGGAAATCTAAAGAGAAATACTAAAATAAATATTGCACTAAATAGTTTTAGATATAAACATTATTATGTATTTTATTTTAGATGCAGCTGCAATATTTGATTTTCCTTCAATAAATGATGCAAGATAATTTAGCTCCACTGTATGAACTTCAAAAATGCTAGTTAAAACTTTTGAGTAGTGAATCATTCTTGCAAGATAACCTTCCATGTCACTGGAGGATCTCTGCCAACAATTTTTAATTAATACAGGCTAAAAAATTATAGGTTAAATCACTATGCAAGATATTTTTTGACAATGGAAAGTCCAGATTGGATTGTAGCAGGTAGCAATTGACTTAAGAAGATCACTGAGTCGCATACAGACAAATATTAATGACAATCACATCCAGAAAACTTAAATTTTATGCCATAGCCTTTATCACAAAGAAACACATATACATCCACACAAACTCTCAGGCATAACTCATGCACACAGGACCACCTCTACTGCTGCTTTGCCTGGCTAGTCTTTAAAAGCAAGCTGGGAGGGGAGGAGGAAGGATGCGAGATCAGAGTGGGGATAGTGTTCTGCACTGTCTGATGGAGTGTGGCAGTCTGATAGATGTGAATGTGAGAGGAAGCATGGAAGGCAGTGAAGAGAGGTAAGGCAGGAAAGCAAATTAAAATAATAATAATAATAATCAGTGGCGTAGCTATCATAGGGCTAGGCGGGGCAGTGCCCCGGGGCCCCCGAGCTCTAGGGGCCCCTCGCTCTCCATCAGCGACGTTCGTCGAATTTTTTATCTCCCGCTCCCCCAAACCAAGGTTCCCACTGTAACCTAATGGGCCATCGGGCGGCAGAACACTTCACACGACGCCACTTGGTGGCGCTGCTAACCGCCAGTTGGTGTGTACAATAATTCCGTCGGCATCGCAGCAGAAGTAGCGGCAGCGTCAAAGCTGCTCACAGCAACAGCTGAACAATACAAGTGTTGCAGCGTGCCGCTCGGCGCAGTGTGAAGGATCGCGTGCCTCCAAATACTGTATAAATACATTCACTGTACAAGTGCAGAGTTAGAGTATCCGAATAAACCAGTTTTCCGAACATTCATGTCCCCCAATTACTTCGGTTAATTGACGTTCTACTGTATGTAATATTTTAGATGAATGAATGGTTTTCGATTTTGAACAGTTTGAATCCTGTCCAACAAACCTCAAACGCACAGATATAAACATTGCTGGTCCAATGGCTGCCAATCAGTGGCGTATCCAGGGAGGGGGGCTGTCGGGCTGCAGACCCCCCCCCCCCCTCAGACTATACTTTAGCCCCCTCTAGAACCATCTTCGAACCCCCCCCCTAGACCAAGCATGCAGCCCACCCTCCCCCCACGTCATCTCGGATTGACCTCAGCCCCCACCAGACCACGATCCTGGATACGCCACTGCTGCCAATCTTTGCGAAATAACAGTGAATTGCGCTGAATTACCAGCAGTGTGTTTGACAATGCAGGGTTTAACCACATTTGAGTATTAAGACTCCACAGTGTATTATTTCATAACGGTGTTATGCCGGCCGCGGTGGCCGAGGGGACTGAGGCGCTTCAGTCACGGTCTGCACGGCCACTAAGGTCGGCGGTTCGAATCCCCTCGGGCATGGATATTTGTGCCGTCCTTAGTTGTACCTAGTTCATAAGTAGTTTGTAAGTTTAGGGACTGATGACCCCGTACTTAGGTCCCATAGACTCTACAAACAAACATTTGAATGGTGTTATTATGGTAACTCAACTGTTTGTCTAGTGAATTCCCTCAAGGGGGTGCTCCTTAATCGTAGATACCAATGTAGTGCTGTAACCAATTTCACTCTAAAATTCATGCAAGAGGAAGAGAAAATATGGACCGTAGATGGTTTTGGGGATTGTATTACTGATCAGTGCCTCATCATTGAAACAGAAAACAGCTCATGTGGTGATATGTATGACTGTATCCACGGAGACTGTTACAAGCTGTTCATGTTTTAACTGATGTATTTGATATTGCGACTAAGTGCTATGTTACACGTGCATGTTTTCGTGGATGAGTAATAGTTCATCGTTTATTTTTTATTAGCTTCTGCCTGCGAACTCATTGCCTAGTATGGAGCAACTTCAAAAACTACCCCATGCGGTCGTTCTGTTTGTCTTACCCAGGTCCAGCTCTATCCGTCTGCAAAATTTCATCTAAATCGCACCAGTATTTTTTTCTTGAAAGCATAACAAACATACTTCAATAGTTACGTTAGAATGTACAATTAAACATCTGTTTGCCGGCCGCGGTGGCCGAGAAGACTGAGGCGCTCTAGTCACGGTCTGCACGGCCACTACGGTCGGGGGTTCGAATCCCCCTTGGGCATGGATATTTGTGCCGTCCTAGTTCGTAAGTAGTTTGTAAGTTTAGGGACTGATGACCCCGTAGTTAAGTCCCATAAATTATACAACCAAACAACAAACATCTGTTGCGTGACACATAATAATTTACTTAGTAGTATCCACGTTTGTCTTATGTAAGAAGGTGATGTAGTTCTGTATCTATATAGTTTTATTTTAAAGAGGGCCCCAAAGTCATTTTTGCACCGGGGCCCTTGGTGACATAGCTACGCCACTGATAATAATAGATAATCAAATAAGGGAAGATACAGTACACAGGTGGGAGGGAGACAGGAAATGGGAGGTGGTGTAGGATGGAGAGGAGTGAGTGGGTGTAGGAGGGGGGAGAATATTTTCGATTTGGGGTGTAGCGGTGGTAGGTCACCTTAGGTTGAGGTAACGATGGTAGTGAGATCCTAGGATGTGTTGCAAGGACAACTCCTATTTGTGCCCTTCAGAAGAGCTGATGTTGGAGGGGAGGATCCAGGTGGCCCAGGTAGTAACGCTGCTTTACTACCTGGGCCTGCTGAATGTTCCCCTCCACCACCAACTCTTCTGAACCATACACATGGATTGCGCAATGATTCTGACCTCAATCTAAAATAACCTATCATTCCTACACCCCAGGCCTAATATTTTCAATAATCTTCCATTGCCACCTGATTCCTTATTTATTTCTTTATTTGTATATATTTATTTGTATATATATATATTTTTTTATTATTATTATTATTGGGTCATTCCATGTCAATTCAACACCTCTCAACCTGACCCTCCCCCCCCCCCACACACACACACACACACACACACACACACACACACACACACACACACACACACACACACACACACACACACACACACACACGCGCGCGCTAGCTTTTGCAGCCTAGCTGCTTCGTCAGGCAGAAGGAAAGGAGAGGGAAAAGGAAATGATGAGGGTTTAATGGAGGGGATATGGAGTCATTCCAATCCTGGGACAGGAAAGACTTACCTTGGGGGAAAAGGAGGAGGGTAAACAAATACACACACCACCACAGGTTTTCAATCTGATTTCTCTTTTCCATTTTCATGATCATGTCTTCCTATGTTGTCAGATGCTAACAAAATATGTTCGCATTTGGAAAATAAAGTTGGTGAAGAAATTTCGCAGGTAGATCACGCCACAACAAATAATATCTTTCTTTTATTGATTTCCACCGCAACTCGTGCATCATTTCTGTGACACTCTCCCCCCTATATTGTGACAGTACAAAATGAGCTGCCCTTCACTGAACTTTCTCTAAATAGTCTGTCAGTCCCAATTGGTTGGGATCCCACAATGCGCAGCATTACTCCAAAATAGGATGCACAATTGTAGTGTACGCAGTTTCTTTAGTAGAACTGTTGCATCTTCTAAGTGTTCTGCCAACAACACACAGTCTTTGGTTCACTTTCTCTTCAATACTTTGTGTGTTCTTTCTAATTTGTTTTTAATTGTCACTCCTAGGTATTCAGTTAAATTGACGGCCTGTAGTTTTGACTGATTTAACATGTAAATGAGGTTTAACAGGCTTCTTTTAGTGATCATATGGATGACTTCACTCTTCTCATTATGAAGTACAACAACGTCACAGCTGGATATAGGTCCTGTAACTACTGCAGCGCATTGAGAGTCAGAGCAGAGAAGAAACTATTTACCCCAATCTCTTTGGATCTGCTCCAGTGTCTTCAAACTCACATAAAGCTCTGCTGAGAAAACAGAATAATTCTCAGAAAGACGAATCCTGATGATATAGTCAGGGAAAATGATAGAACAGCCACAGAATCCCTGTTTCAAACCATCAGTGTATAATGGGGGACAAAAAGATTACCCAGACCAAATAATTTAAAGTCCAAGAACAGAGCATTGCGTATGCCCTAGTTCCAAAGTGCGAGTGGTGCAAAATCTAGCCATCTTCGGAACTTCAGCTCTGTGTTTACATAATAAAATAGAAGCAATATAATAGTTAGGATACAGTTTATGTCAAGATTCATAGCTATTGTGGAAAGCATTATTCAAGCATGTATAAGCGGTTGAGGTATAACAACTCCAAGCAGGTAGATTTACTACAAAGAATCGCTTCTTACATATGTTTTGTCATTAGAAGGGATGCGCTGATGGTTTATGAAGACAAGGGGCACAAGGTCAAATACCACTGGAGTCAACTTTTTATTTTTTTATTTAGTCCTGTCCAGGTAATATTTTTTAACATTAATTTCCTACGAATTGTGCAGTTATAGGCTTTCTAGATTCCACATTCTTAAACATATTCCATTTTGTAATAGCTGATAACCACAGTAAAAATGTTGAAAATGGATATATGTACTTTTAATTACTTAACTTTGAATACCACATTGTGAATCTATAGTGTTAAGCTAAAATAAATGTATCAGCAGATGGGCATAATTTGTTAAGTTCTTATGTACAGTTTAGATAAGTGAGTTGCTGTGCCTTCCATTATCTGTTGTAATTTTTTTCCCTCTCTCTTTCCTGTTTAATATTTGTTTTTCAACTCTAGTAGGACTAGGGGTGCAAATGTTTCTTGGTTTAGTTACTTTTTGATATTAAATTATATTGGTTTTACTTTTTTCAGTATTCACTGTAGTAAATAACTACAGTAAAACCCTGTTTTTACGTTTTCTCACCATTTATACCATTTTTGTCGGTCCCGTCAAATTTCCTATGTTCAAAATGTTTTTGCGTTAACATATTTACACTTTAAAATGATTTCCAATCCATGGTGTACAGCAAACACCACAATAACAACTTACGGTGTTACACCACGAAGAGCACATTGTAAGCTTTGTTTACCATTTTTACTGTCTTCTTAACACAAAATAATATAATCGTTTGTAATTTCGCCTTGTAATTTTGTGTAAATTCTATCACGCAGATAATCTGAAGCTGCCCTGCTAAATGGCAAAACGCATCGTTAACTAATAAAAAATGCAATCAAGACGGTTTGAAGGAGTATTTACACTTTTTCCGCATTTTACGCTTTTTGAAAGCATATTCATGAAGAAAAAATTATGTAATCTATATAAATTGATGGGCATGGCTTTTGCCTTAAAGTATAATGTTTATAAACTTTCCCCAGTCAAGTTTCTTGACACTTTGCATTTATTCAAACATATATTTCGCATTTCGTTGTTGGCAGTACGCGTCTAGTTGACTTACGATGCGCCGATTTGTGGCGGTGTAGTTCCTCTTTCCACCAGCTTTTTTGCCAGAGTAGCTGGTGTGTACTCAATCAGAACCAGTTGCTTTGTTGACATGAGAATAAAGAATTGCATTGTTTTTGTGATACATATTTTTGATTAATAAAGAACGTTATCTGTTAACGTTGGGTATTATTAGGTTAAAAAAGCAATTATAGTACAAGATGCCGATCCTATGCAAACATCACAAAAATACTTATGCATTTATTTGCACTCGAGAACGTGAATAAATTCTCTAATATTGTCATGTGAAACATCTAAAAATACAAAAAGAACGGAATTTAGGAGTTTTAATACATAAATAATTAATGCCGGTAAAAGGTGGTAATTTTGAAGATGTGTTACATAGCCCAGCAGCAGTGTCCAAATGATATCTATTGAAGCAGTTCAGGTAATTTTGAAGATGTGTTACATAGCCCGGCAGCAGCATCCTCGATTATAATGAATGAAATTACGTCAAAAATTTCTACTTCCCATCAAGTTACCAGTTCTGCATGGCACTTGGATAACCCTTATTATAGAATAAACTTTCTGGTGAGTATTTTGATGCCTATTATGTACATATATCACATATAAACTATGAAAATGCAAGGCTGATCCAGTAAGCATATTTTACCATTTAAAACATTATTTCCTGCTTTTTAAGTTTTCCTGCATTTTACACCATTTCACTGAAGTCCCTTGAAAAGTGTAAAAACGAGGTTCTACTGTAGTTACAGTTTGTCAATTTGGTATCTAAAAATATTCTTCCTTGGAAGGTAATCTTTATTTGACCACCCATTAAAAAAAAAAATCTCTGGAGGGTATTTTTCATCTGACCTTCCATAAAAATAAAAATCTTCCTTCGAAGTTGATATTGGTATGACCTCCTGTTATGGCCTAAGGGCCGTTCATATCGCGCGCGCCGTCATTGGGTTCCGTGGCAGGCGCGGGCCCGGCCGTGGTAGTTCCAGGCCGTGCCACAGGAGGGCACGGTCGGCCTAACAGCTGACACGAGCTGCGCGCCGTCTGCTGGCGGGCCCCGTCAAACGGCCGACGTGACAGCCGTGTCATCGCCTAGTGTACGCCGAACGACACATAGTGTACCTGGACGAAAGTGTTCACTTCAGTGGCGACTAGGATATTGGTTGCGTGGTCTTCCTGCCGCAGTCATGGCAGAACAGCTTAGCGCGTTGCTAACGAATCTTCAGTCGTTACCGGAAGTTTTGGCTCAACAGAATGCTTCTCTCACGGCGGCTATTGACACATTGACGAGGGCTGTGACACAACAGGTCGGGTTGCGGTCTTCGGTGCCCGTTCCTCCGTTTCCTCCATTTGACGACTTTGCCGAGGATTGGTCCGACTACGAACAGCGTTTACGCCAACACTTCGTAGCCTTCCAGGTGTGTGATGAAGGTAAGCAAAAAGCTCATTTCCTTTCGTGGCTCTCGCCTCGTCTTTTTCGTTTGCTGGGCGATTTAGCGCCGCTTCAGATGCAGGCATCCCTGTCCTTTCAGGATATCTGTTCTCTTTTTGCGGCGTATTTTCGCCGCCACGCTCACGTGGTGTCGGCCCGCATATCTTTCTACCGTTCGCGGAAACAGCCGGGTCAGTCGCACCACGCGTGGGCCACGGAACTGCAGGGGCTAGCCCGTCGTCGTCTGTTTAGGTCCGAACCGCACGGTGATTCGTATGCGGACTCTATGGTCCGCGATGTTTTGGTTTGTTTTGCTCCCGACCTGGACGTTCGCAAGCAGGCTCTTCAGTCTGACGATCCCTCATTAGCAGAGGTTTTGCGTATTGCGTGCGCATTTGAAGTTTCGGAGGCCGTGGGGAGTCAACTTTCCGCTTGGGGGGAGGTATCCTCAGTTGACGATGCGGCCCCGTTATCCGCGGCGCCGGTTTCTTCGGTGGCTGTTGTTGCGTCGCCCTCCCCTCCCTCCCTTCGGACGCCGCGGCGCTCGCCTGCGTCGTATGGGCGGGGGGAAAGGCGGCGCGCGTCGCCCGCTTCAGAGAGCGAGCCGATGTCATGTCTTTCGTGCGGGGCGTCCCATTCTCGGGAATCGTGCCCGCACAGGCGGGCCACCTGTAATCGTTGTGGCAAGTTCGGACACCTCGCCCGAGTGTGCCGCTCCTCGGCTAAGGGCCGCAAAAGGACCTCTCCCCCTCGCGATTTCGGCGCAGCGCCCATGGATATTAATAAGGTTGTTCCCGTCGGCGTTCAGCCGCCGAAGTTGTTTATAGACCTCCGCATTCTGCGGAAAACGGTTACGCTTCAAGTGGACACAGGCGCGACGACATCGCTTCTAAGTGCTGCAACTCACCAAGCTTTAGGCTCCCCCACTTTAAGTCCGGCGCCTCGCGCGTTGGTTGGCTACGGCGGCCACCCTATTCCACTATTGGGGTCGTTTGTCGCCGAAGCTACATATCAGAACGTTAGCCGCGCGGTACCATTTGTGGTAGTAAACAGTGCAACGGCTACGAACATTTTCGGCCTCGACGCTTTCCATGCTTTTGGCTTTTCTATTACCGAATCTGTCTGCTTGGTTTCCGATCAAATTCCGTACGAGAGTCTCAAGCAACTTCGCGCGGAGTTCTCGTCCCTGTTTGCGCCGGGTCTTGGGTGTGCTACGAATTTTCGGGCCACTATTACACTTAAAAATACGGCTCGTCCCGTCTTCTGTCGGGCTCGGCCTCTCCCGATCGCCCTCCGTGGCGCTGTTAAATCGGAATTAGATCGCCTGACGGCGGAAGGTATATTGCGTCCTGTCACAGCAAGCGAGTGGGCCTCCCCTCTAGTTGTCATACGCAAGCCCTCGGGGGCCCTGCGTTTATGTGGCGACTTTAAGAAAACGGTAAATTCTCAATCCGTCATTGATTCTTTTCCCATGCCTCGCCCAGCGGAATTGATAGATCGGTTGTCCGGGGGCCAGTATTTTTCGAAAATAGACCTGGCAGAGGCTTATCTCCAGTTGCCTTTAGACGATGCCTCCAAACAGGCGCTGGTGATTTCTACGCCTTTTGGCCTATATCAATATCAGAGATTGCCATTCGGGGTGGCCAGTGCCCCAGCAATCTTTCAGTGTTTTTTGGAGCAGTTGCTAGCGCCGGTCCCCTGTTGCGTGAACTACATGGATGATATTGTGGTGACGGGATCCACAGCTGCTGACCATATTGCCAACCTCCGTTCATTGTTTTCCGTTCTGGAGGGGGCTGGCCTCCGCTGTAATTTCCAGAAATCTTCTTTCTTCCAACCGACTATCGAGTACTTGGGCTACGAGGTATCCAGGTCGGGGGTACGTCCCGTGGCCGAGCACGTGCGGGCGGTCGCAGAGCTTCCCCGTCCTTCTTCCGTTCACAAACTCCAAGTATTCCTGGGCAAGATCGCCTATTATCATCGCTTCCTCCCGCAGGCAGCCACAGTGGCTTACCCCCTGCATCAACTGCTGCGCAAAGGCGTCCAGTTCCACTGGTCTCCTGCGTGCGAACGAGCCTTTCAGTCACTGAAAAAGGCCCTCCTGGAGGCTCCGTGTCTCACTGCATACACCCCGGGGGTCCCACTTGTGGTGGCAGCGGACGCCTCCCAGCATGGTGTGGGGGCGGTGCTGGCACATCGGTTTCCCGATGGGTCAGAGCACCCATTGGCGTTTGCATCTAAAACTCTTACGGATGCGCAGCGCCGGTATTCCCAGGTGGACAAGGAGGCCCTAGCCATCGTTTTTGCTTTAAAAAAATTTTACGTTTATCTCTATGGGTCAAAGTTCACGCTTTACACGGACCACCGCCCGTTAGTGTCGTTGTTCCACCCGTCAGCGGCTCTTCCGGACAAGGCAGCCCATCGTCTTCAACGCTGGGCCTTGTACCTCTCTCGTTTCAATTATGAGATACAGTACCGTTCGACGTCTCATCACGCCAATGCCGATGCCCTATCACGCCTCCCGGTAGGCCCTGATCCAGTCTTCGATGCTGAAGAGCTTTTGTGTTTTGCAGTTGACGAGTCGGCTAAAGATGTAGTCTCCAGTTTTCCTATCAATAGCTCACGGATCGCGGAGGCTACCGCTGCTGACCCGGTCCTCCGGGTCGTCCTTAAACGGGTGAGGCAAGGTTGGTCAGAGCGTCCTCCGGGCCGGGCATCAGACCCTCTCCGCAATTATTATGCTATTCGGCACCGCCTTAGCACCTACGAGGGTGTTTTACTTCTGTCCACGGAAGACGGCTCCCATCGAGTGGTGGTTCCTGGGTCCTTGCGCCGCCAGATTCTCGGTCTTCTCCATCGGGACCACTGGGGTGTCTCTCGCACGAAGATGCTGGCTCGCCGACATGTATATTGGCCGGGTATAGATGGGGACATCACTCGCCTCATTGCGGGATGCTCTTCTTGTGCATCCCAACAAGCGGCTCCGCGCTCATCTCTGTAGCCATGGCCCACTCCGTCTGCACCTTGGGAACGACTCCATGTCGATTTTGCGGGGCCCTTCTTAGATAGCTACTGGCCTTGCGTCCTTGACGCATACTCCAACTTCCCATTTGTTGTTCGCCTGACCTCCACGTCTGCGGAAGTTACCACACGTTCCCTGTTAAAGATATTTTCTATTGAGGGTCTCCCGGCCGCACTGGTGACGGATAACGGGCCACAGTTTACTTCTCAACACTTTCACGATTTTTGTTCTACCCATGGGATCCAACATGTCCTGGCCCCACCTTTCCACCCGCAGTCCAATGGGGCGGCAGAGAGGTTCGTCCGCACTTTCAAGACGCAAATGCGCAAGTATGTGGCACATCTTTCAGTGGAGAAGGCCCTCCTTCGATTCCTGACATCTTATCGGTCCACTCCGGCAGGTCAGCAGAGCCCCTCAGAGCTCCTTCACGGCCGCCCTCATAGGACAATGTTATCCCTCGTGCATCCAGGCCCTCCCGCACATCTTCTTCGTTCTCGGTCACGTTTTCCCCCAGGCTCGGCTGTCTGGGCTCGAGGGTACGGCCGTCATCCCCGTTGGGTCCCGGCCGTGGTCGTTCGGGAACATGGCCGACGTCTCTGTGAGGTCCGTTCTCCTACCGGGGTCCTCACCCGCCACCATGATCAGCTGCGGGTCCGCCACCCTCCTCAAGCACCTACAGTCCCTTCCTCCTCATCCAGGTCCAGCCCCCCACTGTTGCGGGTGCCATCAGGGGACAGTTCTCTCCCGACTTCCGCTTTGCGGGCATTGGCTGGGGGGCAAGGGGATTTCCCGTCACCGACGGGGTCCGGGGCCCGCTCCCCCGCCGCAGTCCCAGCGGCCAGCTACAAGGAGTGGACAGCTCCGGTCGCCGGCGGAGGGGGCACCTTGCAGCCTGCCGACGGAGGCCCCGAGTTTCCAATGGAGGAGCCACAGGAGGGAGGAATGGAGGACCTGCCGCCATCGCCAGTGCTGGGAGCGGCAAGACAGCGCTCGCGTGGGCGAACCCCTCGTCGCTCGAAGGGGTTCCGCCCATATGAGGTGGTTCCGGCTAGGGAGTGGATGGAGCCGCCAGACAATCGGATGGAGGTGGAAGAGTCCCAGCAGCCAGGCCTCGGCACCGCCGTTCAGGGGTCCGGCTCCTCACCCCAAGGGGGGAGGGATGTTATGGCCTAAGGGCCGTTCATATCGCGCGCGCCGTCATTGGGTTCCGTGGCAGGCGCGGGCCCGGCCGTGGTAGTTCCAGGCTGTGCCACAGGAGGGCACGGTCGGCCTAACAGCTGACACGAGCTGCGCGCCGTCTGCTGGCGGGCCCCGTCAAACGGCCGACGTGACAGCCGTGTCATCGCCTAGTGTACGCCGAACGACACATAGTGTACCTGGACGAAAGTGTTCACTTCACCTCCCATTAAAATAAAATTAATATAATGTAGGCTAGGTATATCTTCAGTATTTTGTTCACATGTCATTGACATCAAGAACAGCCAGGATCCTTTGAGGCAGAGAATCTACAAGTTTGCAGAAAAAGGACTAATCCTGATGGATATTCTCTCCCATGGAGAATAAAACAAATCCCACAAGTCATCCGCAGTTCTTGCGGGAAGATCTGGCCAATTATTCCGTGCAGTCTTCTTCAGTTTAGCCCATATGTTCTCAATGGGATTGAGATCAGGTGACTTTGGAGGCCATGGTACCCACTGAATAATATTCTCTCTCCTGTGGAACCAGCTCTAAATCCTAATGCTGTTGTGAGATGGATGATTATCATGTTGATAAGTGATACATCCTTTTGGGTACCAAAGTCAAGCTCCAAGAAAAATTACTTTTTCAAGGAAATGTTCAAAGTATACTGAACTGAACTTCTATTGTATTTGTCCTAAGGTTCCTACAGCCATATAAGACAAGCAGCCCAACATTTTACACTTAACCGCCCACTTCTAGTGTGTGTAGCCTGTGTTTGTGAACTCAATAGTGCATTCATCAGTGAAAATTACTTGCCTACAATCAACTTTTTCCCAGGAACTCGCGATTGCCAGTCTGTCTATGGCTTAATCGCCAGATAATGGTTCTTTAATGACAGCACAAGAGGACCTGATTCCATAGTCATTTAATCGTTGAGGGCAGTTTTAGATGAGCCCAGGAAATGTGAAGCTCCCCCTAGTTCCTGAACATTTGAGGAAGGGGTTGTCTGGGCCGCTCTGACCAACTCAACCTTCCCTTCGAGTAGAGACTCGCGGTCTTCAAGGTACTGGACGTCTGCTTACCTCACCATTCTTTCTGAATCATCTGATCCATCTCCTTGCTGTGGAATCATCAACACCATATGCACTAAGACCACTTTCAAAGAGAGCAATTATGCACTCGCAAAAGTTCACATCAGCCATTTTGAAGTAGACCTATGACGTATGCTAATCACATGATACGTTTCTCTTAGCTGAGAACTACAAAGACACAGTGTGGCTGTCGAAGTAATTACAAATAAAAGACATCCATTTTCAATATTATTACTATGAACATGTTGTAATGAATTTAACCTTACAGAACACTTTCATTTGCTAAAGTGAAGATTTGGATGCCACCACAATTTCGTATGCAATGAGGCTTTAACTTTGTACATCTATGAATACACTTACATAATACTTTCCTATATTACAGAAACACTTTGTTATAGCGTTAACCTTGCTGACTGATCACACTGTTAAATTACTTCTGTTCGTAAAAATGATAAATGAGTTAAGGTGCAATGAATCTCGACATATACTGTATTTTAACTATTGTATTGCTTCTATTTGACAATGTAAACAGCAATCTGAAGCTGCACAGACTGCTATGATTGGCACACTTTCACTTATGAGCTTGGGCATGCACAATGCTCTGTTCTTGGACTTTTAATTATTCGGGACAGGTAAACTTTTTGATCCCCATTGTACAGCATTGCAAAAGCGTGATGCCTATGTAAAACATTAAAAACACAGACTAAAATGTAAACTGAAGTTTCATCTTTCTTGACAGTTGTGATATTTGAAACAAGTCTGGGCCTCCAGTGAAGCCAAGGAGGAAATCTTCCCCAACCTTGACGTAAGACAGAGATCTGCCACTCCCATATCTAAAAGGGAATTCCTTCTGTGGATCCCATAATGCCTCATAGCCCATTGCCAACGATGAAAAAGCCTTTCCAATGGAGGATTAGCAACAGTATGGCATGAAGGTGTGAAAGGTGTGAACAGCATTATGTACACCTGGCACATCGTGAGCAGCCGTCGCATGATGTGAAGTGGCGGCTAAGCAGCCACAGCACAAAGAGTTAGTATGCAACTTGTTTTGAATGTCTCACTGACCAGCCAATTTCCTTCAGTTGTACTTCGTCCAACATCTTAAATTAGGATCGGAAAGGATGTAATCAATTCTGTATCTAAAATAGTGCGGAGAACGAAAGGATTTGATAAAAACAATACGGCATGTACAAAAATTCCACTCTTGGAGCTGTATGAAAATAAGATGCCGTCAATTAGTGTTGCAGGCCTTCTCAATGTTAAAAAATACTGCCAATGGGTGATGCCTTTCTAGAAAAGCCCACTGTATCACCACCTCCAGGAAGACCACGGTATTAAAGGTGGATCAATAGCTCCTGAACCCACACTGGAAGCGACTAAGAAGCTGCCAGGATTATAACTTCCAGGCAAGGTGGCGGTTGACTATCTGCTCCAAAGTCTTTCCCACACAGTTAGTGAGGGCAACACTATGATAACTAATCAGGCATGTAGACTCCTTCATGTCATGAGTCAGGTTAGTGACCTGACAGCCAAATTAAAAACAGCCGGGAGAATTTCTTTCTTTTGATCTTTAAGGTGCTGTAGCATACTGTAAGGTATCCTATCATAACAAGGGCACATGTAATGAGTTGAAGATAGCACAGAATCTTGCTCCCACACGAAGAAGAGACAGTTGTAATCTTCGTCAGTGGTGGACTTTAAGTAAAAAATGCCCATCTCCAAAGACACCTATGGTGTTGAAAGCAGGAGCCTGACTGACACTGGAAGTGACTGTAGCGAAATGTTCCGCCATTGTCTGCGCAATCACTCATGGGTTCGTCTGTGGATGCCATTTTCCATTAGGCCGGTATTACATGACCATGTTTCTTTGTCAAAGTTTATATGTCAAATATTTACGTTAAAGAAACTTGATAGTGTAATGGGAAACTTTGACATCTCATTTTTCATCAAAGAAATATTATGAAATCTAGGGCCTCGCCACAGATTTGATTATAAAAGTCATTTGTCTCCTGTTCACTGCAATGCGAAGTATCACTACTTTGAGCTCTAGCATCGCTGCAGGTATTTGATAGCTGTGTGTTTATAAATATGGCTGCGAAGTTTAGCTGGTGTGTTCTATCAACCACAAAATTAATTTACTGTTTGAAGCAGAGAAGGCATTATAAATCTTAGGCATTCCAATAATAAAAATAGGTTTACAACATTGAAGAGCTGTAAGAATATTGCAGAGGTTATTAAGTGTGAAATACAGTCCGGTTGTGCTGCAGATGACATGGCAAAGAAAATTAATTTTGAAACCAGGGTGCCTCACATTAAACTGAGCTTCATTTACCTCGTATTTGTATAAATGTTGTAGTTGATGGAACACAAATTGTATTTTATTTGTTTGTAAACTTTATGCCCACATTGGAGCATAATAATCATACAATTATTAAACATTGTTTGTAATGCCCATGTAGTGCACTGTTATTTAGTTTCAGATATTTATTCTTCACCGAGTTATAAATTGATTCACATGTTTAAGGAGTTATTTTGCTTAATGCACATTGTGATATTTATGTTATACTGGGGGCTAAAATAGAACTTTCCAGTAGCAAGAAATCACAGTGTCACTGTATCCCCATCTTCTGTAAATATAGCATTGCTCATGCGCATATTCCGCATTGTGATGCGAGGAGCCAATTTATTGAGTAAACTGATACGTTGAGGCGTCCATACTCTGGTTATTTATATGAGTTGACATCCTTCACTTTTAGACCTGCTACAAATTTTCTGAATGTTTTGTTGTCACCACATGTAACCCACATCTTCACCCAAGTATGTTTTCTTTTTCCTCCAACTTGTCTTCTTACAAATCCATCCATCCTATAATGATGGTGGTAGCAATGGCAGTGCATAACAAGATTTTATTGTCTGCCATCTTGAAATATTATGTAAAATATGATGACAGAGTAAGATCTCTTTTTAGTGCCACATCAAAGAAATTTCATTAATATTTGACAATATTTCTTTGTCAAAGATTTGATCAAAAGTATGATCGTGTAATACCACCATCCTCTCCTGGATATTCTTCTGATGGCCTCTCATACTTGTGAGCTTTTGATGGAACGATTAATGGTATTGAGGAACTGTTGCTGTGATCATTTCTTTCTATATCAAATGGTTTGCTGACACCTTGCCCTTGCAACCTGAAAGGCTGTGGGGTTATCTGCAGTTGGCCAGCTTTTGAACCTATGATAGCCGCGCCTTATTGCAGAGCAGCACTCGTTACTCCACCATAGAACAGGGTGGTTGATCTGAAGACATGAATAAAAGCTGCAGTGGCGTCATGGATTGCCTGGGTGACATTTTATTTAATTTATTCATTTAGTGGTTTTAGGGCGCACAACTGCTGAGGTCATTAGTGCCCGAATCAAAACTGGGATATATGCGAAGATAATAAGATTATAGAAAAACAGCTAAAAACATAGAATAAAAAACAATAAAGGGAAAAGCAAAATGTCCTTTGACAAACTGGTCAAGCTGATAAAATTCAATACTCTAGCAACAGCCCGTGCGTCATCAGCTAAAATTTCTTCCAGTGTGTCCGGTAGATGTAGTGCAATCCGAACAGGAGTAAAATTGGAACATGACAATAAAACATGGCTCACCGACAGCGGGTGGCCACAGGAACATAACTGTGTGGGGTCATCAGTGAGCAAGTGGTGGTGGCTGAACCGGCAATGTCCAATCCGCACGGGCCAAGGTTATCTCTTCTCGTCGCGAGCAGCATGAGGTGGTCATCCAAGCTACCGGGAGCGGTTTAATGTTCCGAAGCTTACTATTTGTAAGTGAAGACCAAACATTATGCCACAACGATATAAGACGACAGGAAAGAGCCCCTTGAATATCATGTGATGGGACACAGTACGTAGCTGTCTGAGGTAAGCCGTGGCATCAGCAGCCTCGTTACCAGGTACGCCTGCATGGCCAGGTACCCACAAGAGGTGAACGCTAGGGCCATCGGCAGCTAATAACTGGAGGGAATGGTTGATTCGGTGCACAACAGGATGGGCCGAAAAGGGATCGCTCAGACTCTGGATGGCACTGAGGGAGTCGGAGCAGACGACATAGGAATGAGAACGGTGTCGGCGGATATAGAGTACAGCCTGATAGAGGGCAAAAAGCTCAGCTGTGAAATTCGAGCAGTGGTCATTAAGCCTGTACTGAAAACCGTCATCCCGACGACAAACGCACATCCGACACCTGCATTGGTCTTTGAGCCATCCGTATATACGAAGACGGAATCTTCGAGCTGTGCACGAAGTTCAAAAAATCTCGAGCGGTAAACAGCATCCAAAGTACTCTCCTTCGGGAGTGAGGTGAGTTCGAGGTGAATGCAAACTTGAGCCTGAAGCCAAGGTGGCACTGGGCTCTCACCTATTTGAAATGTGGAAGGGAGGGTAAAATCGAGCTGCCGAAGCAAGCGACGAAAATGGACTCCAGGAGGCAGCAGAGCAATTGCGGATAGCCTGTAATGGCTATCGAGGGAGTCATTAAAGAATGATGGATAGGAAGGATGGTGGGGCATCAAAAGCAGACGGCAGGCATACCGACATAGCAATATGTCACGTCAACAGGGTAAAGGTAATTAGGCAGCGTCAGCATAGAGGCTATCAACAGTGCTAGTGTAAAAAGCTCCTATTGCCAGGCACAGCCCCCGATGGTGAATAGAGTTCAGGAGGTGTAAAATAGATGGCCGTGCAGAAGAGTACACGAAACTCGCGTAATTCAGCTTGCATCTGACAGTAGACCGATAGAGGTGAAGTAGGATGGTACGATCTGCTCCCCACGATGTACCATTAAGAACACGGAGAACGTTGAGGGAACGAGTGCAGCGGGCAGCCAGAGAAGACACACGTGGAGACCAGCCGAGTTTCCTATCCAACATTAGCCCTAAAAATGTCGGCGTCTCCATGAAGGGGAGAGCGAAGGGGCCGAGATGGAGAGATGGTGGAAGAAACACTCTGTACCTCCAGAAGTTGATACAGACTGTTTTCTCATGGGAGAAACGGAAGCCATTTGCGACACTCCAGGAATAGAGACTGTCAAGGCAATGCTGAAAACAACGCTCCAAAAGACACGTTCTCTGAGCGCTGCAATAGATCAAAGTCATCCACTAACAGGGAGCCTGAAACATCAACTGGGAGGCAATCCATAATTGGGTTGATCGCAATGGCGAAAAGTGCCACGCTCAAAACAGAGCCCTGTGGCACCCCATTTTCCTGGCGATAGGTGTCCGTCAAAACAGAGCCCACTCGTACCCTGATCATGCGATCTTTCAAAAAAGCACGAATAAAGAGGGGGAGACGACCGTGAAAACCCCATGTATGCATGGTGCAGAGAATGTCCGCCCGCCAACAAGTGTCATAAGCCTTCTACAAATCGAAGAAACTGGCCACCGTCTGACGCTTTCGTAAAAAGTTATCCATAATGAAGGTCAACAAGGTAACAAGGTGATCAATAGAAGAGCGATGCCTTCGAAACCCGCATTTGACATAAGTGAGGAGATGTCGAGATTCGAGTACCCAAACCAGCCGAGCATTGACCATGCGCTCCATTACCTTACAGACACAGGTGGTCAGGAAAATGGGGCAATAACTGGAAGGAAGATGTTTGTCCTTTCCTGGTTTGGGAATGGGGACAACAATTGCTTCACGCCAACGAGTGGGAACTTCACCTTCAGTCCAGACGCAATTATAAGTGCGAAGAAGAAAGCATTTACCTGCAGGGGAAAGGTTCCTCAGCATCTGAATATGAATGGCATCGGGTCCCGGAGCAGAGGATCGGGAGATGGCAAGAGCACGGTCTAGCTCTTGCATGGTGAAAGTGACATTGTAATTTTCACGATTGTGAGACATAAAAGAAGGCATTCGCACCTCCTTGGCCTGCTTACGGGAAAGAAAGGCAGGGTCATAATTAGCTGAGCTTGAGACTTCAGCGAAAGAGTGATCCAAAGCATTGCAGATATTGGCAGGTTCCACAAGAACTTGGTTTGCTATGTTCAGGCGGGATTGGGGAATGGAACTTAGTGCCAGATAACCGGCGTAGGTTACCCCAGATAACTGACGAAGGAGTAGATCTGTTGAAAGAACTTGTGAAAGAAATCCAGCAAGCTTTTTTGCTTTCTTTAATGACACAACAGCATTTTGCTCATAGCCTTTTGTAATTAATGCAATTTTCCAAAGTAGACCGGCGTTGAAACATTCATAGAGCACGTCGCCACACTTTAATAGCGTCGCTACATGCTGCATTCCACCAGGGAACTGGGACCCTAAGTGGAGATGTTGAGGTTCAGGGTATGGAATGTTTGGCAGCGGTGAGGATGACATCCGTGAGATAGTTGACCGGACTGTCACAGCTGGGGAAGTTCTGATTATGGAAAACCGCCATGGAAGAATAGATCCTCCAGTTGGCTTTGGAGATGTTCCAGC
This sequence comes from Locusta migratoria, assembly GCA_026315105.1. Classification (NCBI taxonomy): domain Eukaryota; kingdom Metazoa; phylum Arthropoda; class Insecta; order Orthoptera; family Acrididae; genus Locusta; species Locusta migratoria. The sequence goes on from CM048747.1 coordinate 358,856,397, forward strand.
TGGTGGAACATGGAGAAGTAGTATGATGTAGTAAATAAATCATGCAGAGGAAATGGTCGCTTGAGTACCTATCAGACAGAACATACCATTCGAAATGTTGTGCAAGTGGAGTAGTGCAAATTGAGAGGTCCAGTTGGGAATAGGTATGCGTCATGTCGGATAGGAAAGTCGGTTCACCGGTATTTAGGCAGACAAGGTTAGGATGGTTGAAGATGTCAGCCAAAAGAGATACTCTCTAGCAAGGAACTGGAGAGCCCCATAGAGGGTGGTGGGCATTGAAGTCGCCGATCAACAAAAAATGGTGTAGGGAGCTGAGCAACTAGGTCCAGTATGTCTGCCCTAAGAACGGCAGATGACGACGGGGTGTAGACATTACAAATAGAGAACGTGAATGCAGGAATGGTGACACTGACGGCAACTGCCTGTAGGGAAGTTTGCAGGGGGGGGGGGGGGGGGAGGGGGGGGATGATCATAAACGTCTTCCCTAATGAGCAGCATAGCTCCTCCATGGGCAGGAATACCTTCCACAGGAGGTAAATCCGAACGCACAGCAGTATAGTGCGGGAAATCAATACAATCGGTTGGACGGAGCTTTGATTCTTGAAGAGCGACTATAAGTGGTCAGTGCAATCGAAGGAGTAGTCTTAATTCACCGTGGTTGGAACGTACGCCTCTAATCTTCCACTGAAGGAGTGCCATAAAAAAAAGTGAAGGAAGAAGAAAAAGGGAGAAAGCAAGAGGGGATCATCTCGACGGCCGCTGAGGGCCTGGCTGCGAGGGGGCACTGCAGCTGCCATTGGCAGACAATCGTGTTCCATGGGTTGAGACATCAGTTCTGCCTCCTTCCTGGATGGATTCGAAGGGGTAGCTTCCTCCGCCGGTGAAATGCCGGCAGATCGGCAAGCAGTAGAGTGTCCTGGCGAGACGGAGGATGGCCGGGGCCGTCTACTGCTGGATGGCGTGACAGAAGAGTCACGCCGTGGCGGGGAAGGAGTGGAACTTCTCATTTTTTGTGCCTTTTTGGAGACAGCTCTGTTTCAAGAATGAGCGGCTGACAGTTGAGAAGATTAAGCTTTCAGAAAATCTCTGCGAACAGGATCTTTTTTCAAAATCCGGGCTTCCAACTTAGTGGCTCGTGGTTTCTGTGAGATGGAAGTGGACTGGAATTTAGATTGAGCAGAAGTCATTGGAGTTGATCTAACGACTGAGTCGCTGAAGGTAAAGTCACACATCTGCGTACCCACCTCCTTAGTTGGTTGAGGAGAGGAAAGGACATTGCTATAGGTTACCCACTGGGAGCACAGCAGGCTTTCTACTTGCCAATAACTTCCGGGCAGCAGATGTGGAAACTCTTTCCTTGACTCTGATTTCCTGGATGGCTCATTTATCTTTATATACAGGGCATTCACGTGAATTAGTAGCATGGTCACCAAAGCAGTTGATGCAGCGAGGAGACGGAGGCGGGCAGTCACCCTCATGGGCATCCCTACCACAGGTGACGCATTTTGCTGCATTGGGGCATGACTGATGTGTATGATTAAACCGGTGACACTGGTAACATGTGGTAGGATGTGGGACATACGGCCGAACGGAGATTATTTCATAACCTGCTTTTATCTTCGAAGGAAGGTCAACTTTGTCGAAGGACAAGAAAGCTGTTTGGGTCGGTGTTAAGTTGTTAACATCTACATCTACATAGATACTCTACAAATCACATTTAAGTGCCTGGCGGAGGGTTCATTAACCACTTTCATAACTTTTCTCTATCGTTCCATTCTCTAATAGCGCGCGGGAAGAAAGAACACCTAAATCGTTCCGTTTTCGATCTGATTTCTCTTATTTTTTTGGGATGGTCATGTCTCCCTAAGTAGGTGGGGGCTAGCAAAATATTTTCACATTCAGAAATCGGTGATTGAAACTTCGCAAACAGATTATGCCACAATGAATAACGTCTTTCGTTTAATGATTTCCACCCCAATTCGTGCAACATTTCCATGACGCTTTCCCCCGTAACGTGATAAAACAAACAAGCTGCTCTTCTCTGAACCTTCTCAATGTCTTCCGTCAGTCCGACCTGGTGAGGGCCCCACAAGGGGCAACAGTACTCCACGAGAGGTAGTACAAGTGTGATGTAGGCAGTCTCTTTGGTGGAGCTGGTGCATCTTCGAAGCGTTCTGCCAATGAAACGTAACCTTTGGTTTGCCTTCCCCACAATATTTTCTATGTGTTCTCTCCAGTCAAAGTTGTTCGTAATTGTAACTCCTAGGTATTTGGTAGAATTTACGACCTTAAGGTTTGACTCATTCATCACGTAATTGAAGTTCAGCAGATTTCTTTTAGTGGTCATGTGTATTACTTCACACTTTTCTTTATTTAGTGTCAATTGTCAATTTTTGCACCATGTAGAAATATTGTCTAAATCGCTTTCCAGTTGCTTTTGATCCTCTGTTGACTTCACTAACCAATAAACGACAGCATCATCCACGAACAGTCTAAGGGAGCTATTCAGATTGTCTCCTAAATCATTTATAAACGCAAGGAAGGGACCTATAATGCTTCCCTGGGGAACGCCAGATATCACTTCTGTTTTACTCTGTAACTTACCGTAATTACAACGAACTGTGTCCTTTCTGAAACTTCCTGGCAGATTAAAATTGTGTGCCGGAACTGGGCAGATTAAAATTGCCAGGAAGTTTCATATCGGCGCACACTCCGCTGCAGAGTGAAAGTTTCATTCTGGAAACATCCCTTAGGCTGTGGCTAAGCCATATCTCCAACATATCCTTTCTTCCAGGAGTGCTAGTCTTGCATGGTTCGCAGGAGAACTTCTGTGAAGTTTGGAAAGTAGGAGGTGAGGTACTGGCGGAAATAAAGTTAAGAGGCGGCATCTTGAGTCGTGTTGGTATAACACAGTCGGTAGTGCGCTTGTCCGTTAAAAGGCAAAGGTCCCAGGTTCGAGTCCCAGTTCCGGCACACAATTTTAATCTGCCAGGAAGTTTCATATCAGCGCATAATCTGCTGCAGAGTGAAGGTTTCATTCTGTGTCCTTTCTGATAGGAAATCGTGAATCCAATCGCACAATGGGGGAGATATTCCATAAACAAGCAATTTCATAAGAAGCCGCTTGTGGGGTACAGTGTCAAAAGCCTTCCGGAAATCCAGAAATATGGAATCGATTTGAGATCCCTTGTCGATGGCACTTAACACTTCATGTGAATAAAGGGCAAGCTGTGTTTCGCAAGAGTGATACTTTCTGAATTGGTGTTGACTATTGGTTAATAGGTCGTTCTCTTCGAGGTAGTTCATAATATTCGAACAAAGTATATGTTCCAAAATCCTACTGCAAATCAACATCAATGAGATTGGCCTGTAATTTTGTGGATCACTCTTATTGCCTTTCTTGAATATTTGAGTAACTTGGGCAACTTTCCAGTCTTTGGGTATGGATCTTTCGCTGAGTGATCGGTTGTAAATTATAGCTAGGTATGGAGCTATTGCATCAGCATACTCAGAGGAATCTAGTTGGTATACAATCTGGCCCGGAAGATTTGTTTTTGTTTAGTGACTTAAGTTGTTTACTACTTCATGAACATCTACTTCTAAGTTTCGCATGCTGGCAGCTGTTCTTGGATTGAATACTGGAGTGTTCACTTCGTCGTCTTTGGTGAACGAATTTCGGAAAGCTGTGTTTAGTAATTCTGCCTTAGCATTACTTTCATTGGTAGTATTACCATTGCTACCGCGTAGTGAAGATTTTGTGTTTTGCCGCTAGTGTACTTCACATATGACCAGAATTTCTTTGGATTTTCTGCAAGATTACGAGACAGGATTTCGTTGTGGTAACTACTATAAGATCCTCGCATTGAAGTCCGCGCTAGGTTGCGAATTTCAGTAAAAGATTGCCAGTCTTGCGGATTCTGTGTCTTTTTAAATTTTGCATGCGTTTTTCTTTGTTTCTGCAACAGTGATCTGACCTGTTTTGTGTACCACGGGGGGTCAGCCCCCTCTTTTATTAATTTATTTGGTATAAATCTCTCGATTGCTACTGATATTATGTCTTTGAAAGTAAGCCACAACTGATCTACACTCACATTTTTAGTTTTGAAGGACTGGAGACTATCACTCAGGAAAGCGTGAAGCGAATTTTTATCTGCTTTATTGAATAGATATATTTTTCGTTTATTTTTGGTGCATTTGTGAATTTCGACGTTCAGTCTCGCTAGGAGATCAAGGGTATTTTCGCAATCAAGGGTATTTTCGCAACCTATTACTATTCTAGTGGGTTCACGAACCAACTGTTCGAAGTAGTTTTCAGAAAAAGTATTCAGAAATAGTTCGGTCGATGTTTTATATTTGCCACCGGTTTTGAATATGTAATTATGCCAACATATTGAGGCTAAATTAAAGTCGCCACCGATTACAACAGTATGCTTCGGATACCTATTTGAAATGTGATTCAAGCTTTCTTTGAACATTTTGGCAACCGCATTGTCTGACTCATGGGGCCGATACAAAGATCCAATTATTAATTTATTCCGGTTGTCAGGTATAACCTCTACCCAGACCAACTCACAGGAAGTATCTGCCTCAATTTCGGTGCAGGATAAACTATTTGTAACAGCAATAAACACGTCACCCCCTTTTTTATTTATTCTATCCTTTCTGAAGACCATTTGGCCCTTTGAAAAAATTTCGGCCGAACGTATCTCAGGCGTCAGCCAGCTTTCAGAACCTGTAACTATTTGTGCCTCAGTACTTTCTATCAGCGATTGGAGCTCTGGAACTTTCCCAATACAGCTACGACAATTTACAACTGTTATACCAATGGTTTCTAGAGCTGCTTGCTTCCTGTGTCTGACCTGCCCCCTTTGAGACTGAAACCCATTTTGTGTATTCCCGAGGCCCTCTAACCTAAAAAACCGCCCAGTCCACACCACACAGCCCCTACTATCCGTGTAGCCGCTTCCTGAGTATAGTGGACTCCTGACCTATTTAGCGAAACCCGAAAACCCACCACCCTTTGCCGCAAGTCGAGGAATCTGCAGCCCACACGGTCGCAGAATCATCTGAGCTTCTGATTCAGACCCTCCACTCGGCTCTGAATCGAAGGTCCACAGTCAGTCCTGTCGACAATGCTGCAGATGGTGAGCTCCGCTTTCATCTTGGAAGCAAGACTGGCAGTCTTTACCACTTCTGATAGCTGCTCAAAACCAGAGAGGATCTCTTCTGATCCAATGCAACACACATCATTGGTCCCAACATGAACCACCACCTGCAGCTGGCTGCACCCTGTGCTCTTCATGGCATCTGGAAGGATCCATTCCACATCTGGAATGACTCCCCCCGATATGCATACTGAGTGCACATTGGACTTCTTCCCCTCCATAGCAGCCATTTTCCTAAGGCGCTCCATCACCCGCCTAACGTTGGAGCTCCCAACTACTAACAAACCCACCCTCTTTGAGTGCCCGGATCTTGAAGGCAGAGGGGCGAGTACAGGACAAGCGACACCATCTGCGTCAGGAACATCCTCTGCCACAGACAGCACCTCGAATCTGTTGGCAAGACTAACCGGGGAGGCCTCCACTTCTGTCCCCCAGGAAGTCTTACGTCACCTGACACGTGCTGAGCAGACCTCCCAATCCACCATGGATTGGGAGGAGACCATCTCACAGGCAGTGAGCGGGCTGGCCACAGCCGCAGGCCGATCGGAGGGCACGACAGACGCACAGGGCGCCTGCTGCACCCCCACGAGCGGCCCACAACAGCGGCACCCACCCACCACAGTCTCAAACGTTGCCAGCGAAGCCAACGCTGCCTGAAGCTGCGAGCGACGAGTCACCAACTCTGCCTCCATCCATTCACAGCAGTCACAGTTACTAGTCATTCTAAAAAACATTTGTTTCTTCCAAGTAAGTACATCTGAGGACACAGAAGTTTGATAAACAGTGAGCTTCGAAAAATATGAACCTAACACTAAACTGTTTATTACCGGCGAATCTGAAAAATATATACGCAAGCTAATAAATCAAAATACAGTATCAACAACTGAACTGACAACTAAACGTGATTCTTAATAAATGAACACGCGAGCACACTAAAATATAAAGAACTGCAAAAGAAAGCACACACGAAATGAAAATAAGTCACGTCTTTTAAGAAGCCGCTTATCTTACAATGTAGAGCTGCTGGTGTCACATGTGCACTGACCGGCACCACTCAATGTACAGCTGTTACATCCTGGTCAGAAAGGTACTCCTGTAGTTCCTCATCGGACAAGCCGCCAAGGGATCGTGAGAACACAACCCCCCCCCCCCCCCCCCGCGATGATTTGCGGGCATGATGAGTTTCGACCTTAACAGGAAAGGTGTGTAAACAGTGTGGTGCGAAGCAGCTTTTGAACTTGAAAGGCGCCTTCCGTTTCCAGCAACAGTGTCCCATTTTTTTTGGCGGGAACAAGTTTTAACAGGACATGCTATCGTGTCAACACCCCGTTGTATGACAAAGGGATTTACTGCAATGTGAAATCTTTGCCATCAGTGCGTGAAACGTCTAAGGACTTTGGCAAGTTAGGCAAAATTTTCTTTGACTTAGATTCATTGTGTGTCCTGGGTAAATGCCGAAGTTGAAGAAGAAGAAGAAGAAGAAGAAGAAGAAGTAGAAGTAGAAGTAATTGCGAAGTTGTCCCCCATGATTACCGGCGTCTCCGATGGCACGCTCCTTCCTAATGGGAAACACTCACTGAGGGCTCACCCACCTGTGAGATGGTCTCCTCCCAATCCATGGTGGATTGGGAGGTCTGCTCAGCACGTGTCAGGCGACGTAAGACTTCTCGGGGGACAGAAGTGGAGGCCTCCCCGGTTAGTCTTGCCAACAGATTTGAGGTGCTGTCTGTGGCAGAGGATGTTCCTGACACAGATGGTGTCACTTGTCCTGTACTCACCCCTCTGCCTTCAAGATCCGAGCACTCACAGAGGGTGGGTTTGTTAGTAGTACTGGCCTTTTGAATAGCCACTGGCTTGGAAGGTGGTAGGATTGTAGCAGTACCAGCAACCTCAGTCTGGATGGAGGCATCCGACCTTTGAGACTGGCCTTTGAACAACTGCAGCAAAAGATGTAACAAAGGAAGGAGGCTGCATGGCCTTAAAGATCTTTTTGGCCTCACCATAGGAAATTCGCTTTGTTGTTTTAATTTCCTGTATTTTCATTTCTTCCAAGTTCACACTGCAGTCCCTACTCCACACTAGGTGTTCACCAGAGCAGTTCCCACACTTTGGAGGTGATGATCAATCTACTCCATCATGTGCTGCCTTCTCAAATTTTCTGGAAGTGGCTTCTCACTTGCAACCTGGTATGCCCAAAGAGTTGGCACTTAAAGCAGTGTATCGGGTTCCAGACATAAGGCCTGCATTGACATACTCGTAGTTTCAGGCTATTGAAGGTGAGAATGAAAGATGATTACATTAAATCCCTATCCACCCTTTTAATCACATTCCGAACATCAACAATGCTGTCCTGAGCCCACTCACCTTTTAGTTCTTCGGTTGTCATTTCCACCAAATCCCTGCAAGCCTTTGCTGTAGTTCAGAGTGCCATGAAACTCAGACTCGAATTGATATTCGCAGAGGCATGTGGCTTTCTGCAAGTTACTGTTTGTGGCAAATTACTGGTTTACACCAACAGTTGCACAAGCATTTGACAGATTTTAAGTCACCAGCAATACCCTCCAGAACTTTCAGAGTTTAAATAGGTGACACTTTTGCAAAAGGTACCTTATTTCGTCTGATAATCAAAAACACATTCTGTGCTCTATAACTATGCCCAAATCTGTTTCAATGAGTTCCCAAATCAGAAGGGCTGGCTAACCAAGCCCTCGTTAGATTGGGTGTTACTGCCCACAGTGGTACACCCATCCTGCTGTGAGGGTGAAAATCGGAAGAAAGATTCATGCTGGTCCCATGAGCAGCTAGGGAAACAAATGTCTTCCTAAACATAGGACTGAATGCCTAGGTAAGCCTGATACAACTGAAGTTCATCAGTATCCCCGGAGGTTGCCCACTAGCAACTGTTCCGCCTCAACAGCTATGCATCCCATCAGCAAGCAGCACACTTTGAGATTGAGGTTTCTTTTTTATACAGGTATTTCCTTCCTCACGACCTGTGCGGTCAAGCCAAGATCCCTATTCCCTGGTACATACAACATTCCATTGGCACGTCACACAGTGGTTGCTGAAGTGTGTCCAGAGGTTACGGTGTCAAGAGGACTGGCGGCACTTACCAGCCCTCAGCTCAGGGATCCCAGGTTCACCAAGCCCGTATTCAGCAAATTAATGTTGACCCCTGAGGGGACATTATTAAAATTATTTTTGGTTGAACAAAACTAACATATAATTAACATGGATTCTTACAATTTATGTATTATCTGTTTCTAATGTGTTCAGAGTAACTTTCTAGGGTAGGCCATCATGTAAAGGTAACTATTGTGTATGAAAAAGAAAAGTATCAATAAACCAATGAAGAGAATAGCAGAGAAAACATCAAAAGTAATTTTTTCAATTACTTCTATTCAACAGATAAATTTTTCTTTGGCAAGAGAGAGCATAAATATTATTAAACTATAAAAACTTGACCAAACTGCTACTGTCACCAGTCCCTGCACTTACAATCTACTTTACCTTACACCAAGGAAGCGCGCGCGCGCGCACACACACACACACACACACACACACACACACACACGGGGACTAATTTACCCCTGTAACCATGCACCATGCAACAAGGCACCTTAGGCTGCTCGGCCACTCCACTGCAGGAAACGGAACTTTATACCTCATTTAATCTAGTCAAATATTACTCTACAGTGCATAGAACAAGTAAGAATAAATTATGTAATGTGTTCAAAACTCAGTATTAGTAGTTTAAAAAATGCTTCAATACTTACCAGGTAAATATTGGAAGCAGACTGTAATGAATAAAAAAGATTAACACAGTATGGGCTTCGTGATAGAGCCAATGCATTTCTTTCTGTAACAACTGCAACAAAAAAATTGTTAATTATGAAAAAAAATACAACAATATTTAAAATAAAAGCAAATCTATATTAATAAACTGTAATACTGCCATGTCTGTATATCAGATGATGATTTCATGTGGCATTTTTGGCTGTTAGACTCCAACTGCAATCGGTTCAACCTCCCTGGTGCAAGTCTTTACCTGACGCTATATGGGCGACTTGCGCGTCTATGATGATGAAATGATGAGGATGATGCAACACCCAGTCCCAGAGTGGAGAAAATTTTCAACCCGACCAGGGACCAAACTAAGGCTGCCTGCATGGCGATCTACCACACTGTCCACTGGACTACGGAGGCAAACTGTATGTCGGAATACACTAATCTTCAAAAATATTACATTAATATTCATGGGGTTTTCACAGTCAACTCTAAATAACTTGGGGAAGACGATAATTTTTGTGTGTGTGTCTGGGGGGGAGGGGGTGGTTTGTAAGTGCACAAAAATTACTGTGGTCATAAGTGCACATTACAAAATACAATGACTGTAAAGTTTTAGCAGAGGTACAGTTAAATTTCCTTTTCCATGCTAGTGTGGTGGATAAAAAAAATGAGAATACACAAACTTTGATGGAGCCATTTAAAAAACGTGCACTGCATCAGAAGGTGGCACAGGGTCAACAGTTGGAAACAGTGGCCACAAAGTGCGGCAGGATCGTCACCTAGTAAAAGTCGGTGGCTAATGTGACAGTGTCCTATGTGTAGGCAAGCTATAATGACCACCTTGTGGTGAGAGGGCCAGGTGGAAGTTGACCATGCAAAAGGAAAAGGTTTGATCTCCCACAGTTTGTTGCCTTGATGGGAAGATCAATGTGTATTCCACAGTGATACCACACGCCTGGAGACCAAGGCATGAAGGTCATCCGACACCTTACGGTGAATTGCGGAGTATGTATGTAGATGTAGAAATAGAGTGGGTGGCAAACCAAGGGAGGGAAATGGCAGCCTTTGCAGCAGCATCCTCAATCTTCGCAATCTCATTTCCCCACACTCCAACATGGCCAGGAACTCACAGTAACATCACCGGCGTCCCACTGATAGACGGTGGAGGCATTATCTGAATCTGCTGTACCATGGGATGGACTGGATATTGAACGCAGAGTCTCTGAAGAGCAAGTAATCTAAGCAGATGACACAGGATGTCTCTCTTATAAGATAGTGGTAATTCAGTAGCTTCAGTGTAGATAATTTCTACAGGACTGGTACAGAAGGTCCCACTGCCAAACAGATCCCTTGATGGTGAATTGTACTGAGACTAGTAAAGTAGATGATCATGCAGAGGAGTAGATGATACAGCCAGAGTCCATTTTCAAGTAGACAAGGAAGCGGTACAATCGGAGGAGATTAGACCGTTCCACACATACTATGAGAACAGTAAGTGAGTGGGTACACCGAGCTACCAAAGAGGCGATGTGGGAGGACCAACAAACTTTCCTGTCAAATGTGAGTCCCAAGAAGTTTTTTGTCTCAATGAATGGAAAAACCTCTGGTCCAAGATGGAGAGTTGGTGGGAAAAACATTGTGCCCCATCAGAAATTCATACAGACTGTCTTGTCTGCAGAAAAATGAAACCTATTGTTGATGCTCCACAAGTAGAGATGGTAAAAACACTGCTAAGGTTGCCACCTGAATAAGTATGTTGGTTGGGAGCTGCAGTAGATGGCAAATTCATCTACAAACAGAAAAGCCGAAATGCTTGGTGGGAGACAATCCATGACAGGATTGATAGCAATTGCAAAGAGAACAACAATCAGCACGGAGCCTTGTGTGACACCGTTCTCTTGAATGAAAGTGTTGGACAGGGTTGAACCTACATGCACTTTAAATACGCGGTCTTTAAAACATTGCTTAATTCCCCAAGCATGCAAAGTATGGACGATGCCCGCCCTCCAACAGGTGTTCTACATCTTTTCCAAATCAAAAACCACAGCCACTGTTTGACGCTTCTGTAAAAAATTGTTCAGAATGTGAGTTGACAGGATGATGAGATGATCGACAGCAGAGCGTTGCTTACAAAATCCACACTGTACGTTTGTGAAGAGGTTCCTAGATTCGAGCCACCATACCAGCTCACCATTAATCACACATTCCATCACCTTGCAGATGCAACTGATGAGGGAAATTGAACAGTAGCTGGAAGTGAGGTGGTGTTCTTGCCAGGATTAGGTATAGGAAGGACTTTGGCTTCACGCCACTGTCTAGGTAACATACCATCCCTACAGACATGGTTATGTCCAAAGAAGGAAATGCAAGCCCTGTGGAGACAGGTGGTGTAATATCTGTATATGAATGCTGTCTGGTCCTTGAGAGAAGGACTGTGACGAAGAGAGTGCATGTTGAAGCTCCCTCATGGTAAATTCGGCATTATAGCATTCAATGTTTTCTGAGGACAAAGAGTGTGTCCTCTTTTTCTGCTGCCCAATTTCTAGGGAGGCTATTGGGATGGTAGTTCATGGAGCTAGAAATCTCTGATAAGTACAGGTCCATGGTGTTGGAGATGGCAATGGGGTCTACAATGTCATCGTTTGCAACAGTGAGGCCAGAGATTTCGAAATGAGCCGAAGTCCCAGAAACAAGACAGAGGTTGCCCCAAACACCGGAAGAGGGAGTGAAATTGTTGAATGACTTTATGAATTACAGCCGGCTATATTGTTTGCTATCACTAATGACTGCTCACACAATCGTTTTTACTTAATGCAATTCTTCCGGGTGGCATGTCATTTGAAAATGTGGAGAGTGCCTCTGAGCTCCGATTGCCTCGCGGCACGTCTCATTCCATCAGGAAACAGAGGTACATTGTGGTGAGGAGAAGGTGCGAGGGATGGAAAATTCGACAGCAGAGAGGATCGCGTTAGTGAGATTATCAACCTTGTCGTCAATACTGGGAAAATGATGGCCCCTGAAGGTTGGTAAGGAGAAGAAGAGCTGCCAGTTGTGTGGATATACTAATGGGATGGACGTTGTTGTTGTTGTTGTAGCTTTAGGGCGCTCAACATCGTGGTCGACAGCGACCATATTAGGAAGAGATGAGTCTAATACTGCTAAATGGTGCAGGAGACAGGCAAAGAAAGAGACAATACGAAAGGACGTACGCCCTTCCTCCTACATCATATGTATAATAAAGAAAGGTTCAGTGACACTAATAAGACAGAAGACAAAACAGACAAATGGGGGACAAGGCTAAAAAGACAGTGGGCTAAACATAGAGGGATGGACCGAACGATCCTATCTTCCTCTATCTATATTTTAAAACTGTCTACCTAAGATCTTTGGTAGGAGATCGGCCAAAACACAAAATCATGAATCGCATGCCACTGTCATGTCACTATCACCTAAAATGGAACGGAGGTCATCAGACACACTGGCTTGTACCCTCGCAGCTTCATAGGAAACACAAGTAGTTAAAATACGCTGAACAGTTATCAGCACACAACAAGCATCACAAGTAGGGGGCTCCTCGCCACAAAGAAGGAATCTATGCATCAGTGGGCAGTGTCCTATTCGAAGTCTTGTTAAGCAGACTTCAGCACACCTGACAGGCTGTACGGATGTACACCAGGGCCTAACTGTGTCTTTTATTGACCGCAACTTATTATCCATGACGGGAAACCATTCTTGGTCCCAGAGGCGCATGACAGAGCTCTTAAGAAATGACAGCGAGGCACGAAGAGGGAGAGGACAATCAGCTACGTTCGGAAGCCGACAGGCTCCTTGGCCGCGGTATCGGCCAACTCGTTTCCACAGATACCCACATAGCCAGGTACCCAGCAAAAGGAAACCACCTTTCCTTGCCATTGCAACTGCAAAAGGAAATCTTGGATATTCTGGACGGTCTTACGTGCTGGATACAGATGCTGAACGGTCTGCAGAGCACTGAGTGAATTGGAGCAAAGCAGAAAGTATGACGTTTCATATGCTCCACTGCTTTCAAAACAGCATAAAGTTCTGCGTCAAACACAGTGAACTGACAAGGCAGATGCTATCTGAGGATTCTGGTAGAGAACACTACAGAGCACCCAACAGTATCCCCCTTTTTCGACCCACCTGTATAAATAACATTAAATGAATGATGGCTGTTTAAAATGGCACGAAACTTGTCCTTAAAACATAATCTGGAGTGAATGGTTTGTTGCACTCAGCCAAGTCTAAAATGAGGTTGGGCTTCACTAACAGCCAGGGTGGCGCTTTGCACCAACCCTGACGCTGTATGTTGATCGGAGGCACACCGAGATCCAGTAAATGCTGCTGAGCTCTGATGCCAAATGGTGGTGGTGGGTGGTGGTGGACATGAGGGACCAAACAACGAGGTCATCAGTCCCTTCAACCTCAAATTGAATACGCCATGGAACTCGACAAAAAATAGGTGAAAGCCAAAAGACCATTACACTAGGAAGTAAAATCGACTCTTCAACAAGACTAAGACCAACCCAGGGCAGCAAATGCTACAGTGTCCGAACCCACAGCTCTGGAAGCGACCTCCAGCATAACCACAAGGTACTAATGGCACAGTGGTCAACGTATCATAGCTCCAGAGCAGGGAGAAATAAAACTACATTAAAATGTAAAAGAGTGGGGGGGGGGGCTGATGGGGATAAGGCTCTAAACCCCACAATCAGCCAAGAATCACAAACCCACTCACCCCGAACAAGCGAGTCCTAGAGCTGACAATAAAATCTACTTTCACGGAGGAAGGCAAGGACACGATCAACCATCCGTGGGTCATCCGCCAAAACTGAAGGCAATGCAGGCGGTAGGCCATAGTCGCCACGGAGTGTGGAATGGAGAGGACATTCAGTCAGAATATGAGACACGGATTGTACGGCTCCACAATCACAATGTGGTGGATTGTCATTTCGTAAAAGAAATCCATGGGTCAGCCTGCAGTGTCCAAGACGGAGGCGACAGAGGACAATTGATTCTCTCCGGGAAGGGCGTAAAGATGAACTCCAAGCTGCAGTCGTATCCTTGATGGTGCGGAGTTTATTGGAAGGGGCAGTAGCTTTCCAACTGCTATCCCATGAGGAGTGAAGCAAAGATCTGATCTGCACCCGCAGATCCGCACCCGGAATTTGAAAGGGAGACGGGCAGAGAGTAATTGCCGATCTAGCCAACTGGTCAGCTACTTCATTCCCTGTAATACCAACATGGCTTGGCACCCAGAGAAAGGTAACTGAGCAGGCAGCACGATGAAGGTCAGCAAGGAGTTCATGGATGGAAATAACTAAAGGATGGGAGGGGAAACAACGATCAATGGCCTGCAGACTGCTCATGGAGTCAGCACAGATTAAACCACGTTCCACGGCAGAACGTTTAATAAAACAGAGGGTTCTATAAATCGCCATCAGCTCTGCCGTAAACACACTGCATGCCTCTGGCAGAGAATGGCATTCCGCCCCAACAGGAGACGTAAAAGCATATCCGGAGTGGCCCGCTGTTTTTGAGCCATCAGTGTAGAAGATAGAGGCTCCCTGAAACTCTTCTAGTACTGGGCGCACCAAACGCCGAAAGACCATGGGGGAAATTAAAGCTTTTGGGCCCTGGAAGAGATCCGTCCGAATTAGTGGTCGCGGCACCATCCACGGAGGTGTGCGTGCAGTTATGCAGATCGAAGAAGACTGCTACCAGATGATGTCTTTTACAGAAGGCCTGTCTGATCGCAGTCTCCAGTCGAAGTAAATGGTCAATAGGGGATCGTCCCTCCCGGAACCCACACTGGTAAGGTGAGAGAAGTCCCCGGGATTCAAGAACCCAGCATAATCTGCGGGCTACCATCCGCTCAAGTAGTTTACAGGGGACACTTGTCAGGCTTATTGGTCGATAACTGTCCAGCGCCGACGGGTCCTTGCCAGGCTTGAGGGCAGGGACCACAATACTCTCCCTCCACTGGGAGGGGAACACCCCTTGAAGCCAAATACGGTTAAAAACTTTTAGGAGAAATTGTCGTTGTGAGGGGTTAAGGTGTTTCAGCAATTGATTATGGATATCATCAGGGCCAGGTGCTGAATCACGAGAAGAGGAGAGGAGAGGGCCAGCGACAGCTCCCAGTCAGTAAAAGGTTCGTTATATGGTTCCACCTGGTGAGAAGTAAAGCCTAATTTGAAGGTTTCGGCCTGGTGTTTCTGAAGGAGAAAGGTCGCCGGATATGAAGTTGTCGCCGAGACATTGGCGAAGTGAGTTGCAAGATGTTCTGCAACAACAGATGGCTCCGTGCAGACCCCATCAGGCAGGGCAAGACCAGGGACGGAAGACGGCCGCCAGCTACCTTGGATAGATCGGAGCATAGCCCACACTCTTGTCAAAGGGACAGAAGAACCCAACGAGGAGACAAAATGCTCCCAGCATGTCCGCTTACTTTGTTTGATTAAGTAACGAGCTCTGGCACGCAGACGTTTGAAATTTATTAGACCAGCGAGCGATGGGTGGCGCTTAAGATGTTGCAAGGCCCTTCGGCGCTCGCGAATGGCTGCGGCAACAGTTGCATTCCACCAAGGGACAGGCCGGCGAGAAGGAGGGCCTGTCGACCGGGGAACAGCGGCGGTGGCAGCTTGGGTGATCATGTTGGTCATTTGGCTTATAATATCATCTATACAGCCTGAGGGGGAAGATGGGAACACAACCTGGGATGTATATAGCGGCCAATTAGCACGACGGAATACCCAGCGGGGTACCCTGGCTCGTGGTAGGCGTGAGGGAAGTGAAAGGATCAACGGAAAGTGGTTACTATCGCAGAGGTCGTCATACGCCGACCAGTGAAATAAAGGAAGGAGAGAAGGAGAAGTGAGAGAGAGGTCTATGGCAGAAAAGGTGCCGTGAGCGGCACTAAAATGAGTTGGGGAACCATCGTTGAGAAGGCTCAGATTGTGGTCAGCAAGAAACTGGTCTATGAGGCGGCCCCGGCTAGATGTATAAGCACTGCCCCACAAAGGATGGTGGGCATTGAAGTCCCCAAGGATGAGGTAAGGAGGGGGGAGTTGCTGAAGGAGGGCCACTAGGGACGTGAGAGTAGGTGGCCTGTCAGGTGGAAGGTAGAGGTTGCAAATGGTGAATGGAGTGTCCAAGTGAACCCGGACAGCAACCACTTCCAATGGAGTTTGGAGAGGAATCCAGGTACTGACAATATCTGTCCGGACCAAAGTACAAACCCCACCAGACGCCTGGAGGGGACCAACCCACGGAGGGTCGGTGAATGTGCATCCATAAACCTCAATTACTGCAGGACGACAGGCCGCAGAAGAGAGAGATTAGCTGTTTAATCTCCAAGAGGTGACGGTAGTAACCATTACAGTTCCATTGGATGATCACATCACGAGGATCTAGGCGGGAAGCGAATGGCATAACGTCTGTCACGCTGCTTTGTCAGCGTCCGTCACCAAAGAAGAAGGGACAACATCCATAAATAGCTGATCAGCCTCGGGCTCAATGGGATGAGCGAGTTGCGAAAGCACAGTCGGCACCTCCGGTGGTACCGGAGGGGCTTTATCTTGTAACTTTGGTTTCTTCTTCTTCTTCTTCTTCTTCTTCTTCTCCTTCTCTTTCTCTTTCTCCTTCTCCTTCTCCTTCTCTCGTGTGGGACGGGCAGGACCCACCCCAGAGAGAGGACTTTGGTCAGTTAGGTCTGGTACTGACGAGGATCGGGCGACCTTTGAACTCACTGACTGGGAGTCCGATGGCCGGCTGGAGGTCGAAGATCTCCGATCTGGGGAACGCCGGGACGGAAGGCCCTGAGTTAGGGCACTGTCACCGGCAGGCGACGGAGAAGGGGTGCACTTCTCCGGCTGGGAAGGGGTGGGACACAAAGGGAGGGCTACAGGAGCTACAGGAGAGGGAGATGTGAGGGAGGGGTGTGGACGGGGTGTAGGGGGGAGATGGGAGTGGGAAGGGGAGGGTGAAAGGCTAGACAATAACGTCGTAGCGAAGGTCGTCGCCATTTGCACGGGATGCAGACGTTCATATTTGCTGCGGGCCTCAGGGTACGTCAAACGCTCCAGGGATTTGTACTCTTGTATCTTCTTTTCTTTTTTGAACATAGGGCAATCTGGCGACCGTGAAGAGTGGTGTTGTTGACAGTTGACGCACACCGGCGGAGGAACACAGGGGCTCCCCTCATGTAGTGGGCGTCCACAATCACCGCATACTGGGACTGCTGTACAGCGAGAGGACATATGACCAAACCTCATACATCGAAAACACCGCATGGGAGGTGGAATGTAGGGCTTCACTTCACATCGATATATAATGATCTTGACCTTCTCTGGGAGTGTGTCCCCCTCGAAGGCCAAGATAAAGGCCCCAGTATCGACGCGGTTATCTTTAGGTCCCCTCTGAACGCGGCGAACAAAATGTACACCACGCCGCTCGAGATAGGCCCTAAGCTCCTCATCAGTTTGAAGGAGGTGGTCCCGGTGGAATATCACACCCTGTACCATATTCAAGGATTTGTGCGGGACAATTGTGACTGGAATGTCGCCAAGGGTGTTGCAGGCAAGCAAAGCTTCAGACTGGGCTTCCGAGACTGTTTTAATGAGTAATGAACCAGATCTAAGCTTACCCATAGATTCCACTTCACCAAACTTGTCCTCTATGGTCTCGACAAAGAACAGAGGTTTGGTGGAAGTGAAAGTCCCTCCATCAGTCCTTGAGCAAACGAGATAGCGAGGAAAGGGTTTTGCTCCTAACCGGCGAGCCTGGCCTTCCTCCCAAGGGGTAGCAAGGGAGGGAAACATCCTCTTATCCGCAGTAACAGCATTAAACGATCTCTTCCTGTCTTGAGAGACGGCCGATGCACGACCATTTTGGAGTCTAACTCTTTTCATAGTGCTAGACGTCCGCCCTGGTGTCACCCACTCCGAAACCGGGGCTCTCTCCATGGGCGCCACCCAGCCTCAGCAAAGGCCACCTGGCACGATGGCCATTGCCGGGAGTTCTGATACCCCCGAGGACAGGCATCAACTCCTTAGCTTGCATGGAGAGGTCGCAGCTCAGACACCAGTAGTGTGATCCCTGTGGTGTCAGGGGGCTCAGCCAAAGGGTACATAACAGCCCCCCCACACGGACTGGCTACACGTGCTGGGGACCTAGCGGGGGATGGGGGCTACAGCGAGGAAAGGAAGTGGAAAGGAAAGGATAGGACCCGCGCTGTAGGGGCTAGGTCGGGAGTTCTTCCCCAATTGGCTCACACATTATCGGACAATTTTGGTATGGAAGGTCAAACCCCGAGGAGGACCAAACTGGGCCAAAAACCGGTGTACACAGCAGACAAAACCAAAGTGCAGGACAATCGGTACCATGGGATAGCCAAGCCGTCATCCAGAGTACCACCGAGAGACGGGGTTGGAGAGGGTGGGAAGGAGGAATTGGGATGGGAAGGAGGGGGAACTAGGAGGGGTAATGCAGCCTGGGGAAAGCAGGAAAAAAGGCTGCAATGGCTCGGGGACCCGTGCGCGCCACACACGTACCCACAAAAGAGCTGTGGGCCCCCTGGGGGGGTGCCAAATGGTTTCGACCCTCGTTGTCGTGTGTTGTAGAGTCGCTTCAAGGGGGCCGGGATGTCAATAGCCACAGAAAAAGCTGGAGACGACGGAAATGACCGGATCTTTAAGGCGTGTTTAGCAATAAGGAAATGCCACTGGACATATAATGGCAGCTCTCCTGCCTCGGCGCACAGGCTAGGTATGGGGCTTGTCCTATAGGCTCCCGTAGCCAAACTGATACCCTCGTGGTGCACAGAATCCAACATCTTCAGAGACGTTGGGGATGCCGAGCCATAGACTACACAACCGTAGTCGAGACGGGAGCGCACAAAACTCTTATAAAATTGCAGCAAGCAGGATCTGTCTGCACCCCAATTTTTCCCGTTCAAGCTCTTCATGATGTCCAGTGCTTTCAGGGCTTTTATCTTGAGCTCCTTGAGGTGGGGTAGCCAAGTAAGTTTATCATCAAATAAGAGACCCAGGAACCACATCGTCTCCTGAAATCCTGAAAATGTAAAACAGTATCCCTCACCAGTAGCGGGGGGGGGGGGGGGTAAAAAGTCAAAGACCACAATTAAAATCAACGCATACGGTTTTCTCAGGGGAGAAGTTAAAACCTGTTCGAGCAGACCAGTCTTCTAGTCTTTTAAGTGTCAACTGTAACTGGCGTGAAGCACATGCGGGACTAGAAGAAGAGCAGAAAACAGCAAACTCATCCACATACAAAGAGCAATTCACAGGATTCCTTACCGTAGACGTTATACCGTTGACCGCAATTGCGAACAAAGTGACACTTAAAACAGTCCCTGCGGAATTCCATGAATCTGAGGAAATTTATTGGAAAAAGCATTCCTAACTCTGTATCTAAAGCAACGGTCAGCAAGGAAGGAAAGCAGAAAAGTGGGAAGGCGTCCCCGAAAACCCCATTCATGCAAATGACTTACGATAGTGTGTCGCCACGTAGTGGCATACGCCTTGTGAATGTCGAAAAAGATTGATATTAGGTGCTGCTTTCGGAGGAACGCCTCCTGTATAGCCGCTTCCAAGTAGGTGAGGTTATCAAGAGTGGACCGATACCTGCGAAACCCACATTGGAAGCGAACTAAGGAGGTTCCGAGATTTGAGAGTCCAAAGAAGTCTTGAGTTGATCATGCGTTCCAGAGTCTTACCGACACAGCTGGCTAAAGCGACACTACGATAGCTATCAAGAAGAATGCGGTCCTTCCCCGGTTTAAGAATGGGTATCATTATGGATTCCCTCCAGGGGATAGGATATACCCTTTCTGTCCATAACTGATTTAAAAAATTAAGAACATTCTTAGACTCTAAATTAAGATGCTGTAGCATGCCATAGTGTATCGTGTCGGGTCCTGGGGCCATATCGCGAGCAGAAGCTAATGCCATGTACAGCTCCCACATAGAAAATAAAGCGTTATAAGCCTCATCATTAGAAGAGGCGAAATCAAGGCGTCTCCTCTCCTGAACTGTGCGGTAGGCGTGGAAACCTGGAACTGGACTCTGGGACAATGTTATCTTATAAAAGTGCTTTGCCATCGTCTGAGCAATCTCGACTGGTTCAACTTTAAGGATTATGGCAGCCAACGGGCACGAACTCCTTTTCCCAGATATTTTCCTTACGGAATCCCATACTGCAGTGGCTGAAGTGGAACGATTAATGGGCGTCAGAAATTCGTACCATGAACATTTTTTACTCTCCTGCAATATTAGTCGGGCTCTTGCCCTCGCTTGCCGAAAGGCTGCAAGATTCTCTGCCGATGGAGAGCGCTTGAATCTATGCAGCGCTGAGCGCTGGACGCGTATGGCACGCCAACACTCATCGTTCCACCAGGGAACTGGTGACCTCCTGCTGTGATATGACGATTTAGGAATAGATGCGTCTGCAGCTGAGTGTATCACAGCTGTTATGTGATCCACCCAGTCATGAATATTGTCCCGATGCTCAAGAACAGCTAGTCGGCTATAAAGAACCCAATCTGCCTTACTGAGCAACCACTTGGTTGGGTAACTCTCAGGTGGCAATTACTGTAGAAGGTGAACAGTGATAGGAAAGTGGTCTCTGGAGTGAAGGTCATCTGCCACCTCCCACTGAACGGAATCTGCAAGAACAGGAGAACAGACTGTCAGGCCAATGGCTGAAAAGGACCCTGTTGCTGCACAAAAATGTGTCATCGCACCCGTATTCAGGAGACAGGAAGAGCCTGAATGGAGTACCCGTTCAACTACTCGGCCCCTGGGACAGGTAGACACACTACCCCAAAGAGTGTTATGGGCATTGAAATCTCCCAGGAGCAAAAACGGCCAGGGAAGTTGATCGACTATTGCTAAATGGGCATCTTCGTCCAACGGCCTATGTGGCGGGAGATAGAGAGAGCAAAGCGTTAACTGAAACGACACAAAATGCACTGTGACAGCAACTGCTTGTACGGTGGTAGTGAGGGGTACATGTGAAGAGTGAAGTGTGTCTTTGACAAACACCACCACTCCTCCCTGAGCCCTATCGCCACCGAGGTCATCAGTACGATATAAGTGATAGCCCCGGAAAACAGGGCGATCAGTTTCATTAAAACGTGTTTCCTGGAGGCACAGACACACAGGCCCGGCCCATGTGAGGACTTTTAATTCGTGTAGATGGATTCTGAAGCCATTTAAATTCCACTGCAGTATGTCTATTACCTTTTAATAAGTATTGGCTTTACCGTCCCTTTACTCCTTGTTGGGGAGCCCGGAGTCCCTGGCAGTGGGCCAGGGGGACTTGGTGGATCCCCGAGAAGGACCACCGCCATTGCAAGATCATCAGCAGCAGCCGTGGCCGCTGATTCACCTGCTGGATGTTTCATCACTAAATCGTCAGCAACTGTAGCAGCGGCAACAGTGGCTGCTGCTTTGTTTGCTGGCTGTTTTGGTGCTAACTCTTTTACAGCGGTGGAGACTGCTGATTTTATTGCTGGCTGGTGAAGTTCCACTTCACCAGATTTAACCTTTGGCCTTGAGGCATGTTTGTCTTTGCTGGTCAATAAACCTGAAAGTTCTTCTTGCGGTGCACTGGTCAGTGCTGGGGGAACAGTTGTTGGGGGTAACGGCAGGGCGACATCACTCTGAGATGTTTGGGTGGCTGAGTCCCTGGCAGGCGCAGGGATAACTGGATCCGGCTTTTGGCACATGCAACAACAGGAACAGGTGTCGGTAGCAGTGGTTGCTACTACTGTTTGAGTTGACACACTAACTTTGGTTGCTTGCTGTTTCATCACTGAAGCAAATGACATAACGAATGATGGAGGTTGCATGGCTTTAAACTGCTTCTTTGCCTCGGCATAAGGCACACGACATGTTACTTTTACTTCCTGAATTTTTTTCTCGTCCTTGTAGGTGGGGAAATCTCTACTCCAAACCGGATGCGAGTTGGAACAATTAACACATACCGGTAAAGAGGTGCAGTCCACACCTGTCTCACGAGCTGACTGACCACAGTTCCCACATGTAGCACGACCATTGCATGCAACCATAGTATGATCAAACCGTTGGCACTTGAAGCACCACAAGGGGTTTGGATAAAAGGGACGAACTTTTAGACGTAAGAATCCAGCCTTAATATGACTGGGCAGAGCCTGTGAATTAAACGTTAAGATGAAGGTAGAGGTCTTCTCAAGGTTTCCACTCACTCTCTTCATAACAGTTTGTACTTCCGTGACGCCTTCACTAGCCCATTCCTGTTGGAGATCACTGACATCTTCATTCACGAGATCTTCACTTGATACAACCCCGCGACAGGAATTTAACGTTTTATGCAGCTCTGCAATAACTGGATATTCACCTAGAGATTTCGCTTGAAGTTTCTGTACTTGACCAGAGGTTGCAGTTCCTATCAGCAGCATACCATTACGAAGCCTCTTTATGGACTTCAAACCACTCGTAATCCCATCAATTGCCTTCTGAATGTAGAATGGGGACACCTTCACAAAGGAACCCTCCACTTGTCTTATTACAACAAAAACATTTTGACACGTTTGTGCCTTGTTCCTCTGACTAAATCTAAGATTTTGAGGAGCGCCCTCGGGGGAGCTGCCCTCACAACTTCGCTTGTTCGGATGGGAAGGAATGTTCACCAGTGGCCCATCCGATCCTGTGGGAGCATCAGAAAAATATTGAAATGACTCCATGGGCGTCCCACGAGTAGCTAGGGAAACATTGTCGACCAAGGCAGAGCCCCGCATGCCTGGTCAAGCCTTATACGTCTGAGGTGCGGCAGATTTCTCAGAGGTCGCCCACTTACGACCGTTCTGCCTCAACAGCCATGCATCCCCTTGGTGCGAAGCTCACCTTAGGATTTAGGGTTTTTTTAGAGAGGTTTTACCATCTACGCAACCCAGGCGGTAAAGCCAAGATCCCCGGTCTCCGGACAACCGACATTCCACCACTGCGCCACGTGGTGGTCGTTTAAGCCTACCCTGAGGTTACGTTGACAGAGGACTGTTGGCGCGTATCAGTCCCAGCTCGGGGACCCCGGGTTCGCCAAGCCCGTACTCAACAACTGAATGTTGAGCCCCTTGAGGGGATGGAATGGATGTCAGCAGATGAATGACATACAGGAAAAGATCACTGGAGTGTGTATCTGCAAGGATAGACCGCTCAAGCTGACAAGCAAGCTCAGTGGTACAGATCAAGAGGTCTAAATGGAAGAGGGTACCTGTGGAGTCTGATGGAAATGTTGATGCACGAGTATATTGAGACAGATGAGTTTGAGATGATTGAAGATATCCACCAAAAGAGAGCCCCTCTGGCAAGGGGTGTGGAGAGCCCCAGAGGGGGTGGTGGTCACTGAAGTCACCGACAGCAAAAATAGAGGATGAAGTTGCTCTGTAAGATGTAGTAGATCTGCTCAGGCGATGACTGAAGTTGGTGTGTAGATACTGCAGAGTGAGTAGATGAAGCCAAGAATGGACAGTCTGACAGCTACATCTTGAAGCCAAGTATCCAAGGAAATGACATGGCTATGGATGTTACCTCCGATAAAGCATCATGTGCCTCCTGAGTGCTGAAATTCCTGCTACAGGAGGAGGTCAAATCAGACTGAGGTGAAGTGTGGGAAATGTAAGGTATCATGAGGGTTTACTTTGTTTCCTGCAGGCAGTTAATTATGGGGGACTAAGTTCGCAGAAGAAGCTGCAGTTCTGCTTTTTCTTCTCCCTTTGAGTTTGAGAGTAGTAGTCAGGAAGAGTGCAGGTTGAGGTGACATCGAAGTCAGAGAGAGAACTAGTGGCCTTTAGGCCCTGAGTGTATGGTTCTCAATTGTGGCTGCCTGTCATTGCTCTTCTTCTTAAGAGTGCTGGGAAGAGAAGTTTCCTGAGGAAGTCCCATTGCCAGCGGGTGCCAGATGCTCTCTTCTTTGGCTGAGGAGGGAGTGGTGGGGGAGTAGGGATAGGGGGAGCAGGAACGGGGGTAGTTAATGTATTAAAATTATCTCAGATTCCAATTTTTACAGTCCTACTCCCATTTCTTTATGTAATCCTACTCTGTTCTACTATACTACACAATGTAGTTATGCAGTATACCACCACATCCCCCTCCTCCCTTACATTTCACTCCCACCCCTGGCCTTACAATCTGATGTCTATGCGTGGTTCCTCAAACTTTCCTTGGTTGCTTCCTCTTTGTGCATGTTCCTTACCTCTATCCCCCCCCCCAATCCCACCACCACCACCTCACTCAGTCATCAACTACTTTCTACCACTCTGACCCTCTTCCGTCCCATAAATATTTGGATACATATGCCAGTTGTAATTTCTGGTAACTATTCCCTCCTCTCCTAGCACCCCCCCCTCCACACCTCATATTAAAGATAGGTTATTTTATGCCTCCGCTTTGTTAAACTGAACTATGCAATAGTCACTACCATTATGATAGTGACTTGTTTATTTCTAGAAAACCAGCCACCACTTACTCTTATTGTGTCCTAAAGCAACATGATCTGCTCTACATGATTGTCCTCTTTGGTATATTTCTAGCAAGCTGGCTGTTTAACTCTCTTTAGTTGTCTGACTAGATGTACCAATTGTAACACTAGGTCAATATTACTGTAACCATTCACATTTCTTCGCACATTAGTTCACGCATCTTAAAACTTATAACCCACAACCTTAACTTATTTGTTGTATGTGAATCAGTTCTCAATCTATTCCCATTAATATTTGAAGCCATAGACACTATGACAAATTCTTTACATTTACAGATGCCCCTACGGTGACATCTAAGCATCCTACTACTGTGTAAGCTGCTACTTCCAAAATATTTCACCTATGGTGCCACTCATCATTGTACTTCTTACACTACAAAATATTAATCTGTTAAGCGACTGTTTTATCAGTCACCTGCTGCCCTCTTCACGCTTTTCTTTTCAACACATCGAATATTACTGTTTTTCCCATAGCCTTTTTTCCTTGTTTATTTTTCCTCTTTCACTATGAGGCTCATCCATAGATACTTTGTTAGCAGCTGATTGTTATTCACTGCGTAATCTCTGCACTTAGTGTTGATTCTCCTACTAGTATGTACATTCATTAAGCAACTATACTAAAATGTAAGTGTTAATTTTATCCCATCATATGAACATATCTTTTATTACAATCTATTTGGTTCCAAAGTGCTTCAAATTTCTGTAACCGACTTTTGTACATTTTATAGCCTTTACTGTTTACCAATGCACTTGTTTGTCTTAATAGAGACCGGTTGTCCAAAATAAATAATCACAACTGGTTGCTGAATTTTATTAGTTTATTAATACACATGGTTGCAAAATTTTAACACAAATTATTAACAGAAGAATGGAAAATCTGGTAGAAGTTTACCTCGTCGAAGATCAGTTTAGATTTAGAAGAAGTGTAGGAACAAAGGAGGCAATACTCTGTTTACAACTTATCTTAGAAGACAGATTAATGAAGGCAAACCCACTTTTCTAGCTTTTGTGAATTTGGAGAAAAACTTTTGATACTTGATTGGATTAAACATCAGTTATTAGAGTCAAAGGGGGCGAAATAGAAGCATTGGTTGGGAAGGGAGTAAGACAGGGTGGTAGCATTTTCTAGTGTTATTAAATCCGTACATTGAGCAAGGAAAGCAAGGAGGGATTCAGATAAGAAATTAAAGTTCAGCATGAAGAAATAAAAGCATTGCATTTTGCCGATGACTTTGTAATTCTGTCAGACAGAGAAAGACCTGGAAGAGCAGTTGAACTGATTGGACTGTGTGCTGAAAGGAGAATGTAAGATGAATATTCAACAATGCAGTCTAAGACAATCAGGCAATGCTGAAGGAATAAGATTAAGTAAAAAAACAATGAAGGTCTCAAATCAGTTTTGTTACTTGGGTGGTAAAATAACATATGTTGGTTGCAGTACAGAGCAGAATAGCAATGGGGGGAAAGCAAATTTTCAACATCCCTACCTCAGCCAATGTATCATGGTTCTACCCAACATGGGGTTATGGGCATTGAAGTCACAAAAGATTAAGAAAGGTGGGAAACTTGAGAAACCTGTGCAGCCAAACGTTTTGAGGTACTTCACCATATAGAGTAAAGTAGACGTTGCCAACAGTGATATCCGTCACAAAAATGCTTCTGCATATATTTGTATTCGAGAATGCTAATAAATTCTCAAATATCGCCATGTGAAAAATTGGAAGTATGAAAATTGTGCAGTTTCATTACGTATATAATGAATGCCAGGTAAAGGCTTGATGAAAAAGTTTATTATGGTGAATGAAATTAGGTCAAAAATTTCTGCTTCCTATAAAGTTCCAGCTCTGCCTGGAGCTTAAAATTGTACAGAATTCAGATAACCTTTATTACATAATAAACAAACTCCCTTGCATGTATTCTTATGCTTATTATGTACACATATCACAAAAAAACTAAGAAAATGCAAGGGTGATCCAGTAAGCAAATTTTACAATTTAAACATTATTTTCCACATTTTATGTTTTCCTGTATTTTACACCATTTTCATTAAGTCCCTTGAAAAGTGTAAAAAAAGGGGCTCTACTGTACATACCTTTAAGAGTTGCCTTTACATTCAAAGTGTTTAATTTTGACCAAGGAAAAGAACATTGATACTGAATGACTGATTGTTTATGAGGCTTAGTTCTTGTTGAATTGGAGTTATTGTGATTACAAATCAGTTTACTCGAATCTGAATTCTTCTGCATTAACAAATTATTCTTCTACATGCCACAAACATTACTCTGGCCTTCTTCCACACAAACTATGGAATTAACTTTTAATCTGGGTGGACCGTATGTTATTGTTATTTTTCACCAAACTATCATTTCACGATTCAGCTGCTCGCTGACTCCCCTGATACTACACTCAAACTGACTGCCCGCTGCCAGGGCACAAACTGAGTCCGAGCTCATTGCTAATAACTAAGATTTCTTTACAGCATTGTCCCAAAGCTGTGAACAATGCAGTCAATAAGACTTACTACCAGAATATCTGATACACAGATCAAGAAAGCTCTTTCTTACACATTACTTAACAGCAGTGGTTACCAAAGATTGCTATCTCATATTGATAGCCATAAATAAATCTATCTCTCCCCTAATTGACCTCACATGTGACAATAGTATACCCTCACCATCTACATGTCAAGAAGAGTTGTTGTCACCTAACGTCCATTTCATCTAACAAAATTACAAACATTTGGAAGACAAATGTTAATTTAATGTTATTCCTTTAAAATGTAAATACATTTAGAAAGATGCTGAGAGACATGAAATTTTTAGTGGTATCATACTTTGATGTACATTAAAAATACAGATTTCATATTTTGTCAATAATGAAGGATAGATAACAGCAAAGAGGCTCGTTGAGCTGCTGAAAAGCCACGAAAAGTATACAACCACACAAATTTTCAGCCATGGCCTTCATCAGAAAAAGGAAAACACACACACACACACACACACACACACACACACACACACACACACACACACACACACCACCAGCTCAGTTTTTATACTATATGACTTGCTTTCACAGGTTGCTCTGCTAAAATCTTATGGCCCTCCCCAGAACCTCTCCCCCAAATCCATCTTCCTCCTCACTCTAATAACACCCCACACATATACCTTTTACAGGCTTTCAAAAATTCCGGATGCCCAATTTTGACTGGTTACTGTGCTCGCACTTTCAACCCTTGTTGGCCAGCACCTTCAACCAACTATTCGAAACCTAGCCTCCCACATCCAAGATACTAAACACTTCCGTCACCGACTCTCCACCATCCCCACCCCTTTACTTCCTGGATCCTTACTTAAAACTGTTGATGTCATTTCATTATAAATCAATATCCCATATGCCCATGGTCAAGCTGCTCTTGAACACTACCTTTCTCAGTGTCTTTCAAACGCCGAGCCCAATACTTAAATCCTTATAACCCTTACCAATTACATCCTAACAAGCAATTACTTTCCCTTTGAAGGAAAAGTATACAATCAAATCCATGGCACAGCCATGGGCACCTGTATGGCACTCTCCTATGCCAACCTATTCTTGGGCCATCTAGAGGAAACTCACCTAGCCTCCCAAACCCCTGGTCTGATTCATGTTCATTGACGATATTTTCATGATTTGAAATCAGGGCTAGACACCCTATCCTTCACAACCTCAACTCCTCCACCATCAGTTTCACTTGGTCCTCCTCAAACCGGCATGTCACCTTCCTGGATGTTAACCTCCACCTCACTGAAAGCTCCATTTACACCATCTACATTAAACTACCTGCACTTTGTCAGCTACCATCCATTCCTCATAAAAAACATCCCACCCGCCGAAAACTAATTTGCAATGATGAGAAGTCCCTTACCCAAGAAGACAAAGGTTTCACTAAGGTCTTCATAGACAGACATTACCCTCCTGACCTTATTTGCATGCCATATCCTCCCTCCAACCCCAATAATCAGACACAAAGTGTCCTAGTCACCCAATAACACCCCAGACTGGAACAATTAAATCACAACCTTCATCAGGGCTGATTATCTGTCAACATTCCCTGAAATGACAGGATCCTACCCAAGATCCTTCCTGAAGTGGTGTTCCGTCGCCCACCAACCTCCACAACATCCTGGTCCATCCCTATGCCACTCCCAATCCCAAACCCTTACCACATGGATCATTATCCCTGTGGAAAACCCCAATGAAAAACCTGACCACTCTACCACCTAGCATTTCCTATCCCAGTCTTATCCTACCCCACAGAGGTAGTGACATCTGTGAAAGCAACTATGTGATTTAGCAACTCTGCAGCAATCATTGCACAGTGTTTTATACTGGAATGATGACGAACCAGTTGTCCATCAGGATGAATAGCCACTGTCAAACTGTAGATGTAGGCAAGATGGATGAACCAACCTGTGCGACAGCATGCATCTGAACACAACACTCTGGATTTCAATGGCTGCTTCACTACTTGAGCCATCTGGATCCTCCAACCTTCCAACTCATGTCTTCCTTGCATCTGCGTGTCGCCCCTTACAATATCCCCTAAATTACTTACTACTTTATTTTTATTTTCCCTTATTATTTTTATTGTTTCAAATCCCCCCACCCCCCCCCCCAAATTCCCTCCCCACACTCCTCTACACCTTCCTCTTATGCTTTCTGACCCCTTCCCTTTACTTTATTCAATGCCGCATCTCACATTTCTGCTTATCAGATCCTTTACAATCCATCCCCACAGTTACCCAGCATCCTTTCCACATTGCTCACAGTTAAGATGTTTGCGGCACTGGAACGGCTGAATATATATATGTGTGTGTGTGTGTGTGTGTGTGTGTGTGTGTGTGTGTGTGTGTGAGAGAGAGAGAGAGAGAGAGAGAGAGAGAGAGAGAGAGAGAGAGAGAGAGAGAGAGAGAGAGAGAGAGAGAGAGAGAGAATGTATTTCTTATCCTGATGAAGACCATGTCCGAAAATTTAAGTTGTGTGAATGTGATTGTCTATTTTTCGTGATTGTCAGAAGCTCAGCAAGTCTTTACAGTGAGTTTGTTATCTATCCTCCATTATTGGCAGTCCAATGTGATTTTCCATTGATGAAAGAGTGCATATTTTAATATGAATAAAATAAAATTTTGCACATAACAAACACCCATATACAAAAATTGGCGATAAACAACTGAAAGAGAATGGACAAGTTTGTAGGAGAGGTGTGGAAGACTGGTGATTAATAGACTACATGTATGGAATAGCAGTAATAAGAGGAATAGGAGAGAAGTAAACAGATAATTAGGGGGGCAGGTTGGTCACACAAAAGATAAAAAACTCTACATTACCTTGGCCCACCATATTCTTGTTGATAATTTCTGATTTATTCACAACTTTTATGGCATACATTTTGTCAGGATTTGTCTTCTTACAGCCCAAAAAAACTTTTCTGAAAAATAAAATGCATTTATGACATCAAGCGCAGTGTATATCTAAACCTTCACCATAAAGATCAAATATATTATGAGCTACAAATTTTAATTAACAAACAATGGAAACAAATTTTAAATCAGGCAAAATCTATTTCTGAAACAGAAAACAAACCCAAAAATTTAATGATTCTTATTATAATATTTGCCTAATTAACTTATTTTACATTAGAATGACCAACATCTTTTCTAATTTCACATCCTTGAAGAAAAAAATTTGTCCTCTATTGACTTATTGATTGATATGGTCAATTAGTTCAATGATTAGAGAGACACACTGTCCCATCTAAGGAGCAGAGGCAAAGAGTGTAAACACCCACCAAGAAAAACAAAAGAAAAAAGGAAAGGATCGGTGACTCAGACAAGGCAAGAAAAAAAAAAAACACAGGAAGAGAAAAGAAGACCAAGTCAAACAATCAGTGGAGGGGGGAGGAGGTAGTAAACAAGTGAGTAAGACAAGGCCAGCGCAGACCACCAAGCCAAGTCAGATGTGGTCCAGTTGAGGAAGAGCATACAACAGGGTGTTCAGCCAACCCCTCAGTGGCCATTAGGCTAAAACACCCACCTTGAGACAGAACAGTAAATACCCTTCAGAAACAAAACATAAAAGCAAGTTAGCTGAAGTGATGTTGCCCTTTAGCAGCAGGGGTAAGCAAAGGGCGATAAAGTTTTTGCAAGAAGCCTACACCAGGGAGTTCATAGTCTTTTGTATCATCCTAATTTATTTGGCAAAGTCGGTGAGTACTATTTGGGCTCCAGATCCCCAGAAGTTGACAATACAATACAAATCAAAGGACTGTTTTTCCGAGATACTGGCTAACCACAAGGGTCGGCATTCTGGTAGCTAACCGGCAGCTGAGAACTGGATGATGAACTACAGTAAAGGCAAAAGTTTAACATTGTACAAAGAGGAGAACACTGTAGCCCCACAATGGTCACTACATCAATGGTTGGTTACAGAGAGGGACTCTAAACAGAAATCTACAAAACCCCAATCTTCTGACAATGGGAAATGCTATGGGAGGCAAGAACCTGTTCACATCTTGTAAACATTGTGTGCCGCCATTCATCTCAGCATCCACAGCGACTGTTGCCAACACTACCACACCATGTCATGTAAGTACATTAGGCCCTGCCACTGACGGACACTTTTACCAGATCTGTCACAGTCGCACCTTCAGCATATATTGTTTGCAGGCATTCTACCAAATGACACACAAAACAGTCTACGCTCATCTGAAGACAGGGATACCACAGACTGGCTTTGACACATGGCATTGGCATAGTGTCGTGTGCATGCGTGTTGCGGGATAAATTATTTGGTGGCTGAGTAAAAGAAGATAGTTTGTTACAAGCACAACATAGATTAAGATTTTGTGTTTAAAAAGTGATCTGTAGCTTCACTCTGATAGTGAGGTATAGATTAATAGAAAGATTTTCTTTCCCACAAGTGAGCATCAAAGGTGTGAATTTTTTGGGTTGGGACCTGTGATGTATGGTACATTCTATTGTTGGAATCTGTAATGTACGAGGATAAATACAGATTATTTATTATCTACAATACGCAAGTATTAAGACATCCCATATACAGATTTTCCAACATGACGACAACACAGCTCAAAACTGATGGGTGGGATCCTGGCCAACAGTTATGTCATAGTGTGACATAAGGTGAAGCTAATTAAATATTACTGTTGAGTAAGACACGGTACCCATGTTAAGTGGCATAAAAATATCAAGTAACTACAATTGTAGCATTAAACAAACAACACAAAAGCATTGAAAACAACAAACTACTACAAAAAATATTAATTGTTAGGTCTATAATATACAGATGTTGCTTGGTCCTTACCCAAATGCACCACGGCTAATTGGTTTGATAATGTTGAAGTCATCAATATCAGGAGCCTGAAACAAAATTTGTTAAGACACAACCTGATAATGTGCTGCACATGACTCATTTGAAATACCCAAAACTATATATAGGTTTAGGCCTATTATAGGACCTACAACAAGTAATCTCCAATACCGTAACTTTGAAGATTCCCCGAACTGTCATAAACGTAAGTAAAATCACCGAAAGCCCATCAGCTCTCTCTTCATTCTGGCTTACAGTTTAATCATGGCAGTATTTTCATATACACATAATAGCATAATTATTGATATCTAACTGTAGCTGTCACGAAAAATTTGCCATTACATTTGGCACTAGAAATTTGAAGTCTGCCATCTAGCTGGCACAACAGTGAGTACACACTAACACTCCATGCGTATAGGAAGGAAATGGGTCCCCCTTTCAAAAAAAAAAAAAAAAAAAAAAAAAAAAAAAAAACCGCCGGACATAATGTTACACTTAGTCAATCACAATTCACAAACAACAGTAAGTTAAATTACATCTCGTGACATGGCTGGATGTTGATAGTAAAGTTGGAAAGAAATTACTGTTTAATAATAAGCAAATGGGAATTTTCCGTGGATGCATTAGAGGCGCAATGAATTCGTGTTAAATTGACTTCAATAACTGTGCAACACTGCCTGTCAAGATTTAAAACTAAGAAACCACTTACAAGTAATTATAAGTACCGTAAAAAAAATTAAATCTGTGGGTATATAAATTATGTTATTAATGAGGGACTCGATACACAGGGAAAACTCCTTTTGTGCCACGGATACGAATCACCGGTATTCACATCTTCGATGAACCTAACTCATTTCATGGATATTAATAACTGAAAATCTATCCGATTCTACGGACTACACTAAAAGGAGTCGAATCTTTAAATACATCTAAATTACTATAGTGAATGAACTACGTTTTCCATAAAGTATACAATTTTATACCGACCTTATTTTTCGTTTGATTCAGTATCGTTTGGTACACGGAACTTTCACCTGAAGATTTCCGTTCAACACTATCCATGACACCGTTTACCACTAAATATTAAGTCAAAATCTGAAACACTTCGGAATTAGAAAAGCTTAACCACTCGACGTGAGGTTACTATATGTCCTCAAATGAATATAACGTTCTTGTGTTTCATCAACCAAATATGGTGTCATCATAAACAAATAAATTACATGCTACGAATACATTCCCAATCCACACATCAAATATGTTGATTTGAATTTTCGCAGCATATCAAAGATGCAGAGACTAAAAAAAGATCATATGTTTCTTATAGTAATGTCTCTGATATAAGTCATAGAGTATAAATATCTATTTATTTATTTGAACTTCCGAGCATATTCTCGATTTAGCAATCCATAGCACAAATTTACACATTACGTTAAAAAAGATAATTCAGCGTCTCGAAACATACTACAGATGAAGACCAATATTACTCAGAAATTTAACAATTGATTTATAAAGCAGTGTGTCTTTGGTGTATAAAGAGTTATGAAACTGTCTGAGGTAGGTAGTTGGTACCCTATATTCAGTAATGACTTCAAGTAAAACCACTCCGTCACAGTCATATTATACTTAAACAAGATGTGGTTGATATCCGCTTCTGATTCTGGATCACATTCACATGCAGGCGATCTGTAGACATTGATCCGATGTAGATGGAAAGGAAGCGTTATTGAATCGGAGACGGATGATCGTCGAAATAGTGGATCTGCTCAAATATGTTTTCGTGAACAAAGACTGTGAAGGTATCCGAAGCTGTATCATACCGTAGAATCGCCCTTTTGACTTTTCCACAACTCTTGCCAATGTTGTTTCGTATACTTTTTGACCTCATATCAGTAATATGTATGAGGTATTGCTTCGCTAATGAACCAGCTTCTTCATTAAAACAAATACCAGCATGAGAACGAACCCACAACAGATGAATTGCCCTCTCCATTTGAATATTACGACTGTATTCCGAGACCATACCCAAAATATAATTGTTGGTTGTTCTGTTCCATTTGTGATGATGGATATTTTTGAGGACACTTTGAGAATCAGACAAGGTTCATATTTTGGGAAAATGAGTAGTAGAGATGAATCTGAGAGCTTCTATAATAGCTACTGTCTCCGCTGTAAATATAGAAGCAATAGGAGGTAGTCTGTATGAATTCCAGACCTGAATCTGAGGACAGAAAAAGGCACAACCAGTGAAGCCTCCATGAGGATTTTTGGAGCATTCAGTATATAAGCAAATGAAACCAGGTCACTGATCTTCAATGAGGCAGTTGTATCCACTATTGACATTAACATTTCCTATACATGTCGTATTAAAGTAATAAACTGGAATCTGTCAGCTGATTGTATCAAGTTCATATTCAAAGACAGGCAATTTGTGGGAACGTCTTATAGAGTGTATGATGTAATACCAAGTGTCATAGCTGGAGCAAATAGCCAGAGGATTTTTCCTTTTAGAGTTAGCGATCCATAGTCGGTATATAAAGTCTCTCATTTGTCAAACAGAACTATCCATGCATGCCATACCTTGAATGTGAAATTTGTCTGACAACATTTGACGCCTTATTTTAAGAAGCACCTCCCCTGCTCCAAGAAAAGTTCGCATATCTCTGTACTGAAGAGTATCTACTTTAGAGAGGTAAATCTTAGGCGCATTGTGGTACAGTATACAGCCATAATCCAACCGACCTCGAATCACTCCTCGATACATGGTGATCAGACTACTCTGATGTGCTCCCCACCACACCCGGGTTAGTCAACGAATTATGTTTAAACCTTCTTGGTAATGGACTGGATGTGAGGTGCCAAACTTAGCCTAGAGTCGAAAATCATATCCAGAAATCGTGCATTAGAATTTACTGAAAAGTATATCTTCCACAAGTAATGTCATCTTCATTATTATTTGATGTTGCCTTGTTGAAGGTAACGATTACTGATTTTTCACCTGAAAACTCCAGCCCATTAGTCAATAATGATTTTTCAATATGAGTTATGGTAGAGAGTAATTCAGTTTTGGCTTGATAATACGAGGCAGCAGTGAAGTACACACATACATCAATTGCTTACTGCAGTATTTTCGTGGGAGGAGAAACAATGCATTCTAAGTCATATATATACAGAGTATACAGGAGAGGACTCAAAACTGCACCCTGTGGCAAGCCTGGGAGAATGAAAATCACAATGACATTCATGAAAGTTCTACCATTTTGATCTGTTGAGTCTCCTCCCCATGCAATATGATGGGCAATGAAGTCTCTACCTATCATAAAAGGAGCTCGAATCTGCTTTATTAAATGTCTCCAATCGTCTTCCATGATACTGTTGTGGTAAGCAATATATATCGAGACAACTGTAAAAATTTTGCAAACTCTTTGTATCTGCACAGCAACTGGTTCATTGTTGACATTCCTTACGTAAAGCATGAGTGGTTTATATGACAATTAATTTTTAACTATGATAGCTACACCGCCCCACCAATATGGGCGATCTTCTCTCACTATGATATGAAAGTAAGGTAAGGTAAAGCAGTCAACAATCCGAAGATTGGTTTGAACACCACAGTGCTTTACTAGGCATGGTCCTGTTTGGAGGTGGTATGCCTTCCTCCGACCTTCGAACTGACTTACCCAGCCAGTTATAGGGGGACCTACAGTTTAACGTGGGTGCTACTCGGTATATTTCACATGAGCAATACTGCCAGAGGTGAAAGAAGTGGAAAGTGACAGATAAAAATCCTAGGTCCTGGCGGGGATCGAACCCGCGACCTTTGGATTTGTAGTCCGGCACTCTACCACTGTGCAACCGAGGCTTTTTAAATTTTCTATGAATGATCTCGGGCAGTAGAGATCAGGAAATGCATGTTAAAACGCTCATTGCTAGTCTACATTACTTTGCGAGTGGCCACAGTACTTGAGCGAAGGAAATTTATCTGACTGCTCTCTCCTTAAGGAAGCACCCAACGTTTTAACAAATAATATATATAAAAGGAATATGAAAAGGAGCATGAAATTATAAAGCAGAGGTTTGATACTTTAAATTGTTATCTATTGAATAAAATGAACAAGCAAAATGTGGGGAGACCAAATAAGTACAATGAAACACACACCTTGTAGAACAGTGAATTAAATTATAATGTTACTGCCCATAATAAAATATTTTCTGCACTTTTGAATATGGAGGTAACATGGGAGGATATTTGCAAATACACAGGGGATAAAGAAAGCACACTCATTCATTCACAGACACGCAGATAATGCTTGTGACACTCACTCAGGTGGGAACAATTCATAGCAGTGGAAAAACGAAGCATGGATGGCGTTTTGATGAGATTGTGGGATCTTCAAGCACAGTTGAAATTATACTAGGCACAAACAAACTCATGTGCGGGAAGGCAGCGGCATACTATTGTTAAATACCACATGGTGTACGACCATGGTGAATTACACAGAATTTACAAAAAAAAAAATTAACTTATAATACTCAAGTAAAGAACACACAAGGACTCAATAGAAGAAAGCTAGTATCAGTAAAAAGCATGGCTGAAGGCCGAAGTAGTAATGACCATTACAAAGGCATGTTGTGCAATCGGTCGTACCAAGATAGTAATGACAGAATCAATTGAGAAAGAGAGAATTTAGCATGCTTGCAGAAACAGACACCATACGAAAACGTTAGTTAAAAACAGCAAGGAATTCAAACATACTAAGTTTACACAAAGGCTGAAGGCCACACACAAGTATTCCAACTTGAGAAACCGGTCACAAAAATCATTACCTGAATGAAAATATAAATACTAAATTTACACTGAACACTCGAGTTATGAAAAGTAAGTAACACTTCGCCTCGCATAGCGAAAGAATTACTCAAAGAAAGCTGCCATTGAGAAACCAAAACTGCCTGATCACAAATAAAGTCCTAACAGCATTCCATCCCATCAGCATGATTCGATTAAATACTCAGGTCGGTGGTCGCGGCAAGAGTGATGCCTCAGGCCACAGGCAAAATCATCCCTCTCCACACCACATGTAGGGTTTGCAAAGCCTACTGTCTACCAACCCTCGCTACCTGAGGGAGATAATACCCTCTACTACGGGTTCAGAGAGGACTCTTTTGTCTCCTCTTTCGTCCATGATTAAGTTGGTACTACACTAAGAACAGCCCATCTCGCCAACTGGCCGAGTAAGGGTGTCTCTGTCTCCCCAGCAAAAAGCAGTGAAGACGACATATTAAGCCATGCGTTCTTAACTAAAGTAAACGAGGCCTGAAGCGCGATGCTGCGACTGAAAGCCATTGCACAGCAGTAAGTCAATATTAAAAGCAACTTTCCACATTCATACAAACACACAAGTTCAGTCACTGAGGTGGAAACACATGTAAACATGGGGCATTGATCATTAATAAAGGTATAAAATAATTGACATACAAATAAACAGTATTAATGGTGGAGAAACACTTTAGAGTAATGAATAACTCAAAATGGAACACGACCACACATTCAGTGGACGTGTTTCATCACCCTCCACTTAGGGGCGATAAAGACTCTGGAACCAAATCAGTTTTACTGACACTGCCATTCCAGATGGAGAGTAAGCGAGTAAATTGTCACTAATTACGAAAAACGTGTTTCTGATTCTGTAAAGATGCCACAGGTACTTGGCAGAGAGCCATAAGCAATCCAGCAATCTACAAGGGGCCGAAACTAAATAGTAGCCTCTATTTATTTTTATATATATACATCGTTGGGCCCAACATTTATTTTGTGTGTTAGATTACAGCAGTGGGACCCTGGCCTGCTGCAAGGTCAATTTAATTTGATTTCTTACAATGTCGCCATGCCTCACCATGCCGCGCCACAACGCTTTTGCACTCTGCTTGTCGCCAATGCTTTGCCGCTAACGCCTTCTTGTATGTGTGACTGTGAGTGTGTGTCTGATGATAATGTGGTCACAAAGTCGAACTTATTAAATTAGCTTTCTTTAAGTTCCAGTGACAGTGCTACGAAATTTCTTAAACATTTCTGAAGTGTTAAAAATTTTCTTTGATAGTATTGGGCCATGTTTTGTAAAGTCTATAGACCCAAGTAGTCTAGTTTATTTAAGGTTTTGTAATTTACTGTAATGTTCTCAATTATTTGTTTCTAAATTGTCTATGTAATTTTATATTTCTATGTTGTTGTGAAAGGATGGGTAACGCCTCATAACCAATTTTAGTTAGTGCTAAGTTGTCCCAGCATGGTGAACACCGTTGGACAACGAAATGTGTTATGACAAATAGAAGTGTTTTCTAATGCCAAGGAAAGAGTTCGTCCACACCACATTGCTATAAGA
Organism: Locusta migratoria; assembly: GCA_026315105.1. Lineage (NCBI taxonomy): Eukaryota > Metazoa > Arthropoda > Insecta > Orthoptera > Acrididae > Locusta > Locusta migratoria. The sequence goes on from CM048747.1 coordinate 358,894,651, forward strand.
AGCACAGGCCAGCGTCCTCAGCTCCCGCCTGCATCATTGCGTGTAGCGTGATACCACGGAACTCCCACCTCCTACATCACAGGACAACCACACTGATTTGGCGACGGCCAGGCAGCAGGTCGCCAACGGCACTTGGGGAGCGAACAGCCCAGGGGTGCACGCGGTCGCATTCCAAGTGGCCGACATCACAAGGTCGCTGCCCCGCCACGCTTCCATGCAGCCACAAGGCAGCGGTACTGGTCCCACCGACTGCTATGGGTCCTGTTCCCACCGACGTGGGCGTGACTGGTGCGCCTTTCGACACACACGCCAATGGCGGAGGACACAGATGACATGCACTCCTGTCAACGGGGTGGGCAATGCCTACCTGATGCAGCCGACGTCTGCAGCTCGGTCACTCTGGAAGGCGAGGTCGGCACAGGACTGGCACCAATACACACCCTGCTGCACGCCACTCAATGAGAGCAGCAGGGGCACAACACAGATATCTGGCGTCTGTCGTAACCCAGCCAGTTGATGCAAATATTAGGACACTGATGCCATCGCATCACCCAACAGGCACCCTTCGTCGAACACAGGATTGGTTGCCACTGAACAATCGAACCTTTCATGATTTTCGTGGGCAGTCCTTAACGTGTCTTTGCCGATGCCCTCTGGCAAAATCATGCTAAACATTTGACTATCAGCTAGGGAGGCGCTTACGTTTCCAAGCTTTCTGGTGATCTTACCAATCTCCTATTTTTGTCCCTGACACCGGAAAACATTATTCTTGGGTTCACCCCAACATTCACCTCCTTAGTCCTGTGACCTTGCAAGTGACAGAAGACTTAAATGAACCTCCTTGCTTAACACACTTCCCTTCTTCAACGCTTAGGAATTCCACATCCTTGGGTCCTACTTGGATGTGGGAACCTCATAAATCCTATGCCACGAAGGCGTGTCACTATCTCTTGTGATCGCTAGCCATTGAGGGTGCTCACAAAATTCCTCTTCCTCTGAGCCTAATGCAAGATGATGCCTGATCCAACCAATGGCGCTGAGTCAATGAGGAAGAGACATCGGCGAGGTGAGATGCAACTGGAGCTGGGAAAAAAGGGTCAATCAACTACGACCGTGGACACTGAACGACAACAAGCCAGTAGTAAAGTGTTAAATAAGTGCAGGATGTAGTTTCCACCGTTATCTCAAAGAGTACTTCCTCCCTATCGATGCCCCTACGTTTTTATCGAAGTGTGTGGCGAACTTTTAATCATAAATTTTGTTACAAGAAAGCCAACACTCACCATAGTGGATCGAACTTGATTTTTTTAAGACACTCCCTGGAGTGAAAAACTCATTATGCTTGTCTTGCTTATACTTTAAAAAATCTGTTGTAAATTGTATAATTCTGTAAATTTTTGTTTATAAATCCATTGCTAACCTCCAATATTAGTGACCAGGCATTTTTATGCACCACCTTCTTTACTATTTTTAAATTTTGTTTAAATAATTTAAAATGCACAAGCAGTTCCATGATTCTTCAAAACATTTTATACACAAAATCTCAAAATACATAAAACATAAATCCTTGTTAAAAAGGTAAGCTTGGCCCTATACACGATGCGATTTATTGGACCAATTCGTTGGTCACCCGATGAATTGGGCGATTTTAGGTGATACCCGACCAACTTTCTTTGTCGTTCGGTTGGTTGTGCCTGACCACTCGATCTCCGATTCCCCCACCACTTTACCCGATAAATTGTACTGTGTGTAGCGCTTCCCGACCAGCTTCCATGCCTGAGGTCGTCTGCACCCTTGGTCTGCACAGCGAACACGCGAAAAGAAAAACAGTTCGACAAACAGACACCAGAACAGGGTGGCGCTGCGTGCAGTTGGTCGGAACGTGTGTAGGCTGCTACCAATTGGTTGGTTCGTTGGACATCTTGGTGGTCGTACGATAAATTGAAGAGTGTGTAGGCGCCTTTAAGACTGCAGTCGCAGTGACGTCACAGAGCTGTTTTCCTTTCCCCTCCTTGACCCTCCGGTGCTGCTTGGGGCTTGTCAAAGCTGGCCCCGGCGAAGCGGCCTATACGTTTCGCACTCCCATTCCCTAGCCCTAGCGCTCCTGTCCACAGGTTCGCAGAGTTTGGGGCCAGCGACCCTGGGCTCTTAGCACCTACACCAAGGCCTATTCTGCAGCTGTGTCGTTGCAACTTCAGTGTTTCTAAACTGAAAGCAAAATGAATAAAGTAGAGTCTTTGTTTAAAATGCCCTTTCATTTATTAAGTACTAGCCTAAACCCGTCGCTCCACTCGCATATTGGTTGATTATGATAGATACGCTATGTTTCAGCAGTGTGCTATGGGATTAAATCACACGTAAAAATGCACTCGTTTCGAAGAATCCAATCACGAAATTCAACAATAATGATTGTAATAATATCACAGATCGATCACTTTATGTAATGCGCGAAACGTCAAATCGATTTTTTTTAAAGAGATGTAGTAAAAGAAATTTCTTTTTTACTGATTTATTTACTTATTCTTATATTTCCTTATTCGTTTGCTTATCCTTACAGAGAAAGAGCTGAAGACATCGCAGCACACGTAGACCAAAGATATGGTCTGTGACACCACGTTTCGTTGTATGTAACCTCCTTGCTATAGAGTCATCGCTGGCCTTCAGTCCGATTTTTATTTATTTATTTATTTTATAATTTGACGATTTTCAACCACCATATCTTCCACCCTCTTATAGGTATCGGCATGGAACTGCTATGGTGTAGAACGGGAGTCTTTGGACACCAATTACACACAGACCATTCGTTTGCGTTCTGTAGATTTTTCGCTGCAGAGCGAAATATTAACACACACACTTAGAATTTTATATACACCGATAACTTTCCATCCCAATATACTCCACCGTTTTATCATTTTCAACCCTCATGCAACAATGCAACCAATAAAACCATTTTCAAAGAGTAACTATAATTTTCGAAGAGTAATTATTGTTCCGCATTTCGCATTATATTCTTCAAATTACTAAATATCTCTCACATCGCTATAAAACTGTGCCTAAAAACTTCCTCAGGCATAAATTAGTAACTGTACAAATATTTAAGTCTCTGCGTCTTGCCATTCGGGCGTGATAAGGGTACACCCAACAGATAAAAAATGTTCAAATGTTTATATAGCTTATGGGACTTAACTACAGGGTCATTAGTCCCTAAACCTACAAACTACTTATGAACTACCTTATACTAAAGACGTCACAAATATCCATGCCCGAGGGGGGATTCGAACACCCGACCGTAGTCGCCGTGCAGACCGTGACTGGAGCGCCTCAGTCCCCTCGGCCACCGTGGCCGGCCCCAACAGACATTCACTATATATCCGATCGCCATAGAACTATGGCTAAAGCCTTCCCCGGGTAGACATTAGTAACTGCACAAATTTTTAGCTCTTTAGGTCTTGTGGGTGAGACGTGATAAACGTACACCGAAGAGACATTCACATTTATAGATATAGATGGAAGAGACTGTAGAAATCAAGCGATTAGGCGTACATCAACCAAAATATTTCTTGATGTTTCAACTCGAGGGAAAGAAGAAGAGAACTTTCTGCTATACATGGTTTTGCAAAACGTCTTGGCTAACTGTGAGAGAAGAGAAACAAAAATTATTTTGTTTCTACTGTGTGTTGTTTGGTGGTGAAGGATTGTGGATAACAGTGGCTGCAAGGATATAAAGCATTTAAGTGAACACATTAAGAAACACAAGGAAAGTGGACTTTATTTAGAAAATGCTTGTAAATATAAAATATTTGGCATAATTAACATGCTGCTCAGACTGATTCGGTGTATAAAATGTCAATTCATAAACATAAAGAATTATTTACCAAGAACAGACACACATTAAACAGAATAGTAGAGTGCTTAATGTTTTGTGGGACTCATGAGTTAGCACTAAGAGCTCACAATGAAAAACAAGAGTCAGCAATCTGTGGCAATTTCTTAGACTTGTTATCTCTTTTGGGAAATCTTGACTGAATTAAATGATCACTTAAGCAGCTCTAGTAATTCCGTGTATAAATATACGTAACACATATTTCAAAATGAGCATCTGGACTGAATGTATTAAGTTTACATCGAAGAACTGATTAAAGAGATTAATGATGTCACTTTCGTGTGTGTGCAGGCTGAAAAAAACAACAGATATTATATGCAGAAGTCAATGTGTCATTATACTGCGGTATATTAATGGAAAGATACCTGTTGAAAGATTTCTTTCCTTTGAAAACGTTAATGACAGGACAGCATATGGGCCTAGTGAGGTTTCAAAAAGACGTCTGGAACCTTTCATTGTTCAAGAAGAACCCATTGCTCAGGGATAGGATGGCGCTCCAGTAATGAGTGGCAGTCACAGTGGTGTGCAGACATGGATGCAGAGCACTTTCCCACATGCCAAGTATGTTCAGTGATATGCGTACCAAATGAATTTGGTTCTTCAGAATGCTTGCAGTAGAAACATAAAGACTATAAGGTTGTTCTTCGCAAATATTGCTGGTTTTACAACATTTTCTTCTTCATCTCCCAAGCGTAGTGATTTGTTACAGAAAGTCTGCAACAAGAGAATTCCTTCAGTCTCTTCAGCTAGATGCAACTTCCAGTCCCGCATTGTAAATATTATCGAAGAAAACAAATTATTGGAATGTTTTGAAAAGATTGAAGAGAGGATTACTGGATGATGTTACAATAAGAGAATCATTTACCCTAAAAAAATTGCTTCACCATCCACAATTTTTGTTCCTCCTAATTTTTTTTTTTATGATATGAAAACACATTTCAGATGCAGAGTGCAAATTCCGTTACCATATTCAATGCATTGCATCATTTTGAATGTGCTGTATCTGAAATTCGCCGGCCGCGGTGGCCGAGGGGACTAAGGCGCTCCAGTCACGGTCTGCACGGCCACTACGGTCGGGGGTTCGAATCCCCCCTCGGGCATGGATATTTGTGCCGTCCTAGTTCGTAAGTAGTTCATAAGTAGTTTGTAAGTTTAGGGACTGATGACCCCGTAGTTAAGTCCCATAGACTAAACAAACATTTGAACATTTTTTTATCTGAAATTCGAGAGAACATTCAACGGTTTGGAGTTTCTGATTATGAGTGTATTGCTCCTTCATGAAAACCTTCCAAATGTAGCAGTGAACTTAATCTGACAGCAGATGTCAAAGAAGTGTGTAACATTATGACCAACCAACTGAGAGGAAGATTTAAAAATTCTCATGTATGTAGCAGCTTCGAAATCATGATCCACAAAAGTAAGTTTGCTTCTTTTACAAACATTTCCCAGCCACTTTGTTCAATAATTTTTCATTAGACTACTTTTTTTTTTTTAATTTCCAATGAGAAGCTGAAAAATGAACCGTCAGTGATTTATCACAATGATACATTTAAAGGCATTACATCCGTTTGTGAGCTGTTTACTTTCTACTTTCTTTGTGGAACATTCCTTTGAACAATCTTTCACAGAAGTGCACAAAACATTACAAATTTCACTAACTACACCAGTTTTAACAGCAGAAGCGGAATGCAGTTTCAGCACCTTAAAAAGAATCAATACCTTCCTCAGGAACAGTACGAATCAGGAAAGGCTGAACTGACAGGTTGTTTGTTCCATTCACAAGGAGGAAATCAGTAATATTCCAAACTTCAACAACAGAGTAATTGACAAGTTTGCAAGTCAGAAGAACAGACTTGCACATTTACTGTATAAATAACCTGTCAGAAAACAGAGCTCATTAGTTAACGTGCAAGTTAGGTAAAATACGCATGAAATTGCTCCTAGCCAAGGTTTTCCCCAGAGTTTTTACCTTGGCCGTAAGGCAAAAGGCAGGAGGGTCCCTGTTGTCTCTCTGGTGCATTCCCAAAGGGGAAGAAGTCACATACGTCCTCCCACATTTCATTTTTATTTTGACATCACAATCAGTACACAGAAGCACAACTACAATAAGTACGAACTTATCGTCTCGGGCACGACGTTAAACTGCCCCCAACCCAAGGTGTGGTGCGACCCGTGCCGAGGGGTGCATGGCATATGGGTGGAGTGTCTCGAACGGTGCCTCAGGGATACCAGGCGACCTCCCTGAGTAAGTAGCCTTGCACTGTGCGGGGTTATCGTGGTGTGGACCATATAAATCACCAAATCTCGTGGGACTAAGATGAACACGGAGAAAAAAAATATTTTAAAAGAATCCGAGGGGCAATCTGAAACCTCAGATACTAAGACAATGGGATCAGGACCGATGGAGTGCACTCCTACTTCTCAGTCAGGGTCTAGACCTGAGCAAGAAGTGGGAACTGTAACAGAGAAGTTGGACCAGATTAGGATTAAGGCCTTGTCTGGGGCTCAGAGGAGGAAACTTCTCAGGAAACACAAGCAATAGGAAGGAAAAGAATGGCTTCCTAAGCATAAGTGGAGGGAATCAAAAGGGCTTGAGCCCAAGACCTCCAAAAAGAAACTGCCTCAGGTCGAAGGGGATACACAGACCCCCTCGACGTCAAAGACAGGTGGCAAGAGGGTTAGGGAGGAATCTAAGACTCCCTTCTCTCTGGACAAGCGTGATCCTAAAAGGCTGAGGCAGGAAATAGGGAAACAGACCTACAGTACTGCAGTCTCGGTTTTTAGAATGGCGGTTGTCCAAGAAGGATACCCACTGGTGAGCATCACCTCGCAGCAGGAGGAGGTCGTGCAGATGGCCCTCTTTGAAAAGATTGGGGGGGGGGGGGGACGCTGGTCCAGGACCCAAATTCAGGAGGGTCTATATGGATTGCAGTGCCCTCATTTTTGTCTGCGGGGAGGAGCACTCAATAGAATGGCTTAAGTACAAGGTGCCCATGATATCCCCGTGGGAGGATGCGAAGCTGCTGGTCAAGACAGCAGCCAAACTCCTGAAGACCGCAAAGGTATCAATATGGGTACCAAAGATCCATAAGGATGTCTCTCCAAAGACTCTGTTCGAGAAAATAAGGGTCCAGAACCCAAAAGTCTCGACAGAGGATTGGAGGGTAATTAACCAAAAGGTCGTTCCGGAAGGACGAACCCTGGTGGTGGAGGTCGGAGAGACGTCCCTGAAGGCATTGCGAAAGCAAGGCTTGAAACTGTTTTTAGGGTTCTCGCAGGTCTTCGTCAGGGTAATCAAAGACCGTAAAGACAATAATGACAGCAAGATGGGGACTGGAAGTGCTGCAGATAAACCTGCAGCACAGTAAAGAGGCCACTGCTGCCCTGAGCCATCGCCTGGGGAGACAGGAGGTGGACGTGGCCCTGATACAAGAACCCTATTTATACAAAGGGGGTGTATCGGGCCTCAGTGGTACTGGAGGTAAGCTGATTTATGCCAGAAATCTAAAAAATTTCAGAACATGCTTTTATGTTAGAAATGGAATACCTTTCATACCAATGATGGATTTTTGTTCCAGGGACCTGGTGACCATCAGGATGCAGCAACGTGAGGAAGGTATAACGAGGGAAATTGTTTTGGCCTCAGCATACCTTCCTTACGAAGACAGCTCTCCTCCTTCTTTGGAAGTGAGGAGACTGATGGAAGCCTGCCATCGACAGGCCAACCCAACTGGTGGTGGGATGTGATGCCAATGCCCACAATCTATCGTGGGGCAGCAAGGACACCAACAGTAGAGGTGAGCACCTTCTTGAATTTCTCCTATCTAACAACTTGGAGATCCTGAATAGGGGTGATGAACCTACATTCAGGAATAGTGAAAAGGAAGAAGTAATTGACATAACTTTTGGTTCCATGATGATGGGAAGTTACGTCAAACAGTGGCATGTGGTCCTGGAGCCATCCTCATCAGATCACATGTATATTAAATTCAAGGTTGAAATGGGAACCAGACAGACCATGGCCTATAGGAACCCCAGGAAAACGGACTGGGAGACATATAGGAGAGACCTTGACTTCAGCCTATCGGAAATTAAAACTTCGATAAGAAATCCAGCAGAGTTTCAGGAAGTAGCAGAGGCTGTAACCTCTGCTATAGTGACCTCATACCAGGACAACTGCTCAATCACCAAGAAGTGCACAAATAGGAGTGTGCCTTGGTGGAATAATAACCTGGAAATGCAAAGGAAACAGGTACGAATACTGTTTAATCTTGCGAGGCGCAAAGGACAATGGGCAAAGTATCGTGAGGCCCTTACAACCATGCCGTCAGACGGGCAAAGGAGGCATCCTGGAAGGTATTCTGTGAGGAAGTGGAGGGCACGGCTGCTCAAGCGAGACTTCATAAAATCCTCACTAGGGTACCAACTAATCCAGGAGGAACATTGAGGAAGGAGGATGGGGAGTATACAAAGACAGCACATGAAACGCTGGAACTGCTCCTCAAGACTCACTTTCCTCAAAATACTCTGGGGGATAACTCAAACCAGAATGCGATTCCTGAGAGACAACGGTTCTCAGGTATTCGCAAAGAGGACTGGGATTTGGCCAAGGAGTGTGTCGATCTCAGTAAGGTCCGATGGGCGGTGGGAACATTTCAACCGTTCAAGTCACCTGGCCCCGATGGAATCTTCCCAGCTCTCCTGCAACAAGCGGGAGGTTAAGTAGGGCTCCTCTACATTCAAACCAACATGCATATCAGCCAGGTAAATCATGTGAGACAGCTCTCCACCAACTCGTTGGGATGGTGGAGAAAGCACTATACTTTCAGGAAATAGCCCTCTGTATCTTTCCGGACATCGAGGGGGCTTTTAGCAACACGACCTTCGATTCCATGGTTAGGGCAGCAGAGGTGCATGACCTAGGGACCACAATATGTAGGTGGACTAGGGCCATGCTCAGTGGAAGAAAGGTAGAAGCTAACATGATGGATGAAAAAATGGTAATCAACACCACTAGGGGTTGCCCGCAAGGAGGAGTTCTTTCCCTTTTATTGTGGAATCTAGAGGTGAATGATCTCATTGGAAAATTAAACTCTAGGCAGTACTTTTGCCAAGGATACGCATATGATCTTGTCATAGTAATACTTGGCAAATTTGCTGACACAGTGAAGAATATGGCACAAGGTGCAATGAACATTGTGCAAGACTGGTGCAGTAAACAGGATCTGGGGGTTAGTCCTAAGAAGAGTGTTGTACCATTCACAAAGAAGCATATACAACATTCAAGTTGGAATCTAAAGCTTTTCAATGAAGTGCTACCTGTGAAGGGGACAGTGAAATATCTAAGGGTTACCCTAGATGAGAAACTGACATGGACCCCTCACATCATGAATATTTGCTCCAAGGCAAAAGGTACTCTTGTGAGTACCAGGAGAGCTTGTGGCAAAAATTGGGGCCTGAGCCCCAAGGGTATGCACTGGATATACACCATAGTGATTAGACCCAGGATCACCTATGGGGCGATCGTGTTGTGGAAGAAGCTAGAACAGCAGGTTGCTGCTAAGGAGCTTGGTAAGGTGCAGAGATTAACCTGCTTAGCCATAACAGGCGGAATTAGCAGCACACCAACTGCTGGGATGGAAACAATGCTGGATATGCCCCCATTACACCTCTGGGTCAAGATGGAGGCAGCAGCTGGTGCATACAGATTCATATCTGGCAACAACTGGAACTCTTCGGGATATCCAGAATCACACACTAAAATAGTGAGTGAGGTAAATATAGGAAAGGTTGGGGAAATGCCAGCCGACTATATTATAACCCCATACTGCTTCAACAAGCCTTTCAATATAACAATTGGAAGTAGGGAGCAGTGGGAGAAAATAGTTCGACACCGTACGGGGGATATTGTCTGGTTTACTGACGGGTCAAAATCAGACCAAGGTGTTGGGGCCGGGGTATATGGGGTGCAGCCAAGACTGGAGGGCGTCATCTCTCTAGGAAAACTGGCCTCAGTATTCCAGGCCGAAATCACTGCCATCAGGGCGTGTGTGGAAGAGAATTTGCGTAGGTGCTACAAAGATCGTAGCATCTATATCTATTCAGACAGCCAGGCAGCCCTGAGATCACTGGCAGCTCCTGCAACAAGGTCTAAAATTGTTGCAGAATGTCACAGGTTTCTGGTGGAGCTAGGGGAAAGCAATAGAGTAAACCTATTGTGGGTCCCTGGTCACTCGGGGATCAGTGGCAACGAACATGCCGACAGATTAGCCAGGATGGGGGCAGAGACTCCATTTATTGGACCGGAACCTGTCCTGACAATCACCAAAGCAATGATCAAATTGGAGCTACGTAACTGGCTCAGAAGACAGCACGTAGAATATTGGACCAAAGTCCATCAACAAAAACATGGCAAGGTAATGATGCCAAAGCCATGGTTTAAAAGAAGCTCTGCAATCCTGGGTCTTAACAGGAGAGAGATTAGACTCATGGTTGGATTGCTGACAGGCCGTGGGAATTTCAAAACAACACCTACGTACAATGAGAATAACAGAAGAGGACCCTAAATGTAGGATCTGTGATGACGATGATGAAACTGCATCACCTCTAATCTTCGAATGCATTGCATTGGAGAATAAAAGGCACAGAATATTTGGGACCACCAGACCCGAAGAAATTATGTCTAATAAAGAACTGGTAAAGGGACTCCTTGCACTGTTCAAGGGCAGTGGTTGGCTTTACTAGATGTAGAGGGAGCGATACCGCACAATAAACTTAGTTTCGGTGCGGGTAGTGGCGGGTTGGACCAAGACTGTTTTGGCTTCCCTGGAAAAATCAATCAATCAATCAAGTACGAACTTGAGCATGAGAAGCACTGGTGAACTTCGGTTCGAATCCAAACACCTTCAAGCTCCCAAGATCTTCAATAAATTGTGTCACCACAGCATGAACTCAGAAACCCACACAAATACATGGGAAAACCGGCGGAGCTGGTGGACCAGACCAACAACGAACGACATTAAACAAAAGACGTATCGTGACGCCAATGTCTACTGAAAAGAGGTCGACATGACGTTCGCGAACTTACGGCACATATTGCTCGAACCGCCCGTTTGTCAGACAAAAATATAATTTTTTTATCAGTCGAGTTACAGCACTTACTTTACTTTTTCGTGTCCAGAAATTTGTTTCATAGTCTTTCAGTTCAGTATCGGGCCAAGACCAATGCTTCTCTCTTCTCAAGCCATAGTTCATCGAGGGTACACCTCGAGGGGCAAAATGAACACTGTAGATGATGTTCCATACCTTGAACTTCATCGCGGTCGTATTTGTTGTCTCCTTCTTTGAAACCCCATTTGACTATATTTGCTTTGACTGGTGCTACGCCTCTTCTAATACGATTCAGTGTTCTCCACATCTTCCAGCTTGTTGTACTGCCGCTGGGCATTTCTCGTTCAGCTCACTGGTGAGGAATCTCTTGAGGGATTTAAGTCTGCCATATTCGCATGAGGAACCATGCAGCAGGTGGCGCTCGTCGAAGGTCTGTCTGAATTTTTCTGTGTATTCATGAGCACTTCTTCGGCATTCAGGAGATGAGAATCCAGCTGCTGCTTTATATATTTTCACAAGTGGTGCAGATTTCATGCAGCCTGTTGTTAGTCTGCATGTTTCATTTATTGCTGTGGTGTCTTTTTGGCATGTGTGGATCGGGACCATACAGGGTATGCATATTGGGTATGCCGTGGAAAAGCAGAGTGCTTGAGCAGTTGTTCGTTATACAGTCGGGGTGGCTCCCCATTTACTGCTCGTCAGTTTCCTTAAGATATTTTTCCTGGCAGCAACCTTTTGGCAGGTCTTTTCGCAGTGATATTTGTACGTCAGTGATCTATCCAGCACGACACCCAGGTATGTTGGTCTGTTCGAATGTTCCAGCTTGCTGTCATTCCAGGTGACATTCAGCTTTCTGTTTGCCTGTTTTGAGAGAAGGTGGAATGCGCTAACTTGAGTCTTCGAAGGGTTTGGTTTGAGGGAGTTCTCTTTATAGTATTCGGACATTGTGTTTAGCGAACTTTCTAGTTTCTCTTCCACTTCCTCGAAGCTATTTCCTTGTGCTGTAATGGCCAAGTCATCGGCGTACAGGAAATGGGTACTGTGTTCCGGTGTTGGTTGATCATTGTTGTACAGGTTAAATAGAAGGGGGGGGCAGAATACTGCCCTGGGCGAGACTGTTCTTCTGTCGGCGCCATCGGCTTTTTCTCCCATCCAGCATTACATAGAACTGTCTGTTTTGTAACACAGTTACCGCAAAAATAACGCCGTACGTCATAAGTGAATGGAAGTAAGGTAGACTACTTTTCGTGTTGAAAAATCACTTATTTCAGATACTGTTCTAATGGTAAATAAAGCAGAATACAGTTTTTGAATAAGATCTTAAACATGGGCTTTCCACGACAACTTACTATCTATCTGAACACCTAAAAAATTTGAACTGTTCAGTCTCTCTTATCATATGCCCATTATGTGTAATCAGAATGCCGGCTTTTGTTAAATTACGTGTTAGTAATTGTTAAAACTGCGTTTTACTGTGATTTAACATCAATTTATTTTCTGACAAGACAGGGATGTAAGAGGACAGCATAAAAGCTATGAAAAAACGAATAATAGTGAAATGGTAGAGTGCCAGACTATAAATCCATAGGTCGTGGGATCAACCCCGCGGGGGGGGGGGGATTTTAATCTGTTACTTTCCACTTCTTTCACTTCTGGCAGTATTGCTCTTGTGAAAAATACCGAGTAGCACCGTGGTTCGGAACTCACGTTAAACTGTAGGTCCTCCTATAACTGGCTGGGTCAGTTCGAAGGTCGGAGGAAGGCAAGGGCATACCACCTCCAAACAGGACCATGCCTAGTAAAGCACTGTGGTGTCAAACCAATCTTCGGATTGTTGACTCCTGTACCTTTTAGTGAAATTAACTCTTCCTTATTAAGTATATGTGGTTGTTTATTTCTGGATATGTGGCGATTTACCAATGTGTGGTCAGGCAGGAAGAAAATTAATTTTATTGCTGCTGTTCTTTAAGATGGCTGCCTAACCAGATTTATTTTATTTATAGTTCCATGGATACTTGATGTGAATATATCACTAAGATGTAAAACATTACTGTTTATTGCAATAATAATGATTTGTAGATGTTGCTTACTAAAAAAATTAATTTGGTCCCTTAGCCTTAAAAACATTTGAATCTCATCCTCGATATGAAAATGGGTTTGTGGAAATCGACGTCAGCAGAATGATTTCAACACAGTGCATTTTAATATTTATTCTTTAGAAGAACAATCATTACCTTTGTTTTCTTTATTCTTTGTTACTTACTCCCTGTTCTTATTCGAGGTCCGTTTATGTTTTGTTCAAATGTTTTTAAAGCTTATGGGACTTGACTGCTTGGTCATAAGTCCCTAAACTTACAAACTATGAACTAGCTTATACTAAAGACGGCACAAACATCCATGCCCGAGGGGGGATTCGAACCCACAACGGGCCGCGGCCGTTTATGTTTTGTCTTGTGTATAACGTGTTACTAGTGTCTCTTAATGAAGCTGATTTATTAATTGAAGAAATAGCTACGTCGATAAGATGCTGCAAAGTAGTGACCCCGAATATTAAAGTAATTACAGAGAACATGAACACGCAAAAACAGACGATATCGTCGGTAGAAATAAACGGAGAATCGTTAGAGAAAACATAGTGTGAAACGAGAATAACCAGCAGCATTGCATGACCGCTAGACGCAATAGGATTGCATACTAGTAGTATCTTTGCCTTGATCCGGTTTTTTAACCCATTCTGGCGCTTTGCTATGAAAGTTACAAGTACATTCCGCAATATTCAACGTGATTTACATTTCCCTCTGTTTAGGAAATGAAGGAACAAATTAAGACTGTTCTCTCAAATTCCGAGTTTATTTTCTACAAGCCATGAACGTATCTCTTGATAATGTGTCAATATTACAAAAAAACGTCCTTCATACCGAGATGGTATCATCAACAAACAAAATATTTTACAATTACCTGTTATATTCGAAGGAATATCATTTATATGAATGCTTCGGCGGAAAATCCAAATTTCCCAGCTAGCAGCAGAGGTGCAACTGATAAATTGCATATGAAGGTGCATTCGCCACACTTTCTACTGGATGAACCAGTCCTTTGGTTTGCAATGCTCGACTGAGCTTTCCGACAAAACAAAATTACAGAAGAACACACGAAATTCGCAACAGCTGTTAATGCGCTAGACGCCAGAGCAACCGCTCTCAGCGCCCATGTTACATTGACGCCGCCAGCCGCGCAACAGTATACGTCTTTGAAAAATTTAGTAATCACACCAATGTGACAACTGATACAAAAACGTACACAGCGGGTATTGAAAGGCGAGAAAATAGGAGATGGAACTCCATCTGAATATTGGAGGCATCGGAGAAGCGTAGTTAGAGAAGAACTTTCAAATGTCACGCTAAGACAGGTATGGCTGGCAGAATTACCAGTGTATGTTAAGACGGTGGCAGTTTTGTTTGAAACACAAGACGTTTCAACATTGCTCACAGTGACGGAGAAAGTTTATGGTGTATCGGAGAAGAGACATACAGCATATGTAACTAAGGTTACCAAATTTTCAAAATAAAAAACCGGGGGGTATTACAGAGAATCTTTATTTCGATCACAAAATTTTCAAAGTAAAAACCGTGGGGGGGGGGGGTATTACAGATAATCTTTATTTCAACCACAACAGCTTATTTTTTTTACAAAATTATGTTTCTGACTTCCTCGAATTTTCTTAAGTAATTCTTTGTTGGTTTTGATATTGTCATAGAACTGAGAGCAAGTGATATCTTTTTAGTTGTAACTGGTGATCAACAACTCCCTTACACAGACATTCGATTTCTTTCATCAGCCCAGTGCATATTTAATAATGAAAGTACTCTTTCCACATTGGATTGCGAAAAAGTATCGAACAGTTTTTAAAAGTTCTGAATATTCATCTCTTGAACGATGATTCATGAACTCACACCATCTATCAGATACAGTTTTTTCCGAAAATGTTGGTCCAGTTTCGGATTTGAACTGTTCACACAGAAACATTTTTAGGCGAATTACCTCATCAAACAATTCAATGTCAATCACAATAACTTTTCTACTTCTCAAGTAGCCAACGATATTTTCCACACCTTCCCAATCAACTTCCTTCTTTAGAGTTAACCAATTGAATACAGTTAATTCCTCATTCTGCGTCATCCACTTACTAAAGTAATCACTACATACAGTATAAAAAGCATTCATGTCTTTTCTGAACATGTGAACAACCTGGTCATTGTCACATTTAGAGATGACACCTCTTACTTTTAGGGGAACGAAGTTATTTTTAGCTCTCTTTTAGACTCGACACAGTATTAGAGAGGACAGAATACACTTCTACGACATTCTTTTTTTCACCTTCAATACGCAATATTTTTATTTGTGTAGGTAACTGGAGACACTATGTAGAAACTTGTAATTATGCCGTGTACCGTAACAGACGATACTCATCTAGTTGTCAGCTTGTTTTTATCTCTCCATTTTTACTTCGTCAAATCACACTTGACACCACGGAACAACAGTTTGACATGGAGACCAAAAAATCGGGGGATTTTTACTGTTTTGGATGTTTTCAACCGGGGCGCTGAAATAGAGCTTAAAAACCGGGTGGATCACGGAAAAACCGGGTGATTTGGTAACCCTGGATGTAACTGCAATTACCAATAATTACGACTCACAAGAGAATGCAGCTTTACGGGGAAACCAAGAAGCAACTGTGAAGGAACAATTACGTGAACTACAAGAACAGGTTGAAGCCCTATAAAAAAGGATAGCGACGCTACTGGAGAGCGAGTAGAGCATTCTTAAGCATAGCACGAACAGTAACAGCGGAAACAACGGGATCAAATGGAAAGAATAAGTCTGCTGGTGTCATCGATGGTTTGCACAGAGAGAGTCACGAAATGCACTACGCCAGGCGCGTACCCAAACTGCAACAGCGGCCAGTGGTAGGCGCTGCTGGGCTGTGACCAATCAACAGCGCCTGCAATTGAAGCCGTCGTCACACAAAGCTCGTGTCCGAACGTGAGCGGACAACGTGCCGATTGCATCATGTGGCACAGCGCTCGAAGACGGCGCGACTTGTGCATACGAAACGTGTGCCTCAACGAGCAACACGTGACCGCAGCGCGCTCCAGCGACAGTTGACGGTGGCATCAGGTCCTGGAACCGCAATGTTTACGAAATAAAAGGAATGGAATTCTTGCTTTACCTCTCTTTTTGTGCGCTTGTTCATATGTTCGCCATGTTCTGTGATATAGCCCCAGATAAGTAACAACGAAATATCTATGAACTTACTCTTAGAAAAGTTGCATGTTTTGTCAATAAGTCCAGCGACTTATAAAAGCTTCATGACAAATTTTGCTATATAAAATTAGACTAGGCCTTCACATAAGACAAATATTAATGCAACAGTCTCGCTTTTTAGTAAAACTTAAACGCCATTCTTCCACGGTCATGTTACTATTTAGTAGAAGAATGTTAAGAACGTGTAAAATGCAATACGCGAAACAATAAAGTGCTTATTTTACTCTAAGTAAGGTGCAAACTGTCCTGTTCATAAAACGAATCCAACAAACTCACTCCTCAGAGGATGCGCAATTTTGTTTACATAGCATCGAATATTGTGCAGTATATTTTTATGAAAAGTATAGGAAAGTCTTTGAGTCTATCAGGAAACCAGAATAAAAAAGGAGAAAATAATAGCATACGGAAAGCCTTGAACCAGCGCCACTGGCTACCTTCTATTGCACATCCCACGACTTTGCTGCCTACACTATAACCACTAACTTACCTGAGTGTCATCGACGACGGTATTAGACGTGTGATATACACTACTGGTAGATATGTCGGTTGCCGACATCTAATTACAACAAATGATCTAAAGAACAATTGTGTTGATAGATCTTCAGTTCCCCCTTGCCTTGAAACGGCAGATTACTGTAATACGGAAATTTGTAACTACATATAAGACGTTTCCAGTCATTTATTACAACAAATTGTACCTCTAATGACCGGTTTTCGAGTTATTCTCAATTTACTCAGTCACTTTTACTTGCTTTGAAATGTCATACTTTCATAGGACCTAAGTTATATACATAAACCCCACGAATTTCGACGACCAATATGGCGTCTTCGTCTTTCTACCGAAGAGAGCTGCCCACTCCCCGGATATCCACGTGGTGTGACGTCGGTGGCGTTCTCCCACCTTATTGGTGATCGTTCAGACGCACGTTGAGAATATCTGGCATGCTTGATACTGCCCGACACGTTGGGAAAGCCTCGCCAACATGCGGTTCGCACATTGTGACGTCAGAAACTCGCCAGATACTCGTTCATATACACGCTCCGTGTGCCGACGGCTTAAGAGGTGAGGCCGACGAGCAGCGCGTCATGGTGAGTCACCTGTCTCTATTACCTCTATAACGGTTATATGTGTGCGACGTAGAATCGTACCATATTTACCTAAATTGGTTCAGGATCAGACGTCAGTGCGCTACTGAACGGAAGTTGCACAGCCGAAATTCAAACCTCGCAGATAATTCTAACTGCAGCGAATAGAGCGCCAATAATGACTTGTGGGAAGAGTCAATTAGACTTTAAATTAGGATTCAAACGAAATTATACTTGGACTTTTGTATTAGGTGAAGTTACAGATGCTATCCTAAGTGTGGATTTTTTGTTTCACAATACACTTGAGGTAAATATCAGTACAGCAAGCATAAGATGTGGTGAAGAAATAATAAAAGATACATTAGGACAAAATACTGTTGGTACCATAGGCTACCAGGATAGTCACATGTCTCATTTGCAGAGCAATGATAAAAAGGTGCACACACAAACAGTTTTGCTCAACACAGTGCACCACATTAGGATGAAAGCTGGGCGATCGGTATCACAGAGACTGTTTTGCGGCAGCGAAAGCAGACTTAGAAGAATTGCTGCAAAAAGGTGTGCTTCGCTGGGCTGACAGTCCATGGTCTTCGCCGCTCCATAGGGTCAGAAAGAAAGATGGTTCTTGGAGGCCCTGCAGTGACTATCGAGCATTAAATGCCCCCACTGTTCCCAACCGGTACCCGATCCCAAACATCAGAGATTTTATGAATGCACTGGCAGGAGAGTCCATATTTAGTGTCATAGACTAGAAAAGCATACCACCAGAAACCATTCGCGGAAGCTGACATACCAAAAAAAAGTGATCACAACACCTTTTGGTTTATTTGAGTTTTTAAGGATGCCATTTGGTTTGAAAAATGCAGCACACACTTGGCAACACTTAGTGGATGAGATATTAAAAGGACTGCAATGTTGTTTCACATACTTTGAAGATATATCGATTTTTTTTCGAAATCAAACTAACAATATGAGGAACATTTAAAAGCCGTTTTTAAGCGTTTAGATGCGTACATAATTCAAATAAATGAGGCTAAATATGTGCGCAGACAAAGTCAAGTGACATTTCTTTGTTACACTGTGACTTCGGCTGGAATAATTCCACTTTGGGAGAAAAATTACCCAGCCAACCAATTACCAACAGCTTTGAAGATTTCTTGGGGCTGTGAACTTTTATTGGCAGCACTTGCCAAAAGCAGCCGAAAAACAGGCAGCTATAAGTGCAGCTCTAGCGAACAAGAATGTGACAGGTGGACAACCAATAAAACGGACCTCAGTAATACAAACGCCATTCCCAAATTAAAACATACTTATAGAATTCAGTGCTATTAGCAGACCCAGTTCCTCAGGCGCTATTAGATATAGTGGTTCATGCCAGTCAGCAAGTCTTAGGAGTAGTCTTACAACAGCAAGTAAACCGGCAATGGCAACCTTTACGATTCTTCTCTCATAAACTCACATCGGCACAAGTCAACTGGAGAGAACTATTAGCAATGTATGAAGCTGTAAAGTACTCCTGTCTGCAAGTGGAAGCCAGACCATTCACTATACATACCGACCACAAACCTATCACATCTACATAAACCTATCACATCTACATACATACTCCTCCGCAATCCACCGTAAGGTGCGTGGCGGAGGGTACGCTGTACCGCTACTAGGCATTTCCTTTCCTATTCCACTCCCAAATAGAACGAGGAAAAAATGCCTATATACCTCCATACGAACCCTAATTTCTCTTATCTTTGTGATCACTACGCGAAATGTGAGTAGGCACAAGGAAGATCGTACTACACAGTACACTTAGCTTCAAATTCCGGCCCTCTAAACTTCCTCAACACAATTTCTAGAAAAGAACGTCGTCTTTCCTCCAGCGATCCCCATTTGAGTTCCCGGAGCATTTCCGTGGCACTCGCACATTGGTCGAACCTACCAGTAACAACACTAGCTGCTGGCCTCTGAACTGCTTCTATGTCTTCCTTTAAACTTATCTGCTGCGAGTCCCAAACACTTGAGCAATACTCAAGACGTGATCGTACAAGTGTTTTATACGCGGTCTCCTTTACAGATGAAGTACATCTTCCCAAAATTCTAACTTGCATGTAAACGAAGGCTTCCGCGGCCGTTGTCATTGTTTATAAAACTCTTCTGGGTGTTGGACCGCATCGTCAATATATCAAATACTTCACCGACGTTTTGGCCACTATTGCAAGTGGCTATCTTCTGCGTGTTACGTTTACGTTTACGTAACACCCAGAAGATGGACACTTGCAATAGTGGTATTTGATATATTGACGATGCTGTCCAACACCCAGAAGAGTTTTATAAACAATTCTTCCTTACATGTTTGTACCATTTCATATCGTTCTGCAATGTTACGCCTAGACATTTGAACGACGCGACTGGTTTCTGCAAAAACAAAGACAGTTGCTCACCGGGACAATTCCCACAGCTAGAATTTATATACCAGTTTACGACCGTCGTGAGTCATATCAGAGGAGTGGAAAACGTAGTCGCAGATTGTTTGTCAAGAGTGAATGCTATTTCTCAGCCGATCGACTATGAAAAATTGGCAGATGCAGAAAAAGTGGGCCGGCCGCGGTGGCCGAGGGGACTAAGGCGCTCCAGTCACGGTCTGCACGGCCACTACGGTCGGGGGTTCGAATCCCACCTCGGGCATGGATATTTGTGCCGTCCGTAGTATTAGCTAGTTCATAAGTAGTTTGTAAGTTTAGGGATTGATAACCCCGTAGTTAAGTCCCATAGACTATACAAACATTTGAACATTTTTTGAGAAAAAGTGGACCCGCAACTTGAAGCATATCGCAAGGATGGTACTTCAGGGCTATGACTACAACAGGTACAGCCAGTTGGAGAGAATATTTACGTTTGGTGCGATGTATCTCGAGGTAGACCTAGACCATTTGTACCCGAGACACTGAAAGATTTTTCGATGGCATTCACAACTTCGCTCATCCCGGAGCAAACGCAAATGTGAAGCTTATGATAGATCGATTTGAATGACCAGGAATTAAGACAGACTGCCGGAGTTGTGCGATGTCATGCTTGCAGTGCCAAAGATGTAAAATTGGCTGGCACGTCCACAAACAGATTGGAGATTTTCCACTTAAGACCTCAAGATTTACAAATGTACATTGGACATTGTAGGTCCCTTATTACCTTCAGAAGGATACCGCTATCTCCTTACCATGATTGACCGTTACACAAGATGGATAGAAGCAGTGCCATTGACATATTTCGGCAGAAACTGTGGCACAGGTACGCCTGGCAACTTGGATTGCACGTTTTGCCTGCCCACTACATATGACCACTGACGAAGGCAGCTAATTAGAGCCTGTACTGTTCTTAAAATTGGCCAGTCTGTGTGGTTTACGCCCTCATCGCACAACTGCTTAGCATCCGGCCAGTAACGGTATAGTCGAATGATTGCATAGAACTTTAAAGGCTGCATTATTGTGTCAATCACAGTCGCGGACTTCTGCTTTGCCTATAGTGTCACTGGGCTTGCGAGCTGCAATTAAAACAGATTTGGAAACATCCACAGTAGAGTTGGTTTATGGGGAGACCTTGCGGCTGTCGGCAGAATTCTTTAATGCTGAGGTTTAGACATCACAAGAGGACTTACCAAGAGGTTATGCAAATAGTACACAGACAAATAGCTACACTATGCCCATCATCTGTATCGCGACTTGGAGAAGGAAAAACATTCGTAGATAAGGACCTTCACACCTGCACCCACGTCATGCTCAGAACAGACTCAGTACGACCACCGCTGCAACCTCCATATTCCGGGCCACATTATGTGCTACTGACAGGTGACCATACAATACAGATCGACTATCATAGAAAGAGACAAACAGTATCGTTGGAACGGGTGAAGCCCGCACATGTGTTGCTGACTGAAGAAGACATGCGTGAGGGACCTCATGAATCAGCAGTACCTGTACAACAACCACATCAAGAAGATGAAGTGGCGGAAGAAGTGAACAGCCAACCTTCCATATTACCAAGAGGAACACACATTACCAACGGGACGTACTAGGGCTGGCCGACGTGACAAGTATCCGTACATCCCTGGAGCTTCCATCTACCACCAGGGGGGGGGGGAGGAGGCTGTGTGGGAATCACCATCAGCAGAATAATTTCAGAACAGTGCATTTTAATAGTTATTCTTTATAAGAGCAATCTTTCCCTTTGTTTTCTTTAGTCTTTGTTACTTACTCTCTGGTTCTTATTCAAGTCCATTTATGTTTTGTCTGGTGAACAAAGGGTCTATTACCGAAGCTGATGTATTCATTAAGGAAATATCTACGCCGATAAGATGCTACAAGTTAAAAATAAACGTGTAGTATCTGCATTTATGTTGTAAAAACTACAGCAGTTTGCTTTTCAGGAGCTGTTGGTGGACTTTAAAAACCCAAGTGTTTCATTAGAAGAATCTATAGATACTTGAATAACGTAGTTTCGCATATTATGCATATGGCAAAATATTCTCCACTTTGCGTTGTATTATTTGACTAATTTCGCTTCGCTATCTCAAATATCAGGATTAGCATTCAGACTTAATTGCTAAAACGTGCTCTCGGAAATTAGTTCGCTATATAAATTCAATTTCCTCGAGATTGGACTTATAGAGGCCTCCACCCAACTCAAAAATAAAATATGTTAGGAAAATTTGCCCCACACAAACATATCCAATACGTACAGTTGTTGGCAGAATTCGTGAGACCCTCGGTTAATCGCTATGCACAACTGCAAAATTTTGCTGCCTGTTTGTAAGTATAAACAGCTAGGGGACACGATTGTACATACTGTCGATTACACGTGTATCTGACATGAAATCTGAGAGGAAAACAATTATCTTCCAGTATTGCAACCAGTTGCAACAATTCGCGCACTTTCTGTGCGACATGAGGAGACTTCGCAAACGTATTTTAGAAACTGCTATGCGTTTTTGTCATAGTGTTTTAAGCTATTCGCGACCGACACATTCATTTCCCCAATTTTTTCTTATAGTTTCAGTGAACAAAGACAGCAATAAGAATTGAGATGCTGCAGTTCGTGAATATTATCGAACGTTACGCACACATTCGAATGGAAAATGTGCATGCGTAACATAGAATTAATTGAATTACAACGCAGGAAGCAGATTATCGACATTAGCCACTTCTTAAAGTGCAAATCGACAAATGACTAGTGGGTGCTACACCGGCACACTGGCTGGAGTCACGCTACAACACTTATTCGTTTAGCGAGCAGACAAAACAGATCCTGTTAGAAACACTTTGTTACGAAGCGCTAAGGGTCACAGCGAACCATGATGTTCGGAGCGATCGCGTGACGGTTTCCGCCTACAGCTTCCGTCGCGCTATAAATACGACAAACGTTTGAAGCGGCAGATCGCTGATGGTATTTTCGAGGGTAAAGATATCATTCTATATGTCATTTCTCTTTCGGTTGATGTATCAACTAAGATATCAGCATAAATTTAACAAACGTAAGCCATCTGTGTTACCACAAATTACAGTCCCCCACAGAGAAATGATATTGTTGTAGTGAGTTATCGGATACAGTTGATCGACGTTGGAACAAAAGTTCTAACGGTACACAAAGAAAAATCAACATTAGAGTTGCAGGAGACAGTGGTCATGAAAATTATAAATTGCCGGCCGCGGTGGCCGAGGTGACTGAGGCGCTCGTCACGGTCCGCACGGCCACTACGGTCGGGGGTTCGAATCCCCCCTCGGGCATGGATATTTGTGCCGTCCTAGTTTGTAAGTAGTTCATAAGTAGTTTGTAAGTTTAGGGACTGATGACCCCGTAGTTAAGTCCCATAAGCTTAACAAACATTTGAACATTTTTTTTTTTTTTTTTTTTTTTTTTGAAAAATTATAAATTGCACATATAATACAGGAACGAAATTACAATTGCTCCAGTAAGAACAACAAACGTATACAAAATTACCAATGTGGACAAGTGATTGTGAACATCCACAGCTGCGTTTAACTGATCCATAGTCCATGTCTTATTAAAATACCTAATGGTAGGCATTCGACCCCAAATTGGGCCGTTATAATACCAGATACAATTATTTCAAATGAATGTGCAGAGAACCAAACAGATAAGCTTAGTTATTATATCTCACCCGATGGCCAATTATTGATCAGCGTCGACAGGTCGATTACTGTCTTTTTCAAATTTTTCTTCTATTTTGAAATATGTCTCCTTACGTAGCTCTCGCAACAATAAATTAATAATAAATAAAATAAAAGGAAAAAATGCATAATAATCTGTATCGCAAACATTTCCTCGACTGCTCACGGATGTGTTTGGACCTGACTTTTCTTATATGGACGGTTTGCCTTGTGAAGCTCGTTTTCCTGATACCGATCTACTAATGGATTCTTGTCCTAGGTTATATTATTGTGCACTGGATTAAAAATTGTATTATTGGTTAGTTTCGGATAGCCCGCCTGTTAGTTGCCATATTTAGTGGTAATTCTTACAATGCTAAACAACAAGTAAAAAATAACTTCGTTGTTTGTTTGTTCAAATGTTTGTAATTCTATCGGACTCAAATGCGTGATTATTAGTCCGGGCTGCCCGCAGGGGCCGAGGGGTCTGCAGCGCGCCAGTCACGGTCTGCACGGCCGCTACGGTCGGGGGTTCGAATCCCCCCTCGAGCATGGATGTTTGTGTCGTCTTTAGTAAAAGGTAGTTCATAAGTAGTGTGTAAGTTTAGGGACTGATGACTCCGCGGTTGAGTGCCTTAAGCTTGACAAACATTTGAACATTTTTATCAGGTCGGAGGGAGGATTAGAACCTCCGACGCAGAAGGCCTCTCGATCCGCAACGTGGCGCTTCAGAGCACTCGGCTACTCCCGCGCGATGAATAAGTTCATCAACTTGGAACATTAACAAGTTGTGATGCTTTAAAAAAGGTGTGTGTGGTATACTAAATTTGTATTCTGTTGAATGTGTAACACATTAAACTCTAAGCAGTTTCCAAATTACCAAATTTTATCTTAAAGATGACATGACAGTTACATGGTGAAACAAAGTATGCTGTCGTATGAACAAAAAATACAGTAAGTTTCGAACCTCTTGACATAGTCTCTGTATCTGTCAGTTGGTTCAGAAGAGCGTATTGGACACGGCTTCAAGAAGAATTTCAAAGTAATCTCGTTTAAGTTCCGTTACATCACGACGAAAGTTGGTGGCGATTACCTTGTATACTATCGATACAAAGGGAATATTACTACTATATGCCGTACAAAGAGCTTTGCAACCTACTTCCAAAAAAAAAAAAAAAAAAAAAAAAAAAAAAAAAAAAAAAAAAAAAAAAAAAAAAAAAAAAAAAAACTACTCTGAAAACCTTTGACCTGAAAAAAAAAATCATATATCGTTTATGGCTCCTTACCATAAGCAATAGTTATGATAAAGAGTTTTATTTTGTTTTAATTTTTATTTGGCTTTCATTACCCTTCCAGACCAACCTGCTCCTTCCATAGTGCTTTTTTTTATACTTGCTTCGCCTTCTGTGCTATAATATTTCACAATATGTTAATTTATTTATTCCCTAAATTATTCTTGAAACGTAATACTGTTCTCTCTTACTGAAAAAATACACAATATTAAAATGAAATCATAGATTAGAACGTTAAAACATACTGCATGCACTTTAAAAGAAATAAACTAAAAATCATTTCATTTCGTTAGTGATAGCTTGTTTCTCTTCTAGTGCACCTTGGTGTTTCACAAACTGTTAGACACGTTTGCTTTTTTGCCTAAGATAGACAAACGGTGGGTCTTATAAGCAGCACTCTTACACCTTTACATACTAAACCATTATAAATATATAAACTTATTCTACTAATGTCGCTCAGAATCACGCCTTCTGTTTCCGCAACGATTCGAAGCCTATTAGGTAATCTTGTTTCCCATTATACTGTCCGAAATAACAGACACAACACGCGAAAACGGCGTTAGCTTCACTTACTTCACCGCAATGCAGTCATACGTTCGACCTTGCACGGTAATCGGTGAAAGACCACCGATAATTGTAAAATTAGCTGAGGGGACCCCGTTAAAAGCCTACTTTAAACATATAACTCTGGCCGTAAAACCAGCTATAGAATCTTGTTCCCTCGCGCAGAATTTAGAACTGACTCAAACTTTATTTTAGCAGCCGGAAGACAAAGAGACGGTGGCCAACATACGTCGTAGATCACGAGAATTACACACAACCATTAATATACTAGCCACCCCGAACTAAAACATTTCATGAAGGTGGCTGTGAGAACCGCAACGGAGTTAAAACATGATAATTTGCATCTGAGTTTGCTCTCAGCACTGGTGAAAAACAACATTAAATAAAAAAGGGAGGGTAATCATAAACTAATATTTATAAGAAGGATAAAATTTCATTGACAATAAATTAATTATTAAGTTCAAACAGGAGCATATGGGGGCACCAGTTTTCTTAAACAATAAAAACGCATCCCACATTGAAAAATTAAACTAAAGTAATCTGAACTGAACATCGTCGAGGGGGGGGGATTTACAATCAACAAGCATTCAGCCAATCACACGCGTGAAGCAATGCGAAACTCACCTAACTCAGCGTGCTGATACGAAGCAGAAGCAGGCACCGCTATCGTAGGCGAAATTCAGGGAACCACCATGTACCACACAACACAAGGAAAATAAACTTCAGATGTGGCTCTGGTCTGTCTTCCTTTACTTAATATGGTACGCAATAATTGTTGATGTGGTCTTCAGTCCGCAGACTGGTATGATGCAGCTCTCCACGCTACCCTGTCCTGTACAAGTCTCTTCATCTGAGAATACGTTCGGCAACCTACATCCTTTTGAATCTGCTTACTATATTCATCCCTCGGTCTCCCTCAACGATTTTTATCCCATACGCTTCCTTCTAATGCTAAGTTGACTATTCCTTGATGTCTCATAATGTGTCCAACCAATCTATCCCTTCTTTTAGTCAGTATATGGAAGAAACTCCTTTTCTTCCAGATTCGGGTAAGCACCTCCCCATCTAAGTTTCATCATTCGTCTGCAGCACCACATTTCAAAAGCTTCTATCATCTTTTTGTTTGAACTCCTTATCGTGCACTATTCATTCCCATACAATACTACACTCCAGACAAATGCTTTCAGAAAGAACTTCCTAACATTTAAGTTAATATTGGATATTAACAAGTTTCGCTTCTTCGGAAACGCTTTTCTTCCCATAGCCATTCTGCATTTTATATCTTCTTTACTTCGGCCATCAAAAGTTATCTTTCTACCCAAATAACAAAATTCATCTCCTACTTTTATTGTCTCATTACCTAATCTAAATCCTACAGCATAGCCAGATTTTCTGACATTATATTCCATTATCTTCGTTTTACTCTTGTTACTGTTAATCTTCCACCCCCATGAACCACAGACATTGCCGAGGTGGGGTGGCTTGCGTGCCTCAACGATGCAGATAGCCGTACCGTAGGTGCAACCACAGCGGAGGGGTATCTGTGGAGAGGCCAGACAAACGTATGGTTCGTGAAGAGAGGCAGCAGCCTTTTCAGTAGTTACAGGGGCAACAGTCTGGATGATTGACTGAGCTGGCCTTGTAACATCAGCTAATGTGGCTTTGCCACACAGTTACTGCGAACGGCTGAAAGCAAGGGGAAACTACAGCCGTTACTTTTCCCGAGGACATGCAGCTCAACTGTATGAAAATATGATGATGGCATCCTCCCAGGTAAAATATTCCGGAGGTAAAATAGTCCCCCATTCGGATCTCCGGGCGGGGACTACTCAGGTGGATGTTGTCTTCAGGAAAGACAATACTGGCATTCTACGGGGTGGAATGTTAGATCCCTTAAAAGAGGAGGAAAATTAGAAAATTTAAAAAGGGAAATGGATAGGTTGAAGTTAGATATGGTGGGGATTAGTGAAGTTCGGTGGCAGGATGAACAGGATTTCTGGTCAGGTGAGTACAGGATTATAAATACAAAATAAATTGGGGGTATCACAGGAGTAGGATTGATAATGAATAAGAAAATAGGAATGCGGGTAAACTACTATGACCAGCACAGTGATCGCATTATCATTGTCAAGATAGATACGAAGCCAACACCGACAACAGTAGTACAGGTTAGTATGCCAACTAGCTCTGCCGATGACGAGGAAATAGAAGAAATATATGAGGAGCTAAAGGATATTATTCAGACAATTAAGGGAGAGGAAAACTTAATTGTTATGGGAGACTGGAATTCGTTAGTAGGACAAGGAAGGGAAGGGAAGATAGTAGGTGAATATGGTCTGGGCAAAAGGAATGAAAGAGGAAGCCGCCTGGTAGAATTTTGCACGGAACATAATTTAGTTATAACAAACACCTGGTTCAAGTATCACAAAAGAAGGTTGTATACGTGGAAGAGACCAGGAGACACCGGGAGATACCAGATAGATTTTATAATGGTAAGACATAGATTTCGGAACCAGGTTTTACAGTGTAAGACGTACCCAAGGGCAGATATAACTGACCATAACTTGTTGGTTATGAACTATAGGCTGAAACTGAAGAAACTACAAAAAGGTAGGAAAATAAGGAGATGGGACCTGGATAAATTGAAGGAACCTGAGGTTCTTAAGAATTTCAGAGGGAGCTTTAGGCAACAATTGACAGAAACAAGGGAAAATAAAACAGTAGAGGAGGAATGGGTAAAATTGAGAGATGGAATAGTTAAGGTAGCAGAGGACAAAATAGGTAGGAAGGCAAGACCTACAAAAAATCCTTGGATATCACAGGAGATACTAAATTTAATCGATGAAAGGAGAAAATATAAAAATGCAGTAAATGAAACAGGCAAAATGGAGTACAGACGACTAAGAAATGAGATTGACAGGAAGTGCAAAATGGCTAAGCAGGAGTGGCTAGAAGGCAAATGTAAGGATGCAGAAGAATGTATAAATAGGGGAAAAATAGATACAGCCTACAGGAAAATAAAAGAAATATTTGGAGATAAGAAAAACAGCTTATGAATATCAAGGACACGGATGGAAAGCCAGTTCTCAGCAAAGAAGGGAAAGCTGAAAGGTGGAAAGAGTATATAGAGGGGCTCTACAAAGGGAATGAACTTCGAGACAATATTGTAGGAAGGGAAGAGGATGTAGATGAAGATGAAATAGGAGATACTGTACTGAGAGAAGAATTTGACAGAGCCCTGAAAGACCTAAGTCGATAGATGGCCCCTGGAGTAGATGATATTCCCTCAGAGCTACTGAAGTCTCTGGGAGAACCAGCCATGACAAACCTGTTTCACCTGGTGTGTAAGATGTATGAGACAGGCGAAGTACCCTCAGACTTTAAGAAAAATGTTATAATCCCCATTCCAAAGAAAGCTGGTGCAGACAGATGTGAAAACTACAGAACCATCAGTTTGATAAGTCATGGTTGCAAAATTTTAACACGAATTATCTACAGGAGAATGGAAAAGCTGGTAGAATCTTACCTCGGGGAAGATGTTTGGATTAAGGAGGAACGTAGGATCCCGGGAGGCAATACTCACTTTACGTCTTATCTTAGAAGATAGATTAAGGAAAGGCAAACCTACATTTTTAGCTTTTGTAGATCTGGAGAAAGCGTTTAACAATGTTGACTGGAAAACACACTTCGAAATTCTGAAGTCAGTAGGGGTAAAATACAGGGAAAGGAGAGTTATTTACAACTTGTACAAAAGTCAGACCGCAATTATTAGAGTCGAAGGGCATGAAAGGGAAGCATTAGTTGGGCAGGGAGTAAGACAGGGTTGTAGCTTTTCACCGATGTTATTCAATTTGTACATCAAGCATGCGGTGAAGGAAAGCAAGGAAAAACTTGGAATAGGGATTAAAGTTCAGGGGAAAGAAATAAAAACATTGCGTTTTGCTGATGACATTGTAATTCTGTCAGAGACAGCAAAGGACCTGGAAGAGCAGTTGAATGGAATGGACAGTGTGTTGAAGAGAGCGTATAAAATGAACATTAACAAGAGCAAAACAAAAGTAATGGAATGCGGTCTTAGAAAATCAGGCGATGCTGAAGGAATTAGATTAGGTAACGAAACAATGAAGGTGGTAGATGAGTTTTGTTACTTGGGTAGTAGAATAACATGCTATGGTCACAGTATAGAGGATATAAAATGCAGAATGGCAATGGGAAGAGAAGCATTTTTGAAAACGAGAAATTTGCTAACATCGAATATTGATTTAAGCCTAAGGAAGTCCTTTCTGAGGGCATTTGTATGGAGTGTTGCCTTGTATGGGAGTGAGACATGGACGATAAACAGAGCGGACAGGAAGAGGATTGAGGCTTTTGAAATATGGTGCTACAGAAGAATGCTGACGATTAGGTGGGTAGATCGCATAACTAATGAAGAGGTACTGAACAGAATTGGAGAGAAAAGGAATTTTTGGCATACCCTGACCAAAAGAAGGGATCGCTTGGTAGGACACATTCTTAGACATCTAGGAATCGTAAATTTAGCATTGGAGGGAAGTGTGTGGGGTAAAAATCGCAGAGGGAGACCAAGAGACGCGTATAGTAAGCAGATTCAAGTGGATGTGGGTTGCCGTTCTTATGAGGAGATGAAAAAGCTTGCTCAGGATAGAGTAGGGTGGAGAGCTGCATCAAACCAGTCTCCGGACTGAAGACCATAACAACAACAACAATGTTAATCTTATATCATCCTTTCAAGACACTGTCCATTCCATTCAATTGCTCTTCCAGATCTTTTAATCGCGTTCCACAAAGCTAGAAAGAAATTAAACAAGATGGCTGGACGGTTTCCAGTCGAAATATCAGAAGAAGCCAACTTTATGAGGCTGCACGCCCGAAACTTTTTTGAACAGTTAGATATTTGCGATTCAAGGTGCAAAATGGCTAAAAATTGGGTATTGTGATTTTAAGCAAAATGAACCTGGACTTTGAAATATATTTCCCTAATAAAATGGAAATATTTATGAAAAAGAGAAGGTAATGGTTTGTGCAAGTGATAAAAATTTAGAAAGGTAGCGACTGACAAAATAATGCTTCACGAAATGAAAGTTAACAGCGAAAGCAAATAAATTTCGAAAACAATCGTAATTTTGAAATAAAACTATTGGCGCTGAAATTACGGTGGGAGAAATATCTCAAGTTAATGGCCACGTTGCAAATCAGTATCATTCTAAATTGCATACAAAAATTTAATTTAACTGAATAAAGTCGGAAAACGGCACAAAGTATTTAATTCTAGCAACGTGCCTAATAACCTGTCTAATTTGGTGGAAGGGCAGCTCGCCACAAATACATCGTACAGAAAATAACTGATGGGAAGCACTTGTAAAACACTAATTTATCATACGCCGACGGCTACCAAAAATTGGAAATAATTAAATTTGGATAACTCGGCGCGTATCTCCTGGACGTTTAGTACGGAACATATGATTCTGAAATAATTATGGAGAATTGTGCATCCTTTCAACAATTATTGTCGTACGCAGCGGAAAAATGGCGGCCGGTGACTATCTGTAAAAAAAAAAAAAAAAAAAAAAAAAAAAAAAACA
Organism: Locusta migratoria; assembly: GCA_026315105.1. Lineage (NCBI taxonomy): Eukaryota > Metazoa > Arthropoda > Insecta > Orthoptera > Acrididae > Locusta > Locusta migratoria. The sequence continues at coordinate 358,925,666 of CM048747.1, forward strand.
ACAACCCTCACACATAATTTATAAACTGCACTGTTAGGAATAATGAGATGGCTTTTGAAATAAGTGAATGCATTTCGTTTTAATTAGCTGACTTTTATTACGAAAACGATTGAAAAACATGTTCAAATGTTTGTAAAGCTTAAGGGACTTAACTGTCCCTAAACTTACAAACTGCTTATGAACTACCATATACTAAAGACGACACAAACATCCATGCCCGAGATGGGATTTGAACCCCAGACGGGGAACGGCCTCGCGCATCACAGCATAGCGCCTCAATGCGATCGGCTGTTCCGCCGCGGGAAACCGATTGATGTTATGCAAACATACTTACAGAACTTACAACATCCATTGTGGCCTCGGAAAATTACAAAATGTTCAAATGTTTGTAGAGCTTATGGGACTGAACTACGGGGTCATCAGTCCCTAAACTTACAAACTACTTATGAACTAGCTAATACTACGGACGGCACAAATATCCATGCCCGAGGGGGGATTCGAACCCCCGACAGTAGTGGCCGTGCAGACTTTTGTATCCCAGCCTCGTCGCCACTTTAGTGTCCCAGCCTCGTCGCCGCTTTTGTGTCTCGTTTCCGTCGTAGGTGTCGGTGGCCGAGTAGGAAGACCGACACAGGAATAAAGGTAGCACGCTTGTGCAGGTACGAAGGTGAGCAGCCAGTGGGACAGCAGAAACTAGAAACACTAGAGTAAATTAGAACGAGATATATATTGCACAGAATTTATACAATACTTAACTTTCACATAGTTCTGTACTGCAGAATGCTGATACATAGTTGAGTTAGAGGTCTGCCTAGTGCCTATCCGATAGCTAAGTCTTCACTGGTGCCTATCTGATTACGAAGTGTTAACTGGTTGCTATCTCAGTCCCAAGTGAACGATCTCGTTCAGTGGTGGCCACGAGCGGAGTTGTAGCAGAGGGCGCTCGTGGCTGACGTCGTAAGAACGCCGCGCCGTGCGTGCTTGGCGGCGCGCGGCGAAAGTAGGTGGCGCGCACTTAGGACTTGTGCGACACCACACAGACCGTGACTGAAGCGCCTCAGTCCCCTCGTCCACCGTGGCCGCCGGAAAATTACAATTCAAATAAGTTGAACTCAGAGCAACACGCTATTGCGAGACTGCTGCTCCTCCTTGTCGAGTGAAGGATATGATACACGAAATTAGTTATTTGTATCGATAGATAAAAACGAGCTGGTTAGCCTTATACTTTGGTTACATAATTTATCTCTTTGGCAATTCTTTAGTAATTTACACGAAATAAATTAAGAATAATCATAATAAATATAAGAGATTATTTATGGTAAAATAAATAAAATATTGAAATAAAGTCTAGGCGGCCCTTGAGACGTTATAAGTTCTGGCATTAAGTGTCGCCCTAGTCCCCCAGCAGTCCTCCGGTAAAGAAAACTGTCAGGGCACGCTCTTCACCTTGGGGTGAGGAACTACCCGTAAAATGTGGAAGAATTAAAAATAATAGACAACATTACGATGCAGAAAGTAAGACAGACCGCAGCATTAAACACACGTAAACGTTTATCCCCAAGATATATGGTCTATACTAGGTGGCATATAGCATAAAACTGGTCAAATATCCCAGTGAGTATCTGAGACATAGAAGGCAATAACATTTATAGTGCCAAACGGAAGCCTCTGGTTCTATCCCGGTTAACGCTGGTCCAGGTCGGAAATAGCCGGAAGTTGATGAGGGGGAGGCTGGGCAGTTACGCCTGCAGTACTCATGTCCAGTAATGTCTGAAAATAAGACTGGACCAGTGTCCTTTTGGACTTCGCTGTAGGAAGGTATCAGTTCTTGCGTCGGTTTGCAGTTCTGCTTCCTTACTCTTGCGTCTCACAGGCAGAGAGAAGCTGTATGAAGTGCAGACAAATAATAAGTAAATTAAATAATAAATATAAAAAACCTAACAGATAGAGAGGAGAAAACAATCACCTTTAGCAGCTGACATGTCACGTCAGTGATTACAACATGAATCTATAAATTAGTATTTCTTAAGCAAACGGTATGACGTTGCACCTCTTGGGCCAAGATTTATGCACGGTTTCTGTTAGAAAGGATGTCATAAAATCGTTTAACACCCAGCTGACAGACATGCGGTGTCTACTAACATCGTGACTGACCTCCTTGTGCTAGGGGAAGTACAGGAACGTAAGTACCTGCAGGAATATTGGTCCATGCTGCGTCTGTAGCCGTCTGTAGCCGTCCAAATGGTTGATGTTATTCGTATCTGGGCGATCAAATCATTCTCAGGAATTCCCCAAACCAACCGCGAAAAATTGTAGTTGTGTGCGGTGGCATATCGTCCCCCTAAAATTTTACTGTTCACGAGTAAAAAAAAAGAAAAATGTTTGTAAATCTAAGGGACTTTTCTACTGAGGTTATCAATGCCGAGGCTTAAAAACTGCTTAAACTAGCTGAAACTAACGCAAAGACAACACACACAGACACACACACAAACACACACGTGTCCGACGGAGGACTCGAAACTCAGACGGGGAGCAACCATGCGCTGCGCAGCAAGGCGCCTTAGAGCGTTTAAGAGTAACTGCAACAGGTCTATAAGTAGCGGAACATGACCATTTACGGTAAATCATCGGTTCATTTGACCCAGAGAAATCAGTCTATTTCATGTAAAATCCCACCACCGGCTTCCGAAGTTTGCTCCCTGGATTTGCAGGTACTCCACCACACTCGAACTCTACCATCAGCTGTTACCAACTGCAGTCGGTTATCATCTGGGCAAGACATGGTTTTCCAGTCGTCTACGATCAAACCGATCCCATCAAAAACATACAATGTACAAAAATGTAAGATTCCTACGAACTTCAAATTCAAATGTTCAAATGTTCGTTAATCTATGGGACTTAACTACTCTGGTCATCAGTCCCTAGGTTTACAAACTACTTAAATTAAATTATGCTAAGGACAACAAATACACACTTGCATTTTTGTACATTTTATGTTTTTGATGGGACTGTATTAACATTGTCCCAGTAAAGAACGTGTTATGTATCAACGACAGGCCCATTCAGCCGAGCATTCTAAAGGGCCTTGTTGCGGTGGAGCCCAAGGTTGCTCGTCGTCGGAGGTTCGAGTCCTCCTTCGGGCATAGGTGTTTGTTTTGTCCTCAGATTAAGTTACTTTAAGTTAGCTTAAGTAGTTTGTACGCTTAGGGACTGATACCAACGTAGTTAAGTGGCTTATATTTACCAACATCTGAGCACTTGAGACCCATTCAATACTCAGTGTTTGCCGCGGCGGTGCGGCCGATAGCATTCAGGCGCTATGCTACGATGCGCGAGGTTGTTCCCAGTGTGGGGCTCGAATCCCCCATCGGGCATGGATGTTTGTGTCGCCTTTAGTATAAGCTAGTTCATAAGTGGTTTGTAAGTTTAGGGACTGATGACTCCGCAATTAAGCCCCATAAGCTTTACAAACATTTGAATTTTTGAATACTCAGTGTTATTCAGAGAAGTACAGTACAATACGATGGAGCGGTACTGCTACAGTTTCGCAGAACTCACTGACATGCACGTTGTTTAAACGCTCTCCCTGTTGTGACGGAGGTGTACAGAGAACGCTTTCCTACAGAAGTCTTCTTTCACGACGAGTGTTCATTTCTCTACGACAGTGCAGGAGAGCGGTTCTTTGCAAAGAAGAAACGAGGGACCTGACAACAGGAGGACCACCGGCACACCCGATTTTGAACAGGAGGCGTGGAACGTGTTGTAGCGAACCCCGCTGCAAGTACTCGTCGTATTGCACGCAACATGGATCTTTCATATGAGACGCAAGTGGAAACTGAGATGGAATTAGATGCCAGTATTGTAGCTGCTTATGATCTGATTCGAAACACAATAGAGATGTTCGTTTGCCGATGTCATGCTTGCATAGAGGTTGATGGCCATCAATTTCAGCACATTTTGTAAGATACATTGCAAATGGTATGTTAATATTGTCAATGATCGTGCTTGCAATTAAATGTAACTAATGTAAATAAGAAAGTGCATAGTAATGTGATCGTATGCCTATTATCTTCTTAAGCTGGCTTCTCTGTCACCAGGTACAAAAAATGTTCGAATGTTTGTAAATCTAAGGGACTTAACTGCTGCGGTTATCAGTCCCTAGGCTTACAAACTACAACCAACTTATACTAAGGACCACACACACACATACACACACACACACAAAAGCGCGCGCCCATGCCAGAGGGAGGACTTGAACCTCTGACGGCGAGCAACCGCGCGCTCCGCAGCAAGGCACCTTAAAACGCTCGTCCACTCCTCCACGACACTTCAGGTTCCTTACCTCAGTTTCTTCAGCTTGACATCCTCTACGTCCTTAATAAATTTTCGCGCGCTGGCACGGAAACGCCTTGTACAGCTTATTACATAGCTAAAAAATACATTTGGTAGGGAAAGTAACAAGTAGTCCACTGGGATTTACGATTCACTGATTTAACTGAACATATTACACACAATAAATCAAAACGTGCTCTCTTGGCTTAGCACTTCTCCTACCGATTCTTTCAATTTCTATTTGGTGTGATGAATAATAGTTTTCTCTAAATGTACAAACATGAAAATTATACAGATGGTAGGAAAAAAGATCGTTTAATCTTCGAATGCATTATTAGTGGTATGTTGCTTAGCACAGTCACGTCGATTAAATATCTAGTCTTAGCGCTGTAAAGCGATATGCCATTAATATGAGAGTCTTTAAGCTGTAATCTATTTATAAAGTTAAGTCCCATAAGCTTAACAAACATTTGAACATCTATCTATAAATGAGACTAATTATATGTAACAAGTAATTACACGCGAAGGTGGCGATAGCTTCGATCACTTCACCGCAGATGTGGTCCTCGCACGGGAATCCGTAATGGCGAGTGTAAGGGGCATGGGCGGTAGAGGCGCTACAGCCATAGTGTGGGACTTATGGAAGTTTGAGACAGGTGGATGGCAAGCACGGGTAGCCAAGTGGTTCGATACCCGCCACTACCACTCATTTTGCTTGGATTGCAAATTTCCCGAGCGCCGTGGCTCAGCGCGCCCGGGCAGCGGGCGCAACGCTCATTGTAATAAAAAAAAATGTTTGTATAGTCTATGGGACTTAACTACGGGGTCATCAGTCCCTAAACTTACAAACTACTTATGAACTACTTACGAACTAGGACGGCACAAATATCCATGCCCGAGGGGGGATTCGAACCCCCGACCGTAGTGGCCGTGCAGACCGTGACTGGAGCGCCTTAGTCCCCTCGGCCACAGCGGCCGGCAGTAATAAAAAAGCTGAGCCAAATATTCAACGAACAACCAAGAGCGAACTGAATCAACGACCGCAAAGAATAGATCTACCTGAAGAAAAAAAGTGGCTAAGGTGACCGCTGGCCCGAAGCGGGAGACGCGGGTTCGATTCCCGACCCGGTTGACATTTTCACTTGTCGCCATTGTTTTTATTTCAATGCCCTAATGCAGCCACTGACCATCATTTCCTTCCTAATCCTGTTTCCTTCTCCTTCTTCATCAATAATTTGTAAATGAGACTACCTATGGGCCCCTTTGTTGCGTACTGCTCGAGTGTTCGGGAGTCCTACGATATTGAAGTAAGGGAATACAGAGACGAGCTGCTGGATTTGATATCAGTAGTATTGATCATTATGCGAGAACTATGGAGAAGTTTTGCAACTCAAGTGGATATCCCTGAAAGGATGACGCCCTTTTCGCGAAACACTATTGAGTATTAGCATTTACAGCTGACGGCAGAACTATTCTGTTAGCGCCAACGTACATTTCTCTAGGGATCGTGAAGACAACAGAAGTTAGGTCTCCTATAAACAGTGGTTTTCCCCCTCGCTCCATTGGCTAACTGAATTGGAGAGCAAATGACTAGTAGTGGTATACGTTCCCTCTACCATGAACCATGAGGTGGCTTGAAGAGTTAGGAGGCCTCTATATGTGTACGTACGTCTGTGGTATTCACAGTGACGCAGCCTCTGTCCTCATTCTTCTATGGCTTCCCAACGAGCTTCTGCCATCCATCGCGGTCACATGCTACGCTCCTCAAGTTACTGCATCCAAGCTTCCGTAGTATAATGTTCCAGCCTCGCTATTAATGTCTGAGATTAACAAATTTACAGAAGGAAGAGGTTTTAAGTCAGAAGCTATGAAAGATCCCATCTGAAAATTACGAAAAAAAAAAAAAAAAAGGAAAATTATTACATACATGTAAATGAAGTGGCAAGCTAATTAACAGTGGCGTGTTGTGCAGGCAGAACATTACAAAAAGAATCGACGAGCGGTTACCTTTAACAAGAGATCCATCGGTGGTTGACATTTGGCTGTAAATGAAATTTTTATTGTATGATAACCACTCGCCGAACAGTGGATGGGAGTTCGTCAATATCAAACTACGACTCGTGTAGCAGACCGTAAAGTAAGATAAGTGACATGATAAAATTCGGATAGGAACATTTAAGTCAAACACGTCAGATTTCCAAAAATTTTCAAGAAAATCTACTGCAGATTCTATTGACGGTAAATGATAATAATAATATGGAATAAATTTTGAAAAAAGAGTGGCAGGCTACTTGAAATATCACCATTCAATATTAACTAAAACATTGCCATCCATTGTTGCAGTGATTCAACAAGGCTGAAAAAGACATTATGGTCGGAGGGAGGATAAGGCGAAATTATTAATAAAAATTCATAAGTGCGAATTTACGTGATATATATATTGTCTGAACCACAAGACATAAAGAGCTAAAAATTTGTACAATTAGTAATGTCTACCCGGGGAAGGCTTTAGGCACGGTTTTATGGCGATAGGATAGCTACTTAATGTGAATGTCTGTGCGGTGGTACGCTTATCACGTCAGATTTTAGGTAAGGTTTTATTGCGATCTGATAGATATTTAGTAATTTGAAGAATATAACGCGAAATGCGGAACAACAATTACTCTTTCAACATTATATTTACTCTTTGAAATTGGTTTTTTTGGTTGCATTGTTGCTTGATGTCTTATAATGATAAAAGGATGGAGTGTATTGGGATGGAAAGTTATCGGTGTATATAAAATTCTACGTGTGTGTGTGTTAATATTTCGCTCTGCGGCGAAAACTACAGAACGCAAACGAATGGTCTGTGAGTAATTGTTCTCCGAAGTCTCCTGTTGTACACCGTAGCAGTTCCATGCTGATAGCTATAAGGGGGTGGAAGATATGGTGGTTGAAAGTCGTCAAATTATAATAAAAATTCAGACTGAAGGCCAGCGATGACGTTTGCGACTCTATAGCAAGGAGGTTACATACAGCGAAACGTGATGCCACAGACCATATCTTTGGTCTATGCGTGCTAAAAGTCTTCAGCTCTTTCTCTGTAAGGATAAGTATACGAATAAGAAAATATAAGAATAAATAAATAAAGCAGTAAAAAAAAAAAAGAAGAAATTTCTTTTAATACATCTTTTAAAAAAACTCAATTTGACGTTTCGCGCATTACATCAAGTGACGATCTGTGATATTATTACAATCATTATTGTTGAATTTCGTGATTGGATTCTTCGAAACGAGTGCATTTTTACCTGTGATTTCTTATATATTCTCTGATAAATGTAACGTGTTTTCAGAAAAAAGGAGATGGACGGAGAGAGAGTGGATAGGAAAAGTGCTAATTCAAGTTTCGAATAAATAAATAAATACCCGGAACGCCGGTTTTTTTAATTATTTTTATTATTAGAATTAAGCTTATGGGACTTAACTACGGGGTCATCAGTCCCTAAACTTACAAACTACTTATCAACTACCTTATACTAAAGACGACACAAATATCCATGCCCGAGGGGGATACGAACCCCCGACCGTAGTGGCCGTGCAGACTGTGACTGGAGCGCCTCAGTCTCCTCGGCCACCGCGGCCGGCCAACGCCAGATTTTCAGCTAGTATATATAGTAAGATCCGCGCACAGCACGTAATATATTTAGCTGACTGTACAAAATCCACATAACAGCGGCCACATAAAATGATAAAGTACAGCTCTCCAGCTCTCGTCTGCAAGATGCTATCGCTACGAAGTACAAGGCAAAAGTGCTTTCTACCTTCTGTGTTTAAGGAAAATAAAATGAAAGTGATGTTCTTAAATTTTTTTCTCTGACATTCATAGATAATTATTTTTACATGCCGACATGAAATAAAAATATAAATTTTCTTTCGCTAATAGCCGGGAAAGGAAACCATGTCATTATAGTAAGTCTTCTTCCACTCCATCCAGCCGTCTTGCTTGATGTAGTTCCATCTTAAATGGAATCTGGACTGCGGCTGCTACAGTTTTAATTCCAAATAATTGATGTATTCACCAACAGCCGTAACGTTCATATTGTTTATTTAAATACCGGTTTCGGTATCACATTAATACCACCTTCAGGCTCTATACGTATGTCATACAAAATATTGTACCATTCATTAGGCCTTATTATATTACTTCAATGCTGGTTGTTGGCTCATTTGTACTTCTTGTTCTCTATATTTTGTATGATATATGTAGAGCATGATGTTACAGATTCAATACTGATTTGTAACTTTATTTGTACAGAACCTGAAGATGGTATTAATGTAATACCGAAACCGGTCGTAAAATAAAACAACACAAACTTTACGGCTGTTGGTGGATAAGTTAATTATTTGGAATTAAATCTTGCTTGAGGTCGACCTCGCCCTTTTTTGTCCTTCTAGATTGCCAAACAGAATCTTCTTTGTCACCTCAGACTCCTTCATTCTTGCCACACACCTTATCCTTCCTGATCGTATGATTTTTGTTACAGAAGCATCGGCACATATAGCGTATAATTCTGCATTGTATCTTTTCCTCCACTGTTCTCTGTCATACACAGGGCCAATTATTATCCTCAAAACTTTCCTCTCACATCCGTCGAACAGCCTTGCATCGATTTCTGTCAAGGGCCATGTTTCTGAAATATAAGTGAGAAATGGTTTAATGAGCGCTATATAAATAGTGAATTTTGTTGGGCGGATGAGGAGTTTTGACTGGAATAAATTGCTCAAGGCGAAATAAGCCTTATTTTCTGATATCGGCCTAATGTTAATTTTTGTTAATATTTCATTAAAGCAAGTGACTGTGGAACCAAGATACTTGAAGCTAGCAACTCTTTCAGATGTGTTATCTATTCGCACTGAATATTGACGGCATATTGGGTGGACATTCTTTCCCACAGGCCATGTATTTACTTTTATCTTCATTTAACAAAGACCAATCTCCTTACTTGCTTGACTTTGTATAAGCTTCTTTCATTGCTGTTACTGTCTGCAAAATCCAATATCTGCAGATATGTGCATCGGCTACAGCCTCTAAAGTCTTCGTTCGCAAACGCGTGTGCTTCCGAGCGTTCTACCTGACATCATGCGGAAGTGTTCTGACAGCGTATGTTGACACAGATGTTCGCGTTTTGCCCCGCAGCACACGGCGACCAGAACACAGCAGCAGTTCGCGAACACGCCTTCAGTGAAGTAGTTGTACTGGTCTGTCTACAACAGTTACCGATAAACACTCACCGACATGTTCTCTCGTGGCGACCAGCAAACAAAAGCACTGCAGGAGGATACTAAAACGTCGATAGTTCAGTGGTTCACCTTCAACCGATATCGTAAGTATTTGTGAATCTCATTATTTAGAGCAGTAACGCACTATAGAATTATACTATCCAATGCTCAGTATTCATCGTTCTTTGTTGTATAAACACTGCAGTTTTACGTGTTTAGGCCGAACTCGTCAGATAAAAAGACACAAAGGGAAATAAACTAGACACACACCCCATACACACACACACACACAGACAAAGCCGGCCGCAGTGGCCGAGCGGTCTGCGGTGCGCATGTCACAGTCTGCACGGTCGCTACGGTCGGAGGTTCGAATCCCCCTTCGGGCATGGATGATGTGTCGTCTTTAGTATAAGGTAATTCATTAGTAGTTTGTAAGTTTAGGGACTTATGCTCCCGCAGTTAAGTCCCTTAAGCTTAACAGACATTTGATCACACCCAATTTCGTTTATATTAAAGCGAGATATGCCGTATTAATAGAACTCAGATATCAGCGTTCGCCAGAAACTCCAACAGTCTACGTGGACTATTAGCAGGGCTCTTGTTTAGTGATATAGGCGTCATTACAATAACAAGCTGTGATCGTTAGGGGACGATAATGAAGACACGTTTTGAAATAAGGTAAAGTAGTCAACAATCCGAAGATTGGTTTGAACACCACAGTGCTTTACTAGGCATGGTCCTGTTTGGAGGTGGTATGCCGTTGCCTTCCTCCGACCTTCGAAATGACTTACCCACGGAGTTACAGGTGGACCTACAGTTTAACTACTCGGTATTTTTCACTTGAGCAATACTACCAGAGGTGAAATAAGTGGAAAGTGGCAGATAAAAATCATAGGGCCTGGCGGAGATCGAACCCGCGACCTTTGGATTTGTAGTCTGGCATGCTACCACTGTGCAACCAAGGCGCATAACATGTAAATGTTTCAGTCATATGCATATTGTCGTTTTCTGCAATGTAAAGAAAATTTGTGATTGTAATGCTATTGTGTGTTATTCATTATTATTGCAATGCAACCCTAAAACATGTACAACATTATTATTGAACAAACTCTATGGTTTTAGAATCTTCATTTTAAAACTTTCTGTAGGCTACTAGCGCCACCTGACGGACAGAGCCCGTTCTTTCTAACCTTGTTAGTGGAAATACTTTCATACATTATAGAAACAAGCATGTGTTTTAGTTGCTTTCAGATACTGTATTAGAAAACGTGCTTGCACTAACACCGTCTAACGGCGGCAGCTTGTTTTACTTCAGACTGCCTACACCACTAACGCTACCCGGCGGTAATATTGAGCAATGTAATTTTGACGAAATACTGTTTATCATTGTTCTCTTACTATGGTGTATATCACTTCAACGTGCCCTGTAAGGCAACATCCTCCCAATTGTGTATTTTTATCTGACAGGCTCTGAAGCTGGTCTAAATCCGCAACGAGTAAAACTGTGAAATTTACGGTATGTAATATAAAAGCAATCAACACGGAGACTACGCTATTCTTCCAGTGATAAAATTATGGTTCAGATTGTTGTTATTCTGAATGATTGTAACATTCAAATTCTATTTTTGGACTTTTGGTGAATATTCTCACACAGTATCTGCTGTTTTTATGTAATTAAAGGTTAAAAATCAATAGATTTCAGTATTTGGTCACGTGATTCAAAAACCCTGTTAGTGGCTGAAGCTCTGGCGACGTTACGGTTGTACAGTAAGGCGGCTATACATGCGTTATAAGAGTGTCAGCCGAAGTTACTAACGTTTTCAGTATTTTTTATACAAATAGTTTCATTATTTAGTGATGCAAAGGACATTTACAACATTTAAGTAACCCTAATTCTTTTTAATTTAATTTTTGTGAAGGTGGAAACCTTCCGATAGTTCACACATTTAGGACTCTTATACAACAGAAACATCGGTTCTTGGATCCATTCTCCGATTTTCTACCAAACAGATTTCGCGTTTAAATAATTATTATCAGCCGTAGTGGAGTGGCCAAGCGCATTGAGGCGCTATGCTCCGATGCGCGAGGCCGTTCCCCGTCGGAGGTTCGAATTCCCCCTCGGGCATGGATGTTTGTGTCGTCTGTAGTGTAAGATAGTTCATAAGTAGTTTGTAAGTTTAGGGACTGATGACCGCACAGTTAAGTCCCTTAAGCTTAACAAACATTTGAACATTTTTAATATTATCATTAGTGGTCAAAGCAAAAATTACTTTGCAAGTGCGCACCTATGCAGTTACAGTTCAGATTCAGATTATTTCGGGGGTATGAGTGAATGTCACTTTGCTCACACAGCATAAGTATGCACATTTCTTGTGCTGTTCACAAAGAAACTAGTTAGGTTAATTAGAAACTTGAGGAGTTTAAGAAGAGTGAATATAAGAGGATAGATGTTGCTCTTTACGTGCCTACACTAGCTATTTTCCGAACAAAGTGATGGTCGGAGTTTTTATGACGGTTTGTCTGCTCAGCGTGTACACACACTGGTCAAAACAATTGGGAGATTAGTTGAGTTATCTAGATTCTGCAATATTGTCATCGGAAGAATGAAATAAAATGATTGGACGTATTTCTGTCGGTTCTGCTGAGTGGACACAACCCTCGTATCCTATCTGTAACACTCTCTCTCCTCTGGCGCTTGATGATACAAAACAGATTGTCCTTCATTGTACTTTCTCAATGTCCCCCGACAATCCTATCTGGTAAGGATCCCATACAGCTCAGCAATATTTCAGAAGACGACGAACTAGTGTAATGTACAAGGTGACAATTACTGAACTGTAAGCAATAATTTGGGGAAATTTTTCAGCAATCAGTCGTAAAAATATTTATTTATTTGCAGATCTAGATTTAGACCACTGTGTAGTCATAATCAGTGCTTGGTGTTACGTTTCTTGAAAGGCACGTCTTGTTGAGTTGATGTGCTGGTTCAAAACAGTGAGTTTCACACGCCTATTTTTGTATTTATAATATGTAGCATTTGCCCAGGTAGGCAGTAATTTTATCAGACTTAAGTGCTACATATTATAAATACAAAAATACGCGTGTGAAACTCGCTGTTTTGAACCAGCACATCAACTCAACAAGACGTACCTGTCAAGAAACGTAACGTCAAGCACTGATAATGACCACACAGTGGTCGAAATCTAGATCTGAAAATAAATAAATATTTTTACGACTGATTGCTGAAAAATTTCCACAAATCAAATACAGTCGTGGAGCACAAACTCCACCATGGAATCAAATCTGATATAAGAAATAAATCGTCGTAGCTTCTGAACGGTTTGCTTTACGGCGATCAAACTGGTGCGGGGCATGGTGAGAATTAGAATGCGCATGTGCGTGTGATTAAGGTTTGGTTTGGCAAAGAAAACCACTTTCATTTGGATGGATTGTCAATAAGCAAAATTGGCGTATTTGGGGGACGAAGAATTATCATTTTGCGATCGGGAAGACTCTTAAAGCTCAATAGGTGCCACAAGTGTCCATTGTCCACTCACGGCATGATCGGTGCGATAATTTTTGAAGGCACGGTGACTATCAAACGGTACGTGAAGACGTTGGAAGAGGATTTCATCCCTATTTTCTAAGTGACCTCGATTTCCACAAGATTTGGTTTAAGCAAGACGGAACTCGACCCCATCGAAGCAGGAGAATTTTTAATGTCCTGGAGGAGCACTTTGGGATATTGACAGGTGTACATGAGGGATCAGATAGCAATTTCTCGGTTGCTGACTGTGACCGCGATGAGAACAGTGTGATTTGCTTTAGTTTGCGTGTGCACTCACCGGCAGAGATACTACGCTGCCTGCAACAATCTTTGTTTCCGTGTTGGGGTCAGTTTACTTACAGTAGTTGGCTCTGCACAGCAAGTAGTGTGCGGGTGTGTAAGAACGTTATGAACGCGAAGTCGTAATTATGTTTCATGATGAAATCTCAGAAAGAAGTTAAATGATAAGAAGATAGAGAGATCTTCCATTTTTAAGAGGACCTAAGGTGAGACATTTTCTCTGCTGTTCACTTTCCGTGTTTCTTCATTTTTCATCTCTTAAACCGATTGTGTTAATTTACTGTCACTTGTAAAATATTCAATTTAAAATCTGATTATTCAAATGTTTGTAATTCTACGGGACGTAACAACTGTGGTTATCAGTCCCCTAGGTTTACAAACTACTTAAAGTAAGTTAAACTAACCTAAACACACACCCATGCCCCAGAGCGGACTCAAACCTCCGATGCGGGAGGCCGCGCGATCCGTAACGTGGCTCTCCAGACCTCGCGGCTACTCCCGAACGGCGTCTGATTATTGACCATTGGTGATTATATGACTGAAGTTGTTCTGAGACAGACTGGAATCATGCAAAGGTTAATTGAATATCTCATTTCTAAAGTATTCAACTTACATTTTGCCCTTTTATGAAAATATATATAAAAAACAACAGAAAACTAACTAAAGGTGAGTCGTGTAATTTTTAAATGAAATAAATTTTGAACCAAGATGGACAAAATTATTATTGGTGTAGTTGGTATATTCGAACTGAAATTATGCGATTCCTGTAATTAGAAAATTTGCAGCCTCGCGGTGTTTTGGAGAGCAGTCTGATAAATGCATGCAGGTAGGCAATAAATATTTTGTTAACGTGAAAGTAATCTAAACAAAATCCATTAATAAAATATTCATTGCAATAATATACTTTTCTAACAGAGGAAAAAAATTGTCAACGATAGTTGGATTCAGGTTTTGTGCAGCCCAACAGCATGTGGGTTATACTTCACGATCCGAAAATTTTCTTTTCTCAAGGTAAATCTTACGCTACTAATTATGTTATTTTTTACTTGTTCAGACTACACTGCAAGGGGTAAAGAAAATATTAGGTAGTCAACTTGTAACCAAACAGTCTATCAGTTACGAGTTGTTCTGCGGACAGTCATTTTGCTTTCACAATGTAGAGAATAATCAGATGCTACTAATTTATTCAATTGTTCACTATTCACCTTACGTTGATAAAGTTTAATGACATGTTCTGGTAGTCATGTTTGCTCGCAGATTCTTATTGTAGGCTGAGTTACATAATAACACATTCACAAGCACACACAAAATGATTCCATCAATCAGTCATTCGTCTGGCTTGGTATTACTAATATTTTATGAGATCTTTCAATATGATAAGGGAAGAGGGGTGGAACTACTGAAAACAAAGGCGTTTCTCGTTGTTGCGAGAACTTACCAGAGAATTTGTCACCGACTTCATTCGTCGAATGCTGCAATATTTGGTTGAGTACCATCCACACAGGAAAAAATGAACATCCTAATATATATATATATATATATATATATATATATATATATATATATATATATATATATATATATATAGTTGTCACCGACAGATTTAGTCCTAGGTGGTCATTTTTCCCAAATGCTTCTAAAGAGTGGAACGGTCTAGTGAACATCTCGCCAAACACGTAAGTGTGAGTCGCATGGTAACCATGTAGCAATACATGTAGATGAACAAGGTTAGGGCGAGTAGTGTGGCATACAGTCATTATTTGCTGCACTCCGTAATGTGAGAAATAACGCTGGAAAGTACCCGTTGCTATGGGCTGTACAGGGCTTTGCAGTTTTCTTTATAGGTGCTGGAGAGCGCGGAGATGAAAGGACGACGGGGCACATAACATTTTATGAGGCACCGGCAAGAGGTATACAGCACTTGATGGCCCCATTTGACCCAACCGCCATAAACAGTGTATTATGCGCCCCAGCCCTCAGAGATTAAGGTTTAATCGAAATTGGCATCACATAATAGGGTCTCAGAACTAGCCGTGCATAATACCACTGTTAATGTACCAGTACTTCCGTGCTTCAAAAGAACATCATGTCATTCTTAAATTCGTATCTTTTGGGGGACTTACATCATCAGAGTAGAAGTCTGGCGTCCGGAGATGCAGTGCAATAGTGTAGTATTACTGGAAGCACCTTAAGTAAGTAAGGCATAGATACAAAATGAAAAGTAGGCATGGAGAAGAGAGGTTCGTTATATAACATATAAAATCGTACGGAAAATTTTAGGTTATCCATTACGGATATTTCAGAACCCGTGACTGTTAATTTCAATATGATTTAAGAAAAATGCAACCAGTCACTTTTACTAGAAATGATGCTGTTTATTCCATGAACCGGTTTTCGAACCTTTTCAGGTTCATCTTAAGATGCATCATGTAGAGGGTGGCAGCATTGAAGTGTCACTCTTTGACCAAGGAGGTAGCACTGAGTGGTGGTAGTGAGTGGCAAGAGAGAGAAGGACGCAGAGAATGTGGAAGAGTGTGTGGAAGTGGACGGAAGAAGTTAGGTGCTGCTTAAGAGCTATAGACTGCGAGAGTATTGTTGTAAGCCGTTATGATTCCTAATAATTCTGATTTTGATTTTTGTAATGATTATGTGGATAAGGTAATGATAATGATATTAATCATCATAACTTATAACTTTGTTTTAATTCAAGACAGTTTTATGTCCCTCTTTTTTTTAAAGTTAAAGATCTTATCCCCGAGTTATTTTAAACTGCAACTTTTAAACGGTAGGATGGATAAAAGTTTCAACTTTATTTATATTTCATCATTAATGTACTGCAAGAAGCTGCTGTCTTCAGATGCCGTCTTCGGATAAGAGGTGAGTGATTTTTGATACAAGAATCGTAAGAACTAGTTTATCAGGTAGCTACCAATATTTCTAGCCCATCGTGGAAACTACTCGACATACCAAATTAATTACACGACTTGATTATTGTTCACTTTTGTTATGTCATTCATATTCAGTCGTAACCAACTTGCTTATCAGGGAGCTACCGGTATTACTTGTCTATTGTGTAACGTGCCTTCTAATACAGATATTAATTACACCATTTGCTGACAACACAATAATTGGTTTGTTAATAAAAGTAGGTCACAATTTCAGAAGGTGTCGATACAGACAATATTTATTGTTAAGCTCGCAACCGAATCCATACTTAGTCACTGTTGGCATCTAATAAACTAAACTTGTATCCGAACTGTAAATAATTAGTCAATTACACAATTATCGACTTAGACGTTTGCACATTAGAATAGATTGTACAAATTTATCGACTTAGATGATCCTACTCTATGATAGACTGTAGGTTACAAGTTCCTTTCATTGCCATCAGCTACTGTTATAGTTTGTTATTCTACGAATAGATGTCATGTTCAGTCTGTGTAGTAGTAATCTAAAGTTTAATCTTTAATTAATTAATAGACATATAACTGTCAACTTTAGTGTTTTTATTGTGACATACCGTTACGCCATTCCGCTACTATCAGTCACTGCTCGATTTTGTCTATCACTCCTCCCATAATGACATTTAAATTTAGAATATCAAATTTGCGTCAAACATTGATCAGTATTATATTTAATTAGTGAATAATTTGTCTGTCTGATTAACGAATCAGAACTTGAGCTACAACCGGACTAGTAATTCATTGTTAATCAGACTTGTGTTCTGGATAGTTCCGTGCACTAACAGGGCCATCCTCATTGCTATCAGTCGATGCCAGGCTGATTAATTAAAATATTGACTCTTTCTTGATGTTCAGACATTCAGATAAGTTTTTACATTCACTGTGCTATACTCATCTAGATAGGTACCGTTGCATCAGCACACAAACCTCACACACGCTAATTTACAGTCTCCGACCCCGTACATAACATTTTATTTTTATTTATTTAAACATATAAGTTTCACATGTTTCAATATTACTTTAAGCGTCATGTTAGATGATGTCTTGCGACTGTATGTCCGGATTTTTATGATTAATTTCCATTTCTTGCGTCTCCTTTTGTTTATGTGACAATAGCACATCACCTTTTTCTTTTGGCCTCTACACTGCACTGTAAACACCACTTTACCAGCGTCCAAATCATATTAAAAATTGTTAGTCATAGTAAGCAGCATCCTGGCTTGAAACAGACAACTAATAGTACTCACAAGTAAACATAATTTGATGTCTTCTTACGGTGACTGAAGCAAAGATGGAGATTGTGGTTTCAATTGCAATCGAGAACTAGAGAATCAGATCATTACAAACTGGGCACAATATCCTGTGGGAGAAGGGGAGGAAAGATGAATCGACAATATTCCTCGTCTTTTTGAAGAATCATCCCAAAAACAACTAAGTGATAAAGGGAGCTACGGGTTATGTTTCAAAAAAAAATTTTTTTTTTCATTTGAAGCACTGAAGTATGAAATACACAGCATGACGAAAAACGTGATGCACCCAGAAGTGGCTGTAAATGAATGAATCTACAATAATGACTCCCATGAGACAAGAGTGCATACATTTGTCGAAGCTGTGCATATAGAACGCGTGGGGTGGATGTGGAACTGGGACAGAGGCCCGTTCTAATGTCATCACAGAAGTGAGGACGGAGACAGACGGGGCATTACTGGCCATTGAAGGATCTCACACGTTGTAGATAGTCCACAGACGTAACTGCTGTGTATGGGCATACCTTATCTTGTTGAAACACTGTCTCATCAGGACTAACAAGGGGAAAGCCTCAGACAATGCCAACCGATTCCGGTCAAATTTGGCAGGTCGCTTGTGTACAGCCTAATACGAAGGACTCTTTAAGATATTTTGGCTCAACCCCACCCCCCCTCACGTGTGGTCTAGGGTGGACTTTATACGGGTTATAAAAGCACCATTTGCTTATGGAGAGTTCCTGAGAAAACCACGAAAAACTATTATTTTTGGATTCAAAAACTACAAAGCCTGGGGATGCCTCATTCAATATCGACGCATGTTTTATTGTATGTTCTTATCGTTTTGCGTTCCCGAAATCCAATATTCAAAGTCACTGTTCTTACGCGCAAAATTGCAAAATTGCCTTCTGGAAATATTGGTGTCTTATCCAGCTGCGAACCCACAAGGGTTGCTCTCCTTCCAAGCACATCTTGTGGCTATTAGGAAATAGTTATCATTCCATTTCAAAACAGCTATTCTGTGAAGAAATTTGATGTTGTACGTAGTACAGGCTTATAGCCTCTCTCGATAACGCCCAGTTGTACTTATGATGAAGCATAAAAGGAATGAAATCTTTACAGGACTAAAGCAGTTGAAATCCGCCTCCGACCATTCAGATTTTGGTTTCTAGTGATTACTGTAAGTCATACCAGATAAATTCCGTGATGGTTCTTTTCAAAGGACCCGTCGATTTGCATTCCGATTCGTATCAAAACAATCTGGGCTTGTGCTCTGTCACTAATCATCTTATTGTTGACGACACGAAATTTCTAATCTTCTTTACTGATCTATAGAATTTGTAATTTGAGAAAGCATACTGGAGATAACCGCGATCTTGATAAAATAGTTACAATTAAATTTAAAAGCAGTACAGATCGCAAAAATTGTTATTTCATAACCGGTTTCGGCCTGATGCGTACTAACACGATGGTAGGCGGTGGCGGTGACACAGTAGACCGCACAGACGTGAACTGTTTTTAATTTTAACTATGGAATTTGTGTTTTATAAGCAGCGGTTCCCGCTGTAACAAGGAAAAAAAGAAAAGAAAGTAACCAGCTGAAAAATACCCTGTCGGAGCACAAAACAAAAAGCATTTCTGTTCCTGTTTAAAAGCCTGTGGTACTCTTTCTTTCAGTCTTTCTACTTCCGTTCGAAAAATTCTTTCTTCTTCTTCTTCTTCTTTTTCTTCTTCTTCTTATTATTATTATTTTCTTTTTTTGCCCTGATTGTGCGGTCTTCATCTTCCTTTCTTACTTTTCTGAAGTTCCATTGTTTTGCCGGTTCTACCTGTGAATTCAAGCAAGAATCGTGTCAGATTTATCGAGGCATCAGGTTTCGCCAGCCTGTGAATCGGTGCTTTGCCTAGCCACAATATTCTCTGCAGGCAGTTAGGCCACAAGCTCGTCCATACAGCGCGTCTTCAAACAACACAGCTCGAGACTTCTAAAATGTTTTGCCACTTTCGAGACTGAGTTTTCATGTGATTATATTTCCGATAATAACTGTTGTGCCGATGTTACTGGTAAGGCGACGCAGCTGCACTTTAAAAGAAAGATTCCACAACTTTAGTGGCATGTGAGGTTTATTGTGATTTTATTATTTATCGAATGTATGTACATATACTATTCAGAACAATTTCTGCACAATAAAAAGTAATATTTATACTGTACAAAAAGAATATACAAAAGTTTTGGTAACACATGTTCTTAAAAAGTTATATCAAGAGAGTCTGTCCATTCCAGTGTTGTTGGGGAGGCCTCGTTGATGTCATTCAAGTGTCCGCTGAAACATCTCTTGGGGCATTCGTCTGCGATGTGCTCGACGGTCCTTTCTGAAGCTTCACAATGAAACAACGGGGAGTCTGAAAGTCCTCATTTGTACATGGAGGAGTTCGTTCTTCCATGTCCACATCCAGTTCTATTAAATAGTCACCGGATTCTCTTAGGCAGAAGGAGGCCTTATATATTTGTAAGGTCTTCAGGCCCACGGTGACGTATGCTGGTGTCGTTTTTACACGCCTCCTTCCACACATATTTGATCTTGCATGGCACTTACTCACGAGCTGTCCAGAAGAGTGTGCGAGGTAGACTGAGCAAAATTTCCAGCACAGGTAACTTTTGGGACACCTGTACGTCTTTTAACTTTACCTATTCACAAATAGCTGGTTCTCGTCGTCTCAAATGTGGTGGTGCGATATTACTGAAAGCATAGAGTCTAGGTAGTGGGCTGACCTCAGGGTGCGTGCCTGTTACGATTCTCATGGTGTCTAATATAAGGAGACGCATTGAATTAAAACTTGTGGTGTGGCCAGGATTCGAACCCGGAACCTCCTGCTAACTAGGCAGACGCTTTAAAGCGCTTAGCTAATACAGCGCTATGGACAAAGCGACTACACGGACTATCTTTAAGAACGTCTTCCTCCACAACACGTACTTTAGTTCTGCCTCAATGTTCCCTGTGAAATACGTATGAAATTGCCAAGGGTCTCCTATATTGGAATAGCACCCCAGCAAAGAATGTGATTGGGAACAATCCCGCCTTGTTCCTTAGGCAGAGGGGGTTAAGTATCAACAATAATTAACTCCTAATAATAAATACATTTGGTATAATGAGACAATATATGTCTCAATGAACTTAATTATTGTTGATATTTATCGTTCACCCAGACATCCTCCTTACTGACAGTGTACTCCTGTACCACACTGGTGCGCACTATTCAGCCACAGATTATACAAGAGACAAGGCCGCTGTACAGAGTACCTCTGTACCGGACATCACCAGTTGGGATTTTTTGTGATCTCTCAAAGGCATTTGATTGTGCAAATCATGGGATATTTCTAGATAAGCTTAAGTATTGTGGTATGAGTGGCACAGTGCACAAATGGTTTAAATCATACTTCACTGGCAGAGTGCAGGAAGTTGAAAGAAGCAGTTCACTTGATACAAAAGAAATAATTAATTCCTATAACTGGGGAGTTATCAAAAACGGGGTCCCACAAGGTTCGGTCTTGGTTTCTTTGCTGTTCTTAATACATCTTAATGACTTGCCATTCTACATTCACGAAGATGCTAAGCTTTTCTTTTTGCTGATGATACAACTATAGCTATCACACTTGACAAACAGGAATTAACTTATGAAATTGTAAATGATATCTTCCGGAAATTTATTAAGTGGTTTTCTACAAATGGACTCTCAATAAACGATAATAAAAGCCGGTATATACAGTTTCATACAGTCAATTGCAATACACCATTAATAAATATAGACTTTGAACAGAAATCTGTAGCTAAGGTAGAATATTAAAATTTTCTAGGTGTTTACATCGACGAGGAACTGAATTGGAAGAAATACATTGAAGATCTGCTAAAACGTTTGAGTTCAGATACTTATGCTATCAGGGTCATTGCAAAATTTGGTGATACACATCTCAGTAAATTAGCGTACCATGCCTATTTTCATTCACTTCTTTCATATGGGACCATATTCTGGGGCAATTCAACATTGATTAAAAAAAGTATTCATTGCACAAAAGCGTGTAATCAGAATAATTGCTGGAGCCCACCCAAGATCATCTTGCAGACATTTATTTAGGAATCTAGGGTCTTCACTGTATCTTCAGAATATATATATTCACTCATGAAATTTGTTATTAACAATCCGACCCAATTCAAAAGTAATAGTAGTGTGCATAGCTACAACACTAGGAGAAAGGGTGATATTCACTTCTCTAGGTTAAATCTAATTTTTGTCACAGAAAGGGGTGAATTATGCTACCACAAAAGCCTTCGGTCACTTACCAAGTAACATTAGAAATCTGACAGATAGCCAACTAGTATTTACAAAGAAATTAAATGAATTTCTGAATGGCAACTCCATCTGCGACAGATGTGTGGTGAGTCCTGAATGTTGCTGAACGACACAAAAGTGATTCCAACATACTTAAGACTCTTTTAACCGATTTGTAACAGAAGGCGACTTTTAGTGGCTGTTTGCTAAGCGGTTGTTGAGGTGGAAAGCTGTCACTTCAGTTTTTGTAGGGTTATGGCACAATCTCCAAATTTCTGTAGTAATTACCAAGAACGCTCAGATCTTGTGTGGGCACATGTTCTCCACCCTCTAGGTCTTTGCCCTGAAATGCAATGGCAGTATCAATTGCGTAACAGAACTTCTTAGATACAGTTTGTGACATGTCACTTACACTACAGGTTGAACAACAGTGGGGGCATGACAAATCCATGTTCTAGGCCATTCTTCATTTATGTGACCTGCTCGTTTCGCCATGAGAACAAACACGTAAATTCCATTTTTCAACATGTTGAACAGCAGTTTTGTTAGCCTTTAGCAGACTACAGTTTGCTTTAGCTTTAAAAATTGCTCCATCCAGACTCAGCGTGTCGTAGAAGCAGTTAGGTCCGCAAATGTCACTGAAGTTTTCAGCTCTTTCTGGAAATCAGCTTCGATAGACGAAGTGAGCGCCTACATCTGCTTAAAGCAACTGTGTTTTGCCTGAAGCCTGATTAGTAGGAAGGCGCTTTACTGTCAACTGTTCGATAAATCTTGTTATAGATTAGCCGTTCAAGTAGTTTATAGCACACACCGAGAAGAGCAATTGGACGACAGCTAGAGGAATCGTCTTTTGGTTTACCAGGTTTAAGAATTGGGAGTGTTTTTTATATCTTAAAATCGGCTAGTACCTGACCCTTGCACAAACAGTATGAGTAGAAACTCTGTAGCCATTTCCTTCCATTTGTGCCAAGGTGGATGATAAATTCTGGGAACACTGCATCTAGCCCTGCTGCTATCCTTAGCTTTAGGATTCTCATGGTTTCCTCAACCTCACTGTCAGTAAAGGAGAGCTGATGGATGACGTTTCGTATAGGGTGCCATCTATGGTTTTCAACTCCTCTTGTATGCTTTTTGTATTGCTGCTGTCCAAAGGGACACTGCTCGTGACTTAGTGTGTTGATAAATCTGAGATGGGGAAATCTCTGGCTTCTGGCTGATTTTTGGTGTTGCTACTCTTAGCCGTCGGAGTAGGGACCATGGTTTTTGTGGCTTGAGTGGATGAAATCCCGTTCTTACGTAGCTAGCACTCTTTCTTTCCTTAGACTGTTAAGAGACTGGAGTACATTGTTGCCTATATCTGGGTTAGCATGAACTTCGTATTTCTTGCATGGGTATTCCGTCTCAAAGTTCCAACACGGTACGTACTCCCTGCTGAAACCACGTGGCATATTGTGTTTTGCTGCCCCAACAAAGCGCGAATACCTTTCTAACGTCGCTGGAAACCAGCGGAGATGTCTAGCAACTTCCTTTCCGTAAGCAATCCAATTGGCTTTGTTGAAATTCCACCTTGGTTTTTGCACAGATAAAATGAGTGGAGTCTGAATTCCGATAGTTACCAGTAATGGTAGGTGTTGGCTATGAGGGAAACCTGGTAATACCATCCTTATTTGGGGTACCGGTGTATGTTATTTATCTGTCGTTACATATCTGGATTTTATCGGTCTGCCATCGAGCAGAGTGAAAGGTTTCAAGTCCATTACGTAGTATGCTAGGTGGTAATGGTGGTATTCCATTCAAGTTGTAAGAGCTTTCGGTTCAGCTCATTTGTCCTGTATCCCCACATAGTACGGTGGATGTTCTTTAATATCCACCATACTACGTGGGGATACAGAACAAATGATCTGAACGGAGAAGCTCTTATAATTTGGATATTCCAGGGTGAGGCATGACAGGTACTGTCATTCGGTGGTTTGTATCTCTCTGTGAATGTAGTTCCTGCCAGTTTGGTTATTATAGTTTCAGTGTTTTCTTTGAAGTATTAAAATGCCAAGATCGCAAATATTGATTTATTTTTCCTGGCGACCGGTTTCGATCCTCTTAGGATATCATCATCTGGTCACTTGTGTCCTACGTTTTCGTTTTGTGGAGGCGCACAAGTGATCAGATGATGATACTCTAAACCGGTAGTCAGGAAAAATAAATCAATAAGTGCGATCTTGCCCATTTGATACTTCAAAGTAAAGAGATCGCCGTCCTTCCATGGAAAAATTAAATCATTGTTTTCTTCCTGGTAGCATGTATTCACCTTATATCCCTGTATGTTAAGTGGAACGTACACGATTGATCCATAGATATCGGGGGGTATAATGCTCATAATTTTATAACCAGTTATTAACGCTCTGGGGTTTATCTAGGTTTCCTCAGCTAGATCCCCCCAGGGGGCTCACGGTCCTTTCGTGCGTATGAGTGTGGCGAGCACGGGGCCCCGAGCTAATGCAGTCTGCCTTCCTTCTTTACTTCCCGGACTACATTTCCTGTCTCCTTCCCCTCTTTTCCTATCCTCAGTCCTTCCCCTCCCCACCAGGGGACTGATAAGCTTAGCAGTTCAGTCCCCCTATCGCAACCAAACAACCCAACCAACCCTACCAATTCAGGTAGATGAGTTTCTGTAGACAGATGATATCAGCTTCATTTTATACCAATATTTCGCTCACGTTCAGTGCCAGCTGCTGCCGCTGTCACATCGTTCAGAGAGCTAAGTATCATAATTTAATTTGCGTGAAATTTCGTTGCCAGTTAAATTTTCCACAGTGCTTCTATTTTTTAAGAGTTTTATTCTCACGTACTAGGCAGATTTCATTTGTGCTGCAAGCTACATAATTTAAGCATCATTTTGTTACTTCTTTATTTCGTGTTTCGCTTTCAGAAAGATTTTATTCCTGCGTGTTTAATAACAGTGCATTCCATAGATGTTCTTGTTTATTTTGAAAGCAGACAAAAACAGTTTCGTTGTTTTGACAGTATTGTTACCACTGACCACAGTTCATTCATTTGCCAGTCGCCTTTATTAAAGTACCAGACAGGTTAAAAGTTGATTAGTTTTCTACTGTCTACAGTCAATTGTATCGATAGGATGGATAGGATGTGTGCTTGCTGTGTGCGGACGCAGGAGGATTTGGCCGCAGTTCGCGAACGCTACAGAGGCACCTTCACGTGTACCGGAATGGTCGGAATGAACGGCGTTCGCATCGCCTATGTGGAGGTGACTGTTCGTCCACGCCCGTTCGTCCTGTGAGTGGACATGTGGCCATCCCTTCAGCAGGGTCCGAGCAGGTGCACGAGGTAGGGGATAGGCGCGTGACGGAGCCCATTCCGAGATCCGGAAAGAAGTCCAACGTGCATTCGGTGTGTCTGCCGGGATCTTCAGTCCGCAGACTGGTTTGATGCAGCTCTCTATGCTACCCTGACCTGTGCAAGTTTGTTCATCTGAGAATACGTTCGGCAACCTTCATCTTTTTGAATCTCCTTACTGTATTCGTACCTCGGTGTCCCTCTACGATTTTTACCCCACACACTTCATTCTAATGCTAAGTTGACAATTCCTTGATGTCTCAGAATGTGTCCCACCAATCTATCCCTTCTCTTAGGATATGCCAGAAACTCTTTTTCTCCCCAATTCGGTTAAGCACCTCATTAGTTACGTGATCTACCCAGCTAATTTTCATTATTCGTCTGTAGCACCACATTTCAAAAGCATCTATACTACTTTTGTATGAATTCCTTATAGTCCACGTTTCACATCTCATACAGTACTACACTTCAGACAAATGCATTCAGAAAGGACTTCCTAACATTTAAATTAATATTGGATGTTAACAAGTTTTGCGTCTACAGAAACGCTTTTCTTCCCATAGCCATTCTGCATTTAATATCTTCTTTACTTCTGCCATCAGAAGTTATCTTCCTACCAAAATAACAAAACTCATCTACTATTTTTATTGTCTCATTACCTTATCTCATTCCTTCAGCATAGCCTGATTTTCTGACATTGCATTCTATTACCTTCTTTTTACTCGTATTAATGTTCATCTTATATCTTCCTTTCAAGACTCTGTTCATTCCATTTAATTGCTCTTCCAGATCTTTTGCGGTCTCTCACAGAATTACTATGTCATCGGCAACCCGCAATGTTTTCATTTCTTTTCCCTGCATTTTAATGCCCTCTCGAAATTTCTCCTTCCTTTCCTTCACTGCCTGTTCAATGTACAGATTGAACAAAATTGGGGAAAGGCTACAACCCTGTCTTACTCCCTTCCCAACCTCTGCATCCCTTTCTTGCCCTTCGACTCTAATAACCGCTTTCTGGTTTCGGTATAGGATGAATATAACTCATAGCTTCCTATATTTCACCCCTGCTACCTTCAGAATTTGGAAAAGTTTTTTCCAGTCTACATTTCCAAAAGCTTTCTCAAAATCTACAAACGCTAAAAACTTCTAAGATAAGTCATAATGTGAATATTGCCTCCCGTGTTCCTACATTTCTCCTAAATCCAAACTGATCTTCTCCGAGGTTGGATTCCACAACTTTTTCCACTCGTCTGTAAATAATTCTCGCTAGCTCGTGGAGATTCGAGTCCTCCCTGGGGCATGGGTGTGTGTGCTTGTCCGTAGGTTAGTTTACCTAGGTTTAAGTAGTTTGTAAGCTACGGACTGATGACCACGCAGTTTGGTCCGATAGATTTACAAACATTTGAACATTTGATTTGTCTAAACCAAGTGTTGGTGATAATTAAATTGTGATCTGCGCAATATTTTACCAAGCGATCTCCTCTTTCATTCCTTTTTCCCAGTCCGTATTCACCTATTACATTTCCCTTTTCTACTACCGAGTTCCAGTCACCCATCACAATCAAGGTTTCATCTCCCTTAACTTTCTGAATTATTTCTTTTATCTCCTCATACTTTTTTTTTTTTTATCCTCATCATTGGAGGAGCTAGTTGGCATATAAACTTGCACTAATGTGGTCGTGGTTGGTTTTGTGTCTATCTTTGCTACGATAATGCGTTCGCTATGCTGTTCATAATAAATTACCCGCATTCCTATTTCCTTATTCATTATCAGACCTAGTCATGTGTTACCACCAACTTATTTTGTATTTATAACCCTGCACTCACCAGACCAGATAAAACTGTTCATCATGCGACCGGACTTCACTAACCCCTACCATATCTAACTTTAACCTATCCATTAATCCTTTATAAAATTTTTAATTACCTACATGATTAAGGGTTAGAACATTCCACCCTTCGATCCGTAGAATGCCTGTTTTGTTTTTCTTGATGACGACACCTCCTGAGTCCCCGCTCGGGCATCCGAATGGAGGACTATTTTACCTCGGAATATTTTACCCAAGAAGACTCCATATCACATATTCATACAGTAGAGCTGCATGTCCTCGGGAAAAGTAACGGCTGTTGTTTCCCCTTGCTTTCAGCCGTTCGCAGTAACTGCATGACAGAGCCATGTTAGCTGATGTTACAAGGCCAGCTCAATCAGTCAGACAGACTGTTGCCCCTGTAACTACTGAAAAGGCTACTGCCCCTCTTCCGAAACCACACGTTTGTCTGGCCTCTCCACAGATACCCCTCCACTGTGGTTGCACCTACGGTACGGCTATCTGCATCGCTGAAGCACGCAAGCCATCCCACCTCGGCAATGTCTATGGTTCATGGGGGTGGAGAGGAAATGTAGACTAAATTTAAATGCATTGTAAATAAAGGGCTAGAGAAATATGTGCCTGTAAAATAGATTAAGGATGGAAAAGATCCACAAAGGTATAACAATAACGTTAGAAAGGTACTGAGAAAGCAAATGCTGTTGCACTCTCGGTTCAAAAAAGAACACGCAACTGCTGATAGGCAAAATTTAGTAGAGATTCGTGTATCTATAAAAAGATCTATTGCCTGAAGCATACAATAATTACCACGTCCATACCTTAGTAAAAGATCTTTCCGAGATTCCGAAAAATTCTGGTCCTATGTAAAATCGATAAGCGGGTAAAAAAAAAAAAAACACTATCCAGTCACTCGTTGATCATTCCGGGGCAATAATAGAAAAAAGCAAACGGAAATCTGAAGTTATAAATTTAATCTTTAAGAAATCTTTCAAGCAGGATGACCCCACGAATGTACCATCATTTGATCAACGTACTAACTCCGAAAAGGAGAACATAGTAGTAGGCATTTTCGGTGTGGAGAAGCAACTGAGAGAGCTAAATACGAAAAAGTCTACTGGTCCGGATGGAATACCAGTTCGGTTTTACAAAGAGTATTCTGCGGCATTGGCCCCTTACTTAGCTTGCATTTATCGCGAATCTTTAATTCAGTTCAAAGTTCCTAGTGATTGGAAAAAAGCGCAGATGACTCCCGTTTAAGAAAGGAAAGAGAAGAAACCCACATAATTACAGGCCAATATCGTTGACATCAGTTATCTGTAGAATTTTGGAGCATATTCTCTGTTCGAATATAGAAAATTTCCTTGAGACGACAAAGCTTCATTCTATGAATCAGCACGGGTTTAGGAAACACCGTTCATGTGGAACTCATCTTTCCCTTTTCTCACGTAACATCTTGCGAGCCATGGATGAAGGGCAACAGGCAGATTGTGTTTTTCTCGCCTTCAATAAGGCGTTTGACGCGGTGCCACACTGCAGACTGCTAACGAAGATACGAGCTTATGGAATAGATTAACAGAATTGTGACTGGCTGGAAGACTTCCTATTATTTTCTATCTATATAAATGATCTGATGGACAAAGTAACTTGTAATTTGCGGCTGTTTGCTGATGATGCTGTGGTGTATGGGAGGGTGTCGTCTTTAATTGACTGAACTGGCATACAGGACGACTTAGACAAAATTTCTAGTTGGTGCGAAGAATGTAAGGTGATGCACATGAGTGGGAAAAACAATCCCATAACTTTCTAATACAGCATTAGTAGTGAGCGTTTTGATGCAGTCGCGCCGTTTAAATATCTAGGCGATATGAAATGGAACGAACATGTAAGGACAGTTGTGAGTAAGGCGGACAGCCGACTTCGGTTTATTGGGAGAATTTTGGGAAGATGTACTTCATCTGTAAAGGAGACCGCGTATAAAACGCTTGAACGACCACGTCTTGAGTATTCCTCGAGTGTTTGGGCCCCGCAGCAGATCAGTTTAAAGGAAGACATAGAAGCAGTTCAGAGACGAGTAGCTAGGTTCGTTATTGGTAAGTTCGAACAATGCACTAGTGTCACGGAAATGATCCGGGAACTCGAATGGGGATCGTTGGACGAAAGACGACGTTCTTTTCGGGAAATTCTGTTGAGGAAATTTAGAGGGCCGGAATTTGAAGCTGAGTGTAGAATGATTTTCCTGCCGCCTACTTACATTTCGCTTAATGATCACGAAGACAAGATATAAGAAAGGCATATGGGCATTCGTTTTTTTTTCCTCGTTCTATTTGGGAGTGGAATAGAAAAGGAAAGGCCTAGTAGTGTTACAGTGTACCCTCCGCCACGCACTTTACGGTGGATTACGGAGCATGTATGTGGATGTAGAAATCACATTTATCCCTTGATATTCCTTTTATATTTGGCTGTAACTCACGTACACACGTTTCTACAGCTTTCGTTGTTATTTATCTCTTAAAAGTGCAGTTTGGATGTCGCTGCAAGTTGTCATGGCCGTTAGAGATACGACACCCAGTTCGAATTCCATTTGTGTACTCTTTTAGGCATTCTGCTCTTGCAGTCCGTTACCCAGGTGTACTATCTTGGAGGTCGTCTACACGATGCGCCCCTGAACCTTATTAGAAACAAATGAATAGTCACCTTAATGCATTGGAGAAGTGCATTCGGACTGATGAAGTACAGAATACAGAATCTGCGTGAATACTGCAAAATTTCCTTGACGGTCGGCAAATATTTTAAGTCTCAGAACGTGAACAAGTCTGAAGGTAGTGCGATACACTAGTGTAAAGCCCGTTTTAAACGATGAAAGAACTTGTAATAGATTGATAACAAGTTGCGTTAATGGCGGCAGTCTGTCGTTTGAACGGGTGCACTAGTATGATCGCGCTAGTATCTAAATTCGGTACTAGTGGGTTCAATGTGCACGCACGAGGTTGTAGCTGTCTCTTCCAGTCACCGCTCTAGTTAGTCCGCCATTTTCCTTCATATTTACGAATATTTTGCGTTTTGTCGGAGTTTATGCTCAGAATGTATTCCACAATGTATTTATAATGGCAGAATTCACACTGTCCGTCACCAGACCGTCACCTCACGTCAACTTGAGCTTTCTCGTGAAGAATGTTTTGATGGAACGGTCGTCTGCTAATATCACGACTCACAAGTTAACACGATTTTCATATTGTATTCGACAGTTACACGGTTTGCAGGCAAATGTGTCTTCTTAATCTTTACTTTATTATTATACTTTAGTTTAGCGGTAAATTGCAAATATTTCATTAGGACTTAAATATTTTTCTCAATTGAGCGTCCTCCTAAAAGTGAGGTCGTATAGCTGAAACCGAAAAATAGTTTATGTTGTGCAATATTGTAACAGAAAAGACTGAAGACAATTGTTTACTTGAATAAGATTGTAATTTGATGACGCAATTTTCATTACATAACATTTTAAATGGAAAAAGTCAGTCCAAATGAAGGACAAAAATTCAGTTGTGGATGATATTATTAACAATGTCAGCGGGTAAATCGTAGTAGATAAAGTAAACAAGTTCTATTAATGCTCTTATATATATTGTTTGATGTGTTCATATGTTTATTTTTTCGTTTGAAATAGATGTCGATGTTTTGAAAAGTTGTTACACTTCCCAGCACTTTACCACACTCAGCTGACCAAAAACATGCAATGCAAAGTTTTCTTTGGCTGTAAATAACATTTAGCGTTGTTTCCTTAATTCCAGTATGAATCTATGACTTCGTACATAACAGATCGCTAGTCATAACCTGACTTTCAACATCGAGTATTACTGTCTGATTACATTTATCGTCTAAACACGCTGCCACAAGATCGTGCATGAGTTTGTAGTTCAGGGCTAGTACGCAAGGAGCGCTTCAGTAGACTATAATCTATCTTGTTCATATTCGTTCATCGTTTTAAAAAGGGCTTAAGACGCAGTTATGCACAGCGTATCACTTTCTGACGATGCGATGCAATCTGTTCCGATGTATGCTTTGCTGACATGCTGCTCAGTGTTGCGACTCTGTGAACAGTATTTTACAGGCCGCATGTGCCGGTTATTCAATCTAGCCAGTCAAACGTGATACACGTGATAGTATACGTAACGCGCAGCCCTGACGGACGTGTTACTGCGAGCTGCCGGTATTCCAGTGGTCGTAACTGTCGGTATCGTTAGTGGTGCAGAAGTATTTGGTCCGAGATACTTTAAATGTTCAAAGGTTTGTAAATCTATCACCAAACTGCGTGGTCATCAGTCCGTAGCTTACGAACTACTTAAACTAAGGTAAACTAACCTAATGTCAACACACACACACACCCATGCCCCAGGGAGGACTCGAACCTCCGACGGCGAGCAACCGCGCGCTCTGCAGCGAGGCGCTTTAGGCCGGTAACGCACTAGGCAGCCAGGCTGCGGCAGCCAAGATATTGAGCAGCCAGTTGTGGCAGCCAGCGTTGGCAGCCAGCTGACGGCCAATTGTACCCAATCGGCCGAGCCACATGGACGTGGAAGTTGCGATAATCGTCCACCTGTTGTCTCAAAGGAAACGCAAAGCAAAAAACAGATATTGGATTCATCCTCTGCTTGCGGAGCGGCACTCGAAGGGTTTATTTAAAAATTACTTCAAGGATCTTCGATACTACCCAGATCGCTTTTTTGTACTGATACTCGTATGCGAGTTTGTATAATGCCGGAAGTTTAGTTTAGTTTATGTTTATTAAGCTTATGGGACTTAACTACGGGGTTATCAGTCCTTAAACTTACAAACTACTTACGAACTACCTTATACTAAGGACGGCACAAATATCCATGCCCGAGGGGGGATTCGAAGCCCCGACCGTAGTGGCCATGCAGACCTTGATTTGAGCGCCTCAGTCCCCGCGGCCAGCGCGGCCGGCAATGCCAGAAGAGAAACTGTTGATTACTCTCAGGTGAGTCGGAAACAAATATGATAATTCTTTGTTAATAATATTTGAAAATAATTGGGCAGGGGGTAATATGGCAATTCAAAATTTACGTGAGTTAATTCTTTTTTCTATGTATTAAATAATAAATAACTTACCGAATTCATTCTTTTCATTTTCAGACATGTTCTCCTCACACATTACATTTGCGATTTCCTCCCACCTCCTTCTATTCACATCACGATCACTATATTGCTCACAAGACACATCCCAGATTTCTCTTCGTCTTTGAATTTCATGAATAAATTTCTCTGTGTCGAACGTCATGACAACTGGGAGACAAGGTGTGGCTGCTTGGTCAAGTGCGCGGAGACGGCTGGCAGCCACGCGCGTTCACTGCGAGGCTCACTGTTCGCACTGGCTGCCGCAGCCACCAATTGCTGGCTGGCCAGTGCCTGTAGCGGCCTGCCCTATACCACCATTGTTTCATTGGCTGCCGCAGCCTGGCTGCCTAGTGCGTTACCGGCCTTAGACCGCTCGGCTACTCCATCGCGGCAACCGAAGTATGCTTTGCTGACATGCTGCTCAGTGTTGCGACACTGTGAACAGTATTTTACAGGCCACATGTGCCGCTTATTTAACTTGAATCTAGCCAGTCAAACTTGATACACGTAATAGTATCCGTAATGCGCAGCCCGTACTGAAGTGTTAATGCCAGCTGCCGGTATTCCAGTGGTCGTGACTATCGTTATAGGTAGTGGTGCAGTAGTATTTAGACCGAGATACTACAGAAATGGATACAAGTAAGAATTTAAACAGTTTTAACGAAACGTTCTAGAGGAGAGCACGTGATGATCCCCATGAACAAACCCTCCTTCCTCCGAAACTGATCTGCACCTGACAGGTAATGTCAAGAAGTGATCAAACTGAGGGGTGAAAACCTAAAAAGTAGCCGAGCGGTCTAAAGCATCTCGCTGTGGAGAGCGAGGTTGGTCGCCGTGGAGGTTCGAGTCCTCCCTGGGGCATGGGTGTGTGTGTTGTCCTTAGGTTAGTTTACCTTAGATTAAGTAGTTTGTAAGCTACGGGCTGATGACCACGTAGTTTGGTCCGATAGATTTACAAACATTTGAACATTTTTTTTGAAAACCTAAAAGCCTTTTAACCCTTAACTACTATCTGCGGTCTCTCATACCGCTACGACTTTTTGAGTCGAGATATTTCAAAAATGTTCAAATGTTTGTTAAGCTTATGGGACTTAACTACGGGGTCATCAGTCCCTAAACTTACAAACTACTTATGAACTACTTACAAACTAGGACGGCACAAATATCCATGCCCGAGGGGGGATTCGAACCCCCGGCCGTAGTGGCCGTGCTGACCGTGACTGGAGCGCCTCAGTAACCTCGGCCACCGCGGCCGGCGAGATATTTCACACACCCCTGCCAAGCTAAAAGGCCTCTTCCCTGTACCTTCCTGGTGGCCGACAAGGTCCACGTGCCAGCATTCTTGCAGTGTTGCTGCTCTTTGTTCCGTATTTTTGAGCCTAGCGCGGCCTCACTGACCGAACATAGTGTTTGCGTGCCGTTGGCGCAGGCTCTGCCTCGTAGCGCCTGGCCAGTCGGCTTCGTGAGCGCGGCCTGCTAAGCTAAGCGACAGCGCTGTGGCTGTGGCCTCTCTCTCACATACAATTTACTATGGGATTTTTGTATCTAATCACGCTGTGAATTTGTAATATAATCTCTATAATGATAATTTGTGGGTGTTTAGGGCAATAATGACTTGCTGTTCTTTTCGTAGCAGAAAAAATAAAAATGTACTGCAAATTGCGCTGTGTTTTACTTGTCATGTTACCCATACTACATGGTTAAAAAAAAGTAAAATTTCTACTAATGCCACCTCTAACAAGTGTAATGAACGACAGAGAGTCATGAAAATATATATTTAGCAGAACTCTAGTATAATATATGGAAAATAAGAGAGCGGTCTGAGAGACCCCTCCATAGTAGTTGCTTTCCTGTCAACGTCTATAGTAGTTAAGGGTTAACATGGGGACTAGGGCTCCGAGCAGAGTTGTACTCCAAATATTCGGCATGCAGACGGGTCCATTCCCGCAGCATTCCACGCCTCGCCCGGGTGCTGTGAACTGGCGAGTTCTCGCAACGGCCCGCGGCCAGAACCGGTCCGGCGCGACCGACCTGTCAGCGTGCGGCGCCAGTGACGTAACTCTGCTAGATATGCCTGGCGCCAGCAATAAGGAACCAGAAGATCAGGCGCCAGAGAAAGCACGGGCCGCAGCACGCGCTGCTTTTCACACCAGCAGCCAGTTCTCGAGGGGGCGACAGGTGAAATACCTAGCAACTACACTCCTGGCCATTAAAATTGATACACCATGAAGATGACGTGCTACGGACGCAAAATTTAACCAACAGGAAGAAGATGCCGTGATATGCAAATTATTAGTTTTTCAGAGCATTCACACGAGGTTGGCGCCGGTGGCGACACCTGCAACGTGCTGACATGTGGAAAGTTTCCAACAGATTTCTCATACACAAACAGCAGTTGACCGGCGTTGCCTGGTGAAACGTTGTTGTGATGCCTCGCGTAAGGAAGAGAAATCCGTACCATCACGTTTCCGACTTTGATAAAGGTCGGATTGTAGCCTATCCCGATTGCGGTTTATCGTATCGCGACATTGCTGCTCGCGTTGGTCGCGATCCAATGACTGTTGGAAGAATATGGAATTGGTGAGTTCAGGAGGGCAATACGGAACGCCTTGCTCGATCCCAACGGCGTCGTATCACTAGCAGTCGAGATGACAGGCATCTTATCCGCATGTCTGTAACGGATCGTGCAGCCACGTCTCGATCCCTGAGTCAACAGATGGGAACGTTTGCGAAACAGTAACCATCTGATGTGAGTCATCGTTTGCCCTCCTCCTAAAATTTCATCGCTTTTGGTTTCTGTCAAAGACGATCTGGAGCTGCGAAAAGCAGGTGTTTGCAGTATTCCGTGCGAGTGCAGCAAGTCATATATAGGGCAGACGACACGCACTGTGCAGGAGCTCATTGTGGGACACCAGCGTCATACTCGGCTACTCCAGCCCACCAAATCTGCAATCGCCAAACATTGTATTTCCACAGGTCATTCAATGAACTACAACGAAACGAAAATTGCGGCCCACACATCAAACTTTTGTAGCTCAATTATTAATGAAGCCGTGGAAATAAGACTGTCTGACACTCTTATCAATCGAGACAGCGGTTTCCAAAAAAATGATGCATGGAATCCTGTCACTGAAAAACTTCATAGTCGGCGTAGTTCTCTGCAACTGAATGGCAATGATAATCCATCTGATATCGGAGCGGCAAACCTCCACCACGGAGGACACTCGGAGCAGCGTACGTAGTTGTAGTGAAAGCGCACGCTAAGTAAGCGCAAGCGCAGTGTCGGCTGAATTGGTCATAAATAGCACAGCTCAGTGCGTCTTCGCCAGTACTTCGGCGGCACTCACCTTAAGATGGCCAGTAGACTCTGCGCCGAAATATCGTGGCAAGAAGTTACAGATATCCGGCTGTTCACCCGAGATTATGGAGACAACCAACAGTAGGGCATTATGGAACGCCGTGCTGGATCCCAACGGCCTCGTATCACTAGCAGTCGAGATGACAGGCATTTTATCCGCATGGCTGTAACGGATGGTGTAGCCCCGTCTCGATCCCTGATTCACTAGATGGGGACGTCTGCAAGACAACAACCATCTGCACGAACAGTTTGACGACGTTTGCAGTAGCACGGACTATCAGCTCGGAGACCATGGCTGCAATTACCCCTGACGCTGCATCACAGTCAGGACCGCCTGCGATGATGTATGCAACGACGTACCTGGGTGCACGAATGGCAAAACGTAATTTTTTCGAATGAATCCAGGATCTGTTTACAGCATCATGATGGTCGCATCCGTGTTTGGCGATATCGCGGTGAACGCTCACTGGAAGGGTGTATTCACAATCGCCATACTGGCGTATCACCCAGTGTGATGATATGTATTGCCATTGGTTACACGTCTCGGTCAACTCTTGTTCGCATCGACAGCACTTTGAACAATGGCCGTTACATTTCAGATGTGTTACGATCCGTGGCTCTACCCTTCGTTCGATCCCTGCGAAACCCTACATTTCAGCAGGATAATGCACGACCGCATGTTGCATGTCCTGTGCGGACTTTTCTGGATACGGAAAATGTTCGACTGCTGCTCTGGCCAACTGAAAACGTCTGGTAATGGTAGCCGAGCAACTGGCTCGTCACAATACGCCAGTCACTACTCTTGATGAACTGTGGTATCGTGTTAAAACTTCATGGGCATCTGTACCTGTACACGCCATCGAAACTCTGACTCAATGCCCAGGTTTAATAATGCCGTCATTGCGGCCAGAGGCTGGTCGTTCTGGGTATTGATTTTTTAGGATCTGTTGTTGTTGTTGTTGTTATGGTCTTCAGTCCAGAGACTGGTTTGATGCAGCTCTCCACCCTACTCTATCCTGAGCAAGCCTTTTCATCTCCTCATAAGAACGGCAACCCACATCCACTTGAATCTGCTTACTATACGCATCTCTTGGTCTCCCTCTGCGATTTTTATCCCACACACTTCCCTCCAATGCTAAATTTACGATTCCCCGATGTCTAAGAATGTATCCTACCAAGCGATCCCTTCTTTTAGCCAGGGTATGCCAAAAATTCCTTTTCTCAACAATTCTGTTCAGTACTTCTTCATTGGTTATGCGATCTACCCACCTAATCTTCAGCATTCTTCTGTAACACCACATTTCAAAAGCCTCTATTCTCTTCCTGTCCGCACTGCTTATCGTCCATGTTCCACTCCCGTACAAGGCAACACTCCACACAAAAGCCTTCAGAAAAGACTTCCTTACACTTAAATTAATATTCGATGTTAGCAAATTTCTCTTTTTCAAAAATGCTTTTCTTTCCATTGCCATTCTGCATTTTATATCCTCTGCACTGCGACCATCACATGTTATTTTACTACCCAAGTAACAAAACTCATCTACCACATTCATTGTTTCGTTACCTAATCTAATTCCTTCAGCATCGCCCGATCTTCTAAGACCGCATTCCATTACTTTTGTTTTGCTCTTGTTAATGTTCATTTTATACGCTCTCTTCAACACACTGTCCATTCCATTCAACTGCTCTTCCAGGTCCTTTGCTGTCTCTGACAGAATTACAATGTCATCAGCAAAACGCAATGTTTTTATTTTTTTCCCCTGTACTTTAATCCCTATTCCAAATTATTCCTTGCTTTCCTTCACCGCCTGTTCGATGTACAAATTGAACAACATCGGAGAAAGGCTACAACCCTGTCTTACTCCCTTCCCAACTGATGCTTCCCTTTCATGCCCTTCGAGTCTAATAACTGCGATCTGGCTTTTGTACAAGTTATAAATAACTCTCCTTTCCTATATTTTACCCCTGCTGACTTCAGAATTTGAAAGAGTGTATTCCAGTTAACATTGTCAAATGCTTTCTCCAAATCTACAAAAGCTAAAAATGTAGGTTTGCCTTTCCTTAATCTATCTTCTAAGATAAGACATAAAGTGAGTATTGCCTCCCGGGTTCCTATGTTCCTCCTGAATCCAAACTGATCTTCCCCGAGGTCAGCTTCTACCAGCTTTTCCATTCTCCTGTAGATAATTCGTGTTAAAATTTTGCAACTATGACTCATCAAACTGGTGGTTCTGTAATTTTCACACCTGTCTGCGCCTGATTTCTTTGGAATGGGGATTATTACATTTTTCTTAAAGTCTGAGGGCATTTCGCCTGTCTCATAAATCCTACACACCAGTTCAAATAGTCTTGTCATGTCTGGCTCTCCCAGAGACTTTAGTAGCTCTGAGGGTATGTCATCTACTCCTGGGGCCTTGTTCTGACCTAGGTCTTTCAAGGCTCTGTCAAATTCATCTCTCAGTATAGTATCTCCTATTTCATCTTGATCTACGTCCTCTTTCCTTCCTACCACATTGTCTGTAAGTTCATTTCCTATGTAGAGATGCTCTATATACTCTTTCCATCTTTCAGCTTTCCATTCTTTGCTGAGAACCGGCTTCCCATCTGAGTTCTTGATATTCGTAGAGTTGCTTTTCTTGTTCCCAAATGTCTCTTTTATTTTCCTGTAGGCGGTATCTACTTTTCCCCTTCTTATACATTCTTCTACAGATTTGCATTTGGCTTCTAGCCACTCCTGCTTAGCCATTTTGCACTTCCTGTCAATCTCATTTTTTAATCGTCTGTACTCCATTTTGCCTGTTTCATTTACTGCATTTTTATATTTTCTCCTTTCATCAATTAAATCTAGTATTTCCTGTGATATCCAAGGATTTTTTGTAGGTCTTGCCTTTCTACCTATTTTGACCTCTGCTGCCTTCACTATTTCATCTCTCAATGCTACCCGTTCCTCTTCTACTGTTTTATTTCCCCCTGTTTCTGTCAATTGTTGCCTAAATCTCCCTCTGAAATTCTCCACAACTTCACTTTCCTTCAATTTATCTAAGTCCCATCTCCTTATTTTCCTACCTTTCAGCAATTTTTTCAGTTTCAGCCAACAGTTCATGACTAACAAGTTATGGTCAGAGTCTATATCTGCCCCTGGGTACGTCTTGCAGTGTATAACCTGGTTCCGGAATCTATGTCTTACCATTATAAAATCTATCTGATACCTTCCGGTGTCTCCTGGTCTCTTCCATGTATACAACCTTCTTTTGTGATTCTTAAACCACGTGTTTGTTACGATAAAATCATGTTCCGTGCAAAATTCTACCAGGCGACTTCCTCTTTCATTCCTCCTGCCCAGTCCATATTCACCTACTATTTTTCCTTCTCTTCCTTTTCCTACTACCGAATTCCAGTCTCCCATCACAATTAAGTTTTCCTCTCCCTTAATTGTCTGAATAATTTCCTTTAGCTCCTCATATATTTCTTCGATTTCCTCATCATCGGCAGAGCTAGTTGGCATATAAACCTGTACTACTGTTGTCGGTGTTGGCTTCGTATCTATCTTAACAATAATAATGCGATCACTACTCATAGTAGTTTACCCGCATTCCTATTTTCTTATTCATTATCAGCCCTACTCCTGTGATACCCCCAACTGATTTTGTATTTATAATCCTGTACTCACCTGACCAGAAATCCTGTTCATCCTGCCACCGAACTTCACTAATCCCCACTATATCTAACTTCAACCTATCCATTTCCCTTTTTAAATTTTCTAATTTTCCTACCCGATTAAGGGATCTAACATTCCACGCTCCGATCCGTAGAATGCCAGTATTGTCTTTCCTGATGACAACATCCTCCTGAGTAGTCCCCGCCCGGAGATCCGAATGGGGTACTATTTTGAAACTTCCTGGCAGATTAAAATTGTGTGCCGGAACCGGGACTCGAACCTGGGACCTTTGCCTTTCGCGGGCAAGCGCACTACCGACTGTGCTACCCCGACACGACTCACGATGCCGCCCCACAACTTTACTTCCGCCAGTACCTCGCCTCCTACTTTCCAAACTTCACAGAAGTTCTCCTGCGAAACTTGCAAGACTAGCACTCCTGGAAGAAAGGATAAGGTGGAGACATGGCTTAGCCACAGCCTAAGGGATGTTTCCAGAATGAAACTTTCACTCTGCAGCGGAGGAAGTTTCATATCAGCGCACACTCCGCTGCAGAGTGAAAGTTTCATTCTGGAAACATCCCTTAGGCTGTGGCTAAGCCACGTCTCCACCATATCCTTTCTTCCAGGAGTGCTAGTCTTGCAAGTTTCGCAGGAGAACTTCTGTGAAGTTTGGAAAGTAGGAGGCGAGGTTCTGGCCGAAGTAAAGTTGTGGGGCGGCATCGTGAGTCGTGTCGGGGTAGCACAGTCGGTAGTGCGCTTGCCCGCGAAAGGCAAAGGTCCCAGGTTCGAGTCCCGGTTTCGGCACACAATTTTAATCTGCCAGGAAGTTTCATATCAGCGCACACTCCGCTGCAGAATGAAAGTTTCATTCTGGGGGTACTATTTTACCTCCGGAATATTTTACCCGAGAGGATGCCATCATCATATGTTCATACAGTAGAGCTGCATGTCCTCGGGAAAAGTAACGGCTGTAGTTTCCTCTTGCTTTCAGCCGTTCTCAGTAGCTGTGTGGCAAAGCCACATTAGCTGATGTTACAAGGCCAGATCAGTCAATCATCCAGACTGTTGCCCCTGTAACTACTGAAAAGGCTGCTGCCCCTCTTCAGGAACCACACGTTTGTCTGGCCTCTCCACAGATACCCCTCCGCTGTGGTTGCACCTACGGTACGGCTATCTGCATCGTTGAGGCACGCAAGCCACCCCACCTCGGCAATGTCTGTGGTTCATGGGGGTGGTTTTAGGATCTATATCCAAATTGCGTGAAAATGTAATCACATGTCATTGCTAGTGTAATATATTTGTCCAGTGAATACCCGTTTATCATCTGCATTCCTTCTTGGTATAGCAATTTTAATGGCGAGAAGTGTATATAAAACATTTTGGTTACTGTAATCGCACGTTTTGTGTCAGTTTTTGTTTATGTGTATGAAGACGAGCGGAAAACCTCGTCGTCACGTAAAAAGACGGTTGAATAGGTTAGCTGCTTGGAAAACCACTAGTAGCTATGGAGATGACATTCCGAAAACATTGTATAGCTCTTCACAACCTGAAAAATCAAAGACTACCGTCGTCAACTTATAGTGAATCCAATACTGTAAAAACTGTTTTTTATAGTTGTTTTTATTATTTTTTATTTTATTGAAAACATCATTATTAGTAACTTTCTATAAAATGTAGAAAATTACGAATAAAGAAAAGTACGTGCACTTTTCGTAAAAGTTAGCATTAGATATTAAAATAGTGTACATAATCGAACATAAAAAAACTGTAACGACCGGGTTCGAACCACCGATCCTAGTGTTGTAAGGCCAGAACGTTACCACCTGAGCTACACGGAATGATTGGTACTTACGTTTACTTGCAAAACTTCAAAATCGATTTTCTTGAAAATTTTTAGAGTTGCGTCGAATGGCTTTGACTGATTGTTATTTGAGTTCTGAACTTCAGGTAACATAAATATCGAAACATTCTAAAATCCAAGTCCCATGTGGTCACCTTGTAAGATTCAAGTTACTTCCATTAAGTGTATGAGACGAGATGATACACTTTGATGTAAGGTATTTTTACGTTACTTTCTAAATTAATATTGTCGACACTCCTCTGTCGCTTACAAATATTCCTTTAGAATATTTAATTAGTTTTAATTATCTTTGTATTACTTTAATTAAAATTGCAGACATTAATGTGTAACGAATATTCTAAATAAATATTTGCATTAAACAATACAAATGTTTAGTAATCCCAATCAAGACATAATTAATTGATTTTTATTGAATGGTTCCCTCAACAAATTTATGCAGTGAAAACTAGTTTCATCTAATGTGAAAACCCGATTTTATTTACAACGCGTTCTTACTAGTTAACACTAGCTTATACTGATTGACCTTTTTACAACTAGCATTTACTGTTCGTCAAACAGTATTGTAACGAAATGACCCAATAAAAACTAGTAAGAACGTTCTAATATAAGTTGTATAGCCGTTTATTTAAGTGTCCAAGAGCAACTTTTGTCTGAAATTTCTATTTCGCACAAAACAAGGCTACTGTAACGATGAATGTTCTCTCGGACACAACAGACGCCAAACATATGTTTAAACTGTATGTAAAGACACGGAACGAGGTGGCACACTATTAGCACACTGGACTCGCATTCAGGAGGACGGTAGTTCAAATCCACCTTCGGCGATCCAGATTTAGGTTTTATGTTGTTGTTGTTGCTGTTTTTGTGGTATTCAGTCCAGAGACCGGTTTGATGCAGCTCTCCACAGTACCCTATCCTAAGCAAGACTCTGCAACTCCACATAAGAACGGTAACCTACATCTGTCTGAATCTGCTTAGTGTATCCATCTCTTGGTCTTCCTCTGCGGTTTTTACCCCAAACACTTCCCTCCAATGCTAAATTCACGATTCCTTGATGTCTAAGAATGTGCCCTACCAATCGATCCCTTCTTTCAGTCAATGTATGCCAAAAATTCCTTTTCTCACCAGTTCTGTTCAGTACCTCTTCATTAGTTATGCGATCTACCCACCTAATCTTCAGCATTCTTCTGTAGCACCACATT
Organism: Locusta migratoria; assembly: GCA_026315105.1. Taxonomy (NCBI): domain Eukaryota; kingdom Metazoa; phylum Arthropoda; class Insecta; order Orthoptera; family Acrididae; genus Locusta; species Locusta migratoria. The sequence continues at coordinate 358,968,029 of CM048747.1, forward strand.
TCAAAAGCCTCTATCCTCTTCCTGTCCGCACAGTTTATCGTCCATGTTTCACTCCCATACAAGGTAATGTGTTATTTCTCTAAATTATTCCAGGCAAATGCCGCGATGGTTCATTTGAAGTCCGATTTATTTCCCCATCCTGACCTTAACTATTCGAGCATGAGCTTTGCCTGTATTGACCACGTTGTCTACGGGGCGTTAAACCCTAATCTTCACTTTCCTTTGTGAATAATACCAACATTCTTAGTGATTTCACATTTTGACTGATCCAGTGTGTATGCACCAGCGAAGAATATGAGATGAGTGGTTCCGTTTCCTATACTCCGATGTCATTAAACCTCCGGAAATTATCCGCAGAATGTAGTTTCAGTTTAATGCCAGGCGTCTTGGTGAACGGAAAAATCACGAGAGCTTATTGCTTTCATAATTAGCGTCTATATGCGATAAATAGTGTACACTTCGAAAATTTACAGGAGCAACCATACAGATAAGAGAATAAGTCGTGATAATTGTGGTGTCATAATCTAGGTACTGCGCCTGATTTGAACATTAGGCACTGTTCAGTATTTGTAAATTGTCTATGAAACTAAACTATCGAAAAGTTTGTGGTCTTTGAATACTATGTCAGTTGTAGATAAGCGCAGTCAGTGCAGTTTGGAAATACAGAAGTCAAATTTTAAGCTTATTGAAGGGAATGAGAAGTCTCTCTTTGTGACATATTAATGTTGATGAGAGAGGGGTTCCTCAGTAGGAACCACAAAGGAATTGGCAGATGTGGATTCCAGTTTTGCTTATAGCAAAAAGTGTTCTGAATTCAGGGTTCTGAAAGAAAGTCTCTGATGATAGTGTTGTGAAACATGGAAGGTCCACTTACCCTTCATTACATTTCTGAAGATCACAAAGAATTCAAAAATGTTCAAATGTTTGTAGAGCTTATGGGACTTGACTACTCGGTCATCAGTCCCTAAACTTACATACTATTTATGAACTAGCTAACACTAAAGACGGCACAAATATCCATGCCCGAGGGGAGATTCTAACCCCCGACCGTAATGACCGTGCAGACCGTGACAGGAACGCCTCAGTCCCTCGGCCACCGCGGCCGGCCACAAAGAATTGCTTCATAACAATAGTCACGTTCCAGGGCCGGCGCAAAACAAAGTGCCGCCCCGTGCGAGCTGCTAAATTGCTGCCCCCCCCCCCTCCCCGGCCGTTTTTTTTCTTTTTTCTTTTACAAGACGTTTGTGAAATTTTATTAAAACAAATCTACAAATCTTTAGGAAAACTCAGCAATCAATCGCAATTTTTGTTTTTACTTTTCAGATCTACTTAGGTTTCGGCCACTGAGTGGCCAGTTTCAAAGCTTTTAATATGTGTTTACATCTAAACTGTCATGTTGACAGTTACGTTCAGCACGACGGTATAGATGTAAACATAACTCAAAGCATTGAGAATAGCCACTCTGTGCCAGAAATCTATCAAGATATGGAAAATAAAAATGTAACATAATAATGCAATAAATACATACTCGGGAATCAACGGGTACTGATGCTAGTCGAAATGTATTAACTTACTGCACTGCGGGTATTCATTTCAAAGAACTGACACTCGCCATCTATCGTAATTTCCATGTGTCAGTTCTGTCGTGTCTGATTATGGAATAAGGGGCAACAAATTAGACATCGCCGTATCACGTCACTTTTCTGCGCTTTATTTTCATTCTAGTTATTGGGGTGACGCGGGCTTATTTGCCTATTTGCTAATTTTTTAAGTAACAGATCATAAGAAAAATAAATTTTCCTATTCTGCATTCTTGGTGGAGAAAAATTCTAACTTATGAGTAATGTGCATGCGCAATACTAATTGTAGGTTATATGAAAAGCACGTACCTATTACATCCCGAGTAGCAAGAAATTCGGACGCACCAATTCTTTCTTCTGTTCTTGTGAACCGCAACGAAAGTGCTTCTGACCAATCTTGACTCTCTCGGCCAACTATCGAAACGATTTCTGTAGTTTCGTTGTAGAGAACGCAACAATACCTATTGTCTGGAAAGGCGAAGTGGTGACACGGGAGTGCCGGGAACTAGGTCACGTGACGAGGTACAGCGAGGCTACAGTTAAACTAGCGCCCAAGAAGATGACGCAAGAAGCTCACAATAAGCATGTGACCGATGATATGGATAAAATGTATTATCAGGCAGTAATTTTTATAGCATTACGAACAATACAAAAAATACGGAATTGGCGAAAACTGCACATCTTTTGTCAAACAGAAATGAGCTTCAAAGCTAGCGAGGAAACCCTTAGAAGCAATGTTCTGTGTATGGATTTTAGTTTTACAAGGTGTCAAAATTAACGTTTTGTTCCGCTTGGACGAGAAGCATTATTGTAAAAGACCATACTTTCTCAGGTTTTCATCAGAAAACTTTACTTCGATGGAACATGGGTTCACACGCATTATACAGTAAATAAATGTTGGCAAAGTGATAGTGTGTGAGTAGTATTGTCACACAAAAGTGCTGGTCAGAGTTTAATTGTGTTCATGCACGCGGAGACAGGTGTTGCAGGGCTCAAAAACCAAGACGTCCGACTATCACTCAGAAATGGATAGCAAACATTTATCAATGTCTTTATCCCTTGTAATTACTCACAGCGTATTTACCCATTCGGTATACTTATAGCCATTGTAGGTATTGAACATGTTTGACTGTAGTAATTTTCAACATTTTTTTTTTTCTCCATAGCGCGGGAAGAATAAAACACTCGGAAACTGCCATTGAAGGGATTAGCAAAATTGCTTCAGACTTAACATGTAACCGCAGTATCGAACATTGCATTCGAATTTCCAAATTAGATTTCGTCTCCTGCAAAAGTAGTTGTGAGTAAGCGCACGGCGCGTAATACGCTGGCAGCGCTCCACGCATAAGAATACTGACGTGTACGCCAGACTGCTGCCTCCTCTCCGTCCCACCAGCGTAAACACGACGGCGCTGCCACAGTGGCGAGCAAGACATTAGCCCTCCTCCCTCCCCTTGTTCAACAGAGGGGTCGGCATGTAGTCGAGACGCCACGACACAGTTCCCGAATCCGCTCCCTCCGAGGTTTGGTTTCGAATCCCCTCTTGGGAATGAATATTGAGTTTGTACTACAGAAAAAAAGAGGGTGGGGGGGGGGGGCAGATTTGCCGTCCCACCGAAAGTGCCGCTCCGTGCGGTCGCTCGTTTCGCACGTGCCTTGCGCCGGCCCTGTCGCGTACGTATACGTGGAAATGCATTCTAGATTTGCCCCAGTACCTGTGATATGGTTATGTCATATCTCCAGATTATTTGCGTCTTTTTTGGTTTGATGAAGGAACACCTGTGTGAACCCAAACTTTCGTTGGATGGTGAGATTTTAGAGGCGCTGTAAGGGTGGGTGTGAACGTTGGCACAAGCTTCTTCCAGGATGGAAATATGAAAACTGTCAACAGATCGAGAGCGCGTATACAGGCTGAGGGAGATAAAGTGGGCAGTTTGTTCAAATGTTTGTAGAGTCTATGGGACTTAACTACGGGGTCATCAGTCCCTAAACTTACAAACTACTTATGAACTACTTACAACTAAGGACGGCACAAATATCCATGCCCGAGGGGGGATTCGAACCCCCGTCCGTAGTGGCCGCGCAGACCGTGACTGGAGCGCCTCAGTCCCCTCGGCCACCGCGGCCGGCGGCAGTTTGTTGATGTTACTTGCAATTCTGCTGCACAGTAAAATGTTTCTCTTTCCAACACTTTTACTTTTTGGCTTACACTCGTAAAATTCAAGACTTCCCAAGTATCGTTATTTAAAAAATGAGCGGTAAAAAGTTTATTTCAGTAACATGTAACCTTTTCGCTTTTATAACTTTTATAACCGTTACCGCAGGTCTGCGCAAGTACCCACACATCTACGACACAGTCGCATATCCCACATATACGTGGGTTCCTGATGCATTCCGCGTTGTCCATCGCAGACGAGAAGGTTACCGACCCACCGATGGAGCGGCAATTTATAAATGACCTTGCTGCAGCGCTCCCGTTCGGCGAGCATTCTGCATGCGAGGAGCGCCAAACCGGATTTTCAGGAACTGAGTTCCAAGAAGACTTGTCGCAAACCTGTCCTGTCGCGCACACTCAGTCAGCTTTAAAAATTTGATCCTCATATATTACGGACCTTCAATAACAAAATAACAGCATACGAAGCTACTGTAGGCACTAATCTAAAATTAAGAACGACAGATACGTTTTGAAAAATGCTTGTTAAGCTTATGGGACTTAACTGCTAGGTTATCAGTCCCTAAACTTGCAAACTACTTATGAACTACCTTACTCTAAAGACAGCACAAAAGGGGGGAACTCGAACCCCCCGACGGGGAACGGCCGCGTGCACCGCAGCATGGCGCCCCAATGCACACGGCTATTCCGCCGCGGCGATACGTTTTGAAGTTTCATGAGTGCGTTACTCTCCGTTGCCATTCCATCATTGTATTATGCTAACAGTTCTCGCGATTGGCTCCAACATTTCCTGAATTACTGTATAGTTAAGCTTGCTCTCACATATTGTATGGTGTAAAGAGACAGGTCAAGCCGGAAGTATAGAATTGTGCTATCTGTATCTATAAATGTGAATGTCTATTCGGTGTACGTTTATCACGCCTGAACCACAAGACATAAAGAGCTAAAATATGTAAAGTTACTAATGTCTACACGGGAAGGCTTGAGGCACAGTTTTATGGCGATCGGATAGCTATTTATCTATATATATTAACGTGAATGTCTGTTCGGTGTACGCTTATCACGCCCGAACGACAAGACGCAGAGACTTAAATATTTGTACAGTTACTAATTTATACCTGAGGAACGTTTTAGTCACGGTTTTATAGCGATCTGATAGATATTTAGTAATTTGAAGAATATAACGCGAAATGTGGAACAATAATTACTCTTTGAAAATTATATTTACTCTTTGAAAATGGTTTTTATTGGTTGCATTGTTGCTTGAGGGTTGCTAATGATAAAAGGGTGGAGTATATTGCGATGGAAAGTTATCGGTGTACATAAAATTCTACGTGTGTGTGTGTGTTAATATTTCGCTCTGCAGCGAAAACTACAGAACGCAAACGAATGGTCTGTGTGTGATTGTTGTCCGACGTCTCCCGTTGTACAACATAGCAGTTCCATGCCGATAGCTATAAGGGGGTGGAAGGTATGGTGGTTGAAAGTTGCCAACTTAAAAAAAAAAAAAAAAGAAAGAAAGAAAAAATAAATCTGAATGAAGGCCCGATGACGTTTGCGACTCTATAGCAAGGAGGTTACATACAGAGAAAAGTGATGCCACAGACCATATCTTTGGTCTACAATGTCTTCAGCTCGTTCTCTGTAAGGATAAGCATTCGAATAACGAAATATGAGAATAAATAAATAAAACATTAGAAGAGAAATTTCTTTCAATACATCTCTTTAAAAAGATCAATTTGACGTTTCGCGCATTGCATTACGTGATCGACCTGTGATATTATTACAGTCATTATTGTTGAATTTCGTGCTTGGATTCTTCGAAACGAGTGCGTTTTTACATGTGATTTGATCTCATAGCACACTACTGAAAGATAGCTTAACGTAAAGCAGTCAACAATCCGAAGATTGGTTTGAACACCACAGTGCTTTACTAGACATGGTCCTGTTTGGAGGTGGTATGCCATTGCCTTCCTCCGACCTTCGAACTGACTTATCCAGCAAGTTATAGGGGGACCTACAGTTTAACGTGGGTTCCGAACCACGGTGCTACTCGGTATTTTTCACATGAGCAATACTGCCAGAGGTGAAAGAAGTGGAAAGTGACAGATAAAAATCCTAGGACCTAGCCAGGATCGAACCCACGACCTTTGGATTTGTAGTCAATTGGGCAGCAAATAAACAACAACAATATTATAAGTAATAACACCTGATGATGGCCTAAGGCCGAAATAAGCTTGTAGTGAGTTAATAAAGTTTAAAGCAGTGTTAAAATAATTTATAGTTATTGTGGTATTGAACAATACATAAAAAATTCGTGTCTCGATTTTGGCAGGCGATAAACCCCAAAACTACTTAAATAATCTTACTTATACTTTGCACACTGTGTGCAGTTCGGTCCAATTTAAAATGACATCAGTATTTTTATTGCAAATTAAATATCTTCTGTACGCGTATATAACTAAAATGCTGGACTGACAGTGATGAAATGTTTTTCGTGTCTTTTTGTGGGTTTCCGAAGTGTTTACATTTGCAAAGTAAGATCTCAGCAATTAACCGTGTTTAGAAATGAACGGCTAAGCCAACGTTTAGTTTTGCTGAAAGTCAATAGTGAACCCGATTGAAATTAATTAGTGTCAACAAAGTTACTAACCCGAGACACTACCAAGCAGGTTCCTTTTCCGCTACCTTTTATTTTCCGAGGCTCAACATGAACCATAAGAACTGATTAAAATAAAAGAAACCTTAAAGTATTTAATTCAGTAAAAAGTAAATTGCACCAGCATAAAGTTTGCAAAGTCCCATTTGGACTTGCTTACCATATGCGTCTCTTGGTCTCCTTCTGCAATTTTTACCCCTCACACTTCCCAGTAATGCCAAACTGACGATTCCTTTATGTCTAAGAATGTGTCCTACCAATCGATCCCTTCTTTTAGTCAATAACGGCCATACATTTCTTTTCTCACCAATGATGCTAAGTACTTCCTCATTACTTATGCGCTGTACCCACATAATTTTCAGCATTCGTCTGTAGCACCACATTTCAAAAGCCTCTTTCCTCTTCCTGCTGAACTATTAATTGTACGTCTTTGACTGCCGTACAATGAAACACTCCACACAAATGCCCTCAAAAATATTCCTGACATATTATTCGACATTAACAAATTTCTTTTTTTCAAAAACTCTTTTCTTCCAATTGTCATTCTGCATTTTATATCATCTGTACTGCCACCATGGTATGTTGCATTACTATCCAAGTGACAAAACGCATCTACCATCCTTATTGCCTCGTTGTCTAATTCCTTCTGTTCATCCTACATGCTCCTTTTAAGAAACTGTCCATTCTGTTCAATTGCTCTTGCAGGCCACTTCTATCTCACCCATAATTACGATTTTATCGGTAAATTGAAAAGTCTTCATTTCTTCTCCCTAAATTTTAATTCGATTTTCTAGTTTCTCCTTGCTTTGCTTCTCATCTTGATCAACGTGCAGATTGAATAACATCGGGGAAAGGTTACAACCCTGTCTTCCCCTCTTCCCAAACAATTATCCCTTTTCATGCTCTCCGACTGCCGTCTGGTTTCTGTTCAGATGTTGGTAAATCTATTGGACCAATGACCATCAGTACCTAGACTTACAAACTGTTTAAACTACAAGGTGTCCAGAAAAGGGCTCCCTGATTTCAAAATTAAATATCTCGAAAACAAAGATCGATAGAGGAATGCAGTAAACCGTATGTTTATTGTGAAAGCTGTAAGAAGTTTATACAGCAGTTTGAAATAATAGATACAAAAGTTGCTAACAGATGGCGCTGTACACTGTACAGCTTATATCAGCATACATAAGTGAAATAATGGTATGAAAACACTCTTTGCAAACAATCACATCTCAATGTTTTCAAAATGTTCAAATGTTTGTAGAGTCTATGGGACTTCGGGGTCATCAGTCCCTAAACTTACAAATTACTTATGAACTAGCTACAACCAAGGACGGCACAAATATCCATGCCCGAGGGGGGATTCTAACCCCGGACCGAAGTGGCCGTGCAGAACGTGACTGGCGCGCCGCAGACGGCTCGGCCACCGCGGCCGGCTCAAATGTTCACCATTGGCACTACAGATGTGGCGCAAACGAAGAATGAAATTCGCCATCACATTTCGTAGTGTCTCAACCGAAATGGATTCACATGCCACAGAGATTGCCGATTCAAGCTCGTCCAGCGTGGCGGGATGCTTCGGGTAGACCATGTCTTTCAGTCTTTCGCTGTGCCCCCCCCTCCCCCCAAAAAAAAGTTACAGGGAGTCAAATCCGGCGAATATGGAGGCTAATCCATGCCTGCACCAGTAAATTTGGGCTATTCCAAAGCAATGACTCGATTCCTAAAGTATTCCTCAAGAAAGCGAAACACTTGTTCGGTCCGATGTGGGCGAGCTCCTTTTGGAGCATTAAATCGTGCTTGAAAACTTCGCCTTGTAGCCGTAGGAGTCTCTTCTAACCTGTGGTACTCTAGCATCAGAAAAAAACGCGTTGTTCAATGGAGTACATGGTTTTAATCTCTCCCTTCGGTACGCTAACCTCCTTTCACGTTTCAATAGTGAAACTGATCGCTCTCGGCTTCGGATCACTATTTATACTAGGCATTACGTATGTCGATTACAGCGCCATCTGTTAGCAGCTTTTGTAACTATTGTTTCAAAGTGCTGTATAAACTTCTTACAGCTTTCACATTAAACATACCGTTTACTGCATTCCTCTATCGATCTTTGTTTCGAGATATTTAATTTTGAAATCAGGTAGTCCTTTTCTGGACACCCTATAACTTACACTAAGGACAACACACACACACACACACCCATGCCTGAGGGAGGACTCTAAAACTCTAGCGCCGCGTGAAATGGATTCATGGTGTAAGGCGTCATAATACTGACTGGGCGGCCGTTACCGACGGAGGTTCAAGTCCTCCCTGGGGCATGGGCGTTTGTGTTGTCCTTAATGTAACATGTAAGTCAGTTTAAATAGTTTGTAAGTCTAGGTACTGATGGCCATAGCAATTTCGTCCAGTAGGTTGAACCTCCGGCGGGAACGGCCTATCAGTGCGTAGCATGACGCCTTAAACCATGAGTCCATTCCGAGCGGCTCTGGTTTCTGCATTAGTTGTAAATAACCTTCCATTGTAGCCCTGCTGACTTCAGAATTTGAAAGAGTGGATTCCAGTCAACAAAGTCTACAGTTATCTCCCTTTGCCTTTCCTTAATCTGTCTTCTAAGATAAGTCCTACGATATTTCCTCATATATTCTCATATTTCTCCTACATCCAAACTGATTTATATAGAGTCTTTTTTAATTTATCAACCATTTTGTGCACATTTTTTCTGTATAAATTACGACGACCCGTTCAAAAGTAATGCCTCCGAGGTTTTCTGTTTTCAGCATCGGTTGAGGAGTCCCATGTCATGCGTATTACTCGGTCGACTTTCCCGATTTGATGCAAACCCCTGCTGGTAGAGGGATCCGAACTGTAGCTAGTAATAAGGCGGTCTGAGACGTAATTGTGTGAAAAAAGCGTACTAATCGCAGCAACGTCATGCCAATTTAAATCCATAGAAGAATAAAAGACGTATGGCTAATGAATCAATTGACTTCAGTTATGTCCGTAATTGGACTGTTCGTCAGCATAACCGTACTCCCTTTTCCTGCTTCACTTGCTGCATTTTTATATTTTCTCCTCTCATCAATTAAGTTCACTATATCCTGCGTTATCCAGGGTTTTCTATTAGGCCTTGTCCTTTTGCCTATATGATCCTATGCGATCTTCATTACTCTATCTCTCAGGGCTACCCATTCTTCTTCTATTTCCCCGTTTATGCCAATCCTTGCCCAATGCTCCCTCTGAAACTCTCAATTACCTCTGATTCCTTCAATTTGTCCAGGTTCCATCTCCTTAGTTTTCTACTTTTTTGTAGTTTCTTAAGTTTCAATCTACAATTCAAGTTATGGTCAGTCCATATCTGCCCATGGATATATCTTACAGTTTAAAACCTGGTTTCTAAATCTATTCCTTACCATTATAAAGCCAATCTGGTAACTCCCAGTATCTCCTGATCACTTCCACGTATACAGTCTTCTTTTATGATGAGTAAATCAAGTGTTGGTGATCATTAAATTGTGCTCTGCACAAAATTCTACCAGACGATCTCCTCTTCCATTCCTTTTTCGCAGTCCACATTCACGTACTACATTTCCTTCTCTTCCCTTTCCTACTACCGTGCTCAAGTCCCTAATCACAATTAAGTTTTCTTCTCATTTAACGGTCTGAATAATTTCTTTTATCTCCTCATGCATTTCTTCGATATTCTCATCGTCGGTAGAGCAAGTTTGCATATATACTTATACTATTGTGATCGGTGTTGGTTTTGTGTCTATCTTTGCTACGATAATGCTTTCACTATGTTGTTCATAATGATTTACTCGCATTTCTATTTTGTTATTCATTATCAGACCTGCTCCTGTGTACCACTAACTGATTTTGTATTTATAACCCTGTATTCACCTGACCAGGAATCGTGTTCATTCTGCCACAGAACTTTACTAATCCCTACCATATCTAACTTTAACTTCTCCATTTAATTTTCTAACTTACCTTCGCGATTAAGGGTAAGAACATTCCACGCTCAGATCCGTAGATCTGATGACGACATCCTCCTGAGTAGTTCTCACCCAGAGGTACGAATGGGGAACTATTTTACTTCCGGAATATTTTATCCAAGAATGCCTCATCATCATATATTCATACAGTAGAGCTGCATGTCCTCGGAAAAGTAATGACTGTAGATTCCTCTTGCTTTCAGGCGTTCGCAGTAACTGCAAGGCAAAGCCATGTTAGCTGATGTTGCAAGGCCAGCTCAGTCAATCATCCAGACTGCTGCTCCTGTAACTACTGGAAAGGCTGCTGCCCCTCTTCAGGAACCACATGTTTGTGGTCTCCACAGATACCCCTCCTCTGTGTTTTCATCTATGGTACGGCTATCTTCGTTGAGGCACGCAAGCCACCCCACCTCGGCAATGTCTCAACCTCGTATTTCTCCTAAGAAATTAAATTTATTCACTCTGTTGATTCTTTCTTGTGTTTAAGAATTTTGATTTTGTAATGTTCGTCACAAATTGTAGCTTCTCGTTTAATCCAGCTCATTCAGTCATATGGCATACTTTTCTTTTCAGTGACTCACTCCACCCACCATTTTTTTAAACTTATAATAATATTTTATTCAACGCCTAAGAAGTCGTTTTGAATACTATTGTATTATGTGAGTGAAGTTTTATTATGTGTGTGCCACATTTACATCGGTTAACACATTCGTGACAGTCTCAGCGAATAATCGTGCGTATTTGTTATTTGCGTTGCGTATGCAGGTCGGCCTACCTGATGACGGGCTCTCGACCGAAACTGAATTTTATTCAGCAGCGGTAATATAAAATTTTTCAATCATGAAGAATAAAATACATAATTTTTTGTCAGTTCTACAGTTTTGTTTATTTAGTGAATAGATTTTCGGCTTATTAGGCCATCATCAGACATTTACTGAAGTTCAGTCAAAGAACTTGTGTTGTCAGTAAAACCGAAGATATGTTACATACAGAAAAGTACATTAACTTCTTTGATAGAGCAGTTACAGTGTATATAAATATTTGAATGAAATCTGTAAATTAATAGTACTAAAAAAAGGAAACATAAATACCATACATAGAGAAACAGTGCAAACATAAATTCTTACAACATGACTACAGTGAATAAAAATAAAATTAAACAAGAATCTGATGTTTTAAGGGTTGTTCAAAACGCAAAGTGATGCAAGTATTAGATACACACTATTACACTAAATAAACAAATGGACAAAAATATACGGGTTGGATAGGAGAGTGTAGGTGGTGTGCATTGAAGAATTGAGAAGCTTAACAAATCGGAGGAATGCACTCGAACTGAAAAATGGTGTAGATGAACATATTCAATTATATATACAAATTCATATCAGTAAAGTAAATGTTAGGCAAAATATTACGACATATGCTGATCCCAAATAGAGTAAGGTAAAATATGAAGATACAAGAAGTGGGGGAATAAAATGGAACAGACCTGGATATTCTGTGGATTAGGGTGGGTTCAGAAGTGGTGATGTATTGAGGACTGTTTGATCATTTAATATTAAGCCTGGACTGTGAGCCAGATGTTTGTTGTGGCTGGAAGAAAACAACATCTACATGTCATCTTAAGAAATTTCCACGCCTCAAGCACAGACTGCATGTTCTCGATGTTTACTAACTAGAGGTTAGTGTGAAAGTATGTCTTTCAGTGGCATCCCAGATGTGCTCACGCTGACAAATCGGACATGCCAGTCAAGAATGTATAAATTCCTCAGGGCATTTGTGGTGTGAACTTCAATAAGAGTTTTTGCATTAACCTATTATGTCATATGATTCTGTGTTCATTAAATATATACAAAAGTTTTACCAGTCTTACCACATTTCTATTGGCCATTTAGTCTGTAGTTAATAACAATCGAATCAATCCTGCTCTCGATGTTTCTAGGACGTTGAGATTTCGAAATAGCTTCTTTCGGTGATCTTTACAATGTCGTCTTTGGACACGCTGACGTCCATGTGACTGCCACAAACAGAGCCGTTAATATCCGCAGAACATTACAGAGTGCCACTCAATGTGTCAGTTGACTCTTGTTCTGCACCACGTAAATCTGAGTTGCCCTTGGCATGGTGTCAGCTTACCACATGGAAATTTCTGGACAGCTTTCAGCAATTTGTTCCAGACGGTTCGTTGGAATTATTGCCTGGATTCAACTTCTGTCACCAGTGTATTGATCAGAGCGATTCGCACCATCCTAAGATGTTTTCGTGATGTAATCCTTCTGGGAGAATCCGCGCTTATCTTCTTGACACACTGTTGTCTGCATTCCATCTCGCTACTGCTCGATATACAGTAACTGCAGTACAGCCAACTTTCTGTGCAGTCAATCGGTATCATGCTCCCATCTCCATCAAGTCAATGATTCGATTTTCCTCAAACTCCGTTGTGTTGAGATCTCCACCGAAGTTCCTGAGACCTGGTATCCATTTTCATGGAAACAGAGTTTTCTGCTCTGGTATCAAAGAGAGCGAGCGAAGTGGCGCAGTGGTAAGACACTGGATTCGCATTTGGGAGGACGGTGGTTCAAATCCACCTCCCGCCATCCTGATTTATGTTTTCCGTGATTTCCCTAAATCAATCCAGGAAAATGCCGGGACGGTTCCTTTCAAAGGGCACAGCCGAATTCCTTCCCCGTTCCTACCGAAAAATCCGAGCGTAAGCTCCGTCTCTAATGACCAGGCTGTCGACGGGACGTTAAACCCCAACTTTCCTTTATATTACTCGTGATCCATTTTAATCACCTGGCAGGAGAAGCGGCAACTGCGATGACTTGTCATCAGGCAGCAGCTTTGTATATCACGTATTAGCACGGCAGAATAGTACCCCTTCATTATTGTGTAATTTTCGAAACGTATATCATGAGAATAGCTATCTCTTGTATACAGTATCAATAAGCGAAGAGGAGTCCCGCTCCTCAACTGCAGTCCATTTGCCAGAAATGAAAAACAGCACGAGATGTAAGAATACTGGCATTTTGAACACCGAGGCTTCTTGCTTGGACCCTAGAGAAAATGACAAGGCTGTCAGCTCTCCTCTAACAATAAAGAGCAACGTTTCTCTGATTGTCGACAGAAATAAAGTTCTTACAGTCTACTTTTTTAAACTTTTAAACTTATATTCATTTTATGATACTAGTGATATCTGCCCAATAAAATGGTAAACTACAAATAGACTATGTCTCTTACATTTTCAGTTAATTTATATTGCTTCGTCACCAAAACCAACAGACCACTGCAGTACACTCTAGAAATTCTTGACTCTTTTATAATATTCTAAAATTTTAGTGAATTAATTTTCTCTGTTTTCTGTTTAACACGTAATTTACATCTGCTGCCTGCTCTCAAGTGGTAAAATGGTTCCTGTAACGGCAAAACACGCATCATGCCATAACACCATTCTCCAACTGTAAGTATGGCGGTTTCCTCTGTACTCAGATAAACGTGGAGATTTGATCAACGTAAAACACAGGTCTGCGACATAAAATTGTTTCAAAATTAATAAATGATTTTTATAGTGTTTCAATGCTGCTTTTGGGGAAAATAGTGAAAAAATTCCATCACGTACAGGTATTTCACAAACTACTTGTCTAGTTTTAGCTTTTTTCGATATTTTTTACATACTTCAGCACTATAGTGAGTTTGAATTTTGGGTTTTAATATATTTAGCCATTTTATACTAGATATACGTCAAATAATGAGTTTGTATCTTTCTTCTCTCATGAACGTGACCTAGTGTTCTGCAGTGATGTTCCTGGACTTATGGCACGTTTCAAAATAGAATATACTCGTGATAAGTGGAGACTTTTTATTGATTCTTCAAAAAGAAGCCTTCTACACAATGGCATTAAGTATGTTCAAATGTTTGTAAATCTATGGGACTCAACTGCGTGGTTATTAGTCTCTAGCTTACAAACTACTTAAACTAAGTTAAACTAATCTAAGCCGCGGTGGAGTAGCCGTGCGGTCCAAAGCGTCTCGCTGCGGAGCGCGCGGTAGCTCAACGGGGAGGTTCGAGTTCTCCCTGGAGCATGGGCGTGTGTGTTTGTCCGTAGGTTAGTTTACTTAGGTTTAAGTAGTTTGTAAGGTACGGACTGATGACCACGCAGTTTGGTCCGATAGATTTACAGACGTTTGAACATTAAAAACTAATCTAAGGACAACATACACATCCATGCCCGAGGGAGGATTCGAACATCCAACGCGGGAGGCCTCGCAATCCGCAATGTGGCGCTCCTGATCGCTCGGAACTCCCGCGCGGCCATTAAGTATGCTTCCATATCAGTTGGACACTCGGTTCACTAAAAAAAATGTTACGGAAACCGCGAACTGGTTTTAAGCAAACTCAGATATTCATACCACAAATGGACACTATGTGGTGATTTAAAAATGGTTTCAATACTGCTTGGTCAACGAAGTGGCTTTACAAAATTCCCTTGCTTTCTCTGTGAATGAGTCGAAAAGCAACACTACGTAAAAAAAAAAACTTGGCCCTTAAGAAAAACATTATAGGTGGGGGTTAAAAATGTTGAGAGGAAAAGTCTTATGGATCCCAAGAAGGCGTTACTTCCACCACTTCACATGAAGTTTGTTAAGGCATTGCCAAAAGAAGGGGAATGTTTCAGATATCTTTATGGATAGTTCCCTTGTTTACTCGAGGCGAAGCTAAAGGGATGAATCTTTGTCAGACCAGACGTTAGAAAAGTTATGACAGATCACAACTTTGTAGACAAAATGAAAACAAAAGAAAAAGCTCATGAACATCTTTTAAATTGTTATCGGTTTCCTAGGAAACAAAAGAGATCCAAACTACAAGACAATCGTCGACAACTTAAAAAGCTAGGCTGTAACAAGAGCATTAAAGTTCATTTTCTCCACTCACCTCTTGACTATTTCCCTGAAAACCTTTTTGATGTAAGTGAAAAGCAAGGCGAAAGATTTAATCAAGATATCAAAGAAATGGAAAGAAGATATCAAGGAAGATGGAACGTCAACATGATTGCGAACTACTGATGGTGATAAAAGGAGATGAACCTCAACGAGTCCACAGCCAGAAAAGCAATAAAAGAAGCTTCTACAGAAAGCGAAAGCGTTATTATAAGGACTTATGAGCTTAAAGAGAAATGGAAGTGCACGGAAAAGGTCTTTCAGAACATGCTTTAACAATAAAATAAAATTTTGTAACTTTGGAAGAAAATGTGAAAATTGTTTACATTATGTTATTATACCCAAATATACTCCCTTTTTTGTGAGAAAACCTGACGTGATAGAAAAAAAAATGGATTGCGTCTTTTAAAATCAGCGCTACAAAGTACATAAAAGTTAGTTAACAAATTTCAAACAAAATTTTGTACCTTTAGATCAAAGCGTTTATCGTGTCACATTTTACGTTTCGGACAGAGTATATAAATAGAGAAAATCGGAAACGCTTTAGGGCTGATCGCAAATAAAGCTCTTCCATTTAGGATAATCACCAACGATGAAAAAATTGAAGCGAAATATAGAAAAAGTTAATTAATGATGGCTGACCGCAATAGTCCAGTTGTGGGGAAAGAAGACGAGTGTGAAAGCTTTCTTGGAAGGACCATAAGGAACTGCCCTTAGCCTCGAAGGACGTAGCTCGTAAAACGTTCGGTCATATTTTTGGAGATTGTTCGCTAGACCCGTAACTTTATCAGTAAAATATTACTTTTCATAACCAGTCCATGAGAATCTTCGATTTTCTTTCTTTTCTTGCTACGATTTTTGTAAAGGAATTGCAATAATATTTTAACGCGTGTGTAGAGATGTTTGTCAGGGACACTGTTTAATAATGTCTTTTCGTTTTTCTAGAGCTGACAATTGAAGTAGTAAGAATATTTCCTACAGCGTCACTATTTCCTGGCACGTAAAAGTAAAGAAGCAACATATAAGCGTTGTCAGTATTTCGTATTTATTCGTAGTAATAGATCTATTCAATGAGCATACTTTGTGCTTCATTTCGCACGTTGCGGATTTCTTCCCTCCTTTAATGTTGTATTATTCCTTTTTAGGTTTGTGCTTGTGCAGCGTCACGTTCGCTTTTTGTTTTAAAGCACCCCTGTCTTTGATTAAATTATTACTATACGTATCCGAGCTGGCCGCATTTAGAATCACTAATGGCTCGTCGGCCTCTCCAATAATCACGAAAACGCTCTTTCGATCGTCACACGACATCATTTCACTGACGAAGTGTGTAAAATTTAATTGGTGGAAGAAATTTATCTGTCGAGTGTCAAATGCATCAAGAACAAAATTCCTATATTTACATAAAGATGTTTGCTTCACAGTGCATTGAGTTAGAATGACGACTATTGCACTATCACAGTTGAAATATTACTGCCCACCGGAGATGACTTTTCTTATTTATTTCATTTCTTAATTCTGAATATTACGCATGGCTAAACCTACGATCGCTGCTCTGGAATCAGAGAACCAATTACGTTCAACTTCAGAGCACATATTTTTAAACAAATGTAAAATGAATAGTGAACAAATAATTCGCAAAGTAAAAGAAAACAACCAAAGAAGAGCAGCACGTTCACCATTTTCACGTTCGCCAGTTTTTAAACGCTCAGCTTTGTGTCAGACGAATGCGTTGTCACCAAAAGATTACTACAACATTCGAAGCGTTTCAGCAGCGGTTACGCCGGGTCTGAAACAAAACATTACACAGGCACGCTGTTTTCTCACGCCAGCCATAGTAAAACGATAAACTTATGTAAACACAATAGTGGGAATATGCATGTCAGCAACAAACAAACCTGGTTTCTTTACAGTTTTACCGCCTGCACCTGAAGATGTCTGTGGAGATACCCTAGCATTCTTGGAATTGGATAGATGGCACAACAAGGGCCAAATAAGTTGTGGAGTGGCCACATCGAGACAATCTGCAAAGTTTAGACGAGCCGCCACCCGCAACAAGACACTGTTATTTGACGCTGTGTCATTAAAATGGCATCGTGATCTGGGCGATGCCTCGATGATGGTTTTAAGTAAACGTCTAAACTTTGCACCCATGACACAGGTTTGTTTGATACCACCGTTCATCAGCGCCGTTGAAGAAGCTATTCAAACACTTCCCTCAGACTTAGCAGAGGAAATAAGACTTGAAAAATGTGATGCAGTTGAGAAGGCTTGCCCAGAAAGTAGCATTATATCTGTGGCAGACAGGGCTGTACTACGTGGTGGTTCTTCCAGCTAATAAAGGTAATGCTACAGTTTTAATGTTTCAGAAGAATACTATGATGAAATTTACAATTTATTATCTGACAGCATGTACGGGAAGAAGACCACACAAATCATGCGGTTTGGAATACTGCAGGCCGCAGTGGCCGAGCGGTCTGCGGCGCGTCAGTCAGAGTCTGCACTGCCACTACGGTCGGGGATTCGAATCCCCCTCGGGCATGGATGTTTGTGTCTTCTTTAGTATAAGATAGTTCATAAGTAGTTTGTAAGTTTAGGGACTGATGACCCCGCAGTTAACTCCCTTAAGCTTAACAAACATTTGAACATTTGTTAGGAATACTGCTTCACTTCTGAAAGATTCTACCTTCCACCGGAAGTTGTTCGAAGATTAAAACTAAGTAGTGAGGTGCCTCCAAGACTTTATGGATTCCCAAAATTCAATAAGAAAGATGTTCCTCTCCGTCCTCTCTTGGAAAAATGTGCTCGCCACATAAGAAACTCTACTGACTTCCTTGGTTAAATGAAATCACTGAAACCGAGCACCTCTGACATATTTGTTAGTTTCGATGTGGGTCTGTATTCACAAAGGTTCTGCTTCCAGACTCTTTCACTCTTGATGAAAGAAGGTTTGATAAAGAGATTTGATAAAGATATTTATTTTTAAATGTTATGATCTCTACTTACTTCTTATTGAACAACGAATTGTTTGAGGAGACACAAAGCGCTGGAATCTGCTGATTTGGAACCAACAGTATTATGGACGTATGTTCACGACACCTTTTTTAGTATGCCCCTATGGTCAAGATAAATTACACGACTTTTTAAGACATCTTAACTCCAGCGATGATCAAATTAACAGTGCCTTCCATTCTTGGATATTTTGATTCGACACAAAGATGATGGTACTTTGGGACATGATGTTTATCGAAAGCCGATGCACACGGATTTGTATTTAAGTGCAAATCACTGTATTCATTCTTCCCAGACGATGAGTATTCTGAGCACATTGGTCCACAAAGCACATGTTATTTCTGATTAAAGGAGTCTGCAAGACTAACTTTTCCACTTAGAGTGTTAATAGCCAACTGGAATGCGGAAAAAGACTGAGAAACATTTAAATCCATGGTATTTCATCCATATGTGGAAAGCCTTTCGTCGAAAATAGGACGTATCCTCAGTGAAAGTGTTTTTTCGTCCATTTAAGGCATCTGCACTCGTCGGTTCCGTTGAAGATGATTAGTTGCTCCGAAAACCTGAAATTTACCAAATTCCCTGCGAATGTGGTCTCTCTAACATTAGACAGACAACTCGCACTGTCCATGAAAGATGTGCGGAACACCAGAGATATCGTTATTAAACAATGCTATAAAGGACGCTTTACAAACACAAAGGGCACAGGTGATGATGTGGCTGTTATTTATTTAGAACTCATCATGGGCAGAAGCTAAATCATGGTGAAACTTTATCGGATATTTTAGATTCAGACAATGCCGAGTTCGAAACGCGTAAATAAATAACAGCTGCATCGCCACCTGTGGCCTTTGTTTTTGTAAAGCGACCTTTATAGCATTGTTTAATAACGAAATCTGAAAATGGGCGCATACCTCATACTTTATGACAAGTTTGGAACACAGGCTATAAACACGGCTTTTACACTCCAACAAGTCAGCAGTGGCAGAGCACTGTATCCACACTGGGCACACTATGCTGTACGACAACGTAGAAATTTTGGCAAATGCATCATCTTTGTTGAACTCAGCGGTGAAGGAGGCAAATCAAATTCTCTTGGCGACGAATTTAACTATCGGAGATAGTGTTTTCAACGTACCGGTTAGAGAAATCATGAAATCAGGCACTCACTGTAATAAACTTACAAAGACGTCGTCACAGTGCAGCTCACAGTGATTTATCGACACCTCAGCATAGTCGTCCGCGGAGTCATAAATTTAACTCATGCATTATGCACTTCTTTCGCGCCGACCAACGTCTCTGGCGCATAATGTATCTGTTGCTGCATGCGCAGTTGAGCGGTCCGCGTCTTTAAAAGAACGAAGCGAGCGCTGGAGCGTCCGCCTTACGGCTCTCCCTGAAGATGGCTGGACGTTATACTGTCGAAATATTACAAGAAAAATTCTTTCGGCTGCATACCCAAATTTGATGGAACAACAAACAAACCACTCATCTAGAAGCCACTTGCTACACTGGTTCAAGAAGTACACACCTAACGGTATCTCCCGTTTTATTTTCTCGGGTCTTGACCGCATTTGAGGATATTTCATGGAATATATTAGTTTCGACAGTTATGTTACAACCACTTACGACAAATAGTGATCTACCCCATGGTGATCACTTGAACAGACGCGATTTTCAGCGTCCACGATGGGTCCTAAATGAAGAATAGAAATGGAGAAGTTCTGAGCTCCGTACTGTATTTGACAAGACGCGGTTTCAGTGCTCTTGTGTTCTCGATTTTATGTTGCCTATCCATAAATAGAAAACTATATAGAATGTCTTTCACACGTATACACCAGTGTCCAGAATTAAAGCAATAAATCGTTATTTTTTATCGTCCTGGGTCGAATTCACGATATAATCATACAAACTGTCTCTGAACATACAACATACAACTGACTCCGAACATGCAATCATGCAAACAGCGACCTCTTAGGCCCGTCACAACGTACACAAAAAGGCTAAAGCGGAAAGTATGATGTTGGTTTGCAGCTTCGGAAACCGTGTGCTTCGTGAGAAATATGTGAAGAACTGCGAAATTGTTAGTTTATTTTTTAGTTGCCTTATAGCTTCTGATCTTTCGTTTCACGGTATTAATAGTTCTTTCTGTTTCAAAGCACATTAAATATGGAATGATTTCAATCCGATCGTAAATCATTCTAGAGGAAAAGTCATGCGAATTAAAGTTATTGTGGTGTCGCACAAGTCTGAAGTGCGCGCCACCTACTTTCGCCGCGCGCCGCCATGCACGCACGGTGCGGCGTTCTTACGACGTCAGCCACGAGCGCCCTCTGCTGCTATCCCGCTCGTGGCCACCACTGAACGACATCGTTCACTTGGGACTGAGATAGGAACCAGCTAACACTTCGGAATCAGATAGGCACCGGTTAAGACTTGGCTATCGGATAGGCACTAGGCAGGCCTCTAGCTCAACTATGTATCAGCATTCTGCAGTACTGGGCTATGTAAAAGTTAAGTATTACTAAGTCTTTATGAAATATATATCTCTTCTAATTTACTCTAGTGTTTCTAGTTTCTGCTGTCCCACTGGCTGCTCACCTTCGTACCTGCACGAGCGTGCATCCTTTATTCCTGTGTCGGTCTTTCTACTCGGCCACCGACACGTACGACGGAAACGAGACCCAAAAGCGGCGACGAGGCTGGGACACAAAAGTTATTGTAAAATTTATACGAATTGAAGTTTCTGACCCTAGAAGTTCTTTTGGAATCGTACGACAATGAATGTCAAAATATTTAAGTTTTGGAGAAATGAGCATCAACACTTCTAATAAATAATTGTGGTAATTCAACGTAAGAAAAATGCATAACATAATTATCAATTGAGGGTTTTCTTTTTTTTCTTTTTTTGTGTATTCGCGAAAGTATTGGCCAATAAAGTAAGTCCTCGCTTCTTTTCTTTTGTCGCAAAATAGGTTCGTTGTTGAAGTTATATTGCTCAGTCCCTCGTTCTGTTAATTTTTCAGTCACTTTCCGTTCTCTTCCAGTTTTGAAAAATGACGATTGCGTCGGGTATTTGTTTCATGTGCACTCGAGGAAGCTCAAATAAGAAAATAGATGTGTGCTTTCGTTTACTGAAGTCAGTATGAAGTTTGACCTTATGGTGAATCAATAGTTTTTACAAGCTTTAGCTGAAGTTACTGCCCACTATTCGTGCAGGAATAATGTGAAGTTTGACCTTAAGGAGAATCAACAGTGCTTACAAACTTTAGATTAAGTTACTGTGCACGATTAGTACAGAAAAAGATACATCGTTCAAAGTATTCCTGCGGCTAGTGTTCGTCATGGAAGCGATACCGTTGTTTAACATTCCTCTTGAATGTTATCAAGATGATCTATTGATCTATGGACCTCTGAAATAGTAGTTTCCTCTGTAGAGATAATAACACTGAAAGAAAGGGCCTGAGTTACGAGGGATGTGATGTGCACAAAGTGCAATAATTGTATCAAAAGCAAACTATGATATAACTGGTAAATCGTCTATCTGATGACTGGGCACAGCAGATTAACTTATGTAACTGACATCGTCGCTGCTGATGTGAGGTATGGTACACTCTTATGCAGCGTGCTAACAACTCGTAGATTAAAAAAGGCTGTTCGTGGCAAACAAATATTGTTTTTGGTGCAGGAAATATATTTATACATACATTGATAAAACCGGAAAGAATGCCACTTCTCGTTGAATGATCTCATAGATCAAATATAGCGAGATTACAAGCTTGATATAAGAAATGTCAACTGACTTCACGAATTTATTTATTGATTTTGGACGGATTCTTCCGTCGGTTCTTGATGAAACATCATTACACTGATGAAATCTTCTCGGGTTACAAGCCGCGTCATGTGGTTTACTGCCACTGCCACTGCGGCCGGCGAAATGTCAAAACTAAACAATTATTACTAAATATATTGGAGAGTGGATCAGGAATAAACTTAACTTTAAGCTGGAAAATCTATGTGTATAACATTTTAAACAATTAATCATTCCGATAAGTTACTAAACAGAGTTTTGATGAATATTTAAAATAATTTTTACATAGGATCTTACATTGTGATAGGTGATGGAAAATAAGGAATAAAGCTTAACTGGGAAATGAAGAACTTTACAAATACATTTTTCAAATTGATAAATTACTTAACCATAAGGTAAGAAATATTTTGGATTTTTGGAGAACAAATTAGGAATAAACTTAAACTTTAAACTGAAAATGTACCACTATAACACTTTCATTAATTAAATATTGCAATAAAATAAATTACCCAACAAGACTTCTCAAGAGATACAGTAATATTTTCCATACAGTCAAATGTAACCATGAACTGAAAAACTTTAGCTATACAACCTTTTGAATAAATTAACAATTCTAATAAATGAAATTATTTTTCAATGTCTAATTTTACTGGACTATCGGGGCACTTATCAAAGGCGGTAGTGTTTGCTGTGTACTCCTACATCCACAATCGCACAGAGAAGAGCCTTTCAACTCCGAGTTGAGGAGGGCCATAAGAGGAATTGAAGCTGGACATTGTCAAACCTATGTGGAAGAATGGTTTAATGTTAATAGTTCTGTTATTACTGGAATGTGGCGACAGTTTATAGAGCACGGAACTGCACCCGAAAGACCAGGGCAGGACGACCACTTGTCACATCAGAAAGGAAGACCGATAGTTGGCTGTAATGGCTCGCCAGTAGCGCCTTAGTACTTACTGCACGGTAACTGGCACTGTAAGAGATACATCGAGGCAAACATTGAACAGACGGCCTTTATTGTAGGAAACATGATGTAAGCATTATTTACATTGTTTCTACTTTAAGACCTGTTTGTAATGTTTTATGGCAAAATGAACGTAATCTCGCAAATGTATGTTTGTTGCTTTAATTTTAGTCACCAGTGGTCATTTGCTAAGTTAATCATCCCTCTGGAGTGCAAAATGGATAAGATTTGAAAAGTAATTTTTGTTGACCACCCTTCTACGAAATCGTTCCTTGTTCCGCGGCTTTGTCCTAATAATCATTTTTTCAAATATTTCAAGAAAATTGTATGCCTTTTTAAATGGTCAGAACAATAATAGAAATTAAGGCAGACAGCAAAACAATAATTAAAATAAAACAAAAACAGCAGAAATAACAATCGTCCAAGGTATTAGACAGGTGGTTTCTTTCATCGCGGTCTTTTTTAATCTTATAAAGGACAAACTAATCGAGAACTTGCCAAAATATTAGGTTTATAAAATGAGAAACATAGGATTTCATATAATATCCTACACGGGCGATGAACTCCTCTCATAATCGAAATCCTAAGATGGCTTGCAGGGAAAGTCAATATGGCTTTCGAACAGACAGAGGAACAACTGTTCAAATATTTATGATAAGACAAATGATGGAAACGTTCTATGATACATATCTGCATTTCCTGTTCATTGACTTCAAACAAGCCTTTGACAGTATAAACCGGCAAGAACTATGCAGATACTGGAAGAAGTTGGCATGGGCTCGTCCGAACTGGGCAACTTCTATCTGTTGGTGATAAATGAAAGACTCGAACTGGGCAACTGTGCCCAAAGTGACCCCTGAGTTGCACGCACGAACTGACCAACTTTTACCTGCTCCGGTTAGACTGACAGGCAGGCACGAACTCGGCAACTCCTGCCTGCTCCTGGCAGACCGACTGCACTATCTCGCAAAATGCTTCCAAATCTAAACAAGCCAACTGCACAACCTCTGATTCTATTTGTAGAGTTCTTAAGGAATAATGTCAATACTGTGCCAAGGAACAAGACATAAAAAACAAAAAACTATTTACAAATACAAAGATTTTGTTACAAATTTCAGATACAAAAATATTTGCAGAAAACAAATGCATTTAGTTTGGCTCATATTCTGCTCACGACTGCTTGGTATGAAACGCACCTTACATCTTGATTGAAGGGAATATAACCTTGATACTCCCGTGGAAGGACTGTTCGAAATCAATACCACTGTCTTTGGATTAAAAGACAGTTGTCTCTTACTACATTCATCCTGAACACACTGTATAATTTTCAAATATGTTTCTTTCTTCTTATATATGAACACTAACGGAATGTAAGAGCCACCAGAGTAAATGTGGATCGTGAATAACTGAAGAAAGTGTTTCTCTGCGTACTGAAAAGTACCGTTTATCAATATAGTTTCCTGCTGACACAAATACTGTAGATTTGAGACGGTCGGGAAAACATGTCAATTTTCCATGTCATTATTAAGAACAAAGTCCTCGCCTTTTGTAGTTGTCACCTCCATTAGTGACAAAGCAATCTGCAATTCCATCACCGATTTCGGTAGTTTCAGCATACTCTTTAGACGAGTGCGAATAATATTGTTACGAATAAACCTTAAGTCCTTCCTTGTTAATGTGTTCAAGGTTGTTGGATTCGCATCAACTGCATTGCGTATAAGCTTTGACGGTCTTTCAACCAAAGCGTCGCCTTTTGTTTTTAAAGAATTAGATATCATTCTCCTGTTTAACAAGTCGTCTCTAACAGGTGCGTGGTCATGAGCGCCTTCCAAACGGAAAAACATGTGTTCCATACCTACACCTCGAACGTTTACCGCAGCATGGCCATCCACGTTCTTCCGTTGCTACAACTCTTCTGTAAGATTTGAATTTATAACCGTCGAAGAACAAATGCGTATTAGCACGATCACTAATAACAGGTTGCAAATCGTGACTTTCTACCTTATTATTCGCTTCCATAACTAAACTGAAGTACAAAACGGAACATTATGCGATCCTACACAGATGACAGCGAGCTGGTGTCATTCACAGGACTGGCGAGCTCAGTTAGGGCCAGAAACGCTTTGGGTCGGACCGTCCTGCTACCTGCGACCATACGTTGCCCAGTTCGAGTGTGGGATTAACTGTCCTTTCCAGAGTACCATTCTAATGGCCAATAAAAGTTGCCCAGTTCGGGTCTGTCCTTTGGCATATGTGCCAAACTAATAAGACTAATTAAAATGACAATGAGAGAGACAACAGCGAAAGTAAAGGTACTAAGCATAACAAGTAATATAGGCCTGAAGCAAGTCTCTCCACTGTCCTATTTAATATAGCCCTACATAGTGTAGTAAATAAAATCAACAAAAGAGGTACTATATTTATCAAAACCAGCCAGATATGAGCGTACGCTGATGGCATTGCTACAGTAGGAAGAAATATCAATACATTTCAAGAAACATACCGGTCAATGGAAAGAGAAGAATTAAAAATCGGCCTCATAGTAAATGAAAATGTATGGTAATCTCACGATCTGAGGCCAGAAGAACCCCTAAAGACCTAAACAACAGTGGGAAATGCTTTAAAGGTGTGTCGTCTTTTAACTACTTAAAAACCCTAGTAGTAAGTGATAACAGTATTGGAAAGGCTATAAGAGAAAGAATACATGCTGGAAGTGGGGCTTACTTTGCAAATATACAACATTTCAGAAATAGCCTTATTAGAAGAAAAACAGAACTGTTAATATACAAGTCCAAAGTCCGCCCAGTTATTATACAGGGTGAATCATCTAACACTTGCACTGCAAATATTGCGGAAACGGAAAGTGCGATTGATGTGCGGTTTTCACAGAATGGATTGGTAGTCAGGGGCTCGTATTTTTAGCCAACAAACAGATTGTAATATTACTTAGAAAGTGTATTTTTATACAAACATACGCTTTTTTAAATGGAACAATGACTGTAGACTTTAAGAAATTAAAAGTAGGGTGCATTAGATTATCAGTAGTATTGCAAGTCGTTTACGAGATATCGCCTTTTGAAACGTTCCCACACCGACACCTGTACAATACCTGTGGTAACGCACACTAAAGAACAACACAACTGCATGCACTAGTTATGTGGATACCAACCTGTAACGCGAAATTGCCATCACAGGTTGTGTTCAGAATGACCACCGGCAGCAGAAATACACACCGTCAATCTGGTATGGAACGACCGCTGCACACGTGCTAGCATTTCAGCGGCTGCAGGCTGCAGTAATACGTCATTGCATAACACCACCGTACCTAGCAACTATGCGGGTTGACTGGCACACGCAAATGTCGGCGTGGGAACGTTTCAAAAGACGATGTCTCGTAAATGACTTGCACTAAAATCCTGCAACAAACACTACTGATATTCCAGAGCAACCTACTTTTAGTTTCTTAATGTCTACAGGAACTGTTTCATTTAAAAATTGTTGTTGACTAACAACTCGAGCCCCTGACTACCAAGCCATTGTGTGAAAACCGCTCGATCAGTCGCACTTTCCGTTTCCGCAATATTTGCGGTGCAAGTGTTAGGTGATTCACCCTGTATATGGGTCAGAGGCACGGACACTAACAGAGCGTGACAAAAATGCTCTAAGAACGGAAAATACTGCGCAAAATCTGTAGTCCAATAAGGAAGGAAAGAATACGACACAACACTGAATTACAAGAATTAATACAGGGTAGGGACATAGTAACATTTGTGAGATCACAGCGAATACGATGACTAGGACTCATGGAGAGAATGGCAGAGGATAGAAATCCAAAGAAAATGGTGAAGGGTGAAATCCATTCGGCTAGGCGAAGAGGGAGACCGAGAGTAAGATGATGACTCAGTAGGTCATCTCACCAGTATGGGAGTCCTGAGGTGGAAAAGAGAAGCAAACAACCGAGAAATGTGGAGGAAAATCGTTGAAGGAGTCAAGACTCACCAAGGGTTGTAGCGCTGCCCAAGAAGAAGATGGCTTGCAAAAGCTATTATATCATTTCAACATACCATGAAATATACAATATTGCAATGAATGTGCAACAAACTACTCTTGTGGCCATTAAAATTGCTACATCACGAAGATGACGTGCTACAGACGCGAAATTTCACCGACAGGAAGAAGATTCTGTGATATGCAAATGATTAGCTTTTCAGAGCATTCACACAAGGTTGGCGCCGGTGGCGACACCTACAACGTGCTGATATGAGGAAAGTTTACAACCGATTTCTCATACACAAACAGCAGTTGACCGGCGTTTCCTGGTGAAACGTTATGGGATGCCTCGTGTAAGGAGGAGAAATGCGTACCATCACGTTCCCGAATTTGGAAAAGGTCGGATTGTAGCCTATCGCGATTGCGGTTTATCGTATCGCGACATTGCTGCTCGCGTTGGTCGCGATCGAATGACTGTTAGCAGAATATGGAATCGGTGGGTTCAGGAGGGCAATACGAAACGCCGTGCTGGATCCCAACGGCTTCGTATCACTAGCAGTCGAGATGACAGGCATCTTATCCGCACGGCTGTAACGGATCGCGCAGCCTCGTCTCGATCCCTGATTCAACAGATGGGGTCGTTTGCAAGACACCAAACATGTGAACGAACAGTTCAACGACGTTTGCAGCAGCATGGACTATCAGATCGGAGACCATGGCTGCGGTTACCATTGTCGCTGCATCACAGACGGGAGCGCCTGCATTGGTGTTCGCAACGACGAACCTGGGTGCACGAATTGCAAAACGTAATTTTTTCGGATGAATCCAGGTTCTGGTTACAGCATCATGATGGGCCCATCCGTGTTTGGCGACATCGCGGTGAACGCACATTGGAAGCGTGTATTCGTCATGGCCATACTGGCGTATCACCCGGCGTGATGGTTTGGGGTGCCATTGTTACACGTCTCGGACACCTCTTGTTCACGTAGTTCGCACTTTGAACAGTAGCCTTTACATTTCAGATGTGTTACGACCCGTGGCTCTACCCTTCATTCGATCCCTGCGAAACCCTACATTTCAACATAATAATGCACGACCGTATGTTGTAGGTCTTGTACAGACTTTTCTGGATACGGAAAATGTTCGACTGCTGCTCTGGCCAGTACATTCTCCAGATCTCTCACCAGTTGAAAACGTCTGGTCAATGGTGGCCGAGCAACTGGCTCGTCACAATACGCCAGTCATACTCTTGATGAACTGTGGTATCATGTTGAAGTTGCATGGGCATCTGTACCTGTACACGCCATCCAAGCTCTGTTTGACTCAATGCCCAGGCATATCAAGGCCGTTATTACAGCCAGAGGCTGGTTGTTTTGGGTACTTATTTCTCAGGATCTATGCACCCAAATTGTGTAAAAATGTAATCAAATGTCAGTTCTAGTATAATATATTTGTCCAATGAATACCCGTTGATCATCTGCGTTTCTTCTAGGTGTAGCAATTTTAATGGCCAGTAGTGTAGATGCTTAACACTATCGAGAGAACCATCAAGACGAAAGCTATAAATGGAAATAAAAATTATTAGTTTCATAATTACCTATATCAGAGGTTCCTAACTATGGGTCGCGACCCAGTCATTGGTCGTAGGGTGTACTCAGGTGGCTCTCAAGACGACTACAAAAAGAGCTGTCGAAGATATATTACCCACTGATAAAATATGAAAGTCTGTTTTAAGAGCTAAATTTTGAAATCTGAAAAGTTGTTTATAAAACCCGTTCTAAACAAGAAACCAGTGCGGCTAACAACGTCCTCAGGGCGATAAGAGCGCAACGCAGTCGTAACATTCGTTGGTAATTCCGACATGGAAACGCAGCGTCCTCTTGTCCTCTTCCACTTGCGAAAAGTCTCGTATGAGTAATCATCCATTTCTCGGACTGAGGCATCATACCTAATGTTCGTGTTATTTAGCATGTGTATGTTTATAATGGCGGTCCGTTTTATTTTATACTATATTTAGGTTTTCTATTTATTTGACAATGGGCACATGAATTGTGGACTGGATCGTCCATATCGAGTTGTGAGAGGGTGTCGGGAGTTTTGAAATATGATGTTGAAGGAATATACAATTACCTAGTAACGCTAATTTGCGTTTTCTAGTTTCGTTTTTGTAAAAATAACTTTGGATGGTAAACGATTTACGCCTGAAACTTTAGGACCACTACACACTAGCCTATGTTCTTCGAAAATTCCTGTTTCATTATTGTTAGTGTAGGTACACTCTTTGACAAAAAACCTGGCCGCCGGCCGGCCGCCGCTGAGCCTAAGTCCGAGCCGATCGCGACATGGGACAATAAAAGTGGCCGCGCTGATTCGCTCTAAGTCCAGCTATCTGCACAATCTGGCAACACTGCAGACTGCGGGAGTTCATACAGCACTTCTTGTGTGCAGTTAGAAGATAACTGGCTCAGCTGCCTCTTTGGTCTTGCGGTAAAGTGCGCGACTTGCATGTTCAGTATTAGCGATCGAAAACGACTGTTGACAGAAATTTTAAATTCACGTCACTCGTTCATGCTCATGCCCCATGTGTAAGGGAAGCATATGTGTAACGTATTTCATTTTTTGGTACACTGGTAATAACATTTCGGCCCAATAACATCGCCCCAGCACTTGGCAGAGCTCTCCGCGGCCCATTCGCCGGCAGCAGCGGTGGCGGCGCTACACAGCGCTGCCTCGACCTCTGCCCACAGCGCCTGCCGCCGCACATCGCCCTGGATGTGTTGAACGCGTTACTCTTGAGTCACAGAATAAGGAGTATACAGAAAGGAAACTCCGGCTGCAGTCTGTCGTCCAAAATTTAGTGCGCATGCGCGGAATCGGCCATCTTGAAAAGCAGTAAACGCGTGCTCACTTCCTACTCTGTGGCGTGGTAATGCGCCGTCTTTGTTTGTTAATTGTGTATTTTAGCTGCCTGAATCGCATAAAAGTAAACAAGTATTTGGTGCAATGAAAAGAAAGAACTGTGTGTCAGTAGGTGGAGCTGTTCCGTTTTTATTACGAGCTGCAATAAAAGTAAAGGCGGCCGATGATGTTCAGCACCTTATTGTCGCAACAATTATCATACAGATAAGGATATAAGTTTCTTCACCTCCCCAAAAGATGTTGAACGGTTATTGAACGTCGCTATAGGTGTGGTAAAAGTTAAATGTTATCAGTTTCGAATGAGAGAAATGTGTGCTTCTTCTCTTGACGATAACTCTCGCTGTTGCTGTTGCTGCAGCAGTTCAACAGCATCGAAACGTTGAAGAACATTTATGTTTTGTAATTATAAGTTTAACGTCGCAGGGAACAATATACAATGAAAGACAAAGCATAGTACGTAAGTAGCGAAGCTTCAACATTTTGCGCGTGCGTTTCCTTTTCCGGCTGCCCACATAGGCGAGATATTTCAGGAATTTTTAAGGCTCATCTGCCTGCTTACCTTCACAAAATTTGAAGCAAACGGTAACGGCAACGGAGGCGCGGCGTGCTAATGTTAACTACCGTTGATCCTCTTACAAGGGAAGGTCGGCAATCGGGACCCGCCGATTTCGCCCAAACTGCGTGTGTAGAAGGAGATTGTTCTCCCTATAACGTGCCTGAAATATTTCGCCTTAGGAAAGGAGAAAATGCTATCGAAAGTTTTTCCAATAGTACTGTACATCATATTTAGCTATTTGTTCGTAACTAACAGCGTAGCGTAATGGTCAACCGAATGACTTGCGAAACAGGCGCCCTGGGATCAATCCCAGGAGCTTCCTTTTTTTTTTCATTTCATTGCGCTACGCCGTTTATTCACGAACAGAGCTATCGGAAAAACTTTCGAGAGCACTTCCTCCTTTCTTAAGGCCCACTCAGTCGAAATATTTCAGGCACGTTATGTGGACACCCACCTCCTACACACGTAACTTGGGCGAAATCGGCGGGTACCGATTATTGACCTCCCCTTGTTACTATATTCAGACAAATGGAATAAGTGGAATAATCTTTCCGTTCTTTCTCTATGGTTGGCCGTTTCTTGTATCTACCTTTCTCTGGTCGGTAAAGTAATTGTCCTCGTAAAACGGACATTATGTTGCCAAGATTAAAACATTACTCCTCCACTGCCGTAAGTAAAACTGAACCAGTCAAATCGATGACACTCATCCTGCCTCCTCCCCTTGTTCTACTCTGCTTAGGCAGGTAAAAGTTTACTTACGGCAATGGAAGCGTAGTGTGCTAATGTTGGCAACGAATGTTCTTCGGATACTCAAACAAATAGATTAAGGGGAATAATTATTTTATGCTGTTCCTGCTCTATGGTTGATAGATTTTTCTATATGCCCTTCTCCGATCAGTAAATTAATTATCATCCTAAAGCAAATACAACTTTTCCAATATTGAAACACAACTACATCACTGCCATAAGTAAAATATAACACATAGGTATGTTTTAAAGGCAATATTTATTTCCAGTGCTAAGAAACGGACTGTGAATTCAAGGAGAGCTGATTTACTTAAAATATATATTCTCCAATATTTAGTAAAACTTTTTGTCAGAGTGAGAGTTTTCTATTTCTTGAAGTTCACAGAGACTTGAAGTATAAAACCAAAATTGTTGTCACATGTGATTTTATAAATACCTGGTTCTACGTATGGGGCATTACTGATGGATGTGAAGTATAATTTTGTTCTTAGATATGTGAGGTTCAAATGGTGTGTAATCTTCTAGTGAATGCATATTGACAAGAAAGACTAAGAGGAAAATTATGAACACTTTTTCCTTTGCTATGACTGAAACAATGAGTGCCGCAATATGACAAGTGTAGAGTAAGTTTGTTGTGTAGTTTTATATTTCCGCTACCTGTCCTTTATTTATGTGTAGTTTAACAGTTTTATATATGCCCAAACGTCATTTCTTTTGTGTAATCACGTTGTACTGCTAAGTCTGACTCAATATTTTGTGCAAATTTATTCGTGTCAAATAAAACCTGGCAGTTGTAAAGTAACTTTCTTGTTTATAAATAATTTCCCAAACATAACTTCGCGTTACTTGGGATTTTTCTGGAGGTAAGCACCAAATAAAACGATCATTGATTCCATCGCACATTTTCGTAGTTGTATTAAAATTTAGGCCTACTTTTGTTTTCGTTGAATTACAATTAGGTGCGAGAACATGGCGCAAAATAGAGGAGAGTATAATGAAAAGCCGTTTCCTTTCTTAAAGGTCGGTGAGGTTAGCTGCAGTTCGTCAAAAGTCCATTTCCAGCCAAAGTACTAAGTGGCTATAGTTCCGCGTTTACTGCTTTTCAATATGGCGCCGAGCGCAACGCTTGGTAACATACAGATCAAAGGCGCCGCCCCTAGCTTTCCTTTCTGTATGCTCCCTATTCTGTGCTTGAGTGGTGATCCACAAAAAAGGTTGCGATTCGTATTTCACACAGGATATAACGAAGCAGACCACCTATTTTGAATGATGAGCATATAATACATTAGAGAGGCAAAAAATTGTCATTGTCCAAACCAATGGCACTCTACGATGGTTAACACTTATTTGTGATTTAAATCTCGATCCTTTTCCTTTCAGAAAAGCCTTTCAAGTAATTTGTTATTGTCATCAGTTCATATGTTTTCATCAAGATACAATATGTAACTCACTAAAATGTTTTAGTGTCGTTGTTTCACTCTGTACAGTAAATGTATGAGCTAAATTATGTGAATACGTTTCAGTGCACGTTCTAAAGCAATACAGGCACACTGCAAGATTCGTGTCTTCATGTCTCATTTCTACAGGAGATATTTCACATCAATGGAGGTGAATTCGAATTTCTTCGAAGGCGTTTGTATGGTGAAGCAAAGAAGACATCTAATACCATTTCCATAATTTGAAGTCGACCTTTCTGAAAGACTTATTGTATAAAGTTTTTCTTATGATTCCGTTAAAGAGTTTCTTCTTGCAATCTGCAGCGTATAAAGTAAAATAAAATGAAATTAAATTCCATCCCCAAACGCACTTTCTCCGACCAGGATTAGAACTACCGACTCACACTAGGGCTGCATCACAAGACACAATCAGAACCGCACAGCCAACCACACACTGCCACATATTGCCCTCCGTCTCTCACATATTCAATACTGAGCCTCTAACGCATCGCGAAAGAACCTGAAAGTCACCTACACAAATAACTACATTCCTTGAGTGCAAAAATTAAATTTCTGTCTCTCATTTCACGTCGACATTACAAATCATTAGTCATGAAAGTAGAAAAGGAATGTCAAGTGAACTTAGTGAGACAATTCAGTACCACTTGAGGAAGTAACTGCACTGTCACAGTGTTGCCAAATATCAGCAACGATGTTGCCAGTTCTTAGCTGTACTAGGAAGACCTGTGTAGCGATAAGCGACGCGAAATCGCGCTATCCTCATGTAGGCTTCTAGAGAGGAGTCGCGCATATAGGTTAATATGCGGCGCTATCTCCTGATAGATTCCGTCGTCACATTTACGATGCAGATATTAAATTCGTCCAATGAGGCCGAAACTATCGTTTTAAGTTTTTGAAGCTTTACTGCATTATGATATATTTTCAGCAAAGGAGCAGAAAAAAAAACCGATATTGTGATTGCAACATACGGCAAATCAGACTGAGATACGTAAACATGCATCACGATTTTAGTTTTATCCCCCCCCCCCCCCCCCAAAAAAAAAATATGACTAAGACAATTGCTTTGATACATTTCGACAAAAGCTAATTTTTTTATGAAAAGTTACTGGAAATCAATGATGCCCCATCCGTCTCAAAAACTTCGCAACTTCATAGCGACTGCATTTCAAAATGCAGACTTACGACTGTACAAGTAATATTTCATGTCTTCTACGTGTTGGTTTGCTTGAATGTCCGAAGAAACATAGTTAACTGATTATTTGTGCAACACAGTAATTATTTCACTTAAGTATTCAGAAGACTGGATATTTAAAATTACGGCCATGAACACAGAAACTAAACTGTATATGTGGGAAACGTGCAATTCTGATGTTTTTCCTCTGCAAACATATACATATAATCTATAGACTACTAAGCAGCTTATTGATTTCGTAGTGCTACAGCCTTTATGGGCCAACAAATGATGATGAGAATCCGAACCCATGTGCCTGATGGATTTTTCGAACGTTGCAACCAATGACTTGCATGTGTTGTTGCTTAGTATCTGTCATCACGATGTTAAATCAACAGAAATTGTTGCAAACATTTTACCTACTTTCTCCTATTGTCCTATTTTTCGTCAAACTACACATTCTTTCTGGTCTCTTGGCCACATGGGAAAGAAAGCTTTTGCAACTTATTTAATGATAATAATGATGGTAATAATGATAGTAATCAATGATATTTACGGCATTACAGCAGAATGATAAAGATTACAATAACAATAGAAAATGACGATCTCTTGGTTGACACACTGCAATGAGTTTTGGTATTTCGTTGCTGAATGCCATTTATGATATTTTTCAGAGGAGAAAAATAGACCTGAAGCCACAAACATCACTAGTACAACGATACCTCACTAATCAACTATGCTTGCTGTAGATCAGGAGACGAGAATAGCGCCACCGAGCTAACATGAGATTACTCGTTCAGTTGTCTGACATTTGTTGGCAGTTAATACAGTCAGTCCCGACATAAAACCAAAATTGTTTGAAATTTAAGGAGGGGTAGACCTTTCTGCGGTCGAAAATTTAATTCAGGATAACAGTCATTTAAATGCAATGACTAATCTCATATCCTCATGAATATTGAAAAATACTTCGATTTCTGGAACTAAGGGAACGATCAGAGTTTCCTAGCATCGTAAGCAATACTGCTAAGCTATAGGAAGAATTTCTTGGCCATCCCACAATATCTTCATTCCTACAAACAGCTTGCTTCAACTGGCTTTTATCCATGCTGCGCTGCCAACGCCCATTCTAAGTAAGGCATCAGTCCGAAAGCCGACAACATCATGGAAAATGCTGATGAATAGATGACTTACGTTCATCAACTTCCGGGGAGAGTTTCTTTCAACGAAACGGAGAAAGTGTGAAATGACTACTTTCTTCAAAGTTCCTACGGACTTTTGTCCCAAATTGGACGTATATACGTTCAATCTTGTCATACGCGGCTCACATTCCAGGAATATCACCAAAATGAGCATCTGGCGGGTACCGTCCTAGAGCAGCTATTACGCAAGTTTTTACCGATAATCATTAAATTGACAAGACGGCTTTTGCTGCAGAATATAGTGACTTCTATTACATCCGCATAATCTTTCCCAATAAGAAACTGTTTTCTTCGTATAGTTTAGGTGCATTATAATGTTAGTGTTTAATGTTGCTTCAGAAGTACTTTTTGTCTTAAATATTTTTATATTTGCAGGTGATTCAAAGTAATTGTAATAATCAGTTTCCCTTCAAATTATTCCATTCATTCGATCTGTTATTTGTAAAGTAATTGCAACCGCCAAAAGTGAAATTGTCCTATAAACCAAACCGTTTGGTTATCTTAGGTCATTCGTATATGGGCAGAACACTTTAATCTGAAATATCTCCACGAAAGGCAGAGAAGCAGAGGGTTCTCTGTCATAGTAGAGTTAGGCTCGCGTAGCTAGTCCTCTGTGCAGAAGAGATGGAATTATATGTTGAAGAAAGAAGTCATATCTAAGAAACTTGCATATTAATTTTATTTTTCTCGTCTATTTACTTTCTTTCAGTTTATATTCGTCTTTATTTCTCACAAAATAATGAGATATATTTTTCTCTGCTAGTAGCTACCTTTGGTCGTTTCCGACCGCATTACATTTTCCGTTGTCTCTAGATGGATAATACTTTGTCTCTGCCGATACCAGATTTCACGTCGAAAGAAAACATGTGCTCCACATAATTCATTTCACAGTAGGCGGTCGTATTTCCACCATTGGTATATTTACTTGTACGAATATTGTTCATAACCGTAAACAGTTTGCTCTTGCTGTTCATCTCCTTAATATTGTTAAACACATATTTTCCCTATAATTCTCCTCGTGAAGTGTTTGAACTGCTGTGCTTTATTATTGTTAGTACCATTAGTTTTTATTTCAAGTTGATCTCTGAATTTGTATTTTGTATTACCGTTATATTTGTTAGTTCAATATGATTCACAATATTGAAGATCAACAAGTTCTCATATCCATTAATATAAACGACTTAGAGCTAATGTATAACGTTCATTTTAGTCTTGTTTCATCCGTAAAAGTTCCTCTTAAAATCTGGAACACTTCTCTTAACATCCTTAATTTCAAAACCATACGTAGGCAGAGGACATTCAAGGATTGCTCATTTATTAACTTCATTCATAATGATAATTTGGATCGAATTTATTTAAAAATTTTGTACTCCGTCAATTTAATTTTTATGATAGCGGTAAAATTACAGCCTTGCGCAACCTAG
Organism: Locusta migratoria; assembly: GCA_026315105.1. NCBI lineage: Eukaryota > Metazoa > Arthropoda > Insecta > Orthoptera > Acrididae > Locusta > Locusta migratoria. The sequence goes on from CM048747.1 coordinate 359,004,609, forward strand.
GGCATCTGTTCAAAATCAATACTTTTATTTATTATCTTTTAACAAGCAACAGTGCAATTGCTTTCCCTAATATTGTTCTAAACCATGGCACAATTCATCGATCAATTTTAATCGTTGTAACACGTGATTATTAGGTTGCTTTATTGTCTATTGTGTTTTTGTTACAAATTTTACAATTGATTTTATACTAACGATAGGCCATACACTTAATTAACGTAACTCAGAACCGCGCGATAATGCCTGCACGGCGCTTCGAATTGGCCTTCGGCCATTTGGATTTGAGTTTTCCATGATTTTCCTAAATCAGTCTAGGCAAATGCCGGAATGGTCCCTGCGGCAGGGCACGGCCGATTTCCTTCCACATCCTTATCATGACAATCCGAACTTCTGCTTCGCTCTAATGACCCCCTTGTCGAGGGAATGTTAAATCGTAACCTTCCTTCTTTCTTTCGTGTCTCGTGTGCAATAGAGATTACTTTGTTCATGTTTCCGTGTGTTGGTACAAATTTTGCAGTTCATTTCAAACCAACTTCCCTCTGAACAAGAGACCTTGAACTTTCAACTTAACTTAGAACTGGATGACACTGCTTCATTAACGTCATTTCTTAATTGATGTGTGGTGGAGGGCAATTTTTATACAACTGGTGTTTCCGCCTTTTTCTCTTCCAGTCGTGAATGGTTCGCCTTTAAAACTATTTCTGGTAAGACTTAGTGTGAGTTCATATCGCCCTATCTTTTACCTTCGCGATCTTTTCGTGATTAATACATAAGAGGGGTCAGGTGAAATAGAAATAAAACAAATGTATCGAATGTCTCTCTTGTATTCTCATAAAAACGATTGAAACTGAATGAAAAATTTCACACATACAAAATTTGAAAAGTGTAAAATAATCATTCAGATGGAAAATGAATAGAAACGTGGTATTAAAATAGACTAAGACGTATAAAGTAACTTTTGTCCACTCGATAATTGCTACCGCGTTAAGGATAGTTCCAATAAATTTTCGAATTTTTAATAGCTATGTCAGACATCATAGTAACACGGAACATAAAGTGTTCTTGCATCATGAGTAATGCTAACAGTAGCGTTTATTGGCCACCGACGTGAAGGGTAATTTATTTCATTAACGTTCTGAAGTCGATAAGAGGTATGACGCGGTGGCGGCAGCCACGATCGTTTCGGTAAATGCGGCACAACGAGCGAGCGAAGGCGCGCGCGTCTGGAAACGGAGAAGGCGGAGCGCGCCTGCTGGAGGGATAGTTTTCGTTCTGAACAGAGGAAGCCATCAAAAGGAGCCTAACAGATATTCGGTAGACCTCTTGGAACTTACGCGTTTGGACTTTAACATAAGAAATAAATGAAATTCACGAATTGCATTGAACATTACAATGTATAGTAAATTAATGTCGTCCGCTATCTGCGACGACACCGATCGAATGATGATCTATCGACGTGAGATATCTGGCACCTAAAAGTCGCCATTAAGTTTGTACTTTGAAACCTATCACCGCGCTGTAATGAACACGTTGCAATTAAAACTATGTTTAAATCGCATCCGGCCATGAGACTACATAACATTTTATGAAAGCAATAAAGGCAACAGGCAACAGGCAACAAAGACAGGTCCGGAATCCATTGAGCACCTCATCAAGGAACGTGCTCAAAAAATTCAAATGGAACGCTATTTATCGTAGCAAGATGTTCTGTCAATAACAGGTCGCTTGTAATTTCCATATTGGCCTGTGGACATTTTATTTTATTAGGAATCAAACTCGAAGGAAACTGGACAAATTTGGGTATTTAGGAATACTTTTCTGCGATAAATTGTGAGTCTTATTGTTAGTTAATGGAGTACAGTAAACATAACGATAAGTCCTGCATATGAATCAACCATAAACCAGGAAATAAAACTGGTAATACGCTCAATGAGGTATTCATTAATTTTTTTATTTTATTTTATTTTATTTTTTTTTTTTTTTTAATACCTGGCCACGTGACATAATTGCAACTTGGGGAGCACATTATCTCGAGCCTGAGTGAAATTACGGATCCGGATCCTAACATGCAGGACGCCAGCTACAAAAACTCGTTCATCAGGCCACCAATGTAATCAAGATTTTCCAACGTCGTTGTAGGGCCTATTGTTTTGCAACTTTGGCATCATGTTGATGTGAGTCTGATATGTAATTCTGCAGTCAGTTGACTTTTTCTTGTCACCTACATTAAATATTTTGAAAAATTAACATCATAATATGCTCGTTGTAGTAGTTAACTGAATTTGTGTTCAAGAAGGTCGTTTCATACATTAACTACTCCTACTCTCTTTCACGTTGCGAGCAATCTGTCTCAGCTGTGAGTAAATAAATGAGGTAGGGTTTATAGCAGTAATGTCTAGCTGTATAATAGTCACTTTCTGAAAACCTAGCCAATTTAGAAATCGGGGCCGTTTTGTTGCAAAAGCTGGATCTCATCATTTCGTCTCGTTACGTCTTTAATTTATCCGCTTACTGTCAAACGAAATCATCCGTGCCAACTGTCTCAGGGAAACCTCATAGCAGATGCTGTAGACACCTACTTCAAGAATATCAAGTGACATCAGAAACGAAACGAAAGAACATTTTCTTAAATGAATTTATCAATTATTCTAATATGATGGTAAAATTTTAAATATAGATAGAACAACTTATTTGGAAATCACTTCAAATGTAATCATCCCATAAAGTAAATAATAAATTCTGAAGCCGTGTCAGCTGTTTTTTTTTTTAATTAAGAATGTTGTTTTACAGGTCCAAGACCGTTTTCACGTTTTTAAAGGCACATATTCAGGTGTTAATTTTTTTCATATGAAAATTCATTATAGAGACACAAGGTTCTAATTGCTTTCATCTGTCATAGCAATAAAATTTCATTAATTAGGCTCAGATATATGGAACCAGTCCAACAGAATTCATCACTGTCATTTAGAATAAAAACCAAGGACATTAAAATGTGGGGCAAATAGTCGCGTAATTTTGATTACTGCATTTTCAATTAAACCAGTAGATAGTCGACGAAGTGAAGGAGTACAAACCAAAGAAAACTGTCCAAAGAATCGAAGAAACCGATAGATGATGGATTTGTATTTTTCTCATCTTTGCATCAAGTATTACGGTAAGGTAATACGAATATGCGCAACCACCCAGATTCTCTGTTTTGTTACAGCTTCATGAGGACTAAATTCATATAGGTAATATTCCTTGAATGTGAGAGACGTCTGACAAGACTCAACGTAGATACAGTTCATCTTCGGACAACAGTGCCTAGTATCATTAGAGAAAATGATGGTTCACATTACTTTTTCGTTTTGTTACAAAAAGCTCTCACTGAAAGTTGATGAGGGTAAGTTATAAATTCATCATCATTTCTTCTCAATGCATGGCTAAAAGCCAGTTGAGGCCAGATGCTAGTAGGATTGAGAATATTGTGGGCTGTCGCTTTCACGATGAGAAGTGTTTGATACCTTACTGTTTAGTGATGGATGATGCAACGTTCATTTCCAGTAACTCATAAAAATTGCTTTTGTAGATATCTAACAAAGTAATTGTTTTAGTCTTTTCTGGGGGGGGGGAGGGGGGTGAAACTGAAATCGTGATGGAAGTTTATATATCTCAGACTTTGACCTGCCGTATGTTGCAAGCACAATATCAGTATTTTTACCTTCTCTAGTCATTTGCTGAAATATCATAATGCTGTATAGCTTCAAAAAATTTAAACGCTAGTTTCGCCCTCATTGGACGAATTTAATATCTGCATCGTAAATGTGATGACGGAATCTATCAGGAGATAGCGCATCTTAACCGAAATGCGCGACTCCTCTCTAGAAGCCCGCATGAGACTAGCGCGATTTCGCGTCGCTTATCGCTTCACAGGTCTTCCTAGTACAGCTAAGAACTGGCAACATCGTTGCTGATATTTGGCAACACTGTGACAGTGCAGTTACTTCCTCAAGTGGTACTGAATTGTCTCACTAAGTTCACTTAACATTCCTTTTCTACTTTCATGACTAATGATTTGTAATGCCGACGTGAAATGAGAGACAGAAATTTATCTTTTGCACTCAAGGAATGTAGTTATTTGTGTAGGTGACTTTCAGGTTCTTTCGCGATGCGTTAGGGCTCAGCATTGAATATGTGAGAGACGGAGGGCAATATGCGGCAGTGTGTGGTTGGCTGTGCGGTTCTGCTTGTGTCTTGTGATGCAGCCCTAGTGTGAGTCGGTAGTTCTAATCCTGGTCGGAGAAAGTGCGTTTGGGGATGGAATTTAATTTCATTTTATTTTACTTTATACGCTGCAGATTGCAAGAAGAAACTCTTTAACGGAATCACAAGAAAAACTTTATACAATAAGTCTTTCAGAAAGGTCGACTTCAAATTATGGAAATGGTATTAGATGTCTTCTTTGCTTCACCATACAAACGCCTTCGAAGAAATTCGAATTCACCTCCATTGATGTGAAATATCTCCTGTAGAAATGAGACATGAAGACACGAATCTTGCAGTGTGCCTGTATTGCTTTAGAACGTGCACTGAAACGTATTCACATAATTTAGCTCATACATTTACTGTACGGAGTGAAACAACGACACTAAAACATTTTAGTGAGTTACATATTGTATCTTGATGAAAACATATGAACTGATGACAATAACAAATTACTTGAAAGGCTTTTCTGAAAGGAAAAGGATCGAGATTTAAATCACAAATAAGTGTTAACCATCGTAGAGTGCCATTGGTTTGGATAATGACAATTTTTTGCCTCTCTAATGTATTATATGCTCATCATTCAAAATAGGTGGTCTGCTTCGTTATATCCTGTGTGAAATACGAATCGCAACCTTTTTTGTGTATCACCACTCAAGAGTAACGCGTTCAACACATCCAGGGCGATGTGCGGCGGCAGGCGCTGTGGGCAGAGGTCGAGGCAGCGCTGTGTAGCGCCGCCACCGCTGCTGCCGGCGAATGGGCCGCGGAGAGCTCTGCCAAGTGCTGCGGCGATGTTATTGGGCCGAAATGTTATTACCAGTGTACCAAAAAATGAAATACGTTACACATATGCTTCCCTTACACATCGGGCATGAGCATGAACGAGTGACGTGAATTTAAAATTTCTGTCAACAGTCGTTTTCGATCGCTAATACTGAACATGCAAGTCGCGCACTTTACCGCAAGACCAAAGAGGCAGCTGAGCCAGTTATCTTCTAACTGCACACAAGAAGTGCTGTATGAACTCCCGCAGTCTGCAGTGTTGCCAGATTGTGCAGATAGCTGGACTTAGAGCGAATCAGCGCGGCCACTTTTATTGTCCCGTGTCGCGATCGGCTCGGACTTAGGCTCAGCGGCGGCCGGCCGGCGGCCAGGTTTTTTGTCAAAGAGTGTACATTCAGATGGGCTTCTTTAAAACTACACTTACTGGAAAGAAATTCAAAATCTAATAACAAGACTGATTTGGAATATAAATTTAAATCAAAGATTACTTGATATCTTCTTTCGCTTTAGTGAACAGCGCGTTTACGCGGATAGATGAACTTTCAAGTCGAAAGTCAATTTGCTGAACTAGGTAGAAACGTATAATTATTATGTTTGGTTGTGTGACCATCTTCCGCAGTAGCTGTTAAAATTGATTATAAGAGGTAATCCGTGCTATGCTGACTGCAACAGATTTGTTTCACACCAGACGCGTTTCGCTTTTTATTTTAAAAGAATCTTCTGTGGTCTGTAAATGATACAAAGGTTTGTAGAGTTTTTTTAAAGCCTTTGTGCACGTTAGGTCTATGCGCTTTTAGATTGCTATTCGGCCTACTCACGGTGTTGTGGTCTCTTCTTTTCATCTAATCTTTCATCAGGCGTCTTGTTGGCTGGAGTCGGTTTGTTCATGGCGCGTGTTTTTCGGTTCTATACGGCACTTTTCGTCTGTTTTTGTGTTGTTTCTTCCGTTTCATCACATTACATCACTTCACTTATTTGAAATGCATACAGTTTGCATATCGCCTGTTTTAAGTGGACCGAGCGAGGTGGCGCAGTGGTAACACACTGGACTCGCATTCGAAAGGATGGTGTTTCAAATCCACCTCCGGCCATCCAAATTTAGGTTTTCCGTGATTTCCCTAAATCACTCCAGGCAAATGCCGGGATGGTTCCTTTGAAAGGGCACGATCGATTTCCTTACTCACGGGGCGTTAAACACTAATTTTCCTTCCGTTTTAAGTATAATGCCTTTCTATTTATCATTAACTACAGTGTGGTTATGTTGCTTTTGTCTGTTCATTTGTTTTCGTGTGGTCTGTGAGTGTTGCCAACGTTATATATAATCCAACATGTGTGTGTTTGTGTATGTGTGGAGAAACTTTTAATTTCAGCGAACAGGATGTGTAAATGCAGGTTAAATTCGGTTGTGTAGTTGGGGAGAAGGGGGGCAATCCACTTAAAGCAGGTGATATGCTAACTGTATGCAATTCAAACAAGTGAACTGATGTGACGTGATGAAACGGATGAAACGTCACAAAAAGACGAACAGTGCCGTACAGAACCGAAAAACACACGCCATGAACAAACCAACTCCAGCCAACAAGACGGAGAAACAGCAGTGAGATGTAAAAAAGAGAACAACACCGTGAGTAGACCGAATATCGATTTAAATACACATAGGCCTAACGTGCACAAAGGTTTAAAAAACTGGCTGTTCAACACCTTTGTATCATTTACGGACCATAGAAGATGCTTTTAAAATAAAAAGCGAAACGCGTCTGGTGTTAAACAAATCTCCCAATTCCAATCAGCATAAAATGTATAATTGTTTTATGAAACAGTAAGCGTAGTCCCCTGAAGTAAATAGATCTGATGTTAATCATTCATATTTCAGGGAGTAATGATATAAGGATACTAGAATTTCTTGTAATATTTAAGAAATATTTAGAGCTGGGGATAGACATAATTGTGACTACTGATAATGATATGAACATGTGCATGGCGTGTAACACTAGGAATGGACAGTAAATGGACCAGGGGTATTATTTACTACTTCTAAAAGGCAAGAAAAGACTACAGCCTAATGGAAGATGGCTAGATTGAGCTAAATAAAGCCTTGGAGCATCTTGCCTGTAACTCAAGACCGAAACGCATGCTAAATTCTAGTGAGGGATTTTACCCACCAGTATATATTAAATGGCAGGTAATTAATAAAAGTGCCAGATGACAATGAGAATGTATTACGTAATATTTTAGGAGGCTACACAGAGATGAAAAGATGACACCACATCGACTTACGACTCCGCTGTTCTCTGCAGGCTGTGTCTTTCAGCTGGTTAGCTTAAGTACCACTCGACTACGTCCCTAACAACGTCTGACGGTTTCAGAGTGAAGATCATTGGTCTCCTATTGTTAGTTGATAAGACTCAGCCTCTGAGCCACTGAGGTCTGGGTCGCAGCAGACGCTCCCGAGAGTAATCGTTTTATGTTAGCTGTGACGACCGTTTTCGTCGCGTGTAACATGTGAGCTAACTGCCGACAAATTTCTCTCGTACTAGAGTGAAACGCACGTTATTACTTCTCGTGTGTACTGTCCTCTTCTTACAGAATAATATTCATCGCTGTATCTTTCAGTTTGTAGTGACTGTCTTGCAAACGCGCAGCCTATAGATATTCTTAATGCTGATTGTCTGCGACCGTAGGGGTGAGGATCCGGAAGTTGCCGAATCTAAATACTGCAGGTAATACTTTTTATTCACAACTCGGACGATCAAATCTGATATAGTTTTGTCAGATAACCGTTTTATACTCTTGAGTAATCACAAGAACTAGTTCCCATTACCAGAGCAACGCTGCAAGAGAAACGTTCTACGTTTACAACTGCGTCTACATCACTGCTCTGAACTTCACACTGAAGTGCCCGGCAGAGGGCTCATCGAAGCGTGTTCAGCCTTTTTTCCAACCGTTCCACTCTGGAACAGAGCTTGGAAAAAATGAACACTAAATTTGCATTTCTATTATCATGGCATCAACAGGTATCCATATGTAGATGGAGGCGAATAAAATATTTTCGCAGTCATATATCTTCATATCTGTATTACTTTGTCCGCTTGTTTCTTTACTTCATAGTTTAGATTTTTTGTGTTTGTTATTCGCATTCTAGGTCAGTGGTTACCAATCTTTTTTGTACTGGGACCAATAATCTTTCTGAAATAATGTTTGTGTGTGTACTACACTTATTACACGGCAATTTGTAATATAAAAATTATATTTAATATTAAATCAAAGTTATTACTGTTGCAAATGTTTTGTTGAGTAAGGCTTTCTGGATGTGATTTCATCATATATTCGCTATACAAATACTGTGGGTGCCTTCTCACGCTGGTATCTGCTATAATGGGGAAGTTGATGCATTGGCCGAACAGGCGGCATCCTTCGGCACTGTACGGAACCTGCAACTACCATACACAGACTTCTTATCTGAGAGCAAGAAACACGCAAGACTACAGTGGCAAAACGATGTGGAATGTTTCCCAACAAATGAAAGGTGCTTCTTATGCAGTGCTGCAACCTCGGATTTCTACACAGCCGTGGTTTATGAGGACTCATCTGGACCGATCCGCGATTTCTACTATCATTCGGCTTCGCTTCAGTCAAGCCTCTTATCCACTACATGTACATCGGATCAACGTCTACGATTAGGTGGCATGTGAGCGGGGCCGTTCACCGTCGGGGGTTCGAATCCCCCCTCATGGATGTTTGTGCTGTTTTTAGTATAAGTTAGTCCCGCAGTTAAGTCCCATAAGCACATTTTTTCGGCGCAATGTGAGCGTGATCCTGAAATGAAAGCTGATGTCAACCACATCTTGTTCAGGTGTCCCAATTTGACCGTGAACGTTTGTACTTCCTGCAGCCTTTGGTGAAAGTGGGAAATCCCCTTCCCCAGTCAGCTTCTTTCCTTTTGTTTACAAAAGACATTCGTCTGTATAAAATCATAATTAAGTTTATTAAGACCAATGGACACAATCTATAAGTATTAACTGTGTTGGTAATACATTATAAGGTTTTGCTTGTGAATATGTGAAAATGTTCCAAAATTATTTTAATTGTAATGTAATGCAGTTTTCGCTTAGTTTCCACTCTTCCATTTTGACAAAATGTACTCCTGTGTTTTGTTTATTTAAATCTATGTATATTGCCACATGACCACATTGAGTTAACGCTCAGAAGGCCAAATAAATAAATTAAAAATAAAGGCTTCCGAAACCAGTGTATAATTTTTTTCTCAAATAAAAGATGATTTTATGCAAATTAAATGGTAAACTCAATTAGATTTGTGGTTCTTTTTAGTCTTTGTGTTAATTTTATCTTCTCTATCTTCTCGAATGAAACTAGGTAAAATTCTTATTGAGATGACTTGAAACAGCATGTGAGATGCTCAGGAAGTACATGTTATGAACTCATCAAGACTAGATGTAAAGTGGCATCTTATGAATTTTATTGATTGAGTTGCCTGTGAGCATGGATAGGATGGTAGATGATGCATCCACTTAATCAGATCGTTTAGCCTGCAAACCGCACTTGTGTTTTAGAAGCGAAACCGGTGGAGTTATAACAAATAGCTGATTGATCATAACATCTAGTTCATCTACCCGCGTAAACGCGCTGTTCACTACAGCGAGAGAAGATATCAAGTAATCTTAGATTTAAATCGATTTTACAAATCAGATTCATTTGATCGGCAATTTCGCACTAAGCAGCAACATTAGGTCACATTATTGTCTGCCCGACTCAAATTTTGTAACTGCTGTCTTATTTGAAGAAATAGTGTCGTATGTTAGCCGTGTAGTTAATATAACTACATACAATCACTTTTTTCTCATCTGATACCAGTGCTTTTCAATGTTCTTTAACGTGTTATTTGGGCGTGTGTCTTGTTATTAGATTTTTGAATGTCGTACCAGTACGTGTAGTTTTAAAGAAGCCCATCTGAATTTAAAGATCGGTACATACTCTAACAATAATGAAACAGGAATTTTCGAAGCACATAGGCTAGTGTGTAGTGGCTCCAGTGACGAATCTACGGGGGGGGGGAGGGGGGGGGGGGAGAGGGGGTTGCCAAGGGGAAGGGGAAAACTTCCCCGGCTGCCGTGTTCAGGCGGACGCCAAAATGAGCCCAAACTTTACAATAATTATTACGGTTTTTGAAGAGATAATTAAATGAACTAAATCAACTTTAATGAAAGCTATAGCATGAATGTCGTTACATTATCAATAACTAATAATTAGTTATTTAGTTATTTATAATTATTATAAATAGTTTTATTTGTATTCCCGGCCGTTTTGAAACTATGACATACATAATGACTAGACTGCACTTGTAGTCGTTTTAGTGTTTTCTTTGTTGACCCTTCGATGTTTCACTTTTGAAGAATTAATTTGACGTGTTTTGGACTAAAAGAGTTCTGGCTGATTATTAGTATCGAATATTAGCTTGTTAGTTACGTATAGAGCATGGGACGATGTCAAAAAACTCTCTGCAGTGCTAATCAGGAGGAAAGCGCGAGGAAAGGATGAGGAAACACAGATTTTTGTTTGTTTGTTAATGTCGTTTTGTTTTAGAGGAAATACAGAAGGTGAGTTGGTTGATAAATAATTAATTTTAGTTAAGCCTGAGTCATGATTTTGAATTGTCTATTGTTTCTAATCCAAATGTTTATTACCGTCCTGAAGTGACCTCTTTTAAAAAATGTATCAGAAATGCGTCAGTTGTATAATGGAAGTACTATTCGGAATATATTACCGTAAAACATCTTTTCAAAAATCCATTTATCATAAAGATAGAGGCACACTATGGGTCCGTTTAATTCATTTTCGTCGTAAATGTACTTAGATACAACACCTGTTCACGACATACATCGTTTTAAATGTTCTGTGAAGATATTAAAAACGATCTCCATTCATAAACTGCTACACTTTTAAAAACTGTCCTTAGTACTACTATTTTAAGCGCAACTTCGATTAACTTTTTTTAAACTGAGCTGTAAGCCTTCTTTAATATAATTTGTCAAATTGGCAGTCTTTCAATATGAAAGCCGAGTGTCGTACAGTGTGTTAAATTTTACTTAGGGCAGCGACAAATTTACCGGCCGCAGTGGCCAAGTGGTCTGAGGCGCGCAAGTCACGAGTTTGTGACACTTGCGGGGAGTGACTCTTGCGCGGAAAGGGAATGTGTAGACACTTGCGCGGAGACCCGGAAGCTGCAGGTAGTGGACAGAGTGTTCCAGAAGTAGGGATACACCACCCTTACTCCTCGCCCTCCAGCCGCTACCTGTGCCGTATTCAGGGAAAGGCCCACCGAGCGAGATGGAGCAGTAGTAACGGCGCGGAGATATCACAGCCTCATTCAACAGGGAGATAACACGTCATACAAATGTCACTCGATTTACAATACAGCACCATGTGAAGAGGAATGTGATGAAATCGGAATTGAGCGCAACCGTTGCTAACTACAATTTCGGATTTACTGCATTTTGAGTCAGAATTCGCATCTATATTCGCATTTAACGCAAATGCGAATTTCTCCTGTCCCTAGTAATACCTCTAAAAATAAACAGCTGATCAAGGCACTAAAAGCAAGGGCAGATCTTTGGGTGTATTACTACAAATAACTAAAACACAATTTGATCGTGGAATTATATACAATCTCATTATAAAGGTTTTTTGTAGGTGGTTTTGAGCAGCTTTTAAATATGTTAGGAATAGCATTATGAAATATAGACAGCTACACCTTATGTTTATTATGAGATATCGATTTCGCCTAATTTCAGGTCATCTTCAAGTCTCAAACAACAGGTGTTACTTAAGCATTTTTCCAGTGGCACTCATAACCTGTAAGTGTTTACACACGCCGGCAGCGGTGGCCGAGGAGACTATGGCGCTCCAGTCACGGTCTGCACGGCCACTACGGTCGGGGGTTCGAATCACCCCTCGGGCTTGGTTATTTGTGCCGTCCTAGTTCGTAAGTAATTCATAAGTAGTTTGTAAGTTTAGGGACTGATGACCCCGTAGTTAAGTCCCATAGACTATACAAACATTTGAACATTTTGTTTACACACGAGGTCTAACGTCGTTAATCGCGTTAGCGATGAAAACAGAACCCATAATCTTTGCGTCTAAATGATACATATTTTGGTGTGATGTCTTATTTCGAAAGAACAGACATCACACCAACACATATATAGCTCTCGGTAAAGTGGAACGGTACGATGTCGTTACGTAGCACAGCACAGCCGACTGGAAACGCAGGAGAAGTGCAAACAACGTTCTCTCCTCAGAGGTATGATTAGGTTCGACGTAGTCTTCTACAACATACAGTCTACATGGCGAAGATTACACCAAAAAATTTAACGTTTCCTCTACTTTGGCGATAGCAACCAAATTTTAAAATCGTGTCTACTATGTAAAGATGTAGCAACACAAAACGCTTCAAGTCCAAAACTTCACTGATTTTCGAGTTCTGAATTTTTAATATGTTTTTAATGTTATTATAGAAAAAACAAATTTGGGACTCACACTAAAATTTTCATATGGCAGAATTTGTAGGTACATTCACAAGACATAAGTCAACGGTTGTGTGCATTCATCTTATGAGAAATATCAATCATTTCTTTTCAGTGTTTACTTCAAATTTCTCTTTTAAGTTTCTTTAATTATTAGTACTTAAATGTGGTGATGAAATAAATAAATTACGTGTATATGTGTAGTCTTATGCGGCCAAACTACTTAGATCATTGGTCGCTAGACTTACACACTACTTAATCTTACTTAAAATAACTTAGGCAACGTACAAACAAACATATCTATGTCCGAGGAAGGACTCGAACCTCCGACCGGACAGGCCGCGCAATTTGTGACACAAATTACATGTTTGATAATATTAATGCATAGAAGTATGAAATCACGTCAAGACTACTTCCTGCAAAAATTTCGACAAAAAAAGTTGGCACTGAGTTTAGAAAAACAAAATTCTGGTATATTGGATTTTAACATTTTATCAAAAATTAAATGTTACTACAAGAGATATAGCCATTCAAATTTACGGGCACCATAACGTTTTCCCTTCCTGAGTAAATGAGCTGCTTCTTATAGTTTCAACACCTTTTTCTTGAATGTTCTGAATATAAATCTTCACACAGACTTCTTGAGGAGGAGAGTGATACGGATATCTGACTGTAAACCACTGCCTATTACCTTAGACCTTTTTGACTGTACTGAACAGTAGTTCCGCGTATTCCGTTAACAGACAATGTAATTTATAACCAACTATTGGCTGCCAATTTCGCTTCATTTTTCCTGGAAGTCTTGCAACTTGTTTCTCCCTGTTGGTTTATGCCAAGTTCGGAGTAAAAATGGTTCTATATGACGGTGATGGAAAATTGAATTTATCTTTAGCATTTTTCGGTGTGTGACATTCCCTTACACATTCCGTATTTCATATATTTTTAGATGTATTTGTAATTCGAATACAGCCAAATCGTTTTGGGTCTACGAATAAACGCTTCAAGTATGTAAAATACTCATTGACTTATTATTAATGTTTTTAATTGAAGATTTAAGGTTACATCTCCTATTAAAAAGCATAGTAGCTATTTTTAAAGAGATGGAAGTTGCGTGGTAGTGGGGTTAACTACATAGCGGTCAATTACATCAACGTATCTGTGCAGGATGCCTAATATATTTATTGCTTGCGCAGGTGTCTTGATATGTTTAGTGTTCTGAATAATATGGTTTTAGGAGGTATGACTGTGGAAAGTCATAGTCTTGTAGTAACAGAGACTAACTCTCCAAACATTATCACTATTAAAATACCTTTTTGTTTACAGGAGGAACACTCAACGGATTAATATGTAGTTAGAACAAGTTACTAGATTGCTCTTCAGCTTGCAAAGGGTTGTGCAATTTCACTGATTTTCGTGTTATGTTGACAGTGTGGAAACTTGACAACAGCAGTGCTAGACTTCTTGGTGTGCTTGTACCCAGGAAAAGCCATTAGCCGCCCCAAGGGCCCCGGGTTCCGCGCAAGTGTCACTCCGCGCAAGTGTCACTCCGCGCAAGTGTTCCAACCCCCAAGTCACGGTCTGCACGGCCGCTGCGGTCGGGGGTTCGAATCCCCCCTCGAGCATGGATATTTGTGTTGTCCGTAGCGTAAGTTAGTTAAGTAATTAGTGTGTATGTCTAGCGACTGATGACCACGAAGTTTGGTCGCATAAGAACTCACACACACGCACACACACAGACACACACAAACACGCGCGCGCCCGCGCACGCACGCAGTGACAGCATAGTGTGTTAATTTTGGCAATTAAATGCTCATTTTATGAGGATCAATTACTGAACGGACAAGGGTACATACAAGAACCTCTCAACTATAGACCAGGACCAGCATTAATTATTTACTTTATGATGAACACAAAAGATTGTGCCACTCATTCTATGTGACTAAGTTTTCAAAGAGAATTCAGCAGTGCCAGCCAAGATCAGCACACTACGCCATCGCTGCTGTAAAATTTTACCATATAGTGTGTTAACTGTAGTTGGCAGTCCACTCCCTAGACCTTACTCGGTAGTGATACTAAAGAATCAAAACTGTGAAAATTTCATTGACTTTTTAAGAATTAGTGACAAGAGAGGGCAAGCAGTTTCTAAAAAGTTTATCAGAAAATCGAAACCGATGGGTTTGATTTTAAAAATTGTCTTAGTTACTCTTACGACATTGGTTCTAATATGGACGTGTGCAATGTTGCAAATGAATGTTGCAAGTTAATGTTGCAAGTGACTAGCACGCTGCAGAAACTTCTTTTGGAATAAACTGCCTATATTTATTCTTGGCATCATTCACTAACAGATGGGAAATTATGTTGAAGTATGCGACTGTGTCACTAAAGCTACAGAGTTCTACAGCAGGGTCAACAAAGGGGGAAGCTCTATCAGAAGACATAACAAATGCTGGGACCTGGGACCTTTGCCTTTCGCGGGCAAGCGCTCTACCGATTGAGCTATCCCAAAACGACTCACGATGCCGCCTCACAACTTTACTTCCGCCAGTACCTCGCCTCCTACTTTCCAAATTAGACAGAAGCTCTCCTGCAAAACTTGCAAGACTATCACTCTTAGAAGAAAGGATATTGTGGAGACATGGCTTAGCCACAGCCTAAGGGATGTTTCCAGAATGAAACTTTCACTCTGCAGCGGAGTGTGCGCTGATATGAAACTTCCTGGCAGATTAAAATTGTGTACCGGAACCGGGACACGAACCTGGGACCTTTGCCTTTCACGGGCAAGCGCTCTACCGACTTTCCTCCAGGAGTGCTAGTCTTGCAAGTTTCGCAGGAGAGCTTCTGTGAAGTTTGGAAAGTAGGAGGCGAGGTATTGACGGAAGTAAAGTTGTGAGGCGGCATCGTGACTCGTGTCGGGATAGCTCAATCGGCAGAGCGCTTGCCCGCGAAAGGCAAAGGTCCCAGGTTCGTGTCCCGGTTCCGGCACACAATTTTAATCTGCCAGGAAGTATCATATCAGTGCACACTCCACTGCAGAGTGAAAGTTTCATTCTGGATAATAAATGCTGTAAACGATCTTACATCTAGTACGACATCCACCCTTGAGACCAAACATAGGCTAAAAATGTCAGCACATTTGAATCTATCGCAGCCTCTTGTTATTGGTTCAAGCAGCCAACACGAACCAATATTGCAAAAAAAAAAAAAAAAAAAAAAAAAAAACATAAATAATAATCACCATTGACCAATGCGTTGATCATATAATACAAGTTATCGAGGAGTTTCAGGAAACTAGAACAAACGCAACACTAGTAGCAGATATTATCTCAGAATGAAAGACCATAATTGAAAAGCTCATAGTAGATCCTTCATATCAAAGAGTTGCAAAACGAAAAAGAAAGAAGATGGTCGACGAAGATTGAACGTTATTTGCCAAAATGGATTACAGGATTTTTGCAACAATGTGTGTTTCACTTGCAAGTTTAGAGGTAAAGATCTGAATATGGCAAATGCCGAAACGTCGTAATAAATAAATATAATTTTAGCTAGCTAGACAGCTTTTTATTCTTATTGAATACTTGTTTCAGTTTCAGCAAATGAAAGGAGTTTTAGTAAATGGAAACAAATAACAACACATTTAAGAAACAGGATGGCATATCCATGTCCGAGAGAAGACTCCAACCTCCAGCGGGAGCGCCGTGCAATCCGTGACATGGCGTCCCAGAACGAGCAGCCATTCCCGCGCGGCATAAAATAAATGGATGAAGTTATTTGTACTTAGTCATTCTTTCATCTGTCTTCTGGCTTATCAGAATCATTCCCGTCTTCCTTGTGGCGTTCCTTTCTTTAAAAATGTCCAAGGTTTTGTCGCAGGCCACAGGCATTTTTTATACATAACTAGCTTAAACCCGCGGCTCCGCTCGCGCGTTGGTAGATCAAATCACACGTAAAAATGCACTCGTTTCGAAGAATCCAATCACGAAACTCAACAATAATGATTGTAATAGTATCACAGATCGATCACTTTATGTAATGCGCGAAACGTCAAATCAATTGTTTAAGAGATGTATTAAAATATTTTTTTTTACTGCTTTATTTATGTATTCTTATATTTCCTTATTCGTATGTTTACTCTTACAGAGAAAGAGCTGAAGACATTGTAGCACGCATAGACCAAAGATATGGTCTGTGGCATCACGTTTCGCTGTATATAACCTCCTTGCTATAGAGTCGCAAACGTCATCGCTGGCCTTCAGTCCGAATTTTTTTAATAATTTGACGACTTTCAACCAACATATCTTCCACCCCCTTATAGCTATCGCCACCACCATATCTTCCACCCAATTATAACTATTGGCATGGAACTGCTATGGTGTACAACGGGAAACTTCGGGCAACAATTAGCACACAGACCATTCGTTTGCGTTATGTACTTTTCGCTGCAGAGCGAAATATTAACACACACACACGCAGAATTTTATATACACCG
This sequence comes from Locusta migratoria, assembly GCA_026315105.1. Taxonomy (NCBI): domain Eukaryota; kingdom Metazoa; phylum Arthropoda; class Insecta; order Orthoptera; family Acrididae; genus Locusta; species Locusta migratoria. The sequence goes on from CM048747.1 coordinate 359,021,661, forward strand.
ATAACTTTGCATCCCAATATACTCCACCCTTTTATCATTATCAACAATGCAACCAATAAAACCATTTCCAAAGAGTAAATATAATTTTGAAAGAGTAATTATTGTTCCTGCACGGCCACTACGGTCGGGGGTTCGAATCCCCTTCGGGCATGGATATTGGTGCCGTCCTTACGATAAGCTAGTTGATAAGTAGTTTGTAAATTTAGGGACTGATGACCCCTTAGTTAAGTCCCATAAGCTATACAAACATTTGAATTTAATTATTGTTCCGCATTTCGCGTTATATTCTTCAAATTACTAAATATCTATCAGCTCGCTATAAAACCGTGCCTGAAACCTTCCTTAGGCATAAATTAGTAACTGAACAAATATTTAAGTCTCTACGTCTTGTCGTTCGGACGTGATAAGCGTACACCAAACACACATTCACATTTATAGATATAGATGAATTAATAGCTCATTTTCAATTACGAATACTTCGGACTTGATAAAAAGTCGCCACTAGGGCCACTCTCAACACGTATACAACTGACAAGGAGACTGGATGGAAGATGAGCGTGTAACGCGCATTTAGCCTCGTAGGCCACCAGGTGGAGACAGTAAACAATCCGTCGTTTGTAGTGGCAGTGGACGTCTGCGTTGCTGCTGTAGGCGTTAAACAATCCCAGCGTCCATTTTTGTTCAAATGTTCAAATGTTTGTAGAACGTATGGGACTTAACTACGGGGTCAACAGTCCCTAAGCTTACAAACTACTTATGAACTAGCTAAGACTAAAGACGGCACAAATATCCACGCCCGAGGGGGGATTCGAACCCCCGACCGTAGTGGCCGTGCTGACCGTGACTGGAGCGCCTCAGTCACCTCGGCCACCGCGGCCGGCGACCATTTTTGCACACAGTGTGTACGTCGCGATACCATTCTACGCATCACTACTGGTACGGTGGCGACGGTAAAAAAAACTCCGCTCGGACAAAAACGCCAAGTGTGATCCAGGACTATCATATGGGTCTACATCTACATCTACATACATACTCCGCAATCCATCGTAAGGTGCGTGGCGGAGGGTACACTGTACCACTACTGGGCATTTCCTTTCCTATTCCACTCCCAAATAGAACGACGGAAAAAAGAATGCCTATATGCCTCCGTACGAGCCCTAATTTTTCTTATCTTGCCTTTATGATCACTACGCGAAATGTAAGTAGGCGGCAGCAAGATCATATTACCCTCCAAATTCCGGCCCTCTAAATTTCCTCCACAGAAATTCACGAAAAGAACGTCTTCTTTCCTCCAGCGATCCCCAAATGAGTTGCCGGAGCATTTCCGTGACACTCGAGCATTGGTCGAACCTACCAGTAACAAACCTAGCTGGTCGCCTCTGAACTGCTTCTATGTCTTCCTTTAAACTGATCTGCTGCGGGTCCCGAACACTTTAGACGTGATCGTACAAGCGTTTTATACGCGGTCTCCTTTACACATGAAGTACATCTTCCCAAAATTTTCCCAACAAACCGAAGCCGGCTGACCGCCTTACTCACAACTGTCCTTACATGTTCGTTCCATTTCATATCGCTCTGCAATGTTACGCCTAGATATTTGAACAACGCGACCGCATCAAGAAGCTCACTAATAATGCTGTATTCGAACATTATGGGATTGTTTTTCCTACTCATTCGCATCACCGTACATTTTTCTACATCGAGAGCTAGCTGCCATTCTTCGCACCAACTAGAAATTTTGTCTAAGTCATCCTGTATGCTATTACAGTCAGTTAAAGACGACACCCTCCCATACACCACAGCATCATCAGCAAACAGTCGCAAATTACAACTTACTCTGTCCATCAGATCATTTATATAGATAGAAAATAATAGCGGTCCTATCACAGTCCCCTGGGGTACGCCTGATGATACACTCGTCTCTGATGAACACTCGCCGTCGAGAACAACGTACTGCGTTTTATTACTTAGGAAGTCTTCCAGCCAGTTACAAATCTGGGAACCTGGAAAAATGACTGCCGATAAGGATCAGTTTCAAAAATTCAAATGTTTGTAATTCTAAGGGACTTAATTATGTTGGTCATCAATCGCTAGACTTACAAACTACTTAAAGTAAATTAAAGTAACTTATGCTAAGGTCGACACACCCACCCATGCCCGAGGGAGGACTCGAACCTCCGACGGCAAGCAACCGCGCGCTCCACAGCAAGACGCCTTCTAATGGCTAGTCTTACACGACGACACTAGGTTGCGACACTCATTCCATGAAATGAGTTGCGCGCAACTGGTTTCGTGTATGCCTGTAGACACGGCTCCAATACTATACACTTCAATTTCGATGTTTTGTGAGTGCCATAGTCGCCGTAGAATGAAAGTTTTGGTAGCTGTAAAAGTTGTGCTGGAGTTATTGCTTCTCTGTGTGAAGTCGTTGCATAAGACTAAACATAAAAAGAATAAGGAACGTGTTTGGGTTTGTGACTGGATTAAAAAAAAAAAAGACGTTAGCTCGGTTGCTCAGCGACCTTGCTGAAAGAAATTGTGATCGAAGACGCTATAAGTTACTTTAATCAACTTAGAATGTCACCAGAGCAGTTTACGTTTCTTTTAAACAGAGTTAGTAATGCAATAAAGAAACAAGATACTGTTATGCGTGAAGCATTGTTACCAGGACTGAAATTAAAAAAAATTGTATTACTTTTCTTGTCAAATAGATATTCGGCTCTACAGTACCTGTACCTTGTTCCCAAATACACAATTGCCGTAGTTTGTATAGGTATTTTGAATTGAATGTAGTTTAGTCTGCAAGTCACTAATCGTCAACCCATCAATATTTAATTCACGAATAATTGCATCAAAAGCACTAACACGCCGCTGCTTATTCCTGAAATTTTCATCGTTAAAATGGCACGTCCAGTCATCCTCTATTACTGTGTGAAGCAAGTATAGGCGCAAAAGCAGTTCGACTTCACTGGCGTGCCGACGGTTTGAATGGAATGAAATTACCGATGCGAAGTGGTCGCACACCAGTTGCGTTAAAAATTATTTCTTCTTCAAAAACAGTTGCTGAAAATGAACCCGTTACCAAAAGATAAGTGTGTTTTTGCAACCTAGTATCCCTATGATATTCACTAGTATATTCGATGGGGCATTCGAAAGTTTCTTCTTGCAACGATTGCACTGTGTTTTGAATTTTGAATTTTCCTACATCAGCGTGAAGAAAGGTTTATTTCCATTTGCAGCCAACGACAAATAAAGAAAATAAGGTATGACGGGTTACCTGGAATGAATTATTTCATCACTATACTATGTACCCAGTTGTTAATTAACAACGCAATCGAACAAAAAATATTGTAATGGAAGCTTTTTCTCTTTTATTATTATCGATAAAAAATTTTCACATTAACTGTTTTTCATTAGATTCTTGCTGTAAAGGAATTTGACAGGCTGCTAGCCTGTCAATGTGTAGAATATTTAACAATCAATCAATTCTTAAATATACACCTCTAAAACTGGTATTATATACACAAAGTCAAGCCGATATTTTGATTAAATTTTACTTACCGTCCTGACAGCCATGCCGATAATGTTGGCATTCATGTGACATTGATTTTAGCCATTCGGATGACAAAACAAATATTTTGTCATAAATCTTCGTTTTATGAGGGTAATTATTTTTATTGAGCGGACAAGGTTACATACAAGAAATTGTCAACCATATAGCAGGAAGAGCATTATTTATTTATTCACTTTCTGTACGAAACACTAATAAAGTCAAACTACATGTGTAAGATTTTACCGATATTTTCATAGGGAGATATATTACTCTTCGATAGATCCATAGGATGGAATGTACAGTGTGTTCAAGAGAGCGTATAAAATGAACATTAAAAAGAGCAAAACAAAGATAATGGAATGCAGTCTTAGAAAATCAGGCGATGCTGAAGGAATTAGATTAGGAAACGAAACAATGAAGAGGGGCGATGAGTTTTGTTAATTGGGCAGTAAAATAACACACTATGGTCGCAGTACAGAGGATATAAAATGCAGAATGGCAATGGGAAGAAAAGCATTTTTGAAAAAGAGAAATTTGCTAACATCGAATATTAATTTTAAGTGTGAGAAAGTCTTTCTGAAGGCATTTGTGTGGAGTGAAACATGGAAGATAAACAGTGCGGACAGGAAGAGAATAGAGGCTTTTGAAATGTGGTGCTACAGAAGAATACTGAAGATTAGGTTGGTAGAGGTACTGAACAGAATTGGCGAGAAAAGGAATTTTCGTCATACCTTGACTAAAAGAAGGGATCGCTTGGTAGGACGCATTCTTAGACATCGAAGAATCATGAATTTAGCATTGGAGGGAAGTGTTTGGGGTAAAAATTGGCCGGCCGCGGTGGCCGAGGGGACTGAGGCGCTCCAGTCACGGTCTGCACGGCCACTACGGTCGGGGGTTCGAATCCCCCCTCGGGCATGGATATTTGTGCCGTCCTTAGGATTAGCTAGTTCATAAGTAGTTTGTAAGTTTAGGGACTGATGACCCCGTAGTTAAGTCCCATAAACTTAACAAACAGTTGAATTTGAAACATTTGGTAAAACTCGCAGAGGGAGACCTAGAGACTCGTATAGTAAGCAGATTCAAATGATGTGGGTTGCCGTTCTTATGAGGAGATGAAAAGGCTTGCTCAGGATAGGGAGGAGAGCTGCATCAAACCAGTCTTTGGACTGAAGACTATAACAACAGATCGATAGCTTTTTCACGATATATCTAGGGCCGATATTATTTATTAAAAATATCGATATTTAGGATCTCCGATATTTTTAAAAATGCCAGCACGCTGTGCTGGTATGGTGTGCCCCAGCGTGCCGACGCGGCCCAGCTCACATCGCCTAGCAGTACTTGAGCTCGTATGTGGCTTGTATTACTACTTTCTGTCATGACTGAAGGTATGTCGTTGTTGAAGTGTCATCTCTGGCGTACACGTAAATGGCTAGGCTTCAGAGTTGAATGCGTGTGTATCTTGTGGTGTGCCTTCAGTGTAGGCTGCCTGGAACACTTATTGGTTAATAAGGTGTTTTTTTATGTTTGTAAATCTATCGGACCAAACTACGTGGTCATCAGTCCGTAACTTACAAACTACTTAAACTAAGGTAAACTAACCTAAGGTCAACACACACACCTATGCCAAAGGGAGGATTCGAACCTCCGACGGCGAGTAACCGCGCGTTCCGCAGCGAGGCGCCTTAGACCGCTCGGCTACTCCACCGCGGCTAGGTGCTATTCTAGAGCCGGCATAACTCTTTCCAACCTACAGTGACATCATTGACAAGGTGTTACCTGTTTGTGGCTATAATGTCTAAATTATTTCTATTGCGTGTGGGCTGACGATTTAGCTGCTCAAAGAAGTGTTCGTAAAACTTTTCAACAATAGTTCACAATTTTTATGAAATTCCAACATGTTGGAAGGTTTTGGGACAGCAACTTACTATTTTTATTAATAATTTCAAAAACAGCGAAGGTCGTACACTGCTGTTTCTTTTTATTGATGACCAATTTCGGGCTTACCTGAGCTCTGTTTTTTGAAATTATTAATAATAGTTCACAAGACTGCTTGTCTTTACCCCATGTAGTGAAAACATAGGCGTCCCAGACTATACTTGTCAGTTGGAAGTCACCCCCACTAATAACTTGTGACAAATAGTAATTATACCAAAACTAAGTTGGTTGAGATGCACAACTTTCTAGCAGCTTACCATTGTGAGCCAGCTCCTGTTACTGATACACGTAAATTATTCATTCGAAACATTGCGGGCTCTTCAAAAAGTGTGAAGTTGGCTGATGACACCAGTATAAACCTATCGATAAAGAGTCCAATAGTGTCGACAAGAAACAAAGCCAGCCTTCCAGTTGCTTCACTGCCAACAGTTCAACCGTTACTCTTACAAAATATCGTATTCTGTAATTACGCCCAAATAAAAATGTGCTAAAGGCATCGGAAATGCTGCGCGGAAAGGACGCGTTTCCTAAGGCGTCATGCTACGTATGGGCGATCAGTCTTGCCGGAGGTTCGAGTCCTCCCTCGGGCATAGGTATCTGTGTTGCCCTTGTGTAAGTTAGTTAAAGTATTTAAGTCTATGGACTAATGACCATAGCAGTTTGGGCCAATAAGGTTACAAACATAGGCACCAGAAATTTTTCGTATGTGGTGTTACTGTTCATTCGTGGGTAAGAAGATAACAATCGAAATATCTCTGTACCATCTAAATCTACGTGAGTGTTCTGCGGTTAAAAGTAGGTGCCTGGCAGACAATTCCTCTAAAAGCCCCACTCTCGAACAGCGCACGGGAAAAAACAAACACCATCTCTCCATTCCAGCTCTAATTTCTCTTGTTTTATGATGATGACACTTTCCTCCTATGTAAGTGGGGGAGGGCGGCAACAAAATGTTTTCCTATTAGGAAGATCTCACAGCAAACGAAAAACGCCTGTGTTATAATGATTGCCACTCCAACTAGTTTATCAATGAAAGGAGTACGTAAAATAATTTTCACTTAATTTTTGCCTGTCATACAGCCTTGAGCATGTTTTGTTACAAAACCGTAAGCTATAATTCTGTAGAAAACAAATTTATGTAATATTTTGTACCATTTCGTTAATCGATATAACATACTGTACTTGATTTCATATCTTTGCTGTAAACCAAAGACTTTGTTTTATCTTTGGAGTGTGTCTTGCACACACAGTTGTTGCGTTTAAAGAGTCAGTGTGTGACCTTCGTGAAGGAGAGTCGATGTCTGATTATAGTAGAGTTGAGTCGATGAGTAGTAGTCATGGAACGGTAGAGTTAATCTGTCTATGTGTTAGACTCGAAGAGTGAAAATTCAGTTTTGAAGAATCGCAGCCAAGTCTGCAGATTGAAATTCTTGTATGGAAATTAATCTGTCTCAAATAAGGTAATGTGTACTTTCTATTGTTATGTCTACTAGTCTGTATTTGAACTATTGTAGTTGGTGTTTGTCTTTTTGCTAATGAATACTGTTTAATGCAGCTCGCATTTATCATTTAACCCTGAGTCATTTTCCAGTTCCTCGTTCCTTTCACCAATTTGAATTGCTATCCGCTCTGATAATTGTTTCTTATGATAGTGTTGCATAATTATTGTGTTTGTAAATTTATTTGTTAATTAGAACAGTTCAGTTTAGGCATTTTGTCATGATAAATGAGAGCAGGAAGTAGTTTGTTCATAAATCCAGTAAAGTTCATAGTTAGAGATTTTCTCAGTATTAATGAAAGTTCAGATTATTAAGTCAGTTAATGTCAGTAACAGTTAAAGTGTGTTGTCTAATCAGAAGAGAAGTAGATCACGTAAAGAGATGAGAAATATTTGCAGTGAGTGAGACTTGAAACCATTACCAGATTTGTAAGACATTTTTATTACGTTGAATCAGTATGGTAATTGTTGTTCAGATAGGCACATTATCAAGTGCAATGATTTTGGTACCTAATTAATATCAAATCTCTTTGTTTGGCATCCTGTTAATTCAAGTAAAAAAAAATATCACTGTAGTAGCACGCTCTTTGTGTTGGCTTTCGCAGTCGAATTGTGCTTGTATAGTCTGACTATTGGTATATGGTGCACGTTAATAGATCTGAACATTTCATTTGCTCGCATTGCTTCTCACACACGAGATTAATGTATAGATCAATTACGAGTTTAATTACTGTTAACTTATTAACAACTGTACAATCTAAAATGTTATCCGTTGCGCATCAAACTAAACCACATTTACGTAAGATCATTGCATCCCATGTCAGTTGCAATTTATTCTAACAGGGCAAAGGAAGATACTAAGTCTCATTGCTTAGTCAAATTATTTTGTAACCAAAACCGCAACAGAACATTTATTTGGGAATTTTAGCGGGGACGGTCTCTTAACAAAAACAGTGACACGTTCGCCCCACAAACACATACTACTTTTCATTTCAAACAAACACACACAACTTTTATCATCTCCATGATAGTCTCCCTTACTGAAACACAAAGGAAGAGAATTCCTTTTCACCTCACATTCTACAGAGTATTTTGAATCAGTGATTATGTTGAATCGGTAAATATTTGTATCAAACAAAATTTGAATTTGCTAGTATGCAGACGGCTTCTTTGAAATAATTAAGGCAAACTGCTTTAGAAGGGATAGAAGGAAGGAAGATTAGTGTTTACCTCCTCGTCGACAGTATGGTCATTAGAGGCGGAGCTTACACTCGTATTGTTTAACTAAGGATGGGGAAGGAAATCGGCCGTGCCCTTTCAAAGGAACCATCCGGGCATTTGCCTGGAGCTATTTAGGTAAATCACTGAAAACATAAATGTGGATGCCCGGAGGTTGATTTGACGCACCGCCCTTCCGAATGGGAGGCCAGTGTGTTACCAATTGCGCCATCTCATTTTGTTAACTTAAGAGGAGGAGCAGTAGACGTTTACAGAGTATTTTCTAATACAAATATACTTTCATAAATTAATTAAGGGACGGTTTCTATGACAAGTAAATTAAAAACAGTCCAGATAGCAAAAATGGTTATTTCTATTCCATAATCGCTTTCGGTCTTTTGCAGACCTTGAGATGGATACCGCCATGATGGCAGCGCTGACGGTGTCACAGCAGGCTGCACAGACGTGAACTGCTGAAGATGGTCTCAAATAGACAGAAACAGGTTATAAAAGAGAAATAACAGGACTGTTTTTAATTTCAATTATACAAAAAGATAGAATCGTGACTGAGACCTGGAACTGTGCCTTCCGCTCGCTGCTTTGTTAAGACTGCACCGCCCAGAAGAGACTCTCGCGATCTGACCCCGCTGTTCGTCCTGCCAGTACCTCCACCTATATTTGCTGTTGGCTTCTGCCAGGATAGCTTAGTCATTTAAAACATTAGCAGCCACAGCCAAGGTTCCGTGTTTTTGTCACGATACGTCACACTGTCTACGTAATCCCCCGGTACGTTTGAAGACACAGCACAAATTCCGCTGCAAACATTCATTTCTGTTCGTCCGAATCCGTTAACGAGTTTCCCTTCTTAGTCTGCTTAGATTACCATCTAAAAGCTTCCAGTATCACTTCTTAGAATTGTTTTAGTGGTAGGAAATGATTCACCTCTTTCATTTCTGAATTCGCCACTATTCTGATGAAGACTAACGAAAGCGTGTATAATTTTTTTCGCTGATGTTGGTTGAATCAGTAACCTTTTTCTCAGACTTTTAGTACATGTATGGTTGCAACTGGATTAAAATATTTTCACAATTTAAGAATCTCAGACAAAATTATAATTTACATTTTGATCGCGTGTTTTTTAAAGTCGTAAGACATAAAAATTCGTGGCTGAACCAGGATATGAATCAGAGACCTCCTGCTTACTAGACACTTGTTCCAAAACTCTCCGCCGCCCACGCACTCGGAATTAACACAGCTGCAGGGCCTATCCTTCGGACATGTCCAAAAGAATTGACGTCTTAATCCCTAATTGTGAAGTCTCCGTGTCGAGGTTTGATGCCTATTTTAGTGCGTATGCGCAAGCTGCGAGTTACTGGGTTCAATGGTCGAAGAAGGAGGACATACGAAAGCTTGGGTCGGGAGGGGTACGTGCTAGGGTAGGCCGTGTAGGTGTATTAATCCCGTATTCCTGGGATGGCGGAGGGGCTTAGCACAGCGGCCTACATAGCAGGAGGTCTCTGGTTCGTATCCCGTCCCCTGCACGAATTTCCATGTGTCCATGTTGTATAATTACAACACCTAACAGCAGCTTAGACTACATCCAAATCTACATGGATACTTTGCAAGTCACCTGAAGTACATGTCAGAGGGTTCATCGAAACGGTTTTATGATATTTCTCAATAGTTCCGTTCACTAATAGTTCGCGGCGGGAAAAAGAAACATCTAAATCTTTCTGTTACCGATCTGATTTCCCTTGTCTTATTATGATGATCATGTCTCCCTATCTAGATGTGTACTTACAAAATAATTTCGCACTCGGAATAGAAAGTTGTTGAACGAATAACGCCTATCCGTTAATGATTTTCACCCCAACTCGCGCATCATTTTCGTGACCTCTGTCCCCTATTTCGCGATAGTAAAAAACGAGTTGCCCTTTACTAAATTTTCTCTAAATCTTGCGTCAGTCCTTCCTGGTGTGAATCCCACAATGCGCAGCAATACTCCAAAACAGGACGCACAAGTGTAGTGTAGGCGGTTTCTTTAGTAGAACTGTAACATTCTGTAAGTGTTCTGCCAATGAAGTAGACTTTGGTTCTCCTTCGCTACAATATTATCTGTGTTCTTTCAGATTTCTGTTGTTCGTAATTGTTACTCCTAGGTATTTAGTTGAATTTGACTAATTTATCGTGTAGCTGAAGTATAACGGATTTCTTTTGGTGGTCATATGGATGACCTCACATTATCATTATTAAAAGTCAATTGCCAATTTTTGCACCATGTACTGTACATGTCTCAATTTAACAAGGAAAGTACTCAGGCTCTAACATTCACAAATACACCAAAATCGTGTGAAAGATAATGTAGAGGTCCCTTATTTTAATAGTGACACTCCCGCTTCTGCAAAACTCTGCAGTCGCTCGTTAGAGGCCTGTGTGTGACATGCCGCATTCCAAATTGAGCTGCCGGTAAACCAGTAATGACGGTGCAGTGTGCCTCTGAAGTTGCGTTTTGTGACGTCATTTGTGTAGTGAAGCGTCAGACGGGTCGGAGGTTAGTAATCAATCCTGATAATATACTGCGATTGGTTGAGATGAAATTCCGAAGAGCCCTTCTTCGTAAAAATGGTGTAGAAGATGAATCATCCGCATGTTTTCTGGTATCTACAGTGCAGAAATATGAGCATATATTAGAAACACTATAATAGATACCAGATAACATGCGTATGATTCATCTTCTACACCAATACCATCTTCACGGAGGTTTCTTCGTAACTTCACCTCAATCTCTCACAATCTGCCAGGCACTTAAATGTGATTTGCAGAGTATCCCATGTAGATGTAGAAGATGTAGAAGGATTACCAATCGCCGACCCATCCGACGCTTCACTACACAAATAATGTCACAAAACGCAACTTCAGAGGCACACTGCACCGTCCCTACTGGCGTACCGGCAGCTCAATGTGCAGTGCGGCACGCCACACGCAGAGACCTCTAACGGGCGACTGCAGAGTTTTGCAGATGCGGGAGTATCACTAGTGCAATAAGGGACCTTCACATTATCTCTCCCAAGATTTTTGTGTATTTATATTTGTTCGAGTCCAAGTACTTTCCTTGTAAGTCATTTTGCAGTTGCTTTTGATATTCTGGTGACTTAACTAACCAATAAATGACAGCACCATCCGCGAACAGTCTAAGGGAGCTACTTAGAGGTCGGCCGCGGTGGCCGAGGGGACTGAGGCGCTCCAGTCACGGTCTGCACGGCCACTACGGTCGGGGGTTCGAATCCCCCCCTCGGGCATTGATATTTGTATCGTCCTTAGGATTAGCTAGTTCATAAATAGTTTGTAACTTTAGGGACTGATGACCAATTAGTTAAGTCCCATAAATAATAATAATAAAAAAGCTACTTAGAGTGTCTCCTAAATCGTTTATAAAAATAAGGAAGAGCAGGGGCCCTATAACTCTTCCCTGGGGAACGCCAGATATTACTTCTGTTCTACTCGGTGTCTTTCAGTCAATTACAACGTACTGTGTTCTTTCTGACAGGAAATCACGAATCTAAACACATAACTGTGTAAAAGTGTAAAAGCCTTCCGGAAATCTAGAAAAACGGAAATATTTGACATCCATTGTCGATAGAACTGATCACATCATGCGAGTAAAGAGCTAGCCGTGTTTCACAAGAACGATACTTCCGGAATCCGTGTAGACTATGGGTGAATACGTCGTTCTCTTCGAGGTAATTCATAATATTTGAGGAAAGTATATCTTCTAAAATCCTTCTGCGAACCGACGTCAATGACATAGGCCTGTAATTCTGCGGATCACTGCTATTGCCTTTCTTGAATATTGGAGTGACCTGTGAAACTTTCCAGTCTTTGGCTAAGGAACGTTCGCTGAGCGAGCAGTTGTATTTGATAACTAGGGATGGCGCTATTGGACCAGCTTACACTGAAAGAAACCCTATTAAAATTACAATAAGAACAGCTACAACATCACATACCGCCGTCTGTTCTTTCGAACACCCGCCGCAATTTCTAAATAATAATTTATATTCATTTGTGGTTATCTTCTTTGGAAAAACTACTCCTGTCAACTGTCTGTTCGACAGCAGCACTTGGTTACGGTATTTACGTTCACAAATTTTGGAAGTAGAACTCCGCAACACATCTATATCCCGCAAGCCACCTTACGGTGTAAGGAAGTGGGTACGTTTCTACCACGCATGTCCCCTTCCCAGTAACATCTGTAATATCAATAATTTCTAACATTTAGGTGCCAAAAACACACATCTTTGTCATACCACAACCTCTCCCTCACCACCTAGAAAAATCACAAAATTACTTACAAGCCGGCCGCGGTGGCCGCGCGGACTGAGGCGCTCCAGTCACGGTCTGCACGGCCACTACGGTCGGGGGTTCGAATCCCCCCTCGGGCATGGATATTTGTGCCGTCCTTAGTATAAGGTAGTTCGTAAGTAGTTTGTAAGTTTAGGGACTGATGACCCCGTAGATAAGTCCCATAAGCTTAACAAACATTTGAACATTTTTGATTACTTATAATCAATAACTTTAAAACTAAAAGATTAAACCATAAAACCATAGAAATGGTTGCATAGTTGCTCCTTTGAGGGGAGAATGTTTCCTCAATATGAAGGACGTATTAACAATGAACTATTATGAAAAAGATATTGCGTCCCGTTGCAAAATTCTGACTTAGTGAGGAGTTGGAAAAAAAGTGTAACACCAGAGACATGGCATGACTTTCGTCACTTTATGACGTTCATTATTACCGGGGCAACGGATATAGTTATACTAGGACTTTAAATGCTGAACACACTAAATCCTTCTACTCAGTTTCTCTTGTAACAAAGTGTTAATAAAATATCATCCTCTATCACTGTCAGTTGTACATCTGTCTCTCTCCCACTGTCTTGTTTTTCTACCTTTGCCACACAGTGTCTTCAGTCTTTTCTCTGTTTTTCCTTAGCACCTTCTCCTTTTCAGTCACTTTCACTGTCTCTCTGATATTCTCTATGTCCCATTCTTCTTCTCTCACACTGCCAAAGTTTCTTTCTTCCTCACAGTCTGCTCCCTTCAGGAACCGCTGTCTACACTCCATGCATATCTTTGTGGATGGTTTCCTCGGACTTGTAAACCATAGATGTGATAGGGGAAAGTGGGTAGAACTGTTTTTGTTGAAGTTGCCTTGTGTAGAGTATCCAAACTCCCAAATCTTGTGTAGGGTCTTCTCTCATTTTAATTTCCACTCTCCAGCTATATACCTTCTATATTGCCAATGTCCCTCTCCCGCTATGTCTCCTACTATCTCTTCTACTGACACTGTCTATCTCTGCAAACGTCACTCTTTCATCACAAAAAGAGCGAATATGTTCGCAAGCCAACATTTTTACTGAGAAAGGTGGAATGGCTACTGAGATAGGCGGTTCCCCACTATGAATCTTTTAAACAGGAACATGTTTGCCATTTTGGGTTCCGACAATACATTTTCCAGACAATTCCCTTTTTTCCCTTGCTACAGCAGGGTTGGCTACATCCGCAAGAGAAACGCCGCAGATCAATAAATATTTGACATTTTCTTTATATGATTCGACATATTTACATACATGGTATGAATGATAATGAAAAGAAATTCAGTCTTTTATCAAGAGAAGATACCAGCTTGTATGACGAGCAAACACATTTTTTTGGCGCCAGACCCGCTTCGAAGAAAGTAGTCACACTGTTCGGGTTGATCCGCCGGTTAAGAAACGAATATCTTGAGAACGAATTTCATTTATTGTGCTTTCAGTTTCAGTTAAAATTTTGACATCTCCTCTGAATTTTATACGTTACTATGTTTGAGGTATAGTCAACCATCCGTAAAATTCTATACAGTGTGTTGTAATTCTACAAACTCTTAATAATGAGTTGCAGTATTTTACTGGATTTGATGCTGCACGGAAATTATGACGAATATCGAAAATAAATTCAACCCTTCATCGAGTCATCGAGCAAAGATATCAAACTGTAAGATGTAAAAATCTTTAATTTTTTCACCAGGTAAGTTTCTTAAAATCAGTTGGTAAATTTAATAGCGACCGGAACACCATCTTTCACCACAATTGGCTCTTTTTTTTTTTTTTTTACCCAAACATGTGGTTCTTTGGGTGCACCTTGACAATGGAAAACCAGCTGCGGTGGCCGAGGGGACTGAGGCGTTCCAGTCACGGTCTGCACGGCCACTACTGTCGGGGGTTCGAATCCCCCCTCGGGCATGGATATTTGTGCCGTCCTTAGTCTTAGCTAGTTCATAAGTAGTTTGTAAGCTTAGGGACTGATGACCCCGTAGTTAAGTCCCATAAGTTCTACAAAAATTTGAACATTTGATTTGACAATGGAAAAATATTTTCAAAAATGTGAAACGGGAATTTATAGATAACTGGATAAAGCATACACAGTTAAAATTTGGATTCTATACTATTGGGAAAATTTTAGGAAGGTGTCATTCGTCAGTAAGAGAAACCGCTTATAGATCGCTTGTACGACCCCGTCTTGAGTATTTCTCAAGTTTATGGGAACCCTACCATATCAGTTTAAAGGAGGACACGGAGTTCAGAAACGGGCGGCGAGGATTGTAACTGGTAGATTCGGTTCGGAGTCCATGTTAAACTGTAGGTCCCCTATAACTGGCTGGGTAAGTCAGTTCGAAGGTCGGAGGAAGGCAACGGCATACCACCTCCAAACAGGACCATGCCTAATACAGCACTGTGGTGTTCAAATCAATCTTCGGATTGTTGACTGCTTTACCTTTTAGAATCGATCAGTACGAGAGTGTTACTGAAGTGCTTCGGGAACTCAACTGGGAATCGCTAGAGATAAGGCGACGTTCTTTCCGAGAGGCGCTGTTGAGGAAATTTAGAAGACTGTAATTTAAGGCAGATTGCAGAAAGATTCTACTGCCGTCAACCTACACTTTGCGTAAAGACCACAAGGATAGATTAGGGCTTGTACGGATGCATATAAGTATTAGTTTGTCCCTCATTCTGTATGGGAGTGGAACAGGAAAGCAAGTAACTAGTAGTGGTACCAAGACCCTCCGCCACGGTCTTTTGGGTGGATTACGGAGAATAGATGTAGATGTACTATGATTAGTTTCTATGATTACAAAAGACAACCCGCGGCAAGATATATGCGGCCGACGGTGCAAAAGTGACCAAAAAGCGGTTTTGTGATTTTTGTGCGTAACTTTTGGATCTCAGTAACAGATAAATATACCGACAACATTCAAAAGGTGATTCCAAAATATCCATGTTGGATTACAAACTGTAGTTGTGGCGTAAATTGGCTGTTTATTTTGGTAAAAAGCAACTAGTTGCACATTTTTAACAAAATAAACTGCCAATTCAAAAGATGGTTTAAGAATACAATCTGAAGAACATATGGTATCAATTACAGCAGCTTACAATGATTAGAAAGTATAGAAATAGAAATCCCTACAATTCGTTATTTTTGTTGTTTTTATGGTTTTCTCGAAAGTTGCCCATGAACAAATGGTTCTGTTGTAAGCGGTATAAGGCTTACCCTGGACCACAAGTAGTGTACCTGGCAGGGGAAATAAAAATTGCTCGGGTGAGTGGTCATGGCTTTAAAAGCTTTTGTGTCAGCATTAACCCTTTCACTCCGGCGCCGTGCTTGTTGCGCCGTACGCTGTGGACGAGCGCCAGTCGCGCCCGGCCGTGCCCGCTGTACGGCGCATTTTCCGCACTCCCCACGGCGCTACTCTGTCCTGCTTTCACACTCTCAGTGTTATCGCAATTATTGGACGTTATACTATATATTTATTAGGGAAAATTCATTTGGAATATAAACAGTTTTATTCCTTCTTTCAGATAATTTGCGTAATGTTTTTCGTAAATTCTAAAAGCTCCAAGTTTTGGATTCAGCTCTAGTAGGGTGTGGACTTTATTATTATAAACGCATATTTCGCTTGTTAAATAATATTTATTTACAATTGCTTTACGTTACATTTCAGTAGCATTACATTACGAGAATATCATTTCACAGTGTTACATTTCAAAAATTCTTTTGTGTGTGGTAAATCTTGAAGCACGGAAAGGCGCAAAGTGTCGTATTGCATTCCTTACAACACGTTTTAGTCTGCTTCCACTTCTTCTGCGCTCTACAGACAACGCAAGTTCTGTAGCTGCTCCACTCATCAGGTAGGTGAGGCTGCTGACAGTCTCGAAGGACATTCTGATCTTTTTACCACTTTATATTTTTCCAGGATTTCCTGTATGACTCCCATTTGAAAGTTGGCATAGCTAATGTTTCTTACAAATTTCTTATACAGGCAGTATGCGTTGAAAAGCGACATGTCCACGATGTGAATGAACATCTTGTGATACTATTTAGTGGATTTTCTTATGCTTTCCACGGTCTTTATTACCATGTCACTTTTATCGACAAAGCCCATTGATTTATTGTAGTCTAATACTACTGAAGGTTTCAATTGCTTCGCGGCTGTCTGACGATCCATCTTCGATGTTTCCACCATTTCTGCAGAGTGGACTGTTGAAATCATATATACATCTTTTTTGTCACGCCATTTCAGTGCCAGCAGATATTCCAATGCAGAATGAAAGTAAGTTCTCCTTTCTTTAGTTTCTCGGGCATGTTAGGCATATCTTTTCTTGTGTGCCTGACTGTACCACAAGCATTTGTTGCCCGGTCATACAACCAACAAAACGGGACAGGACTTGTGTACCAGTTGTCACAGTGTGTGTCCCTTCTGCAAATATGGCTCTACCAATGTCGCTACAACATTTCCTGAGATACCGAGATCAAAGTACTCAATATCTGCATGTGAGCCACAGTAGACAATAAAATCTAAAATATAATTTGTCTGAACGTCGCAAATAATAAATATCTTTATTCCAAAACGGCTACGTTTAGCTGGTATATACTGCTTGATTTTTAGTCTGCCTTTGAATAAAACAAGACTTTCATCTATGCATAATTTTTCTTAAGGATAGAAATTTTTCTTATGTTGTTTTCTGAAGTGGTCAGTCACTGCCGCCGGCCGCGGTGGCCGAGGGGTCTGCGCGGCCACTACGGTCGGGGATTCGAATCCCCCCCTCGGGCATGGATATTTGTGCCGTCCTTAGTCTTAGTTAGTTCATAAGTAGTGTGTAAGTTTAGGGACTGATGACTCCGTAGTTAAGTCCCATAAGCTTAACAAACATTTGAACTATTACTGGCTTTAGCTTATACAAATAGTCACTGTCGTGAGGCTCTTAGTTATTGGTGAAATGTAAAAACCGCAAGATATGTTGGAATCGGTCTCTAGGAAGCTGTTTAGATAATATTGGTGTATGAATAACTGGATTCTCAGACTACTATTCAGACAGGCTCAGTTTTTTTTTACTCTTGTCATGATAAACATAGTGGCAATAAAGATGTAAATATCATTTACATTCACGTCACTCCATGCCCTTTGGATCGTTTATGGAACGCGACCACCAGCCACCATTTGGGAGAAGTATCTGTTAGTTTCCTAACACAAAATATCTATGAAATCTGTGCTAAAGAACAACTGAAAGAAATTTAGCTTGCTGTCACTGTCTACGATACCTTTCAGTCAAGAGGTAGCTGCGTCAAACGCGTGTTTCTTGGGATTCAAGTTGTCACTTTTCCACTTTATTTTTTCCTTGTTCGGTGGTTCTGCTGCCTCTTCGTCTATCTCATTATCTGAGGATTCGTCTTCTGTGCACAAACCCAACTCTGTGGATATCAATGGAACAGCAAGAGTAGCACATGTACGTGATGTAGAAGCAGCCACAATAGGCGATTTATGTTCATCGTCAGATTCGGACGATGATTCACTTTCATCCTCAAAGTCACTACCCAGTATTAGGGAAAGAGCTTCCTCCACAGTATATCTCTTCTCTGCCATATCACTTCTAGTAGAAACTGAGGTTAACAAAACGTCAGATATAAACAAGGAGGGAAACGAGCAGTACAACTCAAGCGAAATCAACGCTTTGAAACTGAATGCAACTGTCATCTAGTTAACTACAGACTATCAAAAAAGCCGCTAGATGGTGCATAAGTCAAACTTCCACACAAGTCGAGCGTAGTGGAGCGGAGAAATATGACGCGAGGCGGAACTGCTACAGCAGTCCACCGGCTGGGCGGCACAGGCTGCACTCGACTGCTGCAGCAGTCCACCGGCTGTGGAGCACATTCGCTCCCGACTTCTGCAGAAGTTCACCGTAGCGAAAGGGTTAAGGATGGAGGAAAAGACCTACAGTTACTTTCAACATGATGGAGAAACTGCCCATACAACCGGTCGAACCTTTGGAGCACATTTACAACGTCTCCATCCCTGACAGTGGGGTTACCAGATGACAGTCTGTGTGGGTAGCCCTCAAGTCTAAGTTGTTTTGCAACCACCATCATTGTCTTCCGGAAATGCAGCATAATGTTTCGGATGCGATGGTAGCTATTCCAGCATTTCAATTTCGAACTGTTATCATCTGTTTGCTGACCAGGGCCCGAAAGTGCCAAGAGAAAAATATTGGTTACTTTCACCCTGCTGTAGTCAGGTCAACACCGTGTTTCTTTGCATCCTAACTGTATCCCCCGTGCCACTTTTAGTTACCACACCCTTCACAAAAACCAACTAATTCTCAGAATTTGCTTGCACTGTAGGAAATGAGTAATTCTTAAATTTTGAGTCTGTACTGTAGGATAGCTACAGTATGCCCATTCTTCTGATAAGTATACAAATGAATACTGGTCAAGGGCCATCCAAGAACACTTAATCCCTTAATTCTATGATCAGTAGAACCTGGGAAATGGTATTAATGAAGATTGTGATTTAAAACGGATGTACTGTTTTAAATTTCATTTGCCGACTTCTTCCAGTGAGTAGAAAAATATCCCTGGGAGGTGCCGGAACACTGTTCCGGTCCTGTGTAACATTCGAGAATGGCGTGAGCGAAGGAAAGTTATTGACAATCCTCTCTACAAAAACTTTTTTTTCTTGTCCTAGTCACCTCCAGACAAATATATAGAGGTAGTAATACATTGCCCGACTCTTCTTGGAACATACGCTTTCGGAATTGCAGCAACAAGTCTGTCTGTCAAATAAACCATCTCTTCTCTTGTAGCGTCTGACACTAACAGCACTTCCATAACTCTCTCACTACTGGTAAACGTTTCTGGGGCGAAACGTGCAGTTCTTCGTTGCATCTTCTCTTCCTCTTCTACTAATCTAACCTCCTGACGGCCCCACTCTGATAAACAGTGGTCTAGAGCAAGTGTTTCAAGTGGACGCCACTAACCGACTTGTCTGTCCCTAGCCTACCCTGGTTATCCAAAAGAGGAAAGGGGACCTACAGCTTATCTTGGAATCTGAACCACTTGTTGTTTCTGGCTATTCCTCACATCGTTGGGAGGTGACTGAAAAATCCATTATCTGACCAGGTTTTGAACTAGTGGAGTATTTTGCCGTTGAACTACTAGGTCCAACGAACAGTCCTCAAGACGGCATCTTGTAAGTTACTTCTTACGTGGGATAATTACATTTCTATAAATTTCTTACGACGAATCTAAGCCTTCCATTTCATTATACTGCATTTTTTTGTTTCACTTTGTTACTAAAGTATTTTACGCTCTTTACTGTTTCCAGGATCACCCCATTACAGTAAGCTTCATTTATTCATTAGACAGTAACAATCCAACTAGAACTGAGGTTTGTATCTTTTCGAATTTCCCATGATACATATCTGTACCTTCAGTGACGTATCATGTGAAGCGTTATTCCAGACACGCTACTTGCAGTGCCATACTTTCGTAAGCAGCCTTCAATTCACGCATGTCGATAGGATCATGTTCAAAACTCAGAACTTCACTGACCGCCTCAAGAATTTTGTCGCTAATTTATGTCTCAAGATATTAATGATTTGGTGACGATCGTAAAAGTAGGAGACACAAAATGCCTTTAAACAGTTTAGGGTTAGACTTGCGTCCGACAATTGCCTGTAGGACCATTATGTGGGATCCGTATCAGGTGAGTTTCACGGAGGACAGCGAAAGAGTCCAAAGAAGGGCAGCTCGTTTTGTATTGTCACGATACAGGGGAGACAGCGTTACGTTAATCGTACAGGATCTGGGATGGGAATCATTACAACAACGGCTCTTATAGCTGTGGCGTCGGCTACTTACGAAACTCCAATCACCAACATTCTCCTCCGAATGCGAAAATATATTGTTGACTCCCACTTACATAAGTAGAAAAGATCATCAGAATAAAATACGATAAATCAGAGCTCGAATGGAGAGCTTCAGGTGTTCTTTCTTCCCGCGCGCTATTCCAGAATGGAATGGGAGATAAATAGTATAAACGTGGTTTTATGAACCCCCTGCCAGGCACTTAAATGTGATTTGCATAGTATCCCATGTAGATGTACGTTTCACAGTATTTGTAACAAACGTGCTAAACATAGTCGGAAGTTCCATGAACCCTTTCATGGATGATGTATACGCGCATTGCGCAATGTTGGAAAATTTAATCAAAATTTAGGAAAATCTACAGCGTATAGACACTTGGTGTAGGCAGTGACAATTGACTCACAACATAACCGACGTGACGTATTGCTAATACCTACCTTGCCATTAAAATTGCTACAGTAAGAAGAAATGCAGATGAAAAAAGGGTATTCATCGGACAAATATATTATACTAGAACTGACATGTCATTACATTTTCACGCAATTTGGGTGCATAGATCCTGAGAAATCAGTACCGAGAACAACCACTTCAGGCCGTAATAACGGCCTTGATACGCCTGCGCATTGAGTCAAACAGAGCTTGGATGGCGTGTACAGGTACAGATGCCCATGCAGCTTCAACACGATCCACAGTACATCAAGAGTAATGACTGGCGTATTGTGACAAGCCAGTTGCTCGGCCACCATTGACCAGTTGTATTCATTTAGTGAGAGATCTGGAGAATGTCTAAGATTTTCCGTATCCTGAAAGGTCCGTACGGAACCTGCAACATGCGGCCGTGCATTATCCTGCTGAAATGTAGGGTTTCGCAGGGTTCGAATGAAGGGTAGGGCCACGGCTCGTAACACATCTGAAATGTAACGGCCACTGTTCAAAGTGCCAACGACGTGAACAAGAGGTGTCAGAGACGTGTAACCAATGGCACCCGATACCATCACGCCGGGTGAGCCGGCCGTGGTGGCCGAGGGGACTGATGCGCTCCAGTCACGGTCTGCACGGCCACTACGGTCGGGGGTTCGAATCCCCCCTCGGGCATGGATATTTGTGCCGTCCTTCATATAAGGTAGTTGATAAGTAGTTTGTAAGTTTAGGGACTGATGACCCCGTAGTTAAGTGCCATAAGCTTAAAAAACATTTGAACATTTTTGAACGCCGGGTGATACGCCAGAATGGCCATGACGAATACACGCTTCCGATGTTCGTTCACCGCGTAGTCGCCAAACACGGATGCGATCATCATGATGCTGTAAACAGAACCTGGATTCATCCAAAAAATTACGTTTAGCCATTCGTGCATCGAGGTTCGTTGTTGCGAACACCATTGCAGGCGCTCCTATCTATGATGCAGCGTCAGTGGTAACCGCAGCCATGGTCTCCGAGCTGAGAGTTCATGTTGCTGCAAACGTCTTCGAACTGTTCGTGCAGATTGTTGTTGTCTTGCAAACGTCCCCATCTATTGACTCAGGGATCAAAACGTGACTGCACGATCCGTTACAGCCATGCGGATAAGGTGCCTGTCATCTCGACTGCTAGTGATACTAGGCCGTATTCCATATTCTGCTAACAGTCACTGGATCGCGACCAACGCGAGCAGCAATGTCGCGATACGATAAACCACAATCGCGATAGGCTACAATCCGACCTTTACCAAAGTCGGAAACGTGATCGTACGCATGTCTCTTCCTTATATGAGGCACCCCATAACGTTTCACCAGGCAACGCCGGTCTACTGCTGTTTGTGTATGAGAAATCGGTTGGAAACTTTCCGCATGTCAGCACGTTGTATGACCAACGTTGTGTGAATGCTCTGAAAAGCTAATCATTTGTATATCACAGCATCTTCTTTCTGTAGGTTAAATTTCGCGTCTGTAGCACGTCATCTTCGTGGTGTAACAATTCTAATGGTCAGGAGTGTAGAAAGAAAGGTCCTTTAGTGTGTTATAATATATCTGCATAATCACGACCTCATAGTTGACCATAGTTAAGGTAGAATCTAGATTCAGATTCAGTGGCAAAATCCTCAACTACAAAGGTTGTAGCTTCCAAAGAACTCCTTCGTGCAAGACATGAATATTATTATTCAGTGTGGGATCCGCGAAAGGTGGGAATAATAGCGGAAGTAGGCTAGATCGAAATAAGAGAAGCAAGTTTAGTTGGAGATTTATGTGTTGTTGTTGCGGTCTTCAGTCCGGAAACTGGTTTCATGATTCAGTTCTCCACGCTACTATAACCTGTGCAAGCCTCTTCATCTCTGGATAAGAACGGCAACCCACATCCACTTGAATCTGCTTGCTGTATCCGTCACTCAGTCTCCCTCTTGCAAATTTTACCCCACACTTTTCCTTCCAATGCTAAATTGACGATTTCATGATGTCTCAAAATGTTTCCCACCAATCGATCTCTTCTCTTATTCAAGATGTGACAAAAACTTCTTTTCCCCCCAATTCTGTTCAGCACCTCTACATTACAGAATGAAACTTCCACTCTGCACCGGATTGTGCGCTGATATGCTGTCGGTACAGCGCTTGCCCGCGAAAGACGGGCCCCAGGTTCAAATCCCGGTTCCGGCTCACAATTTCAATCTGCCAGGAAGTTTCACCTCCTCAACAGTTACGGAATCTACCCATCTAACCTCCAGCATTCGTTGTAGTACAACGTTTCAAAAGTTTCTTTGTGTCTGAACTCCTTATCGACCACGTTTCTGTCCTGTACAATGCTACACACGAAATGCCTTCAGAAAGGAGTTCCCAATGTTAAAATTAATTTGGGATGTCAACAAAACTTCGCTTCTTCAGAAATGATTTTCTTCCCATAGCCATAATGCACTTTAATTTTATATCTCCCTTACTTCGGCTATCAGAAGTTATTTTGCTACCCAAATAACAAAACACATTTACTATTTTTATTGTCCCGTTACGTTATGTAATTCCTTCAGCATCGCCTGATTTTCATTCACTGCATTCCATCGCCCTTCTTTTGCGCTTGTTAATGTTCACCCTATAACCTCCTTTCCATCCAGTCCAGATCATTTGCTGTCCCAGGCAGAATCACAAAGTTTTTATTTCTTCTCCCTGAAGTTTTATTAGACAGACGTGAAAGCATCCCGAAGGCGATCGATCAACTCCAGTGGCAGTCGCTGCAAGAGAGACGGTGTGCATAACGATATAGGCTATTGTTACTTAGCTGGTAATTATAGTGCTTCCTCCTACATGCAACTCCCGGGAAGATCATGGCGATTAAATTTGAGAATTAGCAGCTCTCGAGGAGGCTTACCGGGTTTCCACGCGAGACATACACGACTGGAATGGGAAGAGGAGGAAATGACAGCGGTGACAATGTACCCTCTGTCACACACCGCCGATGGCTTGCGGACTACTGAGTGGATGCAGATGTGTGGGAGGCAGTGTTGCGGTAGCGATGTTCACATGTGCGGCCCGCCAAGGACTCGGGGCAGGGTATGACGCTTTGTCGGAGTTCCGCTATTTTATGCGAGGGTTACGTCAGCCTTGAGCGAGACGCCTCTGCACCTGTTGCGTGCTGGCTTTGTGTAATGCCAGTGGGAAGCAGTTTCTACATAAGCCGCTAAGCCGGGTAACTTTCGTCAGTGCTACTCACCTCTTTCCAAATCTACAAGGAGTGGAAAAAGTGAGCACCGAACACATACACAATATTTATTAATTACATTGGAATGGAATGGAAAAACTTGTGGAATCCCACCTCGGGGAAGATCAGTTTGGATTTAGGAGAAATGTGGGAACACGGGAGGCAATACTCACATTACTACTTATCTTAGAAGATAGGAAAGGGAAACCTACGTTTTTAGCGTTTGTAGATTTGGAGAAAGCTTTTGACAATGTCGACTGGAATAGACTCTTCCAAATTCTGAAGGTATCAGGGGTAAAATATAGGGAGCGAAGAGTTATATTCAACCTATACAAAAACCAGACAGCGGTTATTAGAGTCGAAGGGCAAGAAAGGGACGCAGAGGTTGGGAAGGGAGTAAGACAGGGTTGTAGCCTTTCCCCAATGTTGTTCAATCTGTACATTGAGCAGGCAGTGAAGTAATGGAAGGAGAAATCTGGAGAGTGCATTAAAGTGCAGGGAGAAGAAATAAAAACATAGCGGTTTACCGATGACATAGTCAAAAGATCTGGAAGAGCAATTTAATGGGATGGACAATGTCTTGAAAGGAATATATAAAATGAACATTAACAAGAGTAAAACGAAGGTAATGGAATGCAATGTCAGTAAAACAGGCGATGCTGAAGGAATTATATTAGGTAATGACACAAGTAGATTAAGATAAGTAGTAGATTAATTTTGTTGTTTGGGTAGCAAGATAACTTCTGATGGGCGAAGTAAAGAAGATATAAAATGCAGAATGGCTATGGAAAGAAAAGCGTTTTCGAAGAAGCGAAATTTTTTGACATCCAATATTAATTTAAATGTTAGGAAGTCCTTTCTGAAAGCATTTGTATGGAGTGTAGCATTGTATGGGAGTGAAACGTGGACGATAAGGAGATCAGATAAAAAGATGATAGAAGCTTTTGAAATGTAGTGCCACAGACGAATGATGAAAATTAGATGGGTAGATCACATAACTAACGAGGGGGTGCTTAACCGAATAGGGGAGAAAATGAGCTTCTGGCATATCCTGACTAAGAGAAGGGATAGATTGTTTGGTCACATTCTAAGACATCAAGGAATTGTCAACTTAGCATTAAAAAGAAGTGTGTGGGGTAAAAATTGTAGAGGGAAACGGAAGTACGAATATATTAAGCAGATTCAAAAGAATGTAGTTTTCCGAACGTATTCGCAGATGAAAAGACTTGCACAAGACAGAGTAGCGTGGTGAGCTGCATCAAACCAATCTGTGGACTGAAGACCACAACAACAACAACTTTGGACTTGGCCTACTATTGCAACGCTTCGAGGAACTGATTCGTGAGGTGTTATTACAGTTTCCAACAGAATGCTTCAATATCAGAGCGGCAGAACCCGATCTTCTAGCACATGGTATGCCAAATTTTTTTACCCAGTCTCTCCTAATAATGAAGTTTTCACTCACATCTCCCTTTACGATTGGTGTGTTGGGGGGGGGGGGTAACCAGTATTTTTTTATTTGGCAGGGGTTCCCATATTCGAAAAGATTGAAAAATACTGGTCTGCAGAATATACTGTGAAAATTGGTGCCCTTTGCAATAGTTAATTATTTAGGTATTTGAGATTCCACAAGGCAGCGATCAGGATCAGGGGGGGAGGGGGAGGGAGGTGGATCTGTAGTAGCTGATACACCTGAATAGAGATGTGTTCCACCAGCCTTTCATATTCCTGAAAGCCGACAACCCGACCTACACATTAGAGTTCCAGGCAATCGACACGCCCAGCGAGCCGGAGGCGGGCCTCCTCCTACAGATGGTTCCGGCGGACTGCACACCTACACTCCTGGCCATTAAAATTGCTACACCACGAAGATGACGTGCTACAACGCGAAATTTAACCGACAGTAGGAAGATGCTGTGATATGCAAATCATTAGCTTTTCAGAGCACTCACACAAGGTTGGCGCCGGTGGCGACACCTACAACGTGCTGACATGAGGAAAGTTTCCAACCGACTTCTCATACACAAACAGCAGTTGACCGGCGTTGCCTGGTGAATCGTTGTTGTGATGCCTCATGTAAGGAGGAGAAATGCGTACCATCACGTTTCTGACTTTGATAAAGGTCGGATTGTTGCCTATTGCGATTACGGTTTATCGTATCGCGACATTGCTGCTCGCCTTGGTCGTGATCAAATGACTGTTTAGCAGAATATGGAATCAGTGGGTTTAGGAGGGCAATACGTAACGCCGTGCTGGATCCCTACGGCCTCGTATCACTAGCAGTCGAGATGATAGCCATCTTATCCGCATGGCTGTAACGAATCGTGCAGCCACGTCTCGATCCCTGAGTCACCAGATGGGGACGTTTTCAAGACAACAACTATCTGCACCAACAGTTCGACGAAGCAGCTCTCAGCTCGGAGACCATGCCTGTGGTTACCATTGACGCTGCATCACAGACGGGAGAGCCTCCAATGGTGTTCGCAACGACGAACCTGGGTGCACGAATGGCAAAACGTCTTTTTTTTTACGGATGAATCCAGGTTCTGTTTACAGCATCACGATGGGCGCATCCGTGTTTGGCGACACCACAATGAACGCACATCGGAAGCGTACATTCGTCATCGCCATACTGGCGTATCACCCGACGTGATGGTATGGGGTGCCATTGGTTAAACGTCTCGGACACCTCTTATTAACGTCGTTGGCACTTTGAACAGTGGCCGTTTCATTTCAGATGTGTTATGACACGTGGCTCTATCCTTCATGCGAAACCATACATTTCAGCAGGATAATGCACGACCGCATGTTTCAGGTCCAGTACGGGCCTTTTTGGATACGGAAAATGTTCGACTACTGCCCTGCTCAGCATATTCTCCAGATCTCTCACCAATTGAACACGTCTGGTCAATGGTGGCCGAGCAACTGACTCGTTACAATACGCCAGTCACTACTTTTGATGAACTGTGGTATTGTGTTGAAGCTGCATGGGCATCTGTAACTGTACACGCCATCCAAACTCTGAAACTTCCTGGCAGATTAAAATTGTGTGCCGGAATCGGGACTCGAACCAGGTTCGAGTCCCGGTTCCAGCACACAATTTTAATCTGCCAGGAAGTTTCATATCAGCGCACACTCCACTGCAGAGTGAAAGTTGCATTCTGGAAACAACCCTTAGGCTGTCTCCACCATGTCTCCACCATATCCTTTCTTCCAGGAGTGCTAGTCTTGCATCGTTTGCAGGAGAGCTTCTGTGAAGTTTGGAAAGTAGGAGGCGAGGTACTGGCGGAAGTAAAGTTGTGAGGCGGCATCGTGAGTCGTGTCGGGATAGCACAGTCGGTAGTGCGTTTGCCCGCGAAAGGCAAAGGTCCCAGGTTCGAGTCCCAGGAAGTTTCATATCAGCGCACACTCCGCTGCAGACTGAAAGTTCCATTCATCCAAACTCTGTTTGACTCCATGCCCAGGCATATCAAGGCCGTTATTACGGCCGGAGGCTAGTTATTCTGGGTACTGATTTCTCACCCAAATTGCGTTAAAATGTAATCACATGTCAGTTCTAGTATAATATATTTGTCCTATGAATACCCGTTTATTATTTATTCTTGGTGTAGCAAATTTAATGGCCAGTAGTGTAGCATTGTGTCCCGAGAAGTCAAACATATACGCCCCCATCCAGTAGCAGTCAACGCCCGAAGGTAAATACTGCACCATCCCTCTGGAATAACAGAATAAAGCGGAAGATCCAGACATACTTCATCCGATCGTGAACGTCGTACCTATAGTACGACTCCAGCCTTCCCGACGACAACCGACTGATGACTACACTGTTGGGGACTTGCTTTCTGCGCAGTTAGACCCGACCTTGTTGTTCAGTCACGTTGTGATGGTATGCCTATGTAGACGCTGTCATAGTGCAGTGTGCTTAGTATTGAACTGTGGAAATAAACGTGGTGTAAAGATTGACTACTGTTTACTTCAAGATGCAAGGATCCAAATTTCAACGGCACAATATGAAAAATATCATGATGGATGACATTATGCTTTCAGCTGTGGTATACCACATGCCTGTTATGTGTTGTGTTACCTTACGCGAGTGCAAATATGTCAAGATATTTCTTTTATTTAAGTGCTTTTAAAGGAACCACATTCGCCGAGATGGTACTTCTTTTATCTGAAAACATATTCAGTTGTGTTGTGATAGGAGTATTTTTTATTCTGGTTTCCAACTTCTATTTTACCATAGTTGATCAGTTGTCAAAGTCTACAAGGATTGTGCGTTAGAAGGTTTTCAGAGTTTATTTGCAAAAATTTAAATAAACGCCATCTATACGATTATTTTACGGTACGTACTTATAAGCTTACTGTAATTAACGTATAAACAACGAAACGATAATACTATCAAACAGTAACCGAGGAATCGTCAGAGAGGAACTAACAGAGGCGGATTCATTTTTACTATCGATCCGGCCTACAACTGGTGTTTCAACAACAAGGACCTTCAATAGGCTCACAAAAACAGAACTGAGCTCATGGCGCCCCTTTCGTCAACGTAAACGTAACTCCAAATAGGGATGCCCCGCAACACGAAAATATTCAGGGGATGGGAAAAGACATTGGGTGTCAATCAGCGAGCAGTTGCTATGGGCCGGCCGCGGTGGCCGAGGGGACTGAGGCGCTCCAGTCACGGTCTGCACGGCCACTACGGTCGGGGGTTCGAATCCCCCCTCGGGTATGGATATTTGTGCCGTCCTTAGTATTAGTTAGTTCATAAGTAGTTTGTAAGTTTAGGGACTGATGACCCAGTAGTTAAGTCCCATAAAAAAAATAATAAGTTGCTGTGGTATTCATTACAGTGTAGTCAGCAGAGAACGTCTGGCAACTTCACACGCGTAAGGACCATCGGAAGAACAACATAGTGTGACGAGTGTACGAGACATATTCAGAAAATTCTAGAACTTTCTTAGCATTTTTTCTACGCTTACCTTTCACGTATTTTGCAAGATCTCACCCAAAATACCCTCCTCCACAATTAAAACACCACACACAACGTCGTTTCTAATTCCCGGGAGCAGTCCTGTTACGCTACCTGACATAGGGAAAGGAACTTGTGCCCTGTTGCCCTGTTCTTGTAGCATTAAATTATATTTCAAAATACAAATTTTTCATATTGGTAAGTAAACAATTCAAAATTTTCAAACAAAATTAGCATTACAAAATTTCAAATTTCTGTTGCCTTTCTCATTTTACCTTATGTATTAGAAAAGAGTTCGTCTTACATGTCCTAATTAATTTTATATTTCGTGGAATTTGTTGAAAGAATTTCTGTCAGTAGCGAAGCAAAGGAAGACCTTACGCTTCTCACACTGTACAAATGTGGCCTTTGCAGCCTTCTGCCCCGCATTTTGACCTATTCTTCTGAACATGGTTCATCATTTCAGGCAAATGATGTATACTTGCTTGCCTTATCTCCATTGGTGGTAGCGGGACAGGACATCTTGGCCTTTCTTGGGAACAATCGTAGTCTGATCCACAGGATCCATCTGCCAACTTGACCTTTTGTGGAAATATATTTTTCAGCAATATCAAGCTTGAACTGGTAGTATGGCATTCTATGTTTCTTTTCAATACCATTTTGCATTTGCACTCTCCCTGTATTGCAACCAAGCAGCAGCAATTGCAAAATCCATGAAGTGATGAATCACTCTAATAGTCCACTTGTGGGTCCTGGCTCTCATGGAATATTTCCTTAACAATCTAACAGGTATACACCTCCCATGTTAGTATTGTATGCCTTTACCACACATTGGTGAGGAACTTGGACATGAACTTTCTTCTGTTTCATTTCATTGCATTAAAACTTCATTCATCTTTATCAACAGATTCATCAACTTCTATGTCAGAATCATCTGGATTAATTCTGTTCACCAACTCAAATATCTCATCAGTCAACCCGTGGAATCAAGAGAGACAAATAAATAAAGAAAAGATAGATAGAGAGAGAGAAATCCTCACTTCCACTGACGTAAACAAAGTCGGCATTGAATCCCGAGGCATCGTATATGGTACCCGTAATTTAAAGCTTTATAATCTGTTATTACGTCGATTTACACTTGGACATTAACTGAGAGATGTCTGAACAATTTCGAAAAGATATTTAGGAATGTAAAAACACATTTAATTAGGAAACAAATTTCTTTGCCTTTATTTCGTCGAGACATGTTGTGGAGCTGCGGAATCCGAAGTTTCCAGACGATGCTGCCAACTATTAGCATTCAGGAGAAGAACGAACAAATGAGCTACAGCAAGCGAGAAGTCTATAGTATATGATACCACAGACCAGAAAACGTTCAGCTGAATGGGCGCGCAAGAAAAAAATGAAAACTAGAGGAATCATATATGATACCTGGTGACTGAAGAGGATATATATATATATATATATATATTAGTTTACACTAGCTCTGACAGACAATTTACTACCGGGATCGTTCCTAGGCTAGAAATATCTGTATGGAAAACAACACTACACATTTCAGAAGGTCGCACCAGATGTTTTCTGTAAAAAGGTCCGATGGGTAAGTAACGGGATGCCAGTAACGTTATTCCAGAAAAAATTGTAATTATTGCAACAGTATTAACATACTACTCCCAAGAGTGTTTTATTACAGCACTGTTCGTTATTCATGCACACAGTTCTTATGGGTAGCTCGGATTGAACCTGTTACCTATATCTACACACCAATGCTATATTGTCCCACATGTCCAAGCAGTGAGTCATCACAGCAAGAACTGAGTCCATCTCTAGTTCTTGCTGCGATGACACACTGCCTGGACATGTGGGACAGTATAGCGTAGGGTCTTGAACAACATGACCCCATAGGCATATTTGACTGGTGATGTGCATACCATTTGTAACTTGCCACTATGATGTTGGTTCATCTGAAACATATGTTTTACCATGACTGGACAATTAAGATTTGATAATGACTCTTTAACGAGTCGAAACTAGTCATCAGTTAAAAATCAATAAGCGATCTATGGCAAATACAGATCCCGTAAGAGATTCACAACAATTACTGGATAAATAAAATTTATAAAAATGATTGAATACAAATATTCCAATGTTAACTAACCGAAATCTTTACGTTCAAGAACTGTTTCTGTAGTACCATAAACTGGCGAAATGTAATTAGAAACTTGTATTAAACATATTCGTTACCAATCATTGTAACAATTTTCTTGTCGATATTTTGCTCCTCATTTAAACCTCATACACACTAACAAATCACGATTATAAAATCTACACATATTGTAAGACAAAATCCTCCCGTCGCGGTTGTCTGTCCTTGGTAAACTCAAGAAATTCTGAACGGACTTTCGTACGATTTCCACCAATGGTCGTTGTAATTCACGGGGGAGGTTTAGATGTGTAACTTATTAAGGTGTGTGGTCGTGGGTGAATGATTCCAGCAAATATCTGCGAAATCGAGCAATAAATACTCTTAGTAAAACTATATAAAACCTGTATATTCTGTGACTTACGAACATTACCGTATGTGAAAATGCCGTTATTGTTACATAATGCTTAGAATGAACATGAGGTGCCGTTTAATTATACAAACACTCTAGAAGCATCAGGCTGATACGACAATACGACAGAAGAAAATATTGGCTTATATATTGTCTGCTAGCCGTGCGAAGCCAGAACCGGTTGCTATTGAATAATAATTAATACAATATGCAATATTTATTGAAAATAATATTTTGTTTGGTAAGTCTCTTTTTCGATTGAGAGGAGTTGGATTGTCTGCTCGATGTCTGTTCATGTAGATGATCGGCCAACTCCACTCGCAGACACTGTATGACGGTATTGGCTACTGTCAAAGTTAGAAGTGTGTGAAGTTCTGAAACAGTCATCAAATATATTGCTATCTCCTACAAATATCTCGCGAAAAGGCAACGAGGAAAAAAATTAGGGAATCAGAGCACATACAGCAATCGTTTCTCTCACTAACCACCGACTGGGACGGGAAAAGACGAAGTGACACTGGTACACGAAGTACCCTCCGCCACACACCGTTAGGATGCTTGTGGAGAATAGACATAGATGTAGATGGAGCGTCCTACCAGGAGAACTCCTTAAAAACCTTGCAAGCGTTAACTTCTGGCGATTTCACAGTCTTTGCCATTTAGGATGGTCTAAGGCCGTCATAGATCGCGGTAACTTCAGTGTAATAATTGAGTTTGCATAAAAGAGTAATTTTTATCCTTCTCATTAAGTATTTCTTTCGGTTATTTTCGGCAATATACTGTGACAGTTCTTCCTTTGTATCTATGCTTAAATTTTACTTGGTATTGACACATCATGCGTAAGTTACTTTCATCCTTAAGTTTTACACACTACTGAATTACAAGGAGGATTGCTTTTAAAGTCCCGTGAAGACTTTATGAGTGAATTATTACCTCATGTGGACCAAGATGGGTAAGGAAAATGAAAATCGTTTTCAAACATTAGCTCGAAGCTATTCACATAAACCATGGTAAAGTTTAATCATGGTGCCCAAAAAATGGTTTTCACGTAGTTTCAAATTTAATGACTTAACTGTGGCGGATTTAATGTAATAAAGAATTAAAAAAAAAAAAAAAAAAAAAAAAACTTTTCATCTCGTTTACAAATAAGGTAAACACACTGCTGTACTGAATTGCTGAATTGTTGCTGACTACATATGAGTACGATATTGCGCAAAAGGAATTAGAGGGCTCACGGAAGCGCGGAAACTTTCGGCTTTCTCCTCCGTGTCCTTGTCTCTAATTAAAGGAACATTTATCACAGAAATAGCTGGCCTCGACGTAAAGAGGAAACTGCTGTCTAGGTGCAGGTGAGTCTTAATTCTGACGTGACTGATACAGTGATACAAAGAAAAGCTACAAGAGATACTTTTTTTTAATCGCCGCGATTTACATAATTGCGCATTTTGTTGCGTAAGCAACG
This sequence comes from Locusta migratoria, assembly GCA_026315105.1. Taxonomy (NCBI): domain Eukaryota; kingdom Metazoa; phylum Arthropoda; class Insecta; order Orthoptera; family Acrididae; genus Locusta; species Locusta migratoria. The sequence goes on from CM048747.1 coordinate 359,054,754, forward strand.
TCTGACGCAAAGAGCTAACTCTTCATTACAAGATCCCACATTAGGATTAACCAATTGGTTCCACAGCTCTAACATGAAAAAAGCAGCGTTACAAAAGGCTACATTCATATCCTGTTAAGAGGAATATATTTCGCCATTTCGTGTTTGAAAACAATGGCTTCATTCTGGGAGAAACAGCTTCTCGACGAAACCAAGAATTACTGTATTAGCACAGCATTTCGTTCAAGGTTAGTTAATTAGACAGAGAAAGATGCTATGACAGTTGTTAATTTCCGCTTGTGAGGATTTCTGCGAATTTGTATTAGAGCTATCTGAAGCTAGGTCTGTTCGAAACATTGATCTCTATACCGCCGGCCGCGGTGGCCGAGGTGACTGAGGCGCTTCAGTCACGGTCAGCACAGCCACTACGGTCGGGGGTTCGAATCCCCCCTCGGGCATGGACATTTGTGCCGTCTGTAGTCTCAGCTAGTTCATAAGTAGAATGAAATCTTTCGCTCTGCAGCGGAGTGTGCGCTGATATGAAACTTCCTGGCAGATTAAAATTGTGTGCCGGAACCGGAACTCGAACCTGGGACCTTTGCCTTTCGCACAGTCGGTAGTGCGCTTGTCCGCGAAAGGCAAAGGTCCCAGGTTCGAGTCCCGGTTCCGACACACAATTTTAATCTGCCAGGAAGTTTCATATCAGCGCACACTCCACTGCAGAGTGAAAGATTTCATTCTGGAAACATCCCTTAGGCTGTGGCTAAGCCATGTCTCCACCATATCCTTTCTTCCAGGAGTGCTAGTCTTGCATGGTTCGCAGGAGAGCTTCTGTGAAGTTTGGAAAGTAGGAGGCGAGGTACTAGCGGAAGCAAAGTTTTGAGACGGCATCGTGAGTCGTGACGGGATAGCACAGTCGGTAGTGCGCTTGCCCGCGAAAGGCAAAGGTCCCAGGTTCGAGTCCCGGTTCCAGCACACAATTTTAATCTGCCAGGAAGTTTCAGTTCATAAGTAGTTTGTAAGATTAGGGACTGATGACCCCGTAGTTAAGTCCCATAAGTTGTACAAACATGTGAACATTTTTTTGATCTCTATACCACCTGGATGTTAACCTTCAGCCGCTTGAAAATGACAGCCGTAGATGTTTATATTCCGTCACTTGAAAAATTATAATTTGGCTCCTACGAAATGTTACTAGAACAACAGGTGAAAATACGTTTCGATTCAACTTATTACACTATTACATCGTATATTGACATAAAGGTAAAAAAAAATGTTCAAAGATTTGGAAAGTTATTGAACTGTTATGGCCATCAGTCCCAGGACTTACAACTAACTTACAATAAGGACAACACACGCAACCATGACCGAGGGAGAACTCGACCCTCCGGTGGGAACGGCCACCCAGTCCGAAGCATGACGCCTTAGACCGCGCGGCATTTCCGCGCAGTCATAAAGTTCAATACAAGAAGTAAGCGATAAATTACTGTCACGTACAAACTGATGGAAATTCGTTTGCCGGATTAAAACATGGCGGTCAATGCAAAATAAAGTGCAATACTTACGAATGTACAGAGACGCTGCAGTTCTAAGTTCAGAGGCCAGAGTTATACGTCCAGGTTGTATATAGATCACTAACATATTTCTTCTTTAAATGATATCTTTGATCGTCGATTACTTAACTAAGGTTCTATTTCTATTTTTTTACCATATTTCATCATTAGATTAGCACTGGTTGAATTTTTTTCTCTATGTGGAATTGGACAAAATGCTGTGTACTGATTTGTAACTATTAGTTTTGTGGTTACAGTACACATTCACAGTAACGAAATTTAAATTCACACCCAGATGAGAAGTGGGATTCGAACTCTTGACGTTAGCAGCGATCATATCCAGAGACACAAACGACGGCAACACATCATATTCTCTCAGCGGTCTCACAATTTCGTTAGTAATTATTACTATGGTGTCTGATCTTTCGGACATGTCCGAACGAAATGTTCAAATGTTTGTAGAGTGTATGGGACTTAACTACGGGGTCATCAATCCCTAAACTTACAAACTACTTAAGGTAAAGCAGTCAACAATCCGAAGATTGGTTTGAACACCACAGTGCTCTAATAGGCATGGTCCTGTTTGAAGGTGGTATGCCGTTGCCTTCCTCCGACCTTCAAACTGAATTACCCAACCAGTTATAGGGGGACCTACAGTTTAAGGTGGGTTCCGAAGCACGGTGCTACTCGGTATTTTTCACATGAGCAATACTGCCATAGGTGAAAGAAGTGGAAAGTGACAGATAAAAATCCTTGGACCTGGCGGGGATCGAACCCGCGACCTTCTTATGAACTAGCTAATCCTAAGGACGTCACAAATATCCATGCCTGAGGGGGGATTCGATCCCCCGACCGTAGTGGCCGTGCAGACCGTGACTGGAGCGCCTCATCCCCTCGGCCACCGCGGCCGGCATGTCCGAACGAATAGACGCCTTTTATAGACAATAACGGCCATAAATTTACAGATTCGAAATACTCAAACATATCCACCGTTCAAGATATTGAAAAAAAAAATCAATAGCGCAGTTGAAAATGTGTGCTCTTCCGGGATTCGAGCCCGTATTTGCTGTTTCGTGTCAGCGGTCGCCTTAACCAATCAAGCTATCCGGGCACGCTTCTCGGCCTGCCGAAATTCACAAAATATCGCATACTACGATGGTAGAGCCCCCTACCTATTGCTTCCTCTTGCTCACAGCTTGAACTGTACTGGCTAAGTCAAAAGTCGTAGTACACCCTTTAATTTCAAAAACTCTGCGGGAACTGGGAAACCTAAATATTCCTATACCGCTAAGGTACGGATGATGTGGTCATCTTCTACGATATGTGCGCCATCTTGAAATCAAGTAACTTCATCCTAAGGGTTTTTTTTTTTTTCAAGTTCATTCATGTAAACATATTCGACGTAGCAGTTATTCAAAAGTTACAACAAGATCCCGCTTTTCACAAAGTATCTTGTTCGGGTGATGAGGCAATTTTTTTTTCTCAGAGGTGACCGTCACAACCACAGGTACTATAGTGAACAGAAGCCACAATGGATGGAACCTTAAAAGGTAGTTTCAAAGGTTATGGTGTGATGTTGAAACACACGTTTTAAATGAAATAAATAAAAATAAAATTGGATTATATTATGAACGAAACTATGGTGTGTGTGAATGGACGTCTGGTCTTCTGTTTGTGTGCAGATGCAACTGGCCCCCCCAAATAAAGTTCAAGTGATGTGAGATCAAATGTGGGTTTGTGGATCCGTCGTAATGCAAAAGACTAGTTATTTTTATTTCTATACACAAACTGGTTTCGGCGGAAACCACTACACTTTTTAATTGTCACTCTCTGGTCAGAGAGGTTGGTTGCTGTGAACTGTGAGTGTTGCAAGCTTTCAGTGTGAAATACTAGGTACCAGTGTAAATAGACAGATTTTCATTGACCAGAACCTAAATGGTCAAAATTACCTATAAATGTTACAGGAAGTGGTATTTCCCTTAGTTCTGAATGAAGACGGCATATTTCCCTCGTACTTTCAATAGGATGGGGCTCTCCCACACTACGAAGCAGTTTCCTGGTCATTGGATTGGCCGTCTTGTTTGTGCGAATGGCCATGCAGATCACCTAATGATGAAAGATTAAATACAAAAACCTACTGAGGGTGGCTGGTTTTCCGCCGAAACCTGTAGAGAACCTTGTGCTTGCGCACAACGATTATATTCAGCGCCCTCAAATCTGCCGCTCAAATAATCTCTGAAGCGAACATCAAGAATTTCAATGTGGGCTCAGTGGCCATGAAACATGATATCTTTATTGGAGTGTCAATTGTTTTGTGTCCCAGCCTCGTCGCCGCTTTTGTGTCTCGTTTCCGTCGTAGGCGTCGGTGGCCGAATAGAAAGACCGACACAGGAATAAAGGATGCACGCTTGTGAAGGTTGGAGGTGACCAGCCAGTGGGACAGCAGAAACACTAGAGTAAATTAGAACGAGATATATATTTTTAAAGACTTAGTAATACTTAACTTTTACATAGCTCAGTACTGCAGAATGCTGATACATAGTTGAGCTAGAGGCCTGTCCGATAGCCAAGTCTTCACTGGTGCCGATCTGATTCCGTAGTGTTAACTGGTTCCTATCTCAGTCCCAAGTGAACGATGTCGTTCAGTGGTGGCCACGAGCGGAGTTCTAGCAGAGGGCGCTCGTGGCTGACGTCGTAAGAACGCCGCGCCGTGCGTGCATGGCAGCGCGCGGCGAAAGTAGGTGGCGCGCACTTTAGACTTGTGCGACACCACAAATTGATATAAAATTTCTTGGCACGTTAAAACTATCTGCCGGACCGAGATACAAACGCGAGTCCTTTGCCTTTAGCGGGCAAGCGCTCTACCGACTCTCTCTCTCTCTTCTATTTTTGCCTTTGGGTTGAACTGTTACGGTCGTTGTACCGTCTTTGTTCTGTTTTGTTCGTTTTGTTGTTGGCTCAGTTTTTTTATTATAGAGAACATGCAGCTCTCTCACCGAACATAAGCCAGCGCGCCGGTTTACTGAGCTACTCTGGCACGCCAGACGGCCCATCCTCACAGGGTATTGCGGAGCCATGGCTTATCCACGGCCTAGGGAATGTTTCCAGAATGAGTGTGCGCTGATATAAAACTTCCTGGCAGGAAGTTTCAGGATTAGAATAAATTTTGTATAACTTAATAGGTTGCGCTTTGTTATAAATATGTCACATCAATAAAATGGACATGATTAATTCATAAAATAAGCATGTATATGTATTCTTTTGTGTTAATATGAGATTCCCAACACACACTCGCAGGTGACTATACTTCATCCTTCTCTTTTATTGTTTTCTGCTATTAGAAACACTTTTATCAACAATGAAAGGAGCAGCATTAGCCGTAAAATCTTTTGCTTTATTTAGGTTTTCCAAGAAACTATCTTCAGTGCTGTCAGCAAGTTCAAAACAGCATATTAGTAGAATGTATACTGACATTTACGTCTAACAAATCCATTGACATAGTTAGATATATGTGATACTATCTCTGATTGATAGTATCACATGTATCTAACTATGTCAATGGGTTTGTTAGACGTAAATGTCACTATACATTTTACTAATATGCTGTTTTGAACTTGCTGACAGCACTGAAGATGGTTTCTTGGCAAACCGAAATCGATTTGCTTAAATAAAGCAAAAGATTTTACGGCTAATGCTGCTCCTTTCATTATTGATAAAAGTGATTTTGTGGCCGTTGAGCACACCCATCCAGATAATGGAATCCAATTTATTAGAAACACTGTTTTCCTTAGTTCTTATCACATCAGTTATTTTGCTCAACTACAAATATTTTAAAATTCATATTATTCCAATGTAGCGACTTTATTGATACTATGAAAACTTTGTGCTGTGTGCTTGTTTTGAAATTGTAACAATGACGTCAATGCGAACAGCGTCTCTACAGTATACAAAAAGTGTTGGCGGTTGAAGGCTAGCCAACAGTGATTAGAATGTCAAGGCGCATGTACTACTTCGTGCGCAGACGGAATTTCAGGAAGCAGATTACTTTACTCAGCGACCGGTGTTCACACATTGGGTCACCTCTAGCATCTATTCAAATGGTTCAATCAAGGCAAGCAAGCAGTTGTATAAGTTTGTGTCAACAAGTGCGCACTAGTGTTTTCCTATTTACTTAAGTTCTAATTCTGCGCAGTTCAGAGTTGTGTTCGTACTTTATTAGCAAGCAAACAAATATTTCACTCACCACTAATGTCAGTTACTAGTGCACACACAGTTTGCAGTCTATGAAATGTAGGTAGCAGTCTAAATTTCCACTATTCAATAACTTTCTTTAGTTCAAATTTTTTTCTGCCCCTGTGCTGATTTCATTATTTTCATAATACATAAAATTTATTACAGCTTACTTACACTTAGTTCCCACCGTTTATAGTATCAGTCATCCATGAGTATAAATGTACTTTTGAATTTGCCAGTTCCTTTAATACTGCCTGCAAATCGACTTTCCAAGGTTTGAAGATTGGACAATGAATTCACATGTGCCAGAAGACTAAGGAATCTGCAAACTAGATATAAATACGATCGCAGTAAGCAAAAAAAAAAAAAAAATAAATAAATAAATAAATAAATAAAAAATAAAAAAAATAATAAAAAAAACCAAGCGATCCAAAATCCTGCTGAAGGGGCACTCAGATTCTTGAGGTTTCGAGGGCTTTCTTCTCCCAGGCTGCATTCCATTTCCTGTATCCTCTTTTTCCCATCATAGATCCTCCTCTTCCCCTGTCCTCTTACTCCCTCACTTTGAGATGACCCAGTTATTCCGCTGTTCTCATATTTGTTTGCCTCTACTTCTCGCATTTTCATTCTGCCTGTTTTGACACTGTCTTCTCTCCATTCCCTCTAGTTTCGACCCCATTACCAAATTTCTGTTTCCATAGTGTGAGCCATTTTGGGAAGCGCTCACTACCTAGGATATGCAGCCCTGGGTCCTCTCTCCCCTCCTTTCCCCCTTCCCCCTCTGCCGTAGTCCTCTCTTTCACCAGGGTCACCAGCACGGTAGCCAGTCCATGTACTGGGCTGTTATTTATCCACTTGATGCGGCCTCCTGACATCTCAAGGTCACACGTTAGTACCAGAGCTGTCACCGTCCCTAGTACGCCTAGGGGTGGTTTCTCATCTTTTAGGGGCATTGGAACTCCCAGCAACAACTACCACTTGTTGTTCAAATGTTCAAATGTTTGTAGAGCTTAACTACGGAGTCATCATTCCCTAAACTTACAACCTACGTATGAAGTAGCTAATATTAAAGACGGCACAAATATCCATGCCAGAGGGGGGGATTCGAACCCCCGACCGTAGTGACCGTGCAGACCGCGACTGGCGCGCCGCAGACCGCTTGGCCACCGCGGCCGATCCACTTGTTGTGCCTGGATGACACTCACATGACGAGCCCTAAATACAGAAAATCTCATTATATCATCCACTGAAAGAATCGCTGAGTATGAAACTGAAGCAAATCAATTACTCCAGAATGAAACTTCACTCTGCAGCGGAGTGTGCGCTGATATGAAACTTCCTGGCAGATTAAAATTGTGTGCCGGAACCGGGACTCGAACCTGGGACCTTTGCCTTTCGCGGGCAAGCGCACTACCGACTGTGCTATCCCGACACGACTCACGATGCCGCCTCACAACTTTACTTCCGCCAGTACCTCGCCTCCTACTTTCCAAACTTCACAGAAGCTCTCCTGCGAACCATGCAAGACTAGCACTCCTGGAAGAAAGGATATGGTGGAGACATGGCTTAGCCACAGCCTAAGGGATATTTCCAGAATGAAACTTCACTCTGCAGCGGAGTGTGCGCAGATATGAAACTTCCTGGCAGATTAAAATTGTGTGTCGGAACCGGGACTCGAACCTGGGACTTTTGCCTTTCGCGGGCAAGCGCACTACCGACTGTGCTATCCCGACACGACTCACGATGCCGCCTCACAACTTTACTTCCGCCAGTACCTCGCCTCCTACTTTCCTGCTTGCCCGCGAAAGGCAAAGGTCCCAGGTTCGAGTCCCGGTTCCGACACACAATTTTAATCTGCCAGGAAGTTTCAAATAAATTACTGTTTTGCCTGCATACATATTTTTTTTATGTGAATAGACTTACAGTTCTTCAAATATGTCCATTTTACGCCCTTTGTATAGTCGGAGGAGTACTTTAACATTGTGATCGATTTTCCAAATGGTAGTCCTGTATTGTGTATGTGTGTTGCTATTTCTGATGTGTGTTCGTTGATGGCGAGGCTTTAACGTATTCAGCTCATTGGGTGTTTACATTTCAGCGTATTTGACCTACGTACAACATGGAGCATTCCTAACAAGTTACTTAGTGTATTCCGGAGACGGAATTGCAAATTTTTTCTGCTTACATATTTGTCTCTTTGGTTTTCTTGTTCGGTTTTGGTAAGGGACACCTGACAGTATGATGTCCAATGCAACAGTCTGATTGTACTCATCTAAGGGAGTCGCAAAAATATAAATGGGTGAGTTCATTCAAAGACTGAAAGCTCCCGCACATGTTTGTAGTTCTCCAGAGTGCAGAGGACTCATCTGCTCAAATAGAAAGTGAAAAAGATGCATTTTCCTCTTCAGTATAATCTTCCAACAGATAGTCGGAGAACTGTGTAAGGGATGGATCTTCCGGCATGGTGGTTATTAGGTAACAAAACGAAATTCCAACTTTCTCACGTTACAAAAAAGTTAAAGAGAAACAGGAATGAATCCACATCCCTTTTTCATACTTACTCTTGTGAACTAGTTCAAATCCTAATGTCTGAATTTTCCATCACATATTAAAAAATAAATAAAATTAAAGATATTTTACTGGAACAAGCACTATTGTCCGATTACTCTTAACGAAGGGAGCATATACCAGTAAATTTAATTTAAAGGACGAGTATTTAGGTTTCTTGTTTTTTACGAGGGATGTTAAAATGAGCCGCGGTGGAGTAGCCGAGCGGTCTAAGACGCCTCGCTGCAGATCGCGCGGTTGCTCGCCGTCGGAGGTTCGAGTCCTCCTTGGGGCAAGGTGTGTGTGTGTGTGTGTGTGTGTGTGTGTGTGTGTGTGTGTGTGTGTGTGTGTTTGTCCTTAGGTTAGTTTACTTAGTTTAAGTAGACTGTAAGCTACCGACTGATGACAACGCAGTTTGGTCCGATAGATTTACCAACATTTGAGCATTTGATTTTGTTAAAATGAAAAGGTACGAAACGACACTGTGGGTATAACTGAAGCCTTTATTCAAAAGTGATCACTAACGGCTGAGGACAACTATCTCACTGTTTATCGAGCCGAAGGATTCCCTGTTAGCCGGCCGCGGTGACCGAGCGTTCTGCGGCGCGTCAGTCACAGTCTGCACGGCCTCTACGATCGGGTATTCCAATCCCCTCTCGGGCATGGATATTTGTGCCGTTCTTAGTATTAGGTAGTTCATAAGTAGTTTGTAAGTTTGGGGACTGATGACCCCGTAGTTAAGTCCCATAAGCTCTACAAACATTTGAACATTTTTGTTTCCCTGTTAACAGAATTCTTGTGGCTATGACAAAAGTCAGTCCTGTACTATGCCCTTCAGTTCGTCGTCCGAGTTGAAGCGCTTCCCTTTGAGACGTTTCTTGGCGTACCAAACAGATGGAAGTCAGAGAGCGACATGTAGGGCGGATGTTCAAGCTGCTCCCACTTAAACTTGCCCAGTACACTTTGTGTGACCTGCGAGACGCGTGGATGCTCGTTATCATGAAGCAGAATCACTCCCTCCGTGAGTAGCCCAGGCTTTTTGCTCTTCGACTTGCGCAGGCTACGGACTGTCTCACAGTACACGTCACTGTTAATGGCTTTTCCGTGCTCGAGGCATTAGATGAGTATTGGACCTCGTACGTTGAAAAAGACGATGAGCATCACCTTGCCTGCTGATAGCACAACCTTGAATTTTCTAGGGGGAGGTGACGACATTACACTCGCGTCCGTCGCATAAAGTTATCCCAAAGCGAAATCTTCAGATTTCAACCGGTGTGGTTGTGAAGATGTTTCGTACCGTTTAATTGGAACACTCGTCATAATTTTTGTTTTTTTATTTAAGAAACAGAAATATTGTTTGTACATCTGCATCTGAGTTCCACTGTAAATAGAATGAAAATCCGTTTCAGATTTGTTGATTGATTGACTAGCGGTCGGGCCAGCCAGTAAATCATCAACAGATCTGAATCAGATTTTCAATTGGTTTCGTAAAGTGTCCTGTTTGGAGGTTTTCTCGAGAGGAGGGATATTTGAAACTTGTATCTACCTCTTCTTCGTCGCACCTTTTAGAGAGTGAGCCCCATGTACGAGCGCGTCTGTCTGAAGGAAAAGCTGCGGAATTCATGTGCGCTGATTAGTTAGGTCTGACATCATCTGAGTTGCGGAGTTAGTGCTCGCGTCTGGATACCATCTTTTTTCCCATACCTTCGCGTTTATAACATTCTGTAACCAGCAATGACCTTTGTATTGTTATAATCAACAACTCGGAACGTAGCCAAGATCGCTTATTGAAATCCTTAACTTTTTTACTTTTTTTTTTTTTTTTTTTTTTTTTTTTACTGTCGGTTTTAGCGGACTAAGTCGTCTTTTACAGGAAAAACACACTATTCACAAGAATTATCTTAAAAACAATGGAACATATCTTGCACATTTTTGGAGTAATGTTAAAATATTCATGTGCAAACATTGCCCGAAGTTATATAAGAAAATTATCATGTTACAGCACAGGCTGTAAGTAACTGACTGACTGCCATAGACGTCTGTTACATACAGTGCTGTCGCGAGATGGCAGCATAATACTCGTACATATTGTGTTATAGCTGCATGATTTATAGTAAATATATATTAAACAAGGAACAGGATTGTGGGAGAGTCACTTAGTTATTTTTATTTTATTGTATTATTTTATATGATTTTATAAGATGATGTTATTTTACTGTCACTCTGCTATAAAACCTTTTTTTATATATTTTCATGTCACATTTACATTTATTACAATGCGGTTATCTGTCAGATTTGTCTTTCTGTTGAATATTGTGCCATTTTTACGTATCTGATGTTCTATTTTACCTCAATAAATTGAAGTATTACTGTAACAGTTTATGTATATAGAACGTTTGTATTAGAATTCTGTCTATATATCATGTTATGCCACTTATTACCTAGGACTAAGTTGATAACCCACGATTACGTAAATCAAATGTGGGATTTCATAACCTAGACCTTGAACAACTATAAACATTGGAAACCCGAAGTACGAGAAATATGCAACATTTTAATAAGTTTGTGTAAAATGATGAACTTGTATATGAAATGATACTGTATGTTTTCTTATTTTTTATGAAATGTTATTTTACTGCCATTCCCTTATTTAGCCTTTATACGTCCTAACAAAATTTGATCTCTACTGTAATTCTGCCAGGTATGTGGCTTTGTTCGTGTGTTTGATCTTCAGATTGTGCTTAGGAGTATAAAAGTCTTATTCTATTGGTTTGAGCAGACACTAGGTTGTTGCCAGCTGATACAGGCAAGTTCATTGTGTCATCCTGTGTTACGCTATGGATTGACAACCTCCATACTACGAAAATCCGATACGTCTTTTCATAATCAATTGGTAGTTATACAATAAAATAAAAATAATTGTTAGTGACCCCTCCCACCCACAATCCTGTTCCTTCTTTAATACGAGGGTTGGACCTTAAATAGTGGCAACTGTTTATTCACAGCCGACACAAAAGCGTTACATGTTTGCACCTCTTACTATCTTTCAAAGTAGTCGCCAGCGTTGTGTAGAACCCACAGCAGCGGTGTAGAACGCGTAGTATACCGTTAGCAAATCCTGTTCTGTTGATGGTGCGAATAGAGCGGTCTACTGCCTGTCGAATCTCTGAAACAGTTCTGGGGCCAGTGTCAGGAAGTGGTTCCTTCATCTTCGGAATCAAATCAAAGCCACAAGGACATAAGTTCAGGGAGTATAGTGGATGGCACAGTACTTCCCAGTCCCATCGACCGAATAGAGCAGCCACAGCTTGCGCTGTATGCGCCCGCGCATTGTCGTGCAAAATGACGGATGCGTTGCGCAGAAAGTGATGCCGCTTCTTTCGCAAAGCTGGTCGCAGGTGATGCTCCAAAAACGAACAGTAATAATCTTGATTTAACTCAGTTGTTCCTGATTTGAACGTACATTTACAACGTTACGTTGGACCGCTCGCTCACAAGTGACTGTGTTTCCGTGTTCCATAATTTAAGTTCCAACCTTCGTATAAATGTCTTATAAATCATGCTGCTTTAACTGAATGTGTAAAAGTCCTGCCATCTGGCAACTGCAATGCATTTAACAAACGTTTATAGCATGTCAGTTAGTCAGTTGGTAGGTTGGTGGTTTAGACAAGAGAGAACAAACTAGATGATCAGTCCGCCGGTGCGAAGGGGAAGTAGTGAGGATATGAAATGAGGGGTTTGGAAAGGAAATGCAGTCCAGAGAGGAAAGAAGAAAGAAAGACTGTACTAGCTCTGGGCCCCGTGCTTGCCATGTACGTGTCAGTCAGTTACCTACAGTCGGTGCTGTAACATGATGATTTTAATTTTCTTATATGACTTCGTGCAGTGTTTGTACACGAATATTTTAACATTAATCCAAACATGTACAAGTTGTGTTCCACTGTTTTAAGATAACTCTTTTAAATAGTGTGTTTCTCCTGTAAAGAAATTATATGTTCTGTAATTTTTGATCTACTTTCAATGAATGACCAATATTTTGATCTTAAGATGATGACCTAGTGCCGGTCGTGGTGGCCGAGGGGACTGAGGCGCTCCAGTCACGGTCCGCACGGCCACTACGGTCGGGGGTTCGAATCCCCCCTCGAGCATGGATATTTGTGCCGTCCTTAGGATTAGCTTGTTGTAAGTTTAGGGACTGATAACCCCGTAGTTAAGTCCCATAAGCTATACAAACACTTGAACTTGAACTTGATGACCTAGTTCGTTGAAACCGGCAGTCCAAACATAAAGGACTGCAATAAGCGATCTCAATTAGATCGCCTCCGTCCTGAATTGTCAGGTAATTGTAGCTTTGTATTGTTACTTGCCACAAATGTTAAGAGGACACGTCCCTGAACGGGCTGCATTTTTAGCTTTATATTATCCCTTACATTGCTACTGATCTATAAATGAGAGATAGCTCAAACTTTTTACAAACAGTTAGGGTCATTAAGCAAAGCAGTTTCCAAAAAATTATTGGTACTGACAAAAATATTTACAATAGTATAAAAAACGGAACACTATTTCACTGCGGTACCATTTTCTCTGGAACTACTGACCTCACAGCTTGGAAAACAGAGTCACAGTACACACAACTTTCACATAAATGTTTTATGCCTCCAATTTCCTTCCCTGATGCTGATCTGTGAGAAAGACAAGTAATTTATTTTACAACAACAAAAATATTTAAAAAAGTAGCTCAAGTATCACCGATATCATCATCATGATATAAGTTTTTCAAAGAAATGATAGGCAAGGGAGGTAGAGGAGATCAATCTAAATATCTGTACAAATTTTTGTGAGTTTAACTTCAGTCATCTAGGAGAAAAGTGTACCTGAAAGATGAAAATTCAAGTTTTCGGTAATTCGCAAACGAAGATTTACAGATTTATTAACTTACCATTATGGTAATTTGTTGTCTTGTTTCCTTATCCTCCATACTCTTTCTCTTCATTCTTTTCTTTATCCTGGACTCCTCGGTAGCAGCTTCTGCAGCTGTCTCTGCTTCTGTTACCCGCCCCTTATCAATAGCAGTTAGGGCCAAAGCCATATTCGTTCCCGTCTGGATGTTCAATTTCTTCATAACATTGATCCTTGAAATTGCACAATCATTGAATGTTATTATTGCATCCATTACACCAATCTTCAGCACCGTCAGTTTTGGGTATTCTCTCCCACATACAACTGTTGAAGCTTTCATTTGCATTCTGCGAGAGACCTTGCATACATTTCCTAAGCAGACTTTTATTTGACATATCCCTATATATAGGCTTAATTGCTTCCATTACAGCAAGTGGCAAGGAATGCTTGTGGGTACCTTGTATGCCTGTAGCATTGCTGAACCAGTACTTGGACCATGAATCTTCCCCTTTGGACACAAATCATGCTGTGCTGTTTCATCTGTTGACACTCTGTGAAACAATGTTGCCCCAACAGCTCGTCTCATGTTCTCCAAATCTCCTACATTTCTCCTTATTGCTAGTCCATAATATTGTGTCAAAGAATCAGTTTCACTTTTTGTAAGACGACCTGCACCACCTATGTGTTTTCCGTCTGATAGTTTTTTTCCCACTGTAGTCTTTACATAATTTTCTCAGCTGAGCTCCCTTCTTTTTTGTACATGCCCAACACATTCAAGCTTTTCGGAGGAACAAAATAATGCATCACGGAATCTGACTCACTTCAGTCTGACAGATGGGCGTGGCCTCTGAGCACCATTACGTTCTGCCTCAATTTTAGAGCGAACGGAAAATGATAATGCCCATAAACTATACATTTTTTAAATCAGCATGAAAAGCTCTTTCCTACAGATAAAGAAACATTGCAAATTTTTGGTCATTTTCACGAGCATATCCCCTTAAGCCGTTTCTAGAGGATTCATGTCGTTTATATTCTTTGTTGTTGTACATATTTAGCTGCTTGAGAAGAAGTTGGGGAGAGCAACCTTGGCGCATGCGTAGGGTAAGGTGTGGATACTGGTTGTTTGAAAAAGTAAATTGCATAAAGCAGGAAAAGTAGAGAACCCACAGTCATTTTAGACACCAGTCGCCGGGAAAGTCGACTTAGCCACCTGGAAGCTACCACGTCACGGAAGGAATTATCGCTGAAGAGAGTACTGCCTGCAGTAGGTACGAGTACATGGGTCGGCACTCCCGCAGGGCTACGTGAGGTCTTTGTTAAGTCGGTAGCGGCTGAAACGAATCCTTGTCGCGCAAGGACATCAGCGAGCGCTCCGCAACCACGGTTCCTTCGCACAAAGGACACCCCGGGTACGGCGGCGTCGGACGCACGAGCAAGTGCCGACGACAGCCATCTCGCGTGAGGACCGTTCACACGCAGTCTAGAAAATTCATTTATGCCGATGATATTGCCATAGCGTCACAACACAGAGACATCCATGTGACGGAAACTACCTTAACATCTGACCTAACTCTCGTCAGAAACTTCGCAAAGTGGAAACTAAAGCCAAACCCAAATAAAACGGAAGTAGCTTGTTTCCATCTCAATAATAGGATGGCTAACTATGAACTTAATATCTCGTTTGATGGTGTTCAAAACTTTAACATAGTGTACATCCGAAATACCTAGGAGTCATCTTGGATAGATCTCTCACTTTAAGTACCACCTTCAAAAAAAAAAAAAAAAAAAAAAAAAAAAGTGGTTAAAACTAGGAATAACATATTGCAGCACTTAGCAGGACCATTTTGGGGAGCCAGTGCTAAGGTTTTGCGTACAACAGCTTTGTCACTAGTTTACTCTGCAGCTGAATACTGTTTTCCAATCTAGCTCAACAGTGCTCATGTGAGAGACATTGATGTACAATGAGATTGATCAGTGACACTCTGATGGCTACATAACTTCAATGGCTCCCAATATTATGCAACATCGTTCCTCCTGATCTAAGACGGAAGAAAGCAAAGAGAGAGTATCATAAGATTTTGCCCACTCCTGAGCTTCCTATCCTGCAAGACCTTCTACCACAGGTAAGCCGGTTGAAATCACGTAAACCACCTCTTAAAACAGCTGTGCAACTACATGAGAGTGGCTTCTCGCCTAAATCGAACCGGGCAAGAACTTGGGATTCGTTTAATGGACAAAAAGCATCTGGATAGACGATCCCTTCAAGGAATGAACCTTCCCAGGAGAGAATGGTCTTTGACAAACCGCCCCCGAACTGGTGTTCGGGTGTTCGCCGCGGTGGAGTAGCCGAGCGGTCTAAAGCGTCTCGCTGCGGAGCGCGCGGTTGCTCGCCGTGGAGGTTCGAGTCCTCCCTGGGGCATGGGTGTGTGTGTGTTGTCCTTAGGTTAGTTTACCTAGTTTTAAGTAGTTTGTAAGCTACGGACTGATGACCACGCAGTTTGGTCCAATAGATTTACAGACATTTGAACTGGTGTTGGTCACTGTAACTATTGGAAATTCAAATGGGGACAGGCAGACGACCAATCATGTGACTATGGAGCAGACATAGAAACGATGACCCACATACTTACTAACTGCCCATTACGATCATTCTCAGGAGGGATGACCGAACTCCATCTAGTCAGGAAGCTGTCCAGTGGTTCGACTTGGCTCTGTGACAATGTTTTATCTTATTAATTAAACACTAGTATATTTTACTAAAGTATTACATGTAGCTGACATTCTACCATATATATATATATATATATATATATATATGTGTGTGTGTGTGTGTGTGTGTGTGTGTGTGTGTGTGTGTGTGTGTGTGTGTGTGTGTGACCAGACCTCCGTCTCTGGTATAAGACACTGTGCTACCGTCACGTAACCTCCCATTGAACACACGTCTGCTAAGACATCTATATCACTATTGAAGTGCACGGCAAAAGGTACTTCCCATTGTTGTGCATATTGGAGTTTCCTCCCGATTCATTCACATAGGGTGTTTCGTGAAAAATAATATACACTTTAGAAGGGAGTAGAAGAAATTGTTCCACCTGATATGCAAGATGTATGAGACTGGGGAATAGCCCCAGACTTGAAAAAGAATAAAGTGATTCCAATTCCGAGGAAAACAAGTGCAGACAAATGTGAAAATTACAGAACCATCGGTTTAACAAGTCATGATTGCAAAATATTAACACTAATTATTTACAAACGAATGGGAAATGGAATCCGACCTTGGGGAAGATAAGTTTGGATTCAGAAGAAATGTGGGAACATGAGAGGCAACACACACATTACTACTTATCTTAGAAGGTAGGTTAAGGGAAAGGAAACCTACGTTTTAAGCATTTGTGTATCTGGAGAAAGCTTTTGACAATGTTGACTGGAATACACTTTTTTAAGAATCTGAAGGTAGTGGAGGTAAAATATAGGGAGCGAAGAGTTATATTCAACTTGTACAAAAACCAGACAGCAATTATTAGAGTCAAAGGTCATGAAAGGATCGCAGTGGTTGGGAAGGGTTGTAGCCTTTCCCCAATGTTGATCAATCTGTACATTGAGCAAGCTGTGAGGGAATACAAGGAGAAATTTGGAGAGCGAATTAAAGTCCACGGAGAGGGAATAAAAAACCTTGCCATTCGCTGACGACATAGTAATTCTGTCAGAAACAGCAAAGGACCTGGAACAGCAATTAAATGGTATGGATAGTGTCTTGAAAGAAGTGTATAAGATAAACATTAACAACAGTAAATCAAGGGTAATGGAAGGTAGTGTCAGAAAATCAGGCGATGCTGAAGGAATTAGATTAGGTAATAAGATGATAAAAGTAGTAAATGAGTTTTGTTATTTGAGTAGGAAGATAATTTCTGATGGCCGAATTAAAAGAGATATAAAATGCAGAATGGCTATGGGAAGAAAAGCGTTTCTAATGAACCGAAATTTGTTGACATCCAATATTAGTTTAAAAGTTAGGAAGTTCTTTCTGAAAGCATTTCTCTGGAGTGTACCATTGTATGGGAGTGAACGTGGACGATAAGGAGTCCAGACAAAAAAATGATAGAAACTTTCGAAATGTGGTGTTACAGACGAATGATGAAGATTAGATGGGCAGAACACGTAACTAATGAGGAGGTGCTGAACAGAACTGGGGAGAAAAGGAGTTTCTGGCATATCTTGACTAAGAGAAGGGATAGGTTGGTGGGACACGTTGGTGAGACATCAAGGAATCGTCAACTTAGCATTAGAAGGAAGTGTATCGGGTAAAAATCATAGAGGACGAATACAGTAAGCAGATTGAAAAGGATGTAGGTTGTCGTTCGTATTCTTGAAAGGTGACCACATGGGTATCGGATTTTAGAAATTTTTCATATTTACGGTACGTGAAGTGTAGAACTTACGTAGTAATCAGCCAAAGCCATTCGATGCAACTCTCAAAAATTCTCGACAGAATCAACTTCGAAGTTTTGCAAATATACGTAAGTACCAATAACTAAAACACTTTCTTGTATCTATTGGTGTAGCATAGGTGGTAGCGTTTTTCTCTCCCAACCATAGAGTCGGTGGATCGAATCCTGCATTAATTGATTTATATTTTTATTTTTTTTCGTTTTGCTCGAATACCTACACAATTTTAATATCTAATGGTAATTAGATGCGCCTCGGTTGCACAGTGGTAGAGTGCCAGATTACAAATCCAAAGGTCCCGGGTTCGATCCCCGCCAGGTCCTCGGATTTTTATCTGTCACTTTCCACTCTGGCAGTATTGTTCATGTGAAAAATACCGAGTAGCACCGTGGTTCGGAACCAACGTTAAGCTGTAGGTCCCCCTATAACTGGCTGGATAAGTTAGTTCGAAGATCGGAGGAAGGCAACGGCATACCACCTCCAAACAGGACCATGCCTAGTAAAGCACTGTGGTGTTCTAACCAATCTTCGGATTGTTGACTGCTTTACCTTTTAATGGTATTTTTTATGAAATATGTACATATTTTTCTTTATTCGCAATTTTCTATATTTTATAAAATAATGGTTTCAATCAAAAAACATACCTTATATTTTTTACACTATCGGCTTCACCATTAGTTGACGACGGTAGTCTTTGATTGTTGAGTTTGTGAAGAGCTACGAAGCTGTTTTTGGAAAGTCTCTCCATAGCTACTAATGGCTTTCCAAGCAGCTAACCTACTCAACCATCGTTTTAGAAGACGACAAGGTGTTCAGCTCGTCTACACACACACAAAACTGACACAACACATGGAATTAGAGATCAGTAAATATTTCAGGTAACTGAATTCGAAAACGACGAAAAAATAGCTGCCACAAACTTAACAATCAAAGACTACCGTGCCGCGGTGGAGTAGCCGAGCGGTCCTCCCTGGGACATATGTGTGTGTGTGTGTGTGTGTGTGTGTGTGTGTGTGTGTGTGTGTGTGTGTGTGTGTGTGTGTTGCCCTTAGGTTAGTTTAAGTAGTTTGTAAGTTACGGACTGATGACCACGTAGTTTCATCCGATAGATTTACAAACATTTGAACATCATAAAGACTACCGTCATCAACTAATAGTGAAGCCGATACTGTAAAAAATGTAACGCATGTTTTTTGATTGAAACCATCGTTATTCTATAAAATATAGAAAGTTACAAAAAAATAAAAATATGCGCATTTTTCATAAAAATTACCATTAGATATTACAGTTGTGTAGATATTTGAATACTACGAAAAAAAAAATATAAATCAGTTACTGCAGGATTCGCACCACCGATTCTATGGTCGAAAGTCCAGAACGCTACCACCTGAGCTACACCAGCATACTGTGCAGGCGTTATAAATGTTGGTACTTGCGTGTACCTGCAAAACTTCAAAGTCGATTTTCTAGAGAATTTTTGAGAGTTGTGTCGAATGGCTTTGATTGTTATTTAAGTTCTATACATCGCGTACCGTAAATATGAAAAAAATCTAAATTCCGACATCCGTGTGGTCTCCTTGTTAGATGAAGAGACTTGCATAGGACAGGGTAGCGTGGAGAGCTGCATCAAACCAGTGTGCGGACTGAAAACCACAAGAACAACAGTATAGTCGAACTGCAGTAAAAATGCCATATAATGTGTGTCCAGTTTTTATTGAGTACAGAGATACAGCTGTCAGTATGTTACCCAAATCAACATACAGCAAAGGCAAAGTTGATTTTCAAACTTTCCACCACTTCAATGCACTTTAGACTTCTCTTGATAATACGGTGAGTAGTTCTTCTGAGTCTAAGAAAATCAGGTGATGGTGAAGGAATTAGATTAGTTAACGAAACAATAAAGGAGGTAAATGAGTTTTGTTACTTGGGCAGTAAAATAACAAATGACGGTCGCAGTACAGAGGTTATAAAATGCAGAATGGCAATGGGTAGAAAAGCGTTCTTGAAAAAGAGAAATTTTTTAACATCGAATATTGATTTAAGCCTAAGGAAGTCCTTTCTGAAGGCATTTGTATGGAGTGTTGTCTTGTATGGGAGTGAAACATGGACGATAAACAGTGCGAACAGGAAGAGGATTGAGGCTTTTGAAATGTGGTGCTACAGAAGAATGCTGAAGATTAGGTGGGTGGATCGAGTAACTAATGAGGAGGTACTGAACAGAATTGGGGAGAAAAGAAATTTCTGGCATACTTTGACTAAAAGAAGGGATAGATTGGTAGGACACATTCTTAGATATCAAGGAATTGTGGATTTGGCGTTGGAGGGAAGTGTGTGGGGTAAAAATTGCAGAGGAAGACCAAGAGATGGATACAGTAAGCAGATTCAGACAGATGTGGGTTGCCGTTCTTATGTGGAGATGAAGAGGCTTGCTCGGGATAGGGTATTGTGGAGAGCTGCATCAAACCAGTCTCCGGACTGAAGACCACAACAACAACAGTTCTTCTGAGGTCGTCTTTGCGTTATTTTGTGAGGAGTGTACTATCCATAACCTAAACTATCAAGTCTGCTCTTGTGTTTACTTCGTCTTTGTAGACTTTATCTTTCTACCATCCCCACATGCAAACACCCAAAGGCGAGACATTAACGGATCTTGATGGTCAAGAAACGTGCCAACATCTACCGATCCGTTTTCTGGAAAATGTTAGGTTTAGATTATGTGCCATCTGACGACTAGAATGAGCAGAATCTCCGTCAAGCTGGAAGAACATATGCATTATCATAGCCAAAGGAATCTCTTCCGAATATGCTGGAAGATCATTTTGAGAAGGGCAGATAACGGTGCTCTGTAAGACGATGCGGTAGCGCAGAAAGCCCAACCAACTGATTTTCTATTAGACCACACTCACATTAACAGAAAAGCGTTCTTGAAAATGTGTCTCCACAATGAATGTGAGGTTCTTCGGACTACTGATGTGAATGACGAGTGTTATTGATGTTGTCACGAGTTGAAGGGGCACTGAAGAGTAAAAGTGAAATTTTTGGCGATTTTCAAATATCCAATAAGAAAATTCAAATGTTCTACCTTCATCTCCTCTTTGAACGTCTTGAATGAGCTGTGAATGATACGAATGTAACGCGTGGCTAAGTAATGTCCGCTACACTCTTGTAATTATGTAAAATACCGATACATGCAGAAATTCCACGTGTGCTCGTTGAAGGACTACGTTCTTCCAAGTGAATAATGACTTCTACTTCAGTCACAGTGTGTTCATTTACACGTTCAGACGCAATATGATTGCTGGACACTGTACCAGTGTAAGGTAGTGAACACACGACTAAACACTCTTCAGTCTGATATTTTGCGGTTAGGAAATCGTATATCGTAGTTCCCACGACCAGCAGCAGCAGCGTTTCCATCACAGAACCGATATACAAAAACATATCGACAAATCAAGCATAGCCGCGGTGGAGTAGCCGAGCGGTCTAAAGCGACTCGCTGCGGAGCGCGCAGTTGCTCGCCGTGGAAGTTCTAGTCCTCCCTGGGGCATGGGTGTGTGTGTTGTCCTTAGGTTAGTTTACCTAGGTTTAAGTAGTCTGTAAGCTACGGACTGATGACCACGTAGTTTGGTCCGATAGATTTACAAACATTTGAACATTTGAAACCAAGCATATGTAAATACGTGTGACTTGTTTACACGCTACAGAGTTGACCAACAAAACACAATATAAATTAAAGCACGACTTCACGATTGTACATAAACACTCTACTGTTGACATAGCAACCGTTGCACCAACACACGAAACGCAAATACATTGAATTGTATCTCCGTACTCAATAAAAACTAGTCACAACTCATGTTGCAGTTTTATTGCAATTTTATCTATACTACCACCGGCTAAAACATTCACTATTCCTCCTGAGATACTCTGTATTGAAGTTTCTTCCCGTTTCATTCGTAAACTGATCATTGGAAGAATGACTGATCGAATGTTTCTTGCGCGCTTCAGTTGGTGTATTCTTACTTTCGTGACCTGACGAGACGGTATGTAGGGGCTTACTCTTTTTTCATAACTATTTCATAAGAGCTTGTAGGGCCGAAAGCAAAAAAGGATCACCACCGTGAATTTTAATTGTGTGTTTAGTCATACAAACTAAACAGTTGCTATGTATTTTCACACTGACCTACAGAATTTAATCAGTTAAGCTTACAATTATCAGGAACCGGGTTGGTAAAAGTATATGCCCAGAGCTAACTCGTAACCCAAAGTCAACGCAGCGAAACGGCTAGAACGCATGTACGTACGCATCACAACAACCAGCAAACGAGATATACGGAGCTGAATTCCGGCCCACAGATTTTTAAATTAATTTCGTCTATCATGTCAGCATTGCTCTACCCTTAGCTACTTAATTGAATGTCACTTCAAGATCGGAGATAATCATACTGTGCCCTGTCGTGGACAGAATTAATGTGTTCGAAAACGCCGCGTTGGAAACTGGAGTTCCTCTGGGATTCATATCTCGGGTTTTATTAAACACAGTGATAGGAGGAAATCGTTTTTTTATAACTCTTGCCTTAATAATCATTTTTATACCTTTCAAGAGAATGGGTATACTGTAGTCATTGCCGCGGTGGAGTAGCCGAGCGGTCTCAGGCGCCTCGCTGCGAAGCGCGCGGCTGCTCACCGTGGAGGTTCGAGTGCTCCCTGGGGCATGGGTGTATGTGGTGTCCTTAGGTTATTTTTCCTAGGTTTAAGTAGTTTGTAAGCTACGGACTGATGACCACGCAGTTTGGTCCGATAGATTTATAAACATTTGAACTTTTTTTTGTAGTTATTCTGCAATACAGAGTAAACATTTAAACATTGCGAATTTCTTAAGACCCATCCAAATTGAACAAAACGGTTGGTTTTTGTGCATTACAAGTGCTGTAAGATTTTTCTGCCGGCATTTCGCTTTATCTTTCCTGCACTTCCATTGATTCATTTTTAAAATGTTATATTGCTTTACGTTTGTCTTTCCCTGAAAATATATGTACTCTCATCTTTAGACGGACAATTGACGACTTTCTTCTGTCAGCGAAGGTTTCTTTACAGCTCCCCCTCCCTGCCCTGTCTTATTCATCTAAACATCTTTGTCCGCCCTTTTCAAACATATTTATGCATCTTCATGTGCCTATTGCGGTATTTACAACTTAGAATTTTAAACGCTCCTCATCATACCTTAGAACAATTCCCATTATAGCGTTCCCACACAGATTCTTCTTAACGGTACTCTGAAACTGAATCTTAAGTGCACTCTTCTTCATTATTAACTTGTAGCCGCGGCGGAATGGCACTGCGGACTGAGGCGCCGAGCTGCGGTGCGCGCGGCCGTTCGCCGTCGGGGGTTCGAGTCCTCCCTCGGGCATGGGTGTTTGTATTGTCCTTAGCATAACTTGCTGTAAGTCAGTGTAAGTATTTTGTATGCCTAGAGACTTAGATTTACAAAAGGTTGAACATATTGTATTGACTTCTAACGCGAGTCTCTACTCATGAGTACGCTTCAAATTAAGTATCTTTTTTCGGAATATCTCTCTCCATAATGTAATCTAGCTGGAATCAGCACGTGTCTGCGAGTATATCTTCGCCTTTTGTCATTTTTGAGTATTGCATTACCTATTACACTCTGCAATGTGTTGGAGAACTCAAATGGTCGCTCTGTTATATCATTTTTACTCTTGTGCCGATTATTATCTCGTTACTTCTTTCTTCCGTTCCTGCCCGTTTATATCGTTCTAACCACCCATATCAAGATCGCTGTTCAGTATTTTATTTCAGATATCAGGTTTAGGCACACTTAGTTGTCATCTTCAGGTCCGTACATTTAATAAAAACAGCATCTCTCCATACATTATTCAAGACTGCACAGTTCATTTGTGTGGTATCATTATAGTAATTTGTGTCTGCTCGTGTACAACGTCATATAAATTAGATGTGTCATAATTTAAAATTATGTGTCATAGCTCGTCACTTAAAACAATAACACTACCCATTTTCCCACAGTTACAGTTGCTCTACATACAATTGTGAACAAGTGGGAAATGTGTTGTGTGATTTTTTTTAAATTGACGAGCTATGGCAAATGATTTTAAATTATGACACATCTGGTTTATCTGACGTTGTAGATGTCAAAAATGAAGAGCAGAGGAATATTCTTATAAATCACGACACATATAGTTTGAACTGTGCAGTCGTAAGTAACGAATGGAGAGGTGCTATTTTTTTTTTAAATGTAGTGATCTGAAGATGAAACCGGTTAGTATCTGAAAAAAATACTGAACAGCGATCTCGTCACATATATTTCTCAACAAATATTCACGTTACACTTCTCGGCAAGAATCGTTGGACTACAACTGGTGGCGCTGGTTTGCTATCGTACCTGATAAAAAAAAAAAACCGGAACTCTTAACAGTATCTCACTCTCTGTCCTACGTTTCAAATCATACCGGATCCTACACCCGTTATACCATTTTATATTGCTGTCGACGCAGCCCTATATTCCTGTTACCACATATCCTCATCCTATTTCTTATAGATTACCCGACCCCAACGATATCGATAGTGAGCCTTTAGCTTTGCAGATTTTCTAGCTTTCCTACTACTGTCAGAATTCCACGCTACGACTCGTTGAATGTTAACACTTCGTTCATAATTCATTCATGGTCACCTTCTTTTTGACAGCCCACTTCAGAAGATTCGGAAGGTGTTCAATCGGCGTTGTTCATGCACCCATTACATCCGTCCCTTGTTATGTGCGATACCTTTTGTACCGCATAACAAAGCAGTGGTTCTATATTATAAAGCTGTTGATTAGTTGTTGCTGTCCAGCAGTGAACTGACTTCAGCTCACTATTTATTGTTTTTAGGTAAGAGGGGCTCGGGAACACAGGGAAGGGGTCTCAGTCTCAAAGGGTAGAGGTTAAAGATAGGACGAACGGAGATCCAAAAACCATTGGCCTAACGGTTGTAAATTATCGTAGATGTGTGGGGAAACTACCAGAGTTCCAGGCACTAATAGAAAGCACTGAATCTAAAATCATTATAGGTAGCGAAATCTTGCTAAAGCCGGAGATAAGTTCAGCTGAAATTTTTACAAAGGGGCAAATGGTGTACAGAAAATATAGATTGAATGAAATAGGTGGTGGCGTATTTTTTGCAGTCACAGGCGGCTTATCCTGTTCCGAAATTGGAGTAGATGGTTCCTTTAAGTTGGTGCGGGTAGAGGTTATACGTGACAACCATAATAAATTAATAATTGGTTCTATTTATCAATCCCCTGACTCAGACGATTTGACAGCAGAAATGTTCAAAGAGAGCGTAGATCAAATTTCAAAAACGTCCCCAAAGCATACAATTTTAATTGGTGGCGACTTTAATTTACCCTCTATATGTTGTCAAAAATACAAGTTCAGAACTGGAAGTAATCATAAAACATTGTCCGAAATTGTACTGAACTCATTCTCCGAAAATTATCTCGAGCAATAAGTTCATGAACCCACAAAATAGTAAATGGTTGTGAGAACATACTTGACCTCCTAGCAAGAAATAATCCGTAGCTAATAAAGAGCATTAAAATAGACAGAGGGATTAGTGAACACAGAGTTGTCGTAGCGAAGCTGAGTATCGGACTTTCCAAATACACCAAAATTAAAAGAAAATTACATTTATTCAAAAAAGCAGATAAATTTTTTTACTAACGTTTTCCTGGGTGAAAATTTCCATTGTTTAGAAACTAAGAATGTGAGTGGAGATCAGATGTGGCCTATATTCAAAGAAATAATATCGACAACCACTGACAGATGCATACCAGACAATTAACAAAAGAGGGGGCTGACCCGCCGTGGTACACAAAACAGGTTGGAAAACTGTTACAAAAGCAAAGAAAAAAAGCATGTCAAATTTAAGCGCACAAAAAAAAACTAAGTATGGCAATCTTTTACAGAAACTAAATATTTAGCTCGGACTTCAATGCGAGAAGCTTATAATAGTTATAATGCAACCCTGTAACGCAATTTGGAAGAGAATCCTAAAAACTTTTGGTCGTATGTAAAGTATACAAGCGGCAAAACGCAAACAATACTTTCTTTCCACGATATAAATAGCGATGCCTATTGATGACAGTTCTGCTAAAGCCGAATTCCTCAACACAGCTTTCCGAAATTCCTTCACTAGAGAATATGAAGCAAATATTCCAGAATTCCTATCAAGAACAGATTCCACCATGCGTAATTTAGTAGATACCCCTGGCGTATTAAAGCAGCCTTAACCACTTCACGAAAGTAAGTGTTCCGGTCCTGACCGAATACCAATTAGTTTCCTTTCAGAGTATGCTGACGCAATAGCCCGATACCTATCACATACAACCGCTCGCTTAGGGAACGTTCCGTACCCAAAAACTGGAAAGTTGCACAGGTTATGCCAATATTCAAGAAAAGCAATAGGAGTGATCCGCAAAATTACTGGCCTATATCATTGACGTCGGTTTGCAGCTATATTTTAGAACATATACTTTCCTCGCCGGCCGCGGTGGCCAAGGGACTGGGGCGCTTCAGTCACGGTCTGCATGGCCACTACGGTCGGGGATTCTAATCCCCCCTTGGGCATGGATATTTGTGCCGTCCTAGTTCGTAAGTAGTTCATAAGTAGTTTGTAAGTTTAGGGACTGATGACCCCGTAGTTAAGTCCCATAAGATTTACAAACATTTATTATTTTTATATACTTTCCTCAAATATTATGAACTGCCTCGAAAAGAACGACCTATTGTCCCACGGTCAACACGGATTCAGAAAGTATCGTTCTTGTCAAACACAGCTAGTTCTTTACTCACATGATGTGATGAGTGCTATCGATTAGGGATGTCAAACACATTTTCAGAAGTCTTCTGACACTGTACCTCACAAGTGTCTTGTAATCAAATTGCGTGCTTATGGAATATCGCCACAGTTGTGTGACTGAATTCATGATTTCATGTCAGAAAGGACACAGTACGTTATAACTGACGGAAAGTCATCGAGTATAACAGAAGTGATACCTGGCGTTGCCCAGGGAAGTGTTATAGGGCCCCTACTTTTCCTTATTTTTTTTTAATGATTTAGGAGACAATCTGAGTAGCTCTCTGACTATGATGTCATTTATCAGTCAGTAAAGTCGTCAGAAGATCAAAAGCAACTGCAAAATGATTTAGATATCTGCATGGTGCAGAAAATTGGCAATTGACCCTTAATAATGATAAGTTTGAGGTCAGCCATATGACCACTAAAAGAAATGCGGTAAACTTCAGTTACACGATAAATCAGTTAAACCTAGAGGCCATCAATTCTACTATATACCTAGGAGTAACAATTACGAACAACTTACATTGGAAAGAACACTTAGAATATATTGTAGGGAAGGCGAACCAAAGACTACGTTTCATTGGTAGAAATTTAGAAGACGCAACAGTTCTACTAAAGAAACTGCCTACACTACACTTGTACGTCCTATTTTGAGTATGCTGCGCATTGTGGGATCCACACCAGGTGGGACTGACAGACGATTTAGAGAAAGTCAGAGATGGGCAACTCCTTTTGTATAATCGCGGTATAGGGGAGAGAGTATCACGAAAGTGATGCACAACTTGGGCTGTATATCATTAAATGAAAGGCATTATTTGTTGCGGCGACATCTATTTGCGAAATTTCTTTCACCAGCTTTCTCCTCCGAATGCGAACATATATTGTTAACATCAACCTACATAGGGAGATATGATGCCGGCCGCGGTGGCCGAGGGGACTGAGGCGCTCCAGTCACGGTCTGCACGGCCACTACGGTCGGGGGTTCGAATCCCCCCTCGGGCATGGATATTTGTGCCGTTCTTCGTTGTAGGTAGTTCATAAGTAGTTTGTAAGTTTAGGGACTGATGACCCCGTAGTTAAGTCCCTTAAGCTTCACAAACATTTGAACATTTGGAGATATGATCATCATAATAAAATAAGAGAGATCAGATCAAAAAACAGAAAGATTTAGGTGTTCCTTTTTCCCGCGAGCTATTGGAAAATGTAACTATAGAGAAGTATCATAAAAGTGGTTCGATGAATCCTCTGCCGTGCACTTCATTGTGACTTGCAGTGTATCTTTGTAGATGTACCAACTACGCCAGTGGGCGAAGACCCCTTGCACCAGCATGATGTCGTCCACGGCAGCTGACAATACCGACGGTTGTTTTCCTCACATCAGTGTTCTCGCAGCGTCCCTTGACACGACGACACGTGAAAACCCTGTTGCGCGCGAGACCTTGGAGGAGGAGTGTCCCGAGCGTTACGCAACCCACGATCCTGTCGTGATTAATGCGCCCGCAGCTCGTAATTTTCCCAACGCTGCGCTCCACTGTCACAAAGGTATCCGGCTCACTACACTCGTTGCATTATCCTATTCTTCGTGTTCACAAGAGGGCTCTCTCAGCAACACATAGGGGCTGATGACCCCGCAGTTAAGTCCCTTAAGCTTAACAAACATTTGATCATTTTTGACATGATATTAAAACAAAGGAGGTGGAGTAAGAAAGAAGGGATATGAGGAGTAATAACTCAAAGCTTGAATAAATAAATAAATACCCCGGCAACGTCGGGTTTTCAGATAGTATCAAAAATTTTTGGAGTGTGAAGTTCAGATCAAGTAAGAAATAAGTGCCCTGTGATTTTACGCGACAAATTGTTCATAAAAGTTTTTGTGTTAGGAAAATTTTCTGTTTGACGCTTCTTCCGCCTCTTTCATGACTCAACAGAAACCGATTCTACCCCAGTCAATATCGAGGAACACCATCTTTCATGTGCAATCCGACGTTCTTTTCTTGGCGTTACTAGAGGTGAATTACGTCCGTTGGTACGTGTGTAGAGGCGGTGTTTTGATTGGAAAAACCAACTCATACTGGTATGTGCTGGTTGTCGAACATTCGACAGCATTTGAATTAAAGAATGTCACCAAACCTTAACACAAAAAACATGCTAAGTAATTCTGCATTATAGATATGCATCAATTGCGTGCTGGTGCAAATTAGAGCAAAATGTCCTTTTTTAATCTCGAAGGAACCTAAAAATCTTTTGTTTTATCTTCTCATTAGTTTTTTTCCAGGTCTTTTGTCTGGTATTATGGAGGTCACCACTAATTTCTCCCCTGTACCAATCACTTTATTTCATCTATATGGGATACTCTGCAAATTACATTTAAGTGCCTGGTAGAGGGTTCGTCGAACCATCTTTATATTAGTTATCTCCCATTCCATTCACGAATAGCGCGCGGGAAGAAATAACACCTGAATCTCTCCTTTCGAGAGCTGATTTCTCGTATTTATTCTGATGATCTTTTCTACCAATGTAAGTGACAGTAAACAATATATTTTCACATTCGGAGGAGAATGTTGGCGACTGGAGTTTCGTAAGTAGCCCACGCCGCAGCGATAAAAGCCGTTGTTCTAATGATTCCCATCCCAGATCTTGTATCATTTCCGTAACGCTCTCCCCCCTGTATCGTGACAATACGAAACGAGCTGCCCTTCTTTGGACTCTTTCTATGTTCTCCGTCAAACCCACCTGATAAGGATTCCACACTGGGCTGCAATACTCCAAAAAAGGACGGACAAGCTTAGTGTATGCAGTTTCTTTAGTAGTTCTGTTGCATCTTTTATGGGTTCTGCCAATAAAACGCAGTCTCTGGTTGCCTTTCCCACGACGTTATCTAAGAGTTCTTTCCAGTTTAAGTCTGAAGGAATAGTAATTCCTAGGTAGTTAATAAGGTTTACGGCCTTCACTTTTTATTGATTTATCTTGTAAGCAAAGTCTAACTGGTTTCTTTTCGTACTCATGTGGACTACTTCATACTTCTCTTTATTTAGAGTCAACTGACAATTTTTACACCATAGTGATGTCTCATTTAGATCGTTCTGCAGTTGGTTTTGATCTTCAGATGATTGTACTAGACAGTAAATGACGGCGTCATCTGCAAACAACCTAAGAGAGCAATTGCACCCAATTTCTACGATTCTTTATTGGATCATTACAACTTCTATATTTCCCCATTTGTGTTATTCTTTTCATCTCCAGTAGCATGAAAGTTATTTTTTGACGTCTGAAAGTATGCTGTATTACCCTACTCCCTGTTCTTGTAAGAGTTTCCTCCCTTCCCCAATTCCAAGGGGAACCTCCTCATTTCTTGAAACTTCCTGCCAGATTAAAATTGTGTGCCGGAACCGGGACTCGAACCTGGGACCTTTGCCTTTTGCGGGCAAGCGCACTACCGACTGTGCTATCCCGACACGACACACGATGCCGCCTCACAACTTTACTTCCGCCAGTACCTCGTCTCCTGGCGGAAGTAAAGTTGTGAGGCGGCATCGTGAGTCGTGTCGGGATAGCACAGTCGGTAGTGCGCTTGCCTACGAAAGGAAAAGGTCCCAGGTTCGAGTTCCGGTTCCGGCACACAATTTTAATCTGCCAGGAAGTTTCAAATCAGCGCACACTCCGCTGCAGAGTGAAAGTTTCATTCTGGAAACATTCCTTAGGCTATGGCTAAGCCATGTCTCCACCATATCCTTTCTTCCAGGAGTGCTAGTCTTGCATGGTTCGCAGGAGAGCTTCTGTGAAGTTTGTAAAGTAGGAGACGAGGTACTGGCGGAAGTAAAGTTCTGTGGCGACATCGTGGGTCGTGTCGGGATAGCACAGTCGCTAGTGCGCTTGCCCGCGAAAGGCAAAGGTCCCAGGTTCGAGTCCCGGTTCCGGCACACAATTTTAATCTGCCAGGAAGTTTCATATCAGCGCACAATCCGCTGCAGAGTGAAAGTTTCATTCTGTCCTCATTTCTTATTTTACCAACAAACGCTTGATTCTGTAAAGAGTGAAATTCCTGTACGATTTCCTATGCATTAAAACAAAAAACGCTATTTCCCCTTCCTTTGTTGAATACACGTTATAATCATACAAATTGTCAACAGATGACCGTAGTCTTGTTGCTCTCGGAAGATGGTATTCCGGTCAGCTTACAACCACGCTAACGAAAACGTCAGGGCACTTATCAACGGGTAGTGTTTGCTATTGTTGATTTAATTTCATCATTTATTGCACAACGTGTTCGAACATTGCAATCCGAGAACAAAAAACAATAAAAAACCGATGAACCACAGAATAAACATATAAATCATGGAATAAATAATAGCAAAGGTAGTAAGCGCAAATGTATCCACCCTACGACTCGCGGAATTCTATACCGTGATGCACAAAGTTACATAAACGCCGCACCACCGCTACGCTGTGTAATACCTCATCCACAATCGCTTTGCACGCATAGAAAGACGGTGCAGTATGGCACAGAGATGATGCCTACCAGACTGTCTGCGGTGGAGGGCCATACCAAGAATGAAGCAGGACTGTCTCAAACCGATGTGGTCCGAGACCTGAATGTAGTGCGTTCTGTTGGTTCTCAGGTTTGGCGACAGTTTATAGAGGGCGATACTGTATTCCGAAGACCACTGTAGGACCGACCGCGATGGGACATCAGAAAGAAGGGACTTGTTTGGCTGCAAGGACAGCCTTAGTACTGTATGGTACCTGCTATCTGTCAACTGCCATCTGGCTTTGCAGCATCCACTGGAATAGTTGTATCGAGGCAAACAGTGTCCAGATTGCTTAAACAGTCTTGCTGTATGCTCACCCTAGACGCATATTCACAGCAAGGAACGTTACGCGTGGGGTCGTCAACATGCCACCTCGACAGTCGAAAAGTGAGCCAATTTTCTATTCGCATGTGAGTCCCGATTTAGTCTGCAGAGTGATTATCAATGGATTATCATCTGGAGGGACCGTGGAACACGATTTCTGGACTCAAACCTTGTGGACAGATTATAATATCAAAGAGGATCCCTAACGATGTGGGGAACGATTGTGTTGACCATTCGGACACCTCTTCATTATATACTTTTTCATTTCTTCTAGCCGTCCTAGTAGTAAAAATTAGTACGTTGAGAAATAGTTTCAAACTTAGTTCATTTTCAAACACTTGGCCTTAATCGTAATGTTGCTACATATTGACTTTACCATAGTGCATCTAAACTACTTAGCATGTTAATCAAAATATTCACCGGTGTACTGCCAGTCTATAGTGTCCAACGGGCACTATAGACCGGCAGTACAGCCATGGATATTTTGATTATCAAATATTCCAGGAGAAACTCAAGAATTACTTAGCATGTTTCTTTTGTGTTAGGGTTTGGTGACATTCTTTAATTCAGATGCTGTCGAATGTTCGACAACCAGCACATACCAGTATGAGTTGGTTTTTCCAATCAGAATACCGCCTCTACACACACACACCAACGGACCTAATTCACCTCTAGTAACGCCAAGAAAAGAACGTCGAATTGCCCATGAAAGATGGTGTTCCTCGATATTGACTGGGGGAGAATCGGTTTCTGTTGAGTCATGAAAGAGGCGGAAGAAGCGTCAAACAGAAAATTTTCCTAACACAAAAACTTTTATGAACAATTTGTCGCGTAAAATCACAGAGCACTTATTTCTTACTTGATCTGAACTTCACACTCCAAAAATTTTTGATACTAGCTGAAAACCCGACGTAGCCGGGGTATTTATTTATTTATTCAAGCTTTGAGTTATTACTCCTCATATCCCTTCTTTCTCAGTCCATCTCCTTTGTTTTAATATCATGTTAAAAATGTTCAAATGTTTGTTAAGCTTAAGAGACTTAACTGCGGGGTCAGCAGCCCCTAAACTTACAAACTAGTTATGAACTAACTTATATTAAGCACGGCACAAACATCCATGGCCGAGGGAGTATTCGAACCTCCGATGCGGGAGGCCGCGCGATTCGTAACGTGGTGCTCCAGACCTCTCGGTTACTCCCGCGCGGCACTATCATGTCATATTTATGGGAGAGTATTCAAGAAATAATGTTGTAAGAGTACACCTGTTGGTGTATCTTACAGTTTGATTTAAAGTAATGTATATATTTGTCTTAAATTTGTTTATTTCATGTATTTTTCATTTCTTGTATGCTAGATATATTTCTTATGTAACGTCATTTTCTATATTGAATCACTTAGTGTAAACCCGCATGAATGCAAGGACATTCTTATGCTATAAGTTAGCAATGCGCCAGAGACAATGTTGAACCTGTGGTAAAGAAAGTCTTTGCCACAGAAGTAGTAGCTGTGAGTGTCGCGCTGCTGAAGCAGTCGCGGTGCGGACTCGCCAAAGTAAAGATATAAATGCAGTCGCGGTGCGGACTCGCCAAAGTAAAGACATAAATGCAGTCGCGAAGCGGACTCGCTATAGTAAACACATAAATGTTTTGTTGATAGTGCAGAGGCACGGTAGGCGCAGTGTGGCGCGAGTTTAATGCAATTGCAATAAGCCTGAGAGGCGTACTGTTTAATGTATTGAAGGAAGTGCGAAATAAGTTTATTTATACTCGATCAGTGTAATCTTTTTTTCATGTGTGCAAGAAAAGTAATTGTTTGGTATCAAGTCTATTGTCACCGAGTGTGATCGTTGTTGTAGTAAGAGTACCTATTGTAATCATATCTGTCTTGTATGGACTTCACGACGAAGACGACGAAAGCAGATGAGTACTTTTGTAACATTTTATTTTGTATGCATGTAAATGTAGTGTCAACCCAATCAGAACTTTGGTTCAATTATACATGACTTATTTTGAAACCAGTCTTAATTTTGTAAGTAGTTGTAGTCACCCCATTATCACCATTATTAGATTATGTTGATTATGCAAGCCTGTACATTGACTAACAAGTTCAATCATTTTCAAAGTAATTACGATCAGTCCTAAAGAAATTGCTAGACGATTTAAAGAATTGCTAAACGTGTTACAACCACAGAGACTAGTAATTAAAGTGCAAGAGAGTTTGCAAGTAAAGTAAATTTGGTTTCATTTACATAGAAAGTAACCAGGCTAACAGTATTCAAGGTATTACGGTAGTTTTGAAGTAATTTTTTTATGAAATACGTTAAATGCCAAACTCTGCTCAGCCAGTTACACGCGTACGCTACCCAGGCCCTGGAAACAATTTTAAAAAAATAGTTTACGTAAAGTTTTATAAGGAACTTGAATGCTTTAAACAATAATATCAAAATCATTTAGAACATCGACTGTAGTATTTGTGAAGCTCATTGCACCACGGAGTTTCACTGTATTGAGCTATTATCATTGCAATCAGAGTTTATCTGCTATTACAATTTTGATTATAATACGAACACGCCATCACCACGACATGAATTCAGACACAATTTATTAGTGAAGTTGTGCTGTTCGTGAATCGTAAGAGGTGCTAGTTGGAGGCTGTAGTCAATGCTAAGTCAGATAGGGCCAAGCTTAATTAATTACCACAGTGATTGTTTCAAGTTAATTAATATCTTTTTTTATTCAAAATTTTTAACTTTCACTGCGAAAGTGTTGTTGCGACCCATTAGTTGTGATTTGCTACAACATTCAATAACGAAATTATTATTACTAGAGCATATCATTACGCATTCTGAATTTTGAGATTATTTGACGACCTCCAACAGGCAATCTTTCTTACAATGTTGTCTTGCATAATGTACAAAATAATACAAACAAAGAAAGGTAGTCACCTAGATGCAAAGATATGTAACCTTAATACATTAATTAATTCAAAACTTGATTATAAACAATATTTATGGTTAGTTGTCCAAAACTAATATGAATAAATTCTTTGAGAAGCCCACACCTGAGCAAGCGACATGTAGTTAGTTGTCCATGTGAGAAACACTATGTAGTATTTAATAGATTGGCCTATTATTTATTAATCGTTATAGAAAATGCAAGGCTCACTGGAAACTACAGTTTCTTGAAGTTAAAAGCTAGATCTGCCGGAAATAATGGGTATTCGTTGGATGTACACTGTAACTCTATAGAAATGTCTTACCAACAGCCTAGTACGCTTCACAGTTGGTTCACATTTGTCAATAGCACTGTCAGCTTTCAGGAATTTCTGACTGGAATACAGGAGTGTCTAAATAGTAAATACTGAATGTATTAAAACGTGGTGCATGATGTGAAAGGTTTATAGCCATCGCAGTTTATACATCCTCAAACCGGCCCGATTAACCGAGACGGGGAGGCGAATTAACGAAGGGGGGGGGGGGGAGGAGGGGAGGGAGTGCTGGCCAGCCTGGATGTGGTTTTTAGGCGGTGTTCAACATCCCCCTAAGTGAATACCGGACTGGTACCCAAGTCCCGCCTCGTTACACGATTCGCAAACATTTCGTTACACTATACACTTTCACACATATAATACTATACACAGACATTTGGAGTACACTTTTCCTCCAGGGGAGGGGGGGGGGGGCACTGCGTGGCGGCAGAAAAGGCATCCGGCTACCCCGTAAATTTTAACACGCCAAATCCGATTAACAAAGCTGTCCCTGCTTGTGTGGGAACATAGCCCAAGAGAAAGAGGGAGTATATACGATCTCATATTTATTGAATTATATATTGTAAAATTGTATAACTTTGTAGATATACAGGGTGAGTCACCTAACATTACCGCTGGATATATTTCTTAAACCACATCAAATACTGACGAACCGATCCCACAGACCGAACGTGAGGAGAGGGGCTAGTGTAATTGGTTAATACAAACCATTAAAAAAATGCACGGAAGTATGTTTTTTAACACAAACCCACGCTTTTTTTAAATGGACACCGTTAGTTTTGTTAGCACATCTAAGCATATAAACAAATACGTAATCAGTACCGTTTGTTGCATTGTAAAATGTTAATTATATCCGGAGATATTGTAACCTGAAGTTGACGCTTGAAACCTCCGACATTCAGTTGCGTGTTGTAACAGACACGGGCCACGGTTGGCGAGCAGCATCTGCAGAGACATGTTTACGATGACCACCGTGTTTACGAGTGTGGCTGTGGTGCACTATTGTGGTTTGGTCTAGCTGTCGCAGTGTCCACATGTAGCGCTTGCTGCTATTGTTATTCTGCATTCGTCTTTGCACGCAGACTAGCTGTAGTACACTGTGTTAACGACTCACTGAAGGTACTAATCGGATATTAGAATTCAATAGTAATGTACGCAAATGAGGTTTACAGCGCTTTTAAATAACCAGGCTATTTCGTAGGTAGCTAAGGGTTTAGCGTCCCGCCCACTGCGTGGTCATTAGAGGTGGAGCTCACGTTCGGATTTTTAGGTACAGATGTGGAAGGAGGCGGAGCTCACGTTCGGATTTTTAGGTAAGGATGTGGAAGGAGGCAGAGCTAACGTTCGGATTTTTAGGTAAGGATGTGGAAGGAGGCATAGCTCACGTTCGGATTTTTAGGTAAGGATGTGGAAGGAGGCAGACCTCATGTTCGGGTTTTTAGGTAAGGATGTGGAAGGAGGAGGAGCTCACATTCGGATGTGGTAGGAGGCGATAGTGTAGTGTTGTAGGAACTGTGACCATGGTGTATTCGAACTCTGAAAAGTTGGAGATGATACTCATCTATGGCGTGTCGACAAAATGCAGCTGAAGCCTGCAGGGTGTATGCAAAACGATACCCGGACAGAGAGCATGCAACGGGCTGCACATTTCAAAAGATCTACCGCCAACTGTATGCAACAGGTATGGTCGTAGCACGCAGACGGGTCCTTAACAGGCCTGTCACAGGAGAAGCAGGTGCAGTTGGTGTGTTAGCTGCTGTTGCCATGAACCCACACAGGTGTACAGAGGACATTGCGAGAGCCGGTGGACTGAGTCAAAGTAGTGTCATGCGCGTACTGCATCGTCACCGCTTTCACCCGTTTCATGTGTCGCTACATCAGCAGTGACATGGTGATGACTTTAATCATCGAGTGCAATTCTGTCAATGGGCATTAACAGAGAATGAGTTGCAGTTCTACATGTTTACCGATGAAGCGGGTTTCACAAACCACCGGGCAGGGATCTACGGAACATGCATTACTGGCTCTGACAGGTAGAGCGACAGCGACCATGGACTGTAAATGTATGGTGCGGAATCATTGGTGACCACCTCATTGGTCCTCACTTCATTGCAGGGGCCCAAACAGCTGCAACATACATCGCGTTTTTAGAGAATGATCTGCCAACATTGCTCGAAAATGTCCCATTAGAAAACGTGGTATCAGCATGATGGTGCACCTGCACATCCCGCAATTAACACTAGGCTGACCCTTGACAGGATGTTCGACAGGCGTTTCATAGGACGTGGTGTTTAATGTTTGTAAAGCTTATGGGACTTAACTACGGGGTCATCAGTCCCTAAACTCACGAACTACTTATGAACTACTTACGAACTAGGACGGCACAAATATCCATGCCCGAGGGGGGATTCGAACCCCCGACCGTAGTGACCGTGCGGACCGTGACTGAAGCGCCTCAGTCCCCTCGGCCACCGCGGCCGGCATCATAGGACGTGGTGGACGCATAAATTGGCTAGCCCGTTCTCCTGATCTAACACCTCTGGACTTCTTTCTGTGGGGTACATTAAAGGAGAATGTGCACCCTGGTGTGCCTACAACAACAGAGGATATGAAACAACATATTGTGGCAGCCTGCGGCGACCTTACACCAGATGTACTGCGGCGTGTACGACATTCATTACGCCATAGATTGCAATTGTGTGCAGCAAATGATGGCCACAACTTTGAACGTCTATTGGCCTGACATGTCGGGACACACTCTATCCCACTCCGTAATTGAAAACGGAAATCACGTGTGTACGTGTACCTCACCCCTCATGGTAATGTACATGTGCGTCAGTGAAAAAGACCAATAAAGGTGTTAGCATGTAGACATAATGTGCTGTTCTAGTCTCTTCTGTACCTAAGGTACATCACCGTTCCCTTTGGATCCCTACTTAATTCGGTGCTCTCCAATAGACAGGATCGAACAGCGGAGGAGTGGTACTCAAGCGTCAACTTCAGGTTAAAATATCTCCGGATGTAATTAACATTTTACAACGCAACAAACGGCACTGATTACGTATTTGTTTATATGTTCAGATGTGCTAACAAAACTAAGGGGGTTCCATTTAAAAAAATGTAGGTTTGTATTAAAAAACATACTTCCGTGCATTTTTTATGGTTTGTATTAACCAAATACACTAGCAACTCTCCTCACGTTCGGACTGTCGAATCGGCTCGTCAGTATTTGATGTGGTTTACGAAATATATCCAGCGGTAATGTTAGGTGACTCACCCTGTATATTCATTTGTGTAAGTGCTGCATGTTGGTAAAATCTGTTACGAATACAGTTAGTAGCAAAGAAGTAATAGATAGGCCGGTTTTCCATGAACGTTACTGTTTATGTCATCATATCTCATGAACAACGTATCATACTGTGATAGAATTTCGAAGGCACATTCAGCTATATGTGTGTATACTGTCTGTAAAATTCCCTGCAGGTACAATTTGTAGTGTAGAAATTATAAATTGTAGCATCATACCGAATGCCGTAGTTTTCCTCCATGAATAGTGGAAAAGAAGTAAGCGAGAACCCTTTTCTCCTTTCAACATTTTGCTGTGCTTGTTAGTGAGACAAAGAGTAATAAAGGTTTGAAATTATGTTTAATATGTTTTGCAAGTCGCTAATTACTACTGCCTCCTTAATTCTCATACAAGGTATGAATAAATTATCAATGTGGCAGTTTTTTTGCGATTCCAATCGTTTATGACGTCATCTCCTGGACCTTGTATATGGTACTTACCCCTACAGAAATTGTTACCTCACGGTATGGAATATGTCTACCAAATTTGATTGAAATCGGTCAAGTGTTTTAGTTGAAAATGAATAACATTGTCGCTTAATGCAACAGTTTTTCATGCTTCCGATTGTTTGTGACATATCTCGTCAACTATGTGTTGTACATGATTCTTACACTTACAGCGACATCCTCGTGGATTGAAGTTAATGTGTACAAAATCCAAACGTGAGCTCCTCCTCCTTCCACGTCTTTACCTAAAAATCCGAACGTGAGCTCTTCCTCCTTCCACATCCTTACCTAAAAATCCGAACGTGAGTTCTGCCTCCTTCCACATCCTTACCTAATAATCCGAACGTTAGCTCTGCCTCCCAAAACCTTACCTAAAAATCCGAACGTGACCTCCGCCTCCTTCCACATCCTTACCTAAAAATCCGAACGTTAGCTCCGCCTCCTTCCACATCCTTACCTAAAAAATCCGAACGTGAGCTTTGCCTCCTTCCACATCATTACCTAAAAATTCGAATGTGAGCTCCACCTCCTTCCACATCCTTACCTAAAAATCCGAATGTGAGCTCTGCCTCCTTCCACATCCTTACATAATAATCCTAACGTTAGCTCCGCCTCGTTCCACATCCTTAGCTAATAATCCGAATGTGAGCGACGCCTCTTTCCACATCCTTACCTAAAAATCCGAATGCGAGCGCTGCCTCTTTCCACATCCTTACCTAAAAATCCGAATGTGTGTTCCGCCTCCTTCCACATCCTTACCTAAAAATCCGAACGTGAGCTCTGCCTCCTTCCAGATCCTTACCTAAAAATCCGAACGTGAGCTCCTCCTCCTTCGACATCCTTACCTAAAAATCCGAACGTTAGCTCCGCCTCCTTCCACATCCTTAGCTAATAATCCGAACATTAGCTCTGCCTCCTTCCACATCCTTCCCTAAAAATCCGAACGTGAGCTCCTCCACCTTCCACTTCCTTACCTAAAAAGCCAAACTTGAGCTCTGCCTCCTTACACATCCTTACCTAATAATCCGAACATTAGCTCTGCCTCCTTCCAAATCCTTACCTAAAAATTCGAATGTGAGCACTGAATCTTTCCACAACCTTACCTAAAAATCCGAACGTGTGTTCCGCCTCCTTCCACGTCCTTACCTAAAAATCCGAACATGAGCTCCTCCTCCTTCAACATCCTTACCTAAAAATCCGAACGTTAGCTCCGCCTCCTTCCACAGCCTTAGCTAATAATCCGAACGTTAGCTCTGCCTCCTTCCACATCCTTACATAAAACTCCGAATGTGAGCTCTGCCTCCTTCCACATCCTTACCTAATAATCTGAACATTAGCTATGCCTCCTTCCACATCCTTACCTAAAAAGCCGAACTTGAGCTCTGCCTCCTTACACATCCTTCCTAATAATCCGAACATTAGCTCTGCCTCCTTCCAAATCCTTACCTAAAAATCCGAACGTGAGCTCCTCCTCCTTCCACATCCTTACCTAAAAATCCGAACATTAGCTCCGTCTCCTTCCACATCCTTACCTAAAAATCCGAACGTTTGCTCCGCCTCCTTCCACATCCTTAGCTAATAATCCGAACATTAGCTCTGCCTCCTTCAACATCCTTACCTAAAAATCCGAACGTGAGCTCCTCCACCTTCCACATCCTTACCTAAAAAACCAAACTTGAGCTCTGCCTCCTTACACATCCTTACCTAATAATCCGAACATTAGCTATGCCTCCTTCCAAATCCTTACCTAAAAATCCGAATGTGAGCACCGACTCTTTCCACATCCTTACCTAAAAATCCGAACGTGAGCTCCTCCTCCTTCCACATCCTTACCTAAAAAGCTGAACTTGAGCTCTGCCTCCTTCCACATCCTTACCTAATAATCCAAACATTAGCTCTGCCTCCTTCCAAATCCTTACCTAAAAATCCGAATGCGAGCGCTGCCTCTTTCCACATCCTTACCTAAAAAACCGAACGTGTGTTCTGCCTCCTTCCACATCCTTACCTAAAAATCCGAACATGAGCTCTGCCTCCTTCCAGATCCTTACCTAAAAATCCAAACTTCAACACCTCCTCCTTCCACATCCTTACCTAAAAGCCGAACTTGAGCTCTGCCTCCTTCCACATCCTTACCTAATAATGCGAACATTAGCTCTGCCTCCTTCCAAATCCTTACCTAAAAATCCGAATGTGAGCACCGCCTCTTTCCACTTCCTTAGCTAAAAATCTGTACGTCAGCTCCTCCACCTTCCACATCCTTACCTAAAAAGCTGAACTTGAGCTCTGCCTCCTTCCACATCCTTACCTAATAATCCGAACATTAGATCTGCCTCTTTCCAAATCCTTACCTTAAAATCCGAATGTGAGTGCCGCCTCTTTCCACATCCTTACCTAAAAATCCAAACGTGAGCTCCTCCTCCTTCCACATCCTTCCGTAAAAAGCCGAACTTGAACTCTGCCTCCTTCCACATCCTTACCTAATAATCCGAACATTAGCTCTGCCTCATTCCAAATCCTTACCTAAAAATCCGAATGTGAGCACCGCCTCTTTCCACTTCCTTAGCTAAAATACGAACGTGTGTTCCACCTCCTTCCACATCCTTACCTAAAAATCCGAACGTCAGCTCCTCCACCTACCACATCCTTACCTAAAAATCCGAACGTGGGCTCCTCCTCCTTCCACATCCTTACCTAATAATCCGAACTTGAGCTCTGCCTCCTTCCACATCCTTACCTAATAATCCAAACATTAGCTCTGCCTCCTTCCAAATCCTTACCTAAAAACCCGAATGCGAGCGCTGCCTCTTTCCACATGCTTACCTAAAAATCCGTACGTATGTTCCGCCTCCTTCCACATTCTTACCTAAAAATCCGAACATGAGCTCTGCCTCCTTCCAGATCCTTTCCTAAAAATCCGAACGTGAGCTCCTCCTCCTTCCACATCCTTACCTAAAAATCCGAACGTTAGCTCTGCCTCCTTCCACATCCTTTGCTAATAATCCAAATGTTAGCTCTGCCTCCTTCCACATCTTTACATAAAAATCCGAACGTGAGCTCTGCCTCCTTCCACATTCTTACCTAATAATCCGAACATTAGCTCTGACTCCTTCCACATCCTTACCTAAAAAGCCGAACTTGAGCTCTGCCTCCTTCCACATCTTTACCTAATAATCCAAACATTAGCTCTGCCTCCTTCCAAATCCTAACCTAAAAACCCGAATGTGAGCGCCGCCTCTTGTGGAAAGAGGCGGCGCTCACATTCGGGTTTTTAGGTTAGGATTTGGAAGGAGGCAGAGCAGTGAGTTCAACCTCCTTCCACATCATTACCTAAAAATCCAAACTTCAGCACCTCCTCCTTCCACATCCTTACCTAAAAGCCGAACGTGAGTTCCGCCTCCTTCCACATCCTTACCTAAAAATCCGAAAGTGAACTCCTCCTCCTTCCACATCCTTACCTAAAAATCCGAACGTTAGCTCCGCCTCCTTCCACATCATTAGCTAATAATCCGAACATTAGCTCTGCCTCCTTCCACATCCTTACCTAAAAATCCGAACGTGAGCTCCTCCACCTTCCACATCCTTACCTAAAAAGCCGAACTTGAGCTCTGCCTCCTTACACATCCTTCCTAATAATCCAAACATTAGCTCTGCCTCCTTCCAAATCCTTACCTAAAAATCCGAATGCGAGCGTCGCCTCTTTCCACATCCTTACCTAAAAATCCGAACGTGTGCTCTGCCTCCTTCCAGATCCTTACCTAAAAATCCGAACGTGAGCTCCTCCTCCTTCCACATCCTTACCTAAAAATCCGAACATTAGCTCCGTCTCCTTCCACATCTTTACCTAAAAATCCGAACGTTTGCTCCGCCTCCTTCGCAATCCTTAGGTAATAATCCGAACATTAGCTCTGCCTCCTTCAACATCCTTACCTAAAAATCCGAACGTGAGCTCCTCCACCTTCCACATCCTTACCTAAAAAGCCAAACTTGAGCTCTGCCTCCTTACACATCCTTACCTAATAATCCGAACATTGGCTCTACCTCCTTCCAAATCCTTACCTAAAAATTCGAATGTGAGCGCCGACTCTTTCCACATCCTTACCTAAAAATCCGAACGTGAGTTCCGCCTCCTTCCACATCCTTACCTAAAAATCCGAACGTGAGCTCCTCCTCCTTCCACATCCTTACCTAAAAAGCCGAACTTGAGCTCTGCCTCCTTCCACATCCTTACCTAATAATCCAAACATTAGCTCTGCCTCCTTCCAAATCCTTACCTAAAAATCCGAACGTGAGCTCCTCCTCCTTCCAAATCCTTACCTAAAAATCCGAACGTGAGCTCCTCCTCCTTCCACATCCTTACCTAAAAAACCGAACGTGTGTTCCGCCTCCTTCCACATCCTTACCTAAAAATCCGAACATGAGCTCTGCCTCCTTCCAGATCCTTACATAAAAATCCGAACGTGAGCTCCTCCTCCTTCCACATCCTTACGTAAAAATCCGAAAGTTAGCTCCGCCTCCTTCCACATCCTTAGCTAATAATCCGAACGTTAGCTCTGCCTCCTCCACATCCTTACATAAAAATCTGAACGTGAGCTCTGCCTCCTTCCACATCCTTACCTAATAATCCGAACATTAGCTCTGCCTCCTTCCACATCCTTACCTAAAAAGCCGAACTTGTGCTCTGCTTCCTTCCACATCCTTACCTAATAATCCAAACATTAGCTATGCCTCCTTCCAAATCCTAACCTAAAAACCCAAATGTGAGCACCGCCTCTTTCCACTTCCTTAGCTAAAAATCTGTACGTCAGCTCCTCCACCTTCCACATCCTTACCTAAGTCCGAACGTGAG
Source organism: Locusta migratoria (assembly GCA_026315105.1). Taxonomy (NCBI): domain Eukaryota; kingdom Metazoa; phylum Arthropoda; class Insecta; order Orthoptera; family Acrididae; genus Locusta; species Locusta migratoria. Next base: position 359,098,046 of record CM048747.1, read on the forward strand.
CTCCTCCTCCTTCCACATCCTTACCTAAAAAGCTGAACTTGAGCTCTGCCTCCTTCCACATCCTTACCTAATAATCCAAACATTAGCTCTGCCTCCTTCCAAATCCTTACCTAAAAATCCGAATGCGAGCGCTGCCTCTTTCCACATCCTTACCTAAAAAACCGAACGTGTGTTCTGCCTCCTTCCACATCCTTACCTAAAAATCCGAACATGAGCTCTGCCTCCTTCCAGATCCTTACCTAAAAATCCAAACTTCAGCACCTCCTCCTTCCACATCCTTACCTAAAAGCCGAACTTGACCTCTGCCTCCTTCCACATCCTTACCTAATAATGCGAACATTAGCTCTGCCTCCTTCCAAATCCTTACCTAAAAATCCGAATGTGAGCACCGCCTCTTTCCACTTCCTTAGCTAAAAATCTGTACGTCAGCTCCTCCACCTTCCACATCCTTACCTAAAAAGCTGAACTTGAGCTCTGCCTCCTTCCACATCCTTACCTAATAATCCGAACATTAGATCTGCCTCTTTCCAAATCCTTACCTTAAAATCCGAAAGTGAGTGCCGCCTCTTTCCACATCCTTACCTAAAAATCCAAACGTGAGTTCCGCCTCCTTCCACATCCTTACCTAAAAATCCGAACGTGAGCTCCTCCTCCTTCCACATCCTTCCGTAAAAAGCCGAACTTGAACTCTGCCTCCTTCCACATCCTTACCTAATAATCCGAACATTAGCTCTGCCTCATTCCAAATCCTTACCTAAAAATCCGAATGTGAGCACCGCCTCTTTCCACTTCCTTAGCTAAAATACGAACGTGTGTTCCACCTCCTTCCACATCCTTACCTAAAAATCCGAACGTCAGCTCCTCCACCTACCACATCCTTACCTAAAAATCCGAACGTGGGCTCCTCCTCCTTCCACATCCTTACCTAATAATCCGAACTTGAGCTCTGCCTCCTTCCACATCCTTACCTAATAATCCAAACATTAGCTCTGCCTCCTTCCAAATCCTTACCTAAAAACCCGAATGCGAGCGCTGCCTCTTTCCACATGCTTACCTAAAAATCCGTACGTGTGTTCCGCCTCCTTCCACATTCTTACCTAAAAATCCGAACATGAGCTCTGCCTCCTTCCAGATCCTTTCCTAAAAATCCGAACGTGAGCTCCTCCTCCTTCCACATCCTTACCTAAAAATCCGAACGTTAGCTCTGCCTCCTTCCACATCCTTTGCTAATAATCCAAATGTTAGCTCTGCCTCCTTCCACATCTTTACATAAAAATCCGAACGTGAGCTCTGCCTCCTTCCACATCCTTACCTAATAATCCGAACATTAGCTCTGACTCCTTCCACATCCTTACCTAAAAAGCCGAACTTGAGCTCTGCCTCCTTCCACATCTTTACCTAATAATCCAAACATTAGCTCTGCCTCCTTCCAAATCCTAACCTAAAAACCCGAATGTGAGCGCCGCCTCTTTCCACATCTTTACCTAAAAATCCGAACGTGAGTTCAACCTCCTTCCACATCATTACCTAAAAATCAAAACTTCAGCACCTCCTCCTTCCACATCCTTACCTAAAAGCCGAACGTGAGTTCCGCCTCCTTCCACATCCTTACCTAAAAATCCGAAAGTGAACTCCTCCTCCTTCCACATCCTTACCTAAAAATCCGAACGTTAGCTCCGACTCCTTCCACATCATTAGCTAATAATCCGAACATTAGCTCTGCCTCCTTCCACATCCTTACCTAAAAATCCGAACGTGAGCTCCTCCACCTTCCACATCCTTACCTAAAAAGCCGAACTTGAGCTCTGCCTCCTTACACATCTTTCCTAATAATCCAAACATTAGCTCTGCCTCCTTCCAAATCCTTACCTAAAAATCCGAATGCGAGCGTCGCCTCTTTCCACATCCTTACCTAAAAATCCGAACGTGTGCTCTGCCTCCTTCCAGATCCTTACCTAAAAATCCGAACGTGAGCTCCTCCTCCTTCCACATCCTTACCTAAAAATCCGAACATTAGCTCCGTCTCCTTCCACATCCTTACCTAAAAATCCGAACGTTTGCTCCGCCTCCTTCGCAATCCTTAGGTAATAATCCGAACATTAGCTCTGCCTCCTTCAACATCCTTACCTAAAAATCCGAAGTGAGCTCCTCCACCTTCCACATCCTTACCTAAAAAGCCAAACTTGAGCTCTGCCTCCTTACACATCCTTACCTAATAATCCGAACATTAGCTCTACCTCCTTCCAAATCCTTACCTAAAAATTCGAATGTGAGCGCCGACTCTTTCCACATCCTTACCTAAAAATTCGAACGTGAGTTCCGCCTCCTTCCACATCCTTACCTAAAAATCCGAACGTGAGCTCCTCCTCCTTCCACATCCTTACCTAAAAAGCCGAACTTGAGCTCTGCCTCCTTCCACATCCTTACCTAATAATCCAAACATTAGCTCTGCCTCCTTCCAAATCCTTACCTAAAAATCCGAATGCGAGCGCTGCCTCTTTCCACATCCTTACCTAAAAAACCGAACGTGTGTTCCGCCTCCTTCCACATCCTTACCTAAAAATCCGAACATGAGCTCTGCCTCCTTCCAGATCCTTACATAAAAATCCGAACGTGAGCTCCTCCTCCTTCCACATCCTTACGTAAAAATCCGAAAGTTAGCTCCGCCTCCTTCCACATCCTTAGCTAATAATCCGAACGTTAGCTCTGCCTCCTCCACATCCTTACATAAAAATCTGAACGTGAGCTCTGCCTCCTTCCACATCCTTACCTAATAATCCGAACATTAGCTCTGCCTCCTTCCACATCCTTACCTAAAAAGCCGAACTTGTGCTCTGCTTCCTTCCACATCCTTACCTAATAATCCAAACATTAGCTATGCCTCCTTCCAAATCCTAACCTAAAAACCCAAATGTGAGCACCGCCTCTTTCCACTTCCTTAGCTAAAAATCTGTACGTCAGCTCCTCCACCTTCCACATCCTTACCTAAAGCCGAACGTGAGCTCCTCCTCCTTCCACATCCTTACCTAAAAAGCTGAACTTGAGCTCTGCCTCCTTCCACATCCTTACCTAATAATCCAAACATTAGCTCTGCCTCCTTCCAAATCCTTACCTAAAAATCCGAATGCGAGCGCTGCCTCTTTCCACATCCTTACCTAAAAAACCGAACGTGTGTTCTGCCTCCTTCCACATCCTTACCTAAAAATCCGAACATGAGCTCTGCCTCCTTCCAGATCCTTACCTAAAAATCCAAACTTCAGCACCTCCTCCTTCCACATCCTTACCTAAAAGCCGAACTTGACCTCTGCCTCCTTCCACATCCTTACCTAATAATGCGAACATTAGCTCTGCCTCCTTCCAAATCCTTACCTAAAAATCCGAATGTGAGCACCGCCTCTTTCCACTTCCTTAGCTAAAAATCTGTACGTCAGCTCCTCCACCTTCCACATCCTTACCTAAAAAGCTGAACTTGAGCTCTGCCTCCTTCCACATCCTTACCTAATAATCCGAACATTAGATCTGCCTCTTTCCAAATCCTTACCTTAAAATCCGAAAGTGAGTGCCGCCTCTTTCCACATCCTTACCTAAAAATCCAAACGTGAGTTCCGCCTCCTTCCACATCCTTACCTAAAAATCCGAACGTGAGCTCCTCCTCCTTCCACATCCTTCCGTAAAAAGCCGAACTTGAACTCTGCCTCCTTCCACATCCTTACCTAATAATCCGAACATTAGCTCTGCCTCATTCCAAATCCTTACCTAAAAATCCGAATGTGAGCACCGCCTCTTTCCACTTCCTTAGCTAAAATACGAACGTGTGTTCCACCTCCTTCCACATCCTTACCTAAAAATCCGAACGTCAGCTCCTCCACCTACCACATCCTTACCTAAAAATCCGAACGTGGGCTCCTCCTCCTTCCACATCCTTACCTAATAATCCGAACTTGAGCTCTGCCTCCTTCCACATCCTTACCTAATAATCCAAACATTAGCTCTGCCTCCTTCCAAATCCTTACCTAAAAACCCGAATGCGAGCGCTGCCTCTTTCCACATGCTTACCTAAAAATCCGTACGTGTGTTCCGCCTCCATCCACATTCTTACCTAAAAATCCGAACGTTAGCTCTGCCTCCTTCCACATCCTTTGCTAATAATCCAAATGTTAGCTCTGCCTCCTTCCACATCTTTACATAAAAATCCGAACGTGAGCTCTGCCTCCTTCCACATCCTTACCTAATAATCCGAACATTAGCTCTGACTCCTTCCACATCCTTACCTAAAAAGCCGAACTTGAGCTCTGCCTCCTTCCACATCTTTACCTAATAATCCAAACATTAGCTCTGCCTCCTTCCAAATCCTAACCTAAAAACCCGAATGTGAGCGCCGCCTCTTTCCACATCTTTACCTAAAAATCCGAACGTGAGTTCAACCTCCTTCCACATCATTACCTAAAAATCAAAACTTCAGCACCTCCTCCTTCCACATCCTTACCTAAAAGCCGAACGTGAGTTCCGCCTCCTTCCACATCCTTACCTAAAAATCCGAAAGTGAACTCCTCCTCCTTCCACATCCTTACCTAAAAATCCGAACTTTAGCTCCGCCTCCTTCCACATCATTAGCTAATAATCCGAACATTAGCTCTGCCTCCTTCCACATCCTTACCTAAAAATCCGAACGTGAGCTCCTCCACCTTCCACATCCTTACCTAAAAAGCCGAACTTGAGCTCTGCCTCCTTACACATCTTTCCTAATAATCCAAACATTAGCTCTGCCTCCTTCCAAATCCTTACCTAAAAATCCGAATGCGAGCGTCGCCTCTTTCCACATCCTTACCTAAAAATCCGAACGTGTGCTCTGCCTCCTTCCAGATCCTTACCTAAAAATCCGAACGTGAGCTCCTCCTCCTTCCACATCCTTACCTAAAAATCCGAACATTAGCTCCGTCTCCTTCCACATCCTTACCTAAAAATCCGAACGTTTGCTCCGCCTCCTTCGCAATCCTTAGGTAATAATCCGAACATTAGCTCTGCCTCCTTCAACATCCTTACCTAAAAATCCGAAGTGAGCTCCTCCACCTTCCACATCCTTACCTAAAAAGCCAAACTTGAGCTCTGCCTCCTTACACATCCTTACCTAATAATCCGAACATTAGCTCTACCTCCTTCCAAATCCTTACCTAAAAATTCGAATGTGAGCGCCGACTCTTTCCACATCCTTACCTAAAAATTCGAACGTGAGTTCCGCCTCCTTCCACATCCTTACCTAAAAATCCGAACGTGAGCTCCTCCTCCTTCCACATCCTTACCTAAAAAGCCGAACTTGAGCTCTGCCTCCTTCCACATCCTTACCTAATAATCCAAACATTAGCTCTGCCTCCTTCCAAATCCTTACCTAAAAATCCGAATGCGAGCGCTGCCTCTTTCCACATCCTTACCTAAAAAACCGAACGTGTGTTCCGCCTCCTTCCACATCCTTACCTAAAAATCCGAACATGAGCTCTGCCTCCTTCCAGATCCTTACATAAAAATCCGAACGTGAGCTCCTCCTCCTTCCACATCCTTACGTAAAAATCCGAAAGTTAGCTCCGCCTCCTTCCACATCCTTAGCTAATAATCCGAACGTTAGCTCTGCCTCCTCCACATCCTTACATAAAAATCTGAACGTGAGCTCTGCCTCCTTCCACATCCTTACCTAATAATCCGAACATTAGCTCTGCCTCCTTCCACATCCTTACCTAAAAAGCCGAACTTGTGCTCTGCTTCCTTCCACATCCTTACCTAATAATCCAAACATTAACTATGCCTCCTTCCAAATCCTAACCTAAAAACCCAAATGTGAGCACCGCCTCTTTCCACTTCCTTAGCTAAAAATCTGTACGTCAGCTCCTCCACCTTCCACATCCTTACCTAAAGCCGAACTTGAGCTCTGCCTCCTTCCACATCCTTACCTAATAATCCGAAGATTAGCTCTGCCTCCTTCCAAATCCTTACCTAAAAATCCAAATGTGAGCACCGCCTCTTTCCACTTTCTTAGCTAAAAATCTGTACGTCAGCTCCTCCACCTTCCACATCCTTACCTAAAAAGCCGAACTTGAGCTCTGCCTCCTTCCACATCCTTACCTAATAATCCGAACATTAGATCTCCCTCTTTCCAAATCCTTACCTAAAAATCCGAATGTGAGTGCCGCCTCTTTCCACATCCTTACCTAAAAATCCAAACGTGAGTTCCGCCTCCTTCCACATCCTTACCTAATAATCTGAACATTAGCTCTGCCTCATTCCAAATCCTTAGCTAAAAATCCGAATGTGAGCGCCGCCTCTTTGCACATCCTTACCTAAAAATCCGAACGTGAGTTCAACCTCCTTCCACATCATTACCTAAAAATCCAAACTTCAGCACCTCCTCCTTCCACATCCTTACCTAAAAGCCGAACGTGAGTTCCGCCTCCTTCCACATCCTTACCTAAAAATCCGAAAGTGAACTCCTACTCCTTCCACATCCATACCTAAAAATCCGAACGTTAGCTCCGCCTCCTTCCATATCATTAGCTAATAATCCGAACATTAGCTCTGCCTCCTTCCACATCCTTAACTAAAAATCCGAACGTGAGCTCCTCCACCTTCCACATCCTTACCTAAAAAGCCGAACTTGAGCTCTGCCTCCTTACACATTCTTCCTAATAATCCGAACATTAGCTCTGCCTCCTTCCAAATCCTTACCTAAAAATCCGAATGTGAGCGCCGCCTCCTTCCACATCCTTACCTAAAAATCCAAACGTGAGTTCCGCCTCCTTCCACATCCTTACCTAAAAAGCTGAACGTGAGCTCCTCCTCCTTCCACATCCTTACCTAAAAATCCGAAAGTGAACTCCTCCTCCTTCCACATCCTTACCTAAAAATCCGAATGTTAGCTCCGCCTCCTTCCACATCATTAGCTAATAATCCGAACATTAGCTCTGCCTCCTTCCACATCCTTTCCTAAAAATCCGAACGTGAGCTCCTCCACCTTCCACATCCTTACCTAAAAAGCCGAACTTGACTCTGCCTCCTTACACATCCTTCCTAATAATCCGAACATTAGCTCTGCCTCCTTCCAAATCCTTACCTAAAAATCCGAATGCGAGCGTCGCCTCTTTCCACATCCTTACCTAAAAATCCGAACGTGTGCTCTGCCTCCTTCCAGATCCTTACCTAAAAATCTGAACGTGAGCTCCTCCTCCTTCCACATCCTTACCTAAAAATCCGAACATTAGCTCCGTCTCCTTCCACATCCTTACCTAAAAATCCGAACGTTTGCTCCGCCTCCTTCCACATCCTTAGCTAATAATCCGAACATTAGCTCTGCCTCCTTCAACATCCTTACCTAAAAATCCGAACGTGAGCTCCTCCACCTTCCACATCCTTACCTAAAAAGCCAAACTTCAGCTCTGCCTCCTTACACATCCTTACCTAATAATCCGAACATTAGCTCTGCCTCCTTCCAAATCCTTACCTAAAAATCAGAATGTGAGTGCCGACTCTTTCCACATCCTTACCTAAAAATCCGAACGTGAGTTCCGCCTCCTTCCACATCCTTACCTAAAAATCCGAACGTGAGCTCCTCCTCCTTCCACATCCTTACCTAAAAAGCCGAACTTGAGCTCTGCCTCCTTCCACATCCTTACCTAATAATCCAAATATTAGCTCTGCCTCCTTCCAAATCCTTACCTAAAAATCCGAATGCTAGCGCTGCCTCTTTCCACATCCTTACCTAAAAAACCGAACGTGTGTTCCGCCTCCTTCCACATCCTTACCTAAAAATCCGAACATGAGCTCTGCCTCCTTCCAGATCCTTACCTAAGAATCCGAACGTGAGCTCCTCCTCCTTCCACATCCTTACCTAAAAATCCGAACGTTTGCTCCGCCTCCTTCCACATCCTTAGCTAATAATCCGAACGTAAGCTCTGCCTCCTCCACATCCTTACATAAAAATCTGAACGTGAGCTCTGCCTCCTTCCACATCCTTACCTAATAATCCGAACATTAGCTCTGCCTCCTTCCACATCCTTACCTAAAAAGCCGAACTTGTGCTCTGCTTCCTTCCACATCCTTACCTAATAATCCAAACATTAGCTATGCCTCCTTCCAAATCCTAACCTAAAAACCCAAATGTGAGCGCCGCCTCTTTCCACATCCTTACCTAAAAATCCGAATGTGAGTCCAGCCTCCTTCCACATCCTTACCTAAAAATCCAAACTTCAGCACCTCCTCCTTCCACATCCTTACCTAAAAGCCGAACTTGAGCTCTGCCTCCTTCCACATCCTTACCTAATAATCCGAACATTAGCTCTGCCTCATTCCAAATCCTTACCTAAAAATCCGAATGTGAGCACCGCCTCTTTCCACTTCCTTAGCTAAAAATCTGTACGTCAGCTCCTCCACCTTCCACATCCTTACCTAAAAAGCCGAACTTGAGCTCTGCCTCCTTCCGCATCCTTACCTAATAATCCGAACATTAGATCTGCCTCTTTCCAAATCCTTACCTAAAAATCCGAATGTGAGTGCCGTCTCTTTCCACATCCTTACCTAAAAATCCAAACGTGAGATCCGCCTCCTTCCACATCCTTACATAAAAATCCGAACGTGAGCTCCTCCTCCTTCCACATCCTTCCGTAAAAAGCCCAACTTGAACTCTGCCTCCTTCCACATCATTACCTAATAATCCGAACTTGAGCTCTGCCTCCTTCCACATCCTTACCTAAGAATCCGAACGTGAGCTCCTCCTCCTTCCACATCCTTACCTAAAAATCCGAACGTTAGCTCTGCCTCCTTCCACATCCTTTGCTAATAATCCAAATGTTAGCTCTGCCACCTTCCACATCTTTACATAAAAATCCGAACGTGAGCTCTGCCTCCTTCCACATCCTTACCTAATAATCCGAACATTAGCTCTGACTCCTTCCACATCCTTACCTAAAAAGCCGACTTGAGCTCTGCCTCCTTCCACATCTTTACCTAATAATCCAAACATTAGCTCTGCCTCCTTCCAAAACCTAACCTAAAAACCCGAATGTGAGCGCCGCCTCTTTTCACATCCTTACCTAAAAATCCGAACGTGAGTTCAACCTCCTTCCACATCATTACCTAAAAATCCAAACTTCAGCACCTCCTCCTTCCACATCCTTACCTAAAAGCCGAACGTGAGTTCCGCCTCCTTCCACATACTTACCTAAGAATCCGAAAGTGAACTCCTCCTCCTTCCACATCCTTACCTAAAAATCCGAACGTTAGCTCCGCCTCCTTCCACATCATTAGCTAATAATCCGAACATTAGCTCTGCCTCCTTCCACATCCTTACCTAAAAATCCGAACGTGAGCTCCTCCACCTTCCACATCCTTACCTAAAAAGCCGAACTTGAGCTCTGCCTCCTTACACATCCTTCCTAATAATCCAAACATTAGCTCTGCCTCCTTCCAAATCCTTACCTAATAATCTGAATGCGAGCGTCGCCTCTTTCCACATCCTTACCTAAAAATCCGAACGTGTGCTCTGCCTCCTTCCAGATCCTTACCTAAAAATCCGAACGTGAGCTCCTCCTCCTTCCACATCCTTACCTAAAAATCCGAACATTAGCTCCGTCTCCTTCCACATCCTTACCTAAAAATCCGAACGTTTGCTCCGCCTCCGTCCACATCCTTAGCTAATAATCCGAACATTAGCTCTGCCTCCTTCAACATCCTTACCTAAAAATCCGAACGTGAGCTCCTCCACCTTCCACATCCTTACCTAAAAAGCCAAACTTGAGCTCTGCCTCCTTCCACATCCTTACCTAATAATCCGAACATTAGCTCTACCTCCTTCCAAATCCTTACCTAATAATCCGAATGTGAGCGCCGACTCTTTCCACATCCTTACCTAAAAATCCGAACGTGAGTTCCGCCTCCTTCCACATTCTTACCTAAAAATCCGAACGTGAGCTCCTCCTCCTTCCACATCCTTACCTAAAAAGCCGAACTTGAGCTCTGCCTCCTTCCACATCCTTACCTAATAATCCAAACATTAGCTCTGCCTCCTTCCAAATCCTTACCTAAAAATCCGAATGCGAGCGCTGCCTCTTTCCACATCCTTACCTAAAAAACCGAACGTGTGTTCCGCCTCCTTCCACATCCTTACCTAAAAATCCGAACATGAGCTCTGCCTCCTTCCAGATCCTTACATAAAAATCCGAACGTGGGCTCCTCCTTCTTCCACATCCTTACGTAAAAATCCGAACGTTAGCTCCGCCTCCTTCCACATCCTTAGCTAATAATCCGAACGTCAGCTCTGCCTCCTCCACATCCTTACATAAAAATCTGAACGTGAGCTCTGCCTCCTTCCACATCCTTACCTAATAATCCGAACATTATCTCTGCCTCCTTCCAAATCCTTACCTAAAAATCCAAATGTGAGCACCGCCTCTTTCCACTTCCTTAGCTAAAAATCTGTACGTCAGCTCCTCCACCTTCCACATCCTTACCTAAAAAGCCGAACTTGAGCTCTGCCTCCTTCCACATCCTTACCTAATAATCCAAACATTAGCTCTGCCTCCTTCCAAATCCTTACCTAAAAATCCGAATGTGAGCACCGCCTCTTTCCACATCCTTACCTAAAAATCCAAATGTGAGTTCCGCCTCCTTCCACATCCTTACCTAATAATCGGAACATTAGCTCTGCCTCATTCCAAATCCTTACCTAAAAATCCGAATGTGAGCGCCGCCTCTTTGCACATCCTTACCTAAAAATCCGAACGTGAGTTCAACCTCCTTCCACATCATTACCTAAAAATCCAAACTTCAGCACCTCCTCCTTCCACATCCTTACCTAAAAGCCGAACGTGAGTTCCGCCTCCTTCCACATCCTTACCTAAAAATCCGAAAGTGAACTCCTCCTCCTTCCACATCCTTACCTAAAAATCCGAACGTTAGCTCTGCCTCCTTCCATATCATTAGCTAATAATCCGAACATTAGCTCTGCCTCCTTCCACATCCTTTCCTAAAAATCCGAACGTGAGCTCCTCCACCTTCCACATCCTTACCTAAAAAGCCGAACTTGAGCTCTGCCTCCTTACACATCCTTCCTAATAATCCGAACATTAGCTCTGCCTCCTTCCAAATCCTTACCTAAAAATCCGAATGTGAGCGCCGCCTCCTTCCACATCCTTACCTAAAAATCCAAACGTGAGTTCCGCCTCCTTCCACATCCTTACCTAAAAAGCTGAACGTGAGCTCCTCCTCCTTCCACATCCTTACCTAAAAATCCGAAAGTGAACTCCTCCTCCTTCCACATCCTTACCTAAAAATCCGAATGTTAGCTCCGCCTCCTTCCACATCATTAGCTAATAATCCGAACATTAGCTCTGCCTCCTTCCACATCCTTTCCTAAAAATCCGAACGTGAGCTCCTCCACCTTCCACATCCTTACCTAAAAAGCCGAACTTGACTCTGCCTCCTTACACATCCTTCCTAATAATCCGAACATTAGCTCTGCCTCCTTCCAAATCCTTACCTAAAAATCCGAATGTGAGCGCCGCCTCCTTCCACATCCTTACCTAAAAATCCAAACGTGAGTTCCGCCTCCTTCCACATCCTTACCTAAAAAGCTGAACGTGAGCTCCTCCTCCTTCCACATCCTTACCTAAAAATCCGAAAGTGAACTCCTCCTCCTTCCACATCCTTACCTAAAAATCCGAATGTTAGCTCCGCCTCCTTCCACATCATTAGCTAATAATCCGAACATTAGCTCTGCCTCCTTCCAAATCCTTACCTAAAAATCCGAATGCGAGCGTCGCCTCTTTCCACATCCTTACCTAAAAATCCGAACGTGTGCTCTGCCTCCTTCCAGATCCTTACCTAAAAATCTGAACGTGAGCTCCTCCTCCTTCCACATCCTTACCTAAAAATCCGAACATTAGCTCCGTCTCCTTCCACATCCTTACCTAAAAATCCGAACGTTTGCTCCGCCTCCTTCCACATCCTTAGCTAATAATCCGAACATTAGCTCTGCCTCCTTCAACATCCTTACCTAAAAATCCGAACGTGAGCTCCTCCACCTTCCACATCCTTACCTAAAAAGCCAAACTTGAGCTCTGCCTCCTTACACATCCTTACCTAATAATCCGAACATTAGCTCTGCCTCCTTCCAAATCCTTACCTAAAAATCCGAATGTGAGTGCCGACTCTTTCCACATCCTTACCTAAAAATCCGAACGTGAGTTCCGCCTCCTTCCACATCCTTACCTAAAAATCCGAACGTGAGCTCCTCCTCCTTCCACATCCTTACCTAAAAAGCCGAACTTGAGCTCTGCCTCCTTCCACATCCTTACCTAATAATCCAAACATTAGCTCTGCCTCCTTCCAAATCCTTACCTAAAAATCCGAATGCTAGCGCTGCCTCTTTCCACATCCTTACCTAAAAAACCGAACGTGTGTTCCGCCTCCTTCCACATCCTTACCTAAAAATCCGAACATGAGCTCTGCCTCCTTCCAGATCCTTACCTAAGAATCCGAACGTGAGCTCCTCCTCCTTCCACATCCTTACCTAAAAATCCGAACGTTAGCTCCGCCTCCTTCCACATCCTTACCTAATAATCCGAACATTAGCTCTGCCTCCTTCCACATCCTTACCTAAAAAGCCGAACTTGAGCTCTGCTTCCTTCCACATCCTTACCTAATAATCCAAACATTAGCTATGCCTCCTTCCAAATCCTAACCTAAAAACCCACATCCTTACCCACATCCTTACCTAAAAATCCGAACGTGAGTTCAGCCTCCTTCCACATCCTTACCTAAAAATCCAAACTTCAGCACCTCCTCCTTCCACATCCTTACCTAAAAGCCGAACTTGAGCTCTGCCTCCTTCCACATCCTTACCTAATAATCCGAACATTAGCTCTGCCTCCTTCCAAATCCTGACCTAAAAATCCGAATGTGAGCACCGCCTCTTTCCACTTCCTTAGCTAAAAATCTGTACGTCAGCTCCTCTACCTTCCACATCCTTACCTAAAAAGCCGAACTTGAGCTCTGCCTCCTTCCACATCCTTACCTAATAATCCGAACATTAGATCTGCCTCTTTCCAAATCCTTACCTAAAAATCCGAATGTGAGTGCCGCCTCTTTCCACATCCTTACCTAAAAATCCAAACGTTAGATCCGCCTCCTTCCACATCCTTACCTAAAAATCCAAACGTGAGCTCCTCCTCCTTCCACATCCTTCCGTAAAAAGCCGAACTTGAACTCTGCCTCCTTCCACATCCTTACCTAATAATCCGAACATTAGCTCTGCCTCATTCCAAATCCTTACCTAAAAATCCGAATGTGAGCACCGCCTCTTTCCACTTCCTTAGCTAAAAATCGAACGTGTGTTCCACCTCCTTCCACATCCTTACCTAAAAATCCGAACGTCAGCTCCTCCACCTACCACATCCTTACCTAAAAATCCGAACGTGGGCTCCTCCTCCTTCCACATCCTTACCTAATAATCCGAACATTAGCTCTGCCTCCTTCCAAATCCTTACCTAAATTTCGAATGTGAGTGCCGCCTCTTTCCACATCGTTACCTAAAAATCCAAACGTGAGTTCCGCCTCCTTCCACATCTTTACCTAAAAATCCGAACGTGAGCTCCTCCTCCTTCCACATCCTTCCCTAAAAAGCCGAACTTGAACTCTGCCTCCTTCCACACCCTTACCTAATAATCCGAACATTAGCTCTGCCTCCTTCCAAATCCTTACCTAAAAATCCGAATGTGAGCACCGCCTCTTTCCACATCCTTAGCTAAAAATCCGAACGTGTGTTCCACCTCCTTCCACATCCCTACCTAAAAATCCGAACGTGAGCTCTGACTGCTTCCAGATCCTTACCTAAAAATCCGAATGTGAGCTCCTCCTCCTTCCACATCCTTACCTAATAATCCAAACATTAGCTCTGCCTCCTTCCACATCCTTAGCTAATAATCCAAACATTAGCTCTGCCTCCTTCCACATCCTTAGCTAATAATCCGAACGTTAGCTCTGCCTCCTTCCACATCCTTACCTAAAAATCCGAATGTGAGCTACTCCACCTTTCACATCCTTACCTAAAAAGCCGAACTTGAGTTCCGCCTCCTTCCACATCCTTACCTAAAAATCCAAACGTGAGCTCTGCCTCCTTCCACATCCTTACCTAAAAATCAGAACGTGAGCTCCTCCTCCTTCCACGTCCTTACCTAAAAAGCCGAACTTGAGCTCTGCCTCCTTCCACATCCTTACCTAATAATCCTAACGTTAGCTCTGCCTCCTTCCACATCCTTACCTAAAAATCCGAGCGTGAGCTCCACCTTTAATGACCATGCAGTTGATGGGATGCTAAACTCTTAGCTACCTACGAAATAGCCTGGTTATTTAAAAGCACTGTAAACCTCATTTGCGTCCATTACTCTTCAATTCTCATATCCGATTAGTACCTTCAGTGAGTCGTTAATTTGCTCTGTTGAAAGTAGAGAAATATCAAAATTAGCCTGGAATGATTATTTGGAAGTTTTTTTTTTTTTTTTTTTTTTTTTTTTTTTTTTTTTTTTTTTTCCCGTATGATATTCCCATTGCTAAATGGCAACCATGTTAAGAATTTGTATTCTCGCTTATGTTCGTATGTCCTGTGAACTGTTAGATTTGACGTCCTTCAAACAATTGTTAGTATTTGTGGATGTATTATTAAAGAAGTTAATGGACATACTGCCAAGAAAGGCTAATGTCAGTTGTCCGTAGCACTGATTTCAATGGACAACATTTGAAATGTACATTGACTCTCAGGTAGCATTGCAAGGTAAGTTAAATCATGTAGTGTGAGTCTTTGGGTTAAATGCAAAGTACATAGTTTGAAGAAGCTGAATAGGAAAATAGTCTTATGATAACCAGCTGAAAATATTCCTGCCTCAGTACAAAAATAGGTGAATATTTTCTTCTTTAAAATACTGGTAAAAAAATGAAAACCAGATGACTCAATCCTCATTCCACGTTCCTCACCAAACATTTTGATATTAGTGCTCTTTTAATACGGTATTTTCTAAATCCGTTCACCCACTCTATGTGTAGTCGAGTTTTCTCACTGCAACTGTGTACATAGACATCTCTCTCACACTCTCTCTACTCTTATTGACACTTTCTCATGTGTGTATCTTCCACTGTCACTGTCTACCCTTTCTCTCACTCTTACTTGTCCCTCTGTCCTTCTCTACTGTTTTTACTGTCTCCCTGTCCCACTGCCATGGTCTTTGCCTCATTATTTTCCTCTATTTTCTTCCTAGGTTAGTCTACTGTCTTTCTTTTCCACTGCCATGTCCCTGACGATAGAATGCTCGGGGATTTGACACATAGACCTGAACACTTTAACGTAAGGGTGTAGGGAATGGGGGGAAGTGCGAAAAGTTTTTCGTGTTGTAGTACAGCGTTTCGGAGGATTAATGTACCATTCCTTTCTGGTGAATTGAACGAAGTCAAATTTCACGTCAAGAAACATAAGGAATTACGCAACATAATGTTTGAGTCTCTTTCAAGTTCTGAAGCAAGCAGGAGTAAAATATAGGGAGCGTAAGGTTATTTACAACTTGTACAAAAACCAGACAGCGGTTGTCAGAGTTGAAGGGCATGAAAGGGATGCAGTGGTTGGAAAGGGAGTAAGACAGGGTTGGAGTCTTTCTCTAATGTTATTCAATTTGTACATCGAACAAGCTATAAAGGAAAGCAAGGAGAAATTTGGTGAAGGAATAAAAGTTCAAGGGAAAAATTAAAAACATTGCGTTTTGCCGACGACATAGTAATTCTGTCAGATACAGCAAAGGACCTGGAAGAGCAATTGAACGGAATGGACAGTATGCTCAAAGGTGCATATAAGATGAACATTAACAAGAGCAAAACTAGGGTAATGGAGTGCAGTGTAAGAAAATCAGGTGATGCTGAAGGAATTAGATTGGGAAACGAAGCAATAAAGGAGGTAGATGAGTTTTGTTACTTGGGCAGTAAAATAACAAATGATGGTCGCAGTACAGAGGATATGAAATGCAGAATGGCAATGGGTAGAAAAGCGTTATTGAAAAAGAGAAATTTGTTAACATCGAATATTGATTTAAGCCTAAGGAAGTCCTTTCTGAAGGCATTTGTATGGAGTGTTGCCTTGTATGGGAGTGAGACATGGACGATAAACAGTGCGGACAGGAAGAGGATAGAGGCTTTTGAAATATGGTGCTACAGAAGAATGCTGAAGATTAGGTGGGAGGATCGCGTAACTAATGAGGAGGTACTAAACAGAATTGGGGAGAAAAGAAATTTCTGGCATACCTTGACTAAAAGAAGGGATATATTGGTAGGACACATTCTTAGACATCAAGGAATTGTGAATTTAGCATTGGAGGGAAGTGTGTGGGGTAAAAATCGCAGTGGAAGACCAAGAGATGGATACAGTAAGCAGATTCAGACAGATGTACGTTGCCGTTCTTATGTGGAGATGAAGAGGCTTGCTCAGGATAGGGTATTGTGGAGAGCTGCATCAAACCAGTCTCCGGACTGAAGACCACAACAACAACAATGTTTGAGAAGTGTCATGCTGCATTTAACTTCCCCGGCGCCTGCCTCCACAACACCGTGACACAGCCTTTAGATCACCTGCTTCTGCAAATCTGATACAATAAACTATGAATATCATTCTAATTATAAATTTATATACCCAGAGACTGTTTTGCGTTTCGAATATGTCAAAGACATTAAAGGTGAAGCATTGAAATAAATTTTGTTCTGCGGCCGGGAATCGAACCCAAATTTCCATGAACACTAGGCAGACGCCTTAACCACTACACCACCGTAACAGTAGCAATATTTCATGGAACACAGAAGCTGAATTAGAGTTTGTGACGTGAAATCGTACTAAGACGCAGAGGGGAAAGACCGGGGTCACTAACGTTACCTCTTGACGATCAAAGCGGCACAAATCTTCGAATGCTGCAAGTATAGCTCAATTACGGACAGGGAACTCCGTGATTGTGAGGTTGCAAGTTCAACCTCTAGCAATACTCATTTAAATTTATTGTGTAAATATTACCTGTTAAAGACCCATTATGTGGGTCAATAGAGCGACAGAAAATGAGTCTCCGTGAGGTGCAGAGGTATGTATTGCACTCCACAAAACAGACTCGTCAACATCTTAGAATGTTCTGAATAAACCATTAACTTGTACCATGAACACAGAATGAACACTGGCGCACCAAAGTGATCACAAATGTTCGACTGTAGCGTCGCTGTAATATTTTGTGTCAATTTTGGACAATTTCTACATCTAAATCTACATAAATACTCCACTAACCACATTTAAGTGCGTGGCGGAGTGTTCATCGAACCACTTTTATGATATTTCTTTACCTTTCCATTCTCTAATAGCGCACAGGAAAAAAGAACAACTGAATTTTTACGTACTCAATCTGATTCTCTTATTTTATTATGATGATTATGTCTCCCTATGTAGGTGGATGCTAATAATATATTTGTTCGCATTGGGAAGAGTAGTTGGTGAAAGAAATTACGCAAATAAATCTCGCCCCAACGAATAACGCCCTTCCTTTAATGATTTCCCCCCCCCCAACTCGTGCATCATTGTGACATCCTCTCCCCTATATGGCGATAATACAAAACAAGCTGACCTTCTCAGATCTTTCTCTACGTCAGCCGTCAGTCCCATTTAGTTCGCTTTCCCTAAAATATTTTCTGTGTGTTTTTTCCAACTTAAATTGTAGGCATTTAGTTGAATTTACGGCCTTTAGATTTGAGTGATTTATCGTGAAAATGAAGTTTACAGGATTTCTTTTAGTGCTCATACTGATGACACCACACTTTTCATTGTTTAGGGTTACTTGCCAATTTTTGCACCATGCAGATATCTTATCTAAATCATTTTGCTGCTGCTTTTAACCTTCTGGTGACTTTACTAACCGATCAATGATAGCATCATCCGCTAACAGCCGCGGCGGAGTTGCCGAGCGGATTGAGACGCTATGCTCCGATGCGCGGGGCCGTTCCCCGTTGGAGTTCGAATCCTCCCTCGGGCATGAATGTATTGTCTTTAGTATAAGTTAGTTCATACGTAGTTTGTATGTTTAGGGACTGATGACCCCGGAGTGAAGTCCCATAAGCTTAACAAACATTTGAACATCCACTGTATAAGAGAGCATTGCCTCCTAAGGTAAGGAACAGAATGGGCCCTATAACACTTCCCTGCGGAACACCAGATATTACTTCTGTTTTACTCAATGACTGACCGTCATTTCCTATGTACTGTGTCCTTTCTTACAGGAAATTGCGAAACCAATCGCACAACTGTGGCGATATTCCATTAGCGCGCAATTTGATTAGAAGTACAGTGTCAAAAGCGTCCCGGAATTCTATAAATATCGAATCGATATGAAAGCCCTTGTGGCTAGCACTCATCATGTCACGTGAGTAAAGAGCTAGCTGTATTTCATAAGAACGATACTTTCCGTGTTATATATGGGTCAACTGGTAGTAGTTCCTAATGTTTAAAGAAAGTATACGTTCTAAAATACTGATGCAAACCAACATCAAAGGCATAGGCCTGTAATTTTGCGGATTACTCCTACTGTCTTGCTTGAATATTGGACTGACCTGTACAATTTTCTAGTCTTTGGGTATGGAACTTTCGCTGTGCAAGCCGTTGTATATGAAAGCTAGATATGGAGTATTTGCTTCGGTCTACTTTGGTGAAGGAATTTCGGAAAGCTGTTTTTAGCAATTCTGCTTCAATACATTTGTCGTCCGTAGCATCACTATTGCTATCGCGTAGTGAAGGTACTGATTGTGTTTTGCGTTTTGAAATTTTTATGACCTTATTAAATTCTGTAGTCTTTCCTGATTACATTGATACATACATTATAGGGTTTCAAATGAACAATGATCTGTATATACCAAATTTTAAAGTTACGGTCATGTGTACCGCCCCGCCCCCTGTATTTCTGTTACATAAGTCAGTTTTATTTCGAAAAGAACTGTGAATTTTTTGTTGCCAGCGATTATACGTATTCGTAACAGTGCAAGTTTCTAGTGTCTGTAAATGGTTATCTTTGCTAGTATTTACTTTTGTTTCGCTGAAGCAGTTTGTTCACGAGTTACTGAATGTTTGTTGTTCAAAGATATTATGGACAGGCCATTAGACGAACTGCACCTGTGCACGATGTTACAGCAATGAGAAAAGCTGTATGGGCCACCTAAGTTGTCCACAGATGACCACCCTGTTCACGGACTTTGCCCTAAATGAGCAGATTGTTGGTAGTGGTTACCAAAAAGCAAAAGAAAGTGGTCATAAACATTATCTTCCCGAGCCTGTTTTGAATTAAATAAAACCAATTTTCAGAGACCTGAGTGACCATGTTTTGCTTAGTTTTAACCATTGCATGTGTGAAAGATCACCCAAGATTGTTTTTGTGGGACTAAATACATTGAAATTTGGTATACTAGATGCAGTGATATGTTTTAATTATGGAGTGATAGGAAGGTTGGAAGTCCTTAGAAATTTAGGGAAAAATGTGGCTCCAATATGGAAGGTCAATTGCTTGCGTGTGACAGACAACAGGTGCATGAAGTTGAAAGATTCGCTCTTCAAGTTACCAACCAAGAAGTGCTAAAAGAAATGCCAAGAGGAAGATTGAAATGCTACATGATGAAGACTATGCTTCAGGAATGTTCTGAGGCGCATATTAATTGGACTCATACCTTCATTCGCAATTTCCCGCAAGTTGTATTTTTCAGAATTCAGGTACAAATATTTCCTAAAGTTTATCAAGCATTGCTCTAATGTTTTTCTGTAACTTGCAACATCCTTACTTATGTACTATATCCAAGCTTTATTGCGGAATCAACTAAATTAGAGAAAAATAACTTTTTATTGGGAGAAAAAATATAAAAATTAAAACGTAGGATTTGATATTTTTTACCCTTTTAATATACGTAATAGGTAGAATTAAATAGGTATACTAGATGAGCCATCATGTCATACACATCTGGTAAAAATTTGGTCTTCTTCAAATATATAACATAGGATTAAATTGTGTCTCAATTTGAGGAAGCACTTCGGAAAAAAAAAAATTCATAAATTTCTAAATAATTTTTTTAATAACCCTAAGCAGGTCCAAATATATTCAAAATACTTGTAATTTGAAATGACCACCCAAAAAATTTATAAGTCATATACATTATTATCAGTGCTGAAAGAAATAGGTGTTGATTTTTACGTAATATTGAGCCGGAGAAGTACCCTGTATCATTAATATTTGGTACTAGCTTATATGCCCGTGCTTCGCAACGGTTGTTAAAGAGGAACCTGAGTATATCATGGTTTTTAGGGTTCCGAACCTAGGACAGCAAAAGCAGAATCCTTGTTGGATCGCTCTGTCAATAAACTCAGTTCTTCTAACCAAGATGTCGAATTTACATAGAAGTCACTGTCGAAAAAGATGAATGTTCCTAAAGTTTTTAATACAAAAAGTGAAACTAATTTAAGTCCATACTCCGGAACGATGTAAATTCAATGTTAGTCTCTATTCATAAAGTTAAGACTGCGGTGTGTAATTGTCTGTTTGGCGTAAACTCCTGAAAACACTTCTATCTTTGAGATGAGAAATGGTAATAATAATAACAGCATCATGTATTGGTTCTATGGTGTAGTACTAAACTGTTAATCTCTCACGGTAAGTGTATGCTGAAGTATTAGTATGTTGCAGTGTTGCATTGGGGATAATGTAGTTATTCTGTATGTAGTGCTCCCTATTATTGAAAACTCGGCGAATGCTAAATGTCTGGTAATACAATCAACAGAGCAGTTCATGTCTAAAGAAGACGTCATGGTGGTGTCACTGTGCGATAAAGTAAGTCTGGTAAGAATAATTGAAATAAATGCTTTCAGAATGTTAAAAAAAAAGTCTGGGTAATCGTTGAAGGAATGGCGTCAGCAGACCGCCTGTATATAACTTTCCATTAAATATAGTATTACCAGTTAATTGTCTTGACTGTGTTAGCAGCATCGGCCACTCTTTCAGCTAATACAAGTCTCCACGTCCTGCAGTGATTACTTCGTAAAAGTATGAAACTCAAATCGACCTTCTGTAATAGAACTAGGCCTATATATTCAGAAGTCGGATTATAACTCTAAGTACAATTGTCTCTGCAAAAGAAGACGTCTTCCTGTATATTGCTGCAGTCTGCACCAAAAGTAATTTATTTCAAATTTCAATCTCAATATTGTACCGGACAATTATGAAAGCAGGGAGGTTTCTGATGAGTTTGTCGCTCGCGTGTATATATTATCTCTAATGGCAGGCATAGAGCAGAAATTTCCCTGGAGTGAGCATTCAGATACGCAGAACAATTTTTGTGTCCTCAGCATTAAGGTGGGAATGGCACGGAATATTGCGAAAAATCTACTACTCGCTGATTTTATCTTGGCCCTTTTTTGTTCGTTTAAGACGGATGACTATGTGTAAATTGCCCTTTTAGCGACGCTTCCTCAACTTTCTTGTTGCTTCTGTGACACATTTATTTAGACATTATTTCATGCTATGTGGTTGCTCTGCGAAAAGGAGGGGGGGGGGGGGGGGGCTTCTTTGCAGCCAATGCGGTACAAACCAATCGAAAGAGCAAATGTGTGGATAGAGTGGATTTGTCTCAATATCACGTGGTAATTCGAGCTTAATGTTGAGAAGATGCACAGAACGCAATGCTCACTCCATAGATATTTCTACTCTACGCACAATTCAGTGGTTATACCCGTCGAAAGATGCACTGCTTTTCTTTCCATGACGTTGCAAGGCATTTGGGATACAGTTAGGAAGAAAAAACTTGCCGCCTACCTGGGTTAAATTTTACTTGCAGTGGCAGCAATTTAGTTTGCTATCGTTGGCAACTAACTATTCGCTTTAGGAAGATGATTAATTTACTGACCAGGACAGTATAAATTATTTATTTCATCGTGAACATAAAGAATTATTCCCCTTATTCTATGTGATTTTTGGAAAAAGCATTCAACGCCTGTTGCCAATATCAGCACATAACGCCGCCACCGAAAGTAAAATTGTGCCCCTTCTTGTAGTGTATTACACCATAGTTATGAGAATGAAAAAAAAACGCAGCAACGTCATAATTAGTTATTTCGTGTACTCTGTAACTAATGTCGCATCACTTTGCCCTTTCCTGTACTATGGCGTTTTCGAGGCATTCCTAAACAGAATGCACTCAAATGTAATGAAGATACACCGAAATCAGAAAGGGAACTACATAAATTCGATTTTCCTTGCAAAGAATTTTTATGAAAATTAGAGCATTGATAGACAAAAGCACTGTCACTATGTTCCCTTTCAAAAGAATCAAAGTAATGTCGTTAAGCTGTGAATATAGGCCTACTAAGTGTAATCAGCAACTCGCTGTCCAATGCTAGTTTGTATTTGCAGAGCTAAGATTGCAGATCTTAATTCAAAATACTTCTGTTACTGAGGGCATATGCACTACACAAATCATGTATTGTTTACTTGCAGCACTACAAAACCAACAGACCTTTAGTGGTTCGTTGCTTTTTATGGCATAACCATCGAAAAGAATTAAAAAATAAAATTAAAAAATGCAGCAGCGCCAACTATTCCTTCTTTGGTGCACTACGTAACCAACAGGGCCTCTGTTCGTTCTGTACTGTACTAAACCGTTTTCAACTATTCAACTGCTTGTTAAGCTTATGGGACTTAACTACGTGGTCATCAGTCCCTAAATTTACAAACTACTTATCAACTACCTTATACTAAGGACGGCACAAATATCCATGCCCGATGGGGGATTCGAACCCCCGACCATAGTGGCCGTGCAAGACGGTGACTGGAGCGCCTCAGTCCCCTCGGCCATCGCGGCCGGCTATACCGTTTTCTAGGCATTCCTAAGCAGAATGGACTTAAGATGTGATAAATACTCACCGAAATCAGAATGGAAACTACATAATTTCGTGTTTCCTCGCAAAGAATTCTTAGTAAATGAAAACATCGATAGACGCGAAGGAACGTCATTATGTTTTAAATTCAAATGATACCCGCTGAAAGAAGCACTTTTTTTTCATTCCATGGCATTCCAATGCGGAATGCAGCTATTATTTTTTTGTGTCGTACCTGGGTTAAATTTTACTTGCAGTGGCAGCGGTCTAGTATGTTAACGTTGGAAACTAAATATTCGCTTTAGGTGGATCATTAATTTACTGATCGTAACAACATTAATTATTTCATCATCGTCACAAAAAATTATTCCCCTCGCTGTGACTGATTTTTAAAAAAGGATTCAACGGCCATTGTCAACACCAATACACTCCACCGCTGCCGTGAGGAAAATCGTAGCCTTGTTTCAGTGTGTTAACCTAAGTTATGTGAATAAAAACGCAGCATCGCTATCTATTAGTTATTTGGTATACTAAGTTATAAACAACGCCTCTATTGGAACTTTGCTATACTATGCTGCAATTCAAGCATAGCATACACCAGAAACTACAAATTACGATATCTTCTCTTCCCCTGATCCTATTATGATGAAATGAAGTTATATGTTACCCCAAGGTACTCTCAGTTGACCTATGAAACCCCATGAAACTTCGTATAGTACTCTTGGAGGTTTGCTGTACTATACCATACTTATTAGCATAGTGTACACACAAAATTTCAAATTACGATATCTATCCTTCCTCTGATCCGATTTTGATGAAACTAAACCTATGTTACTCCCCAAACGATTCTCAATTTATCTGTGGAAACCCACGAAAGTTCGTGTAGTACGTTTAGAGACTACCTTAAACAAATAGACATACACGACGGCTTTTAAACAAATGATTAAATTATATCTTTATTTTCTATGATCTGATTTTAATTATCGAATCCTTTATGTAACCGCACGGTATGCTCAAGTTACGTGTGAAAACCCCATGAAAATTTGTCAAGTAATTTTGGAGATAAACATGTTCAAAGAGACAGACATGAAGGTTGGAGATAAAAAGTTTAAAATTACGATTTTCTTTTTTTCCGTGATCCAATTTTTATGAAACGAAGTCTATATTTGTCCCGACTTACGCTCAAGCTACATGTGAAAAACCCATGCAAATTCGTGAAGTAATTTTGGAGATAAAAGGTTTTTAATAGTTCAACAAACAGACACAGCGGTTACTGAAAACACTTAAAGTTACGATATCTTTTTCTTTTCTTGATCTGATTTTGATGAAATTATGCCTATATGTTGGCCCAAACTTTTCTCATGTTTCCTGTGAAAACCGCATGAAGATTCGTCCCGTAGTTTTGAAGATTGAAGTGAACAGCGACAGGCTTACATTTACAGATTTATTATTAGTATAGATAAATCTTTCAATAGCTCACGATATTATTTCTTCGAAAAAAGTCACGTCTGTCTGATTTGCACTCACATTGTTACCTTCGGAAGATTGGAGATTCTCAATCAGGAAAACGTAATCGTCTTTTTATCTGCTTTTTTGAATAAATATATTGGCCCACTTTAGGTTAAGGTAGTAACACTAAAAGTGTAACGATCGCATCGTCTTTTGACAGCTCAAAATTTAAATGTAAATAACGGCTTAACTACTCGCCTGACACGACAATTGAACAACCTAATTTGTAGAGGAGAAAATTCTCTACACTTTTGCTCTCTTATGTCTTTTTTTTCATATCTCGTAGTGTTTCAAAGATATTTGCAAAAATAACGGCTGTTTTGGGATGTATGTCTGTCTGTCTGTCCGTCCGTCTGTCTGTCTGTCCGTAACGTGTTCCCTGTTTTTAAGACGAACCGTTCAGCCGATCAGCACCAAATTTTACAGACATGATTTTAGGCCACCAGAGACCAGAACCTCCCTTTTTCAAATTTTTCGGACAAAAAATACGGTAGTAATACCTAGAAAAGCCGTTTGTAATGTAATTGTAATTGCAAACGAACCGTTCATCTGATACGAAAATTGTATAACCTAATTGGTAGAGGAGAAAATTCTCTACAACTTAGCCCCCTTATGTATTTTTTTCATATATCGTATCGTTTGAGACATATTTGCAAAAATAACGGAGATTTGACACCTTCCATCGAATTAACGAAAACCAGCCGTTAGGAGATGTCACGTATTCCTCGGGCAGAACTCTCTGTGGCATACGCCATCTTGCGCGTTCTTCGTACGATAAATGATAATCTAGTGCCTACAAATGCCATATTAGCATCAGTTAACAACGGCTATAAATAGTACGAGATTATAGGACTCATTCTTGATTAATAGCCGTAGCTCAGTGGGCAAGGCGTTAAACTAGGTTGGTGGTTCGGAACCCGTCACTGCCTAGTTTTTTTTTCTTAAAAGAGTTTCAGACACTCTTATTAATTAATTTTTTATTATTATTTTGGTCCAAATGTTTGCAAAAACTTATAAAACTACAAATCTAAAGTGGGCCGTAAAACACGTCAGTGCGATTTTTTTTCTTTTAATTTTGGTGAATTTGGGAATTTAGATATTTATTCTCGCTGCAACAACTCTGTGTTCAATAATCTCTGTGTCTGTTTTGATGCTCTTTATTAGCTCCATATTCTTTACTCCTAGGGGATCAAGTATGTCTCACAACCATTTATTATTCTAGTGATTTCATAAACTAATTGCTTGAGATAAAGAAGCGGAATATTCTTAGAGGTATGGAGTGGATGCCAGCGGTTGTAGCGACAGTGACATTCCAACTGTGGCAGTCCCGCTAAAGGTACTATTTCGCTGCGGTCGCCGGCAGTATCGGACAGTTGACTGTTCTTCGTGGGAAAAGCAGCGAACCGTATGTCGCTGCATCGGCTCGGCAGTCGACGGTCGTAACTTCGCCGCGACTGTGAAGTCTCAGCAAGCCCCCACAATCGCATAAGCGGCCGACTGCGAACAGCGGACACATTGAAGAGCGCCTCGGCGGCCATTGTGGTGGCAAACTTCCGCGCGATCCCTAAATGTGCGAAGATTCTTTTGATTAGAGAGAGTATTCATTTGAGTTAAGTCGCGAAAACTATGTCTAATTGAAATATATAACTACAAAACAGCTTCAGACTCCTTGAATATACAGCAACTATCGCTTGTGTGTAACTTTATTACACAAACGGTGTAGAAATTGGCTAACAGCGTTTCCTCTTCCTAACGAAACCGAACTATAACATGTAATTTTTTAGCGTTCCAAGTGCAGCATATGAACGGAATTTATCGTCAGTCAAAATTTTTGACACTTTCTCAGTATATTCTGCGACTGTAAAACTTTTGTACAAATATTAGTTTCGGAAGAGTTTCACAACACTTTACGTCTTTACTTTAGTGCTATATTCTCCAATATTTAGATATTTCATAGCATCAAAAAATCAAACAGGGCTGCCTGAAACAGCTGATGTTAAAAATCCATTGTGAAAGTGAAATATGCCATCAGATACGTAACTGAAAAATAGCTTCTTACGTTGTGAAAACAGAACCAGCCACTACCAAATTCTTTTAAGAACACGAAGTACGCCATAACTTTTTCTTAACTAAGGCATCTAATATTAGCATTAGGATATCTACCAAGAAAATTAGTTGTTTTAATGATGTAAGCCAAATACCTTACAGCAGAGTGAACTGCTCAAAAGTCAGCAACTATCCTGATAAGGTTCAACTTCACAATGTGCATCCAGTGTGGCTATGTGTCATTTATATATGGAAACATCCACAGGTCTGGAGACACCTTTCAGTTGTTGTACCTACTTGTAAAGCAGAATATCTTTAAATTCTGCGTTACAATTTGCCAATATTAATTTAATAAACACAAAATTTGAACTGCAGTGAAGCAACTAATTTCGTGACGCCAATAGTTATTTTACACAATCACAAAATGTAGCTTTTTGTCCTTCCTGTCCAACAGTACTGCCTAAAGTAGCTCGTTTTGAAGAGCCACCAGTATTGTAAAAACCTGTCATTTATTTCATTCAATCCTATATTGTCTTGACTAACAGCCTGTTAACCAAGAGTAACTATCTCTGAACACAAGTAGTAGGGCTACTTGTATTTCTGAAAAATATAAATGGGAATACAGTATTCGATCTTTTTATTCCTTTCTTAAATTTATTTATGTATTTAAACGCTGAGCAGCTCTTCACCACCGTGCTTTATGTACACTGCAATAGAAGTGACTATCAATTGTGTATATATCCCACTGTAGCTATTTAAAACACGATTTACATGCTAACAACACTCGTATTTGTCTGACTCTTACCACTACCATGGCGGCTGGGCGAAGATTCAAATTATACCGCGACAGTCTAGTTATTTTTACAAGGTCTTTGAGTCTCAGCCGCTGCTGAAGCAGCAATATTGCAGAAAGGTTTACACGATGAAGACTGTTAGTTAGGGCAGTATGTGGGCAGATACCCTTTTGTATGACCATATGTTTATGTAAGCTGGGGTGGTGGGGTCCTGTTGCACGCACGGGAGAAGCTAGGTTACGTAAGACACTCATGAGTTGGGCAACAGAGAGTAATAGGAGCCTAGGTACACTACCGGTCAAAAGTGTTCGATCACCTATGCACGAAACTAGATACTTTATTTCAAGGAATAAAAATGGACCAACAAAAAATACATTTTTTCTCTCTATCATTAAGTACAATACAATATGATTTATATTTTAGCCTCGTCAAAGAATCCACCCTTTGCCTTCCGAACAGCCGCACAAACTCATGGCATCTGGAAACAAGATTTGATAGTGTTTGTGCAAATATTGCAGCTCAACAGCTCTGTAAATTATTCCATAGCTCTTCATCATTAGTCGATCTCATTTTACGGACCTCCCCGTCAAGTTCATCCCATTACAGTTCAATGGGATCTACGTCGAGTGACTGACTTGAAATCATATTTTTCAGCTCCTCACATTTCTTCTTTCTATTGACATACCCTCTACACAATTTATCAAATGTTCAAATGTTTGTATAGTCTATGGGACTTAATTACGGGGTCATCAGTCCCTAAATTTACAAACTACTTATGAACTACTTACGAACTAGGACGGCACAAATATCCATGGCCGAGGGGGGATTCGAACCCCCGACCGTAGTGGCCGTGCAGACCGTGACTGGAGCGCCTTAGTCTCCTCGGCCACCGCGTCCGGCTACACAATTTAGAAGACTATTTTGGGATCATTGTCCTTCTGCAGAACAAACCCAACACCAATAATCCTCTTGCCAGATAGAATAGCATTGTTGATCAGTATCCTGTAGTATCCTTCCTTCTTTAATGTTCCGTTAAATCGCACGAATCACCGACTTTATCACCCACAAAACATCCATAACCGACCCTCCACCATGCTTCACTGTAGGTGTTACACACCTTGTCACCTTATTTTGTGTCGGTAAAAAAGGTTTCCGGCCCCATGCATCCCTTTAAACTTCGTACACGAAGACGCTGTTGCACTGTTGAGACAGAGATTCGAACAGCTCGCATATTACTGACTTCCTAGCGAATTTCAGCTGCCATACGAGTCCTCTGACGTGTACTCTTTGCACATATGAACCGATCTTTCCTGTATGATGTTTCACGGGGTCTTCCAGATCACGAAACATCTGCATTGGCACTGGTTTTCTCGAGCCGCTGTAATGTATACACTACTGTAGATTGGGCGACGCCAACTTTTGTTGCTGTTGTCCAGTCAGAATAGCCTTCGTGATGCAGAGCTATAATTACAGCACGTTTTTTGGCCCACTTTAGGTTACGGTAGTAACACTAAAAGTGGGCCTTTGCGATCGTCTTTTGACAGCTAGAAATTTAAATGAAAATAACGGCTTAACTATTCATCTGACACGAAAATTGAATAACCGAATTTGTAGATGAGAAAATTCTCTACAACTTAGCTCCCTTATGTTTTTTTCATATCTCGTATCGTTTGAGACATATTTGCAAAAATAACGGAGATTTGACACCCTCCATTGAATTAACGAAAACCAGCCGTTCGGAGATGTCACGTGACATTCCTCGCGTATTTGATGATTTTGTTATTGTAACCTACACGTTGTCATTTCAAAGCAACGGTACACTGAGGAATTAACAAAAACATATCGTTCTTCGTACGATAAATGATAATCTAATGTCTACAAATGCCATATTAACATCAGTTAACAACGGCCATCAATAGTATGAGTTTTGATTTACAGCCGTAGGGTAGTGGGCAAGGTGCTGGACTATGACGCGAGAAGTCGGTGGTTCGAAACCCACCAGTACCTATTTTTTTTCCTAAAAGGGTTTCAGACACTCTTATTAATTAATTAATTATTATTTTGGTCCAAAATGTTTGCAAAAACTTTTAAAACTACAAATCTAAAGTGGGACGTAAAACACGTCATTGCGACTTTTCAATTCCATTCTCATGCTCCTGTCCCATTTGGAGGTAACATGGTATGCAGCTGATCTGATACACAAACACACTGCTACCTGCCTACAATGTACTGAAAGCTAATGTGAACTGCTTGCTAGACAGACAGCTGAAGGAATGAGGCCTATTCGAGTGGACACGTCTTGGTAAAAGACACGTCAGTGTTGTTTTGGTTACTCATCAGCGCCCCCCCCCCCCCCCATACGGAAAACCGGTCAAATGCACGAGTCGTTCCGTCTTCACATGTTTATACTTGTGTTAGTATCAGTACAGGACTGTGATAGATTAATTAAAACTATCTCTCTGCTTTAACCACAGATCCATAGTTGTGATAGATGATCGAAACTTTTGACCGGTACTGTAGACCAAGAAGAACGTACTTAGATTCGATCAAGAATGATTTTGAAGTAACAGACTTAACACCGGATGTGGCATTAATATTAGTATTTGAGTACTGGATCATAGAGGAAAATTATTTGGGGGTCTATGCTCCAGACTGCAACTGAAAGCCATAATCAGTGTTTAATGACGATGATGATGTTGATGATATGAATAAACATATCAGAAACGTGGTGACAAGGGGTAAAGTGTGAAAGAAGATAAAAAAGCAATCTTACAAGATTGAAGGTAGTTTCCTGCCTTCATTTGAGCATTAGTTATTCTCCCGGTTGTGATCATTGGTTTGGAAAGTCACAGGAAGAACTGCTGCAGCTGGTGAGCAGGAGCAAGAAATGTTCGCGAGAACTACCACAGCGTCCATCAGGAAACTGGCAGATCGCTTGACTGTTCTTCTGAATCATCTCTCATACCACTAGCTGCCACCACGAGTCTTTCTAGTTCTTCACCCTTCAGTCACCTCTCTGATGAACATCAAGACCATCAGATGTTTCGTCGGTTAGAGACAATTGCTTCATTTTCACCTAATTAATAAACGTCTAAAAACAGGCACGTTATACTCTTACTACTTATAAAAATACTTTCTAGTAATATTGTAAACACAATGTAAAAATAAACAACAAACTCTACAAGCAGTGAGTCATTTACATATAGACCTATTATCTTCATAGTCTTTTATCTTACTTCATAGAAATGACAAATTACCCTATTCAGCCGATGTTGATGAAAATGTAACTTTTTATTCAGCTACTTTACTTAAAATCAGTTATATTTCTTCATCAGCATTATTTGAAGTTTGCACTCCACTGATAGCTGTTCTTGCTGTATCTTCTTTCACTAGGCGTAATACAAAATCGAAGTGTAGGCATTAACCATCTTACCTGTCTTCATCATTTCCCAAGTGTCCGGTTACTAAGTTAGCATAAATACTTCCAGTTTTCCACGTTTTGAAAAGAGACAAAATATTGTAAA
Source organism: Locusta migratoria (assembly GCA_026315105.1). NCBI lineage: Eukaryota > Metazoa > Arthropoda > Insecta > Orthoptera > Acrididae > Locusta > Locusta migratoria. The sequence continues at coordinate 359,128,867 of CM048747.1, forward strand.
CACTGCCATTATTTCCTCTTTCTTTCCTCCCTCGTCCACCAGAAAACATTAGCACATGTGTGTTCTACATCTACATGGGATACTCTGCAAATCACATTTAAGTGCCTGGCAGAGGGTTAATCGAACCACCTTTATTCTATTTATCTCCCATTCCATTCTCGAATAGCGCGCGGGAAGAAAGAACACCTGAATCTCTCCGTTCGAGCTCTGATTTCTCGTATTTTATGCTGATGATCTTTTCTAGTTATGTAAGTGGGAGTCAACAATATATTTTCGCATTCGGAGGAGAATGTTGGCGATTGGAGTTTCGTAAGTAGCCCACGCCGCAGCGATAAGCGCCGTTGTAATGATTGCCATCCTATATCCTGTATCATTTCCGTAACGCTGTCTCCCCTGTATCGTGATAATACGAAACGAGCTGCCCTTCTTTGGACTCTTTCGATGTCCTACGTCAAGCCCACCTGATAAGGATCCCACACTGGGCAGCAATATTACAAAAAAGGACGGACAAGCGTAGTGTAAGGAGTCTCTTTAGTAGTTCTGTTGCATCTTTTAAGGGTTCTGCCAATAAAACGCAGTTTCTGATTCGCCTTTCCCACGACATTATCTACGTGTTCTTTCCAGTTTAAGTCTGAAGTAATAGTAATTCCAAGATATTTTGTGGGGTTTACGGTCTTCACGTTTGATTGATTTATCTTGTAAACAAAGTTTAACGGATTTCTTTTCGTACTCATGTGGACGGCTTCACACTTCGCATTATTTAGAGTCAATTGCCAATTTTACACCACAGTGATATATTTAGATCGTTCTGCAGCTGGTTTTGATCTTCAGATGATTTTACTAGACGGTAAATGACGGCGTCATCTGCAAACAACCTAAGAGAGCAACTTGGATTTTCTCCCAAATCATTCATGTAAATAAGGAACAGCAGAGGACCAATGACACAACCTGTGGAACGCACGATATCACCTATGTTTTAGTCGATGCCTTACCATCGATTACTACGAACTGTGTCCTCTCTGACAGTATATTCCCTATCCAATCGCAAATTGGGGCGATATACCATAACCACGCAATTTGATTAAAAGCCGTTTGTGAGGTACGGTGTCAATAGCCTTCTGGAAATCAAGAAATACGGAATCGATCTGTGAACCTTTGTCGATAGCACCCATCACTTCCTGTGAATAAAGAGCTAGTTGTGTTTTGCATGAACGATATTTTCTAAATCCGTGTTGACCTTGGGTCAATAGATCATTCTGTTCGAGATAATTCATAATATTTGAATACAGGATATGTTCCAAAATCCTGCTGCAAACTGACGTCAATGAAATAGGCCTGTAGTTTAGTGGGTTACTCCTACTGCCTTTCTTGAATATAGGTGTGACATGTGCAACTTTCCAATCTTCTGGTACAGATCGTTCTTTGTGAGGGCGGTTGTATATGGCTGTTAAGAAGCTATCTCTTTAGCACAATCAGATAGATTTCTAATGTGTTCCTCGCTGAATGGAGTGGCGGCCGCGGTGAACCGTCGCAACAAAATACTCTGGCAGTGGCGCTCGGACATTACAGCTGGCAGCCACGCTTGGCAGTCACAATGAAATTGTACCTTAACGCAGCGATTGCAGAAGACACCTGCAGTATGTAATGACGGAGGTCAATCTACTAAGCGTGTTACCAAATGCGTGACTTGTAGCGACACTTCTGGGACACCAACGGCGCAAAAACGGAATAAATAGTCGCCTTTTTCAGGGCATCAGCAGTTCGGAAGTCGGCAGAATTCGACAAGCAGAGTGCCGGACATGATGTCGCAGTTGGAGACAATCTCCGGATCGGAAGGCGGTAAAGGTCGCAGTATGCCGGCAAGATTGCGCCCCGAAAACGTCGCTTGGTTCTGACAAGGGGAGGCTGCCAATTGTGAAATTCAGATTCGATTCATACTGCGCATAATAAAAGCTCTTCGCCAGAGGTGTAATTTGGCAAAGCACCAAGATGCACTTCTCAGCCGTTGTCGAGAGAATAGACAATTAAATAAAAACCGTTGCGGTGAAATACTCTTTTACGATTAACAGCGGCGTGGCGCAGCGGTAAACGCTCGGGTTGGTAATCCGAAGATCGCCAAATCGAATCTCGCGGCATGCAACTTTTTTTTTCTTATTTTTTTTTTTTAATTCAAATATATCTCGCACGAACTAGAGTGATAGTTATCATACAAAATATGGAATGCAGAAAACAGAAAGACATCGAGCACATCTGATAAACGATGCGTTTTTACAAGAATATTTGTTTTTTCAAATTATCTCTTGGGAAACACATCTGACTGACATTCTGAAAAATTGTTCTATCGTTCGTCAGGTTTGACTTACACTATACGTATTCGCTTTGTTTGCGGAGAACATAATGATGTTCGAAGTCACCAGTTGCAAAGAATAAGTTGTTTGAAAGTCGTTTGACGTGGAAAAACTGGAGACTTCGACCGTTTGAAAATCATCGCTTCTCGACATGCGACAAAGATCCAGCGGCAGTGGCGGATCTCAACGACATTCTACTGGCATGCGCCAAGTACACGGCCGCACGAAGTGTCTTCTACAGACTATATATATATATATATATATATATATATATATATATATATATATATATATATATATATGTGTGTGTGTGTGTGTGTGTGTGTGTGTGTGTGTGTGTACATTTGAATTATAAAAAAAAAAGTAATAAAAAAAAGTTGCATGCCGCGGGATCCGATCCGGCGACCTGCGGATTACCAACCCGAGCGCTTACCGCTACGCCATCCCTACGTACGATATTACTAATCGTAGAGATCGTAGGGAGTATTTCACCGCAACGGTTTTTATTTAATTGTCTATTTTCTCGACAACGGCTGACAAGTGCATCTTGGTGCTTTGCCACATTACACCTCTGGCCACGAGCTTTCATTATGCGCAGTATGAATCGAATCTGAATTTCACAATTGGCGGCCTCCCCTTGTGAGTCCGATTCCTGGATTCGCCGCCACCGCACCGAAGGACAGGCGTCTAGGGACAGTAGTGCGTCGGACGTCAGTTACCCGTAGATGTCTCTACGGTTATGCTACCGTGATGCTATGCGACTCCAGGGCTGCTATTTATCATTCCTGCTCTATAATTTACATAAATATTACTACCTTCGTATTTTGACATTCGAAATATTAATGATTCTAAGATTAAAAAATCAAATGTTTGTAAATCTATCGGACCAAACTGCGTGGTCATCAGTCCGTAGCTTACAAACTACTTAAACCTAGGTAAACTAACCTAAGGACATACACACACACCCATGCCCCACGGAGGACTCGAACCTCCACGGCGAGCAAACGCGCACTCCGCAGCGAGACCTTTTTTTTTTTTTTTTTGCTCAATGGGTAGTTCTTGTCCTCGCGGACTCTGATCCTGTTTGTTCGTTTTGGTTCTCCGTGTTCTTTGGCTCAGTTTTCTTATTACAGAGAGCGTTTAGCCCTCTGACGGGGCGCGCTGAGCCACGGCGCCCGGCAACCGCTCGGCTACTCCACCGCGGCTCATTCTAAGACTTCAGTATTACTGTAGTAGAAGTGTGTATGTAATATTCCGTGATATTTCTCTAACACTGCGCTATTAAAATGACAAGTAAGACTTCCCAGCAGTCTAAAACTTGAAGTTCGATACTTAAACTGTAAAAAGACGCAACATAAAGCAGAGGGTACTTTCCTGATAAATAAAGCGGAAAGCAGAGCTGAGGTTCTACATGAATTTCTGTTTTGTTATTGAGAATATTCACGTGTTAGTTTTAGAGTGTCATTTGCATGAGAAAGAATGGCACTGGTGTATTAAATATTATTATTTCACAGAAGGTGACAGAAAAGATCGGCTTTTAGAGAAAGCCGGCCGTGGTGGCCGAGGGGACTGAGGCGCTTCAGTCACGGTCTGCACGGCCACTACGGTCGGGGGTTCGAATCCCCTCTCGGGCATGGATATTTGTGCCGTCCTTAGGATTAGCTAGTTCATAAGTAGTTTGTAAGTTTAGTCCCATAAGCTATACAAACGTTTTTTTCTAGTGGAAACTGAATGTATTCTTTTTTTCGTTGACAGTGGCGCCTGAAGAATTGGCGATATTATGTCAATTTAGCTTACGGCGAAAGTGGCGGTGGCACTAGATATTTTGTTTTGTAGGTTTATTTAGTAAATTTTTGGTATTAATATAGGTGACAGGCGCCAACCCTGAAATGGCAAAGCTTTTGTAGAGAAAAAATGCAAAAGAAAAGAAAACACTAAAAAGAAAAACATGTTTGTTTGTGTGTGGGCGGTTGTTCGTTTCTCCCTTCCGACAATATTTTTATTTTTGACTTTGTCTCCCAAAAGTTTTCTGAGACATTTATTAAATAGAATTTACGAGTTGCGATATTCCGACATATTTGCAAGTACAACCGCGTTTTCTTAAAAGTGCGTTTCTTCTATTTAGTGAACATGCCGTGAAATATGGTCCAACAAATTGTTAACACTGTCTTCTGAACTACAGTACCTGCACATAAAGTGCGGACACATTGTTATAGTCAATGTTGCAAATGACATGATGATACAAATAGTTTCATACACTTACTAGAAAATACAGACAAAGCTCTTGAGATCACTTAAACGGCTACAGTATTAGCGCAATTAATCACAAACAATGCATTTAGGACGCAAGAACGTGTATAACAGTTGTTGCAAAAAAAGGAACAAGGCCCTTCAGTCTCATTAAGAAACGACAGTTGCCATATAACTCTAGTACGTAATCTATATACAAAATTATTCGAATCAGCATGACATTTAGAACATTAATTATTATATTGTGTTTTCAGTTTATGTTCAGGTAGTTCACCAGACAATGTTTACAATTCGTTAGCCAATATTTCACGGTAATTTCACTAAAGAGAACAATCGCACTTTTTAGAAAGCGCTTGTATACGTATGTCGAAATATCGCAAAATATAAATTCCTTTTAATTAACAACAGTGTAAGAAAACATTAGGAGTCAAGATAAAAAAGGAAAAAAAATACTTGTTTGGTGCGGGAAGCGAACCACCGATGACGCTTAGCAGCTCTTGGTTTTTTTTTCTGTGGGTAGTTCTGTTTACTGCGGACGCTTATAGTTTTTGTTCGTTGATACTCGAAGTGTTCTTGGCTCAGCTTTTTTACTACAGAGGGCATTGAGCCCCCTGATATTATTGAGAAGATGCGTTTATCCCTTACGTACAAGGAGCACGTACAAGAAAACTCTCGGTTTTACATTGCCATCAATATCAAGTGTTACTCGCCAATATGGCATTTATTGACTGTAATTAACAACTAATTGTACTAAGAACGACACGATTTTGGTACCTCTTAAGTGGGCCGTAACTTTGAAATAGCAACACACGAGTTACAAGGAGAAAAACATGAAAATACGAAATGGAAACTGGCGTCTCTGCAGGACATAGCTTGCGACCGTAGAGACATCTATCGGTTGGTACGGGTAACTGGAGTTCGACGCACTACTGTCCCTAGACGCTTGTCACCGAAGGTCTGCTCGACTCCCATTCTGACAGCGAGACGCTACTGGTTCACCCCGGTTTGGTAGAGCGCAGCGTCGTCGCGTACCGAACCGAGTCAGCTGGGTTTGGTATTACCATCTCACAAGAGAAACCCCACCCCCCACCATCGCACGCACCTCAGATTATGTAGTAAGACTAGCTGAACCCCGCTGCTTCGCATGCGTAGGCTGGTTGGTCTGCACAAATTGTTTCTTTTTAATACTGATGAAGAATCCATATCTTAAGTTTCGTACTTATAGCTTGAAATTTGAGTTAACAGCACTATGTTTTTGAAAATCAATTTTTGCATCCCTTATTTACCCCCTTATTAGTCTAATTTCCAAAAATACCGAAACACGTGTCCTTTAAATTCGAACCCCGAATTCCAAATCCGAAAATTTGTAATTTTAACTTGAAGATTGCCTAAATAGCAACAGATTTTCGAAAAACATCACCTCTCCAATATAACCCCCTTGATGCTTGAATTTCCAAAAATACCGAAAAACGTATTTTTTAAAATCATAACGAACAACACAAATACCAGTTTTTGCAGCTATAGCTTCAATATTGTCTTGACAACAAAGTATTTTCGAAAAGAATTTGTGATCCCCTCTTTTACCCCCTTAGTTTTTAAATATCCAAAAATACCGAAACTCGTGTCCTTTTAATCTTGACCAAGAGTCCATATCCTAAGTTTCGTAGTTATAGCTTGAAATTTGAGTTAACAGCAACATATTTTTGAAAATCAATTTTTACGTCCTCTATTTTACCCCCCTATTGGTTGAATTTCAAAAAATGCCGAAACACGCGTCTTTTAAATTCGAACCCTGAATTAAGATCCGAAATTTCGTAGTTCTAGCTTCAAAATTGCCTAAATAGCTACGTATTTTCGAAAAACACCCCCTCTCCAATTTAAGCCCGTTGATGGTTGAATTTCCAAAAATACCGAAACATGTATTTTTTAACGTCTAACCAACTATACAAATATCAATTTTTGCAGATCTAGATTCAAAATTGTATCAATAGCAACGTGTTTTCAAAAAGAATTTTTGATCCTCTATTTAACCCTCTCACTTATTGAATTTCCAAAAATATTACAAATCATGGATTTTTAATCCTGACGAAGATTCCATATCCGAAGTTTCGTAGTTGTAGCTTAAAATTTAAGTTAGCAGCAACATATTTTTTAAAATAAATTTTTTGCGTCACCTGTTTTACCTCCGTATTTGTCGAATTTCAAAAAATGCCGAAATACGTGTCTTTTAGATTCGAACCCTGAATTAAAATCCGAAATTTCGTAGTTCTAGCTTCAAAATTGCCTAAGTAGCTACGTATTTTCAAAAAACGTTTCATCCCCTATTTCACCCCCTTACGGACGGAATATCGAAAAATCGCTTCTTAAATGACGCCTACAGAGTAAGATCAACACCCTCCACAAATTTCAAGTTTCTATCTTCAGTGGTTTGGGCTGGGCGATGATGAGTCAGTCAGTCAGTCAATCAGTCAGTCAGTCAATGGGACACTTCCTTTTATATATAGAGATGACGCAGCGATTAGCTCTTCGAAACTTGAAGACGATTAAGCAGGAAAATAGGAAGAGGTTGCATAGAACTGTGACATAATAAGGACATATGGAAACAATTAATGGTCGAAGAACTGGATATGTTAATATCGAACATAGTGCTAGAGCGGCGGGGTCGTGGTCCACTGGTGGAACGGCGATGCTGGAATTCCATCTTCAAACCTCCTTTAATCTGTCTTTTTTAATTATATTTATTTTTTATTTTAAAGGCACTTGGTGGTGACACGCTGGCAGCAGCTTCATTGCTGCTCTTCAGCCGACAGTACAAACAACTTTAACATGCAGATTTAAAATATACAAGAGGAGAAAAATAAACACTGACTTTAAAACATTGCAAGGACATAAAATTGGAGACTGACAAAACACGGATTGCAGTTAAAAGACATATTCGGAAATTAAAATAGCCATGGTGGTGAACACTCACATATATGCAGTATTAAAACTCGGGATTAAAACAAAAAATGTTCAAATGTTCGTATAGTCTATGGGACTTAACTACGGGGTCATCAGTCCCTAAACTTACAAACTACTTACGAACTAGGACGGCACAAATACCCATGCCCGAGGGGGGATTCGAACCCCCGACCGTAGTGGCCGTGCAGACCGTGACTGGAGCGCCTTAGTCCCCTCGGGCACCGCGGCCGGCCGATTAAAACAGACTCATGGGGGACAGTAGACTGTGACGAGAGCGAATCCATGTATTATTACTTTTAGTTTTTTCACAAAATTGTCTACTACCCGTTAGGTCATTGACTTCACCGTTCTCTTTTAGTAGCCTTGGAAATTGTAATATTATACATAAGTCATGTGGTACATATAAAGGGTGATTATAATTAGTCGAGCTTTCAAAACGCTGTAAAAAAAATAAAAAAATAAAAAAAAAAAATAAAAAAAAAACACTACTGTCAGAATAACGTCAAATTGCAACGGAATATTATCGGAGATGGAGGTAAACGTATGGCAGAAGAAAAATAAAGAGTGGGAAAGTTGATCAATAGATGGCGCTGTATGTGTCGTAAAAGCGACTACGGTCGGGGGTTCGAATCCCCCCTCGGACATGGATATTTGTGCCGTCCTAGTTCGTAAGTAGTTGATAAGTAGTTTGTAAGTTTAGGGACTGATGACCCCGTAGTTAAGTCCCATAAGCTTAACAAACATTTGAACATTTGTGTCGTAAAAGAAAACACCTCTCATGCGCACGACCCATTGATGTTGGTATAAACACGCTAGGTACAGGGCTTTTCCTCATTTCGCCTCTAAGACGTTCGCCATGACTGCCTCAATGCAGGGCAGTGCTCTGCTTGTAAAGCTGTTTTACAAGAATGATGACTGTGCACAAGTCGCTCTGCAGAGGTCCCGGACACTGAAGCACTTGAAAAAAAGGCGTTGGTCCGATGGCTACCGTGGGTCTGGAGAAAATGATCCGGAATTTCGAGAAAGAAAATAAGTGTTCCTTTGTTGTGCACTCTGGTAGAGGGAGGAAACGAATTGATTCGACGTCAGTGGAAGAAGTGGCCACAGCAATGTAAGAGGGCTCTAGTGGTGGTGTGCAAACGAGTAGTGCACGGAGAAATGCCCGAACATTGGACAAACCAGTGAGCAGGGTGCGTAAAATCCTACGAAACATCCTTCTTTGCAATCCATTCAAAATTACCCTGGTGTACAAGCTGTTTCCTGTTGAATTGCCAGCAAGAGAAACCTTTGCTTTAGAATTTCTTGCTCGCATGGAAGTGGACGACGAATGGCACTGGAAGATTTTGTGAACAGACGGAGCTCACTTCCTTCTGACAGGATATGTCGATACACAGAATTGTCGAAATGGGCAACAGAAAAACCACACGCAAAGCAATCAGTTCCACCTCATTCTGAAAAGGCCATTGTGTGGTACTGCTTTACGGCATTATTTATCATACGGTCAGATTTTTTTCGAAGAGACGGGTGCTACGGGTTCTGTTACCTGTACCGTCACAGGTAAGCGCTACGAGTGTCTTTTTTGCAGACACGTCATTCCAGCTCTCCAATAGCGTATATAAGTGGATAGGACCATTATTATGGAAAATGTCGTACATACGTACATTGCAAATCCAGTTAAGGCTGCGGCGTAGTGCATAACCACATTGAATCGCTATGGTCCGATGCGCGAGAACGTTACCCGTCGGGGGTTAGAGTCGCCCCTAGGACATCGATGTTTGTGCTGTTTTTAGTATAAGTTAGTTTATAAGTAGTTTGTAAGTTTATGGACTGATGACCCCGCAGTTAAGTCCCATTTAACAAACATTTTTGAAATCCAGTTAAGCAGCTGATGAAACACCATTTTAGAAATTCTAGGATTATGAGCCGCCATTTCCATACTGCCTGGTCGTCCCGATCACCTGATCTTAATCCGTGTGACTTCTGGCTGTGGGGCTATCTGAAAGATGTTGTGTTCAGTATTACGATTGCGAACATAAGTGCATTGAAGACACGCATTGCGCACCTCATGCTGAACGTGACCCCGCGGTGGCCGAGGGCATTGAGGCGCTCCAGTCACGGTCTGCACGGGCACTGCGGTCGGGGGTACGAATCCCCCCTCGGGCATGGATATTTGTGCCGTCCTTAGGTGTAAGTAATTCATAAGTAGTTTGTAAGTTTAGGGACTGATGACCCCGTAGTTAAGTCCCATAGACTCTAAAAACATTTGAACATTTTGAACGTGACCCCGGAAACAGTTCATTCAGTTTGGAACACGCTGTTTCTCGATTTTAACTTGTTGCAAAAAACGATAGACAGCATATTGAACATGTTTCCACATCCAACGTGATATGACCTTTCGGTGCTGGATGGCTTACGTAGACAGTATCACACCAGTACACCCATGCACACTGAGTAGTAGTTTTTTAGCGTCTAACTTACACCTTAGACATTGTTGTATGATTCATTTGTCATTTTCAGTCGACCACTATTAAATTATGATGATTACAGCGCGATATATTAATCAGTTTTCACACTATTTTTCTTCTGGCATACGTTTCCCCCCTTCTCAGATAGTATTCCATTGCAATTTGACGTCATTCTGATTAGTGGTGTTATTCTTACAGCGTTTTGAAAATTTAAATTATAATCACCCTGTATTCACTGCTTATAACAATTACGGAATCAGGTGAGATATAAAACACAATATGCATGTGATAACGTATATTGGTTACAATTGTAATTTATGTGTGATACTGTAGGATATTTTGCTGTCTCGACTGTTCACTAAAGGTTTACATGGCATTTACGTACAGCGAGGGCACCATGGGACTACCATAATAGTGAAAAGTCATTCACGTTGCTCTCTAATATGGTGTGTGATCACCTCAGACGGCCAGTAGATCTAGACACCTGTGTGGCATGGACAGTATGAGGTTATAAATCAGCTCTTGAGGAATATTTGGCTATTATTCCATGAGTGCAATATCTAGCTCTCAACCGTTCTGGGGGGTGCTGGCCTGATTGCAATGCTTCTGCCAAGTGCACCTAAGACATGTTCAATCGAGTTTAAGTACAGTGAACAAGTTAGCCATTCCATTCGTTCAGTTCCTACAGTTTCAAGCATGTTCTCCACCAGTGCATCTCTGGGGGGTACGAGTGTTATCTTCCACCAGAAGAAATCCACCTCCTATGGCACCAGCGTAGGGCACAACAAAAGTCGAAGGATCTCCTCTCTATATCTCCGAGCAGTCAAAGCGCCATTCTGGACGACATAGAGGTCCGTACGTCCGCCAATACTGACTCCTGCCCACACAATTCGTCCACCACCATGATATGGTGATGTTTCCTGCCCACAAGCAGGATTGTTCCGAGTTCCATGTTATCTTCACATGAGGGAACGACGATTGTCCGAGTGAACACAAAATGTTATCTGTGAAAAGAACCCGGCGCCATTCGCTACGACACCAGCCCTGATGTTCCTCCGCCCACTTTCTGCGGGCTAAACGATGTCGTGCTTTCAGTGGGACACCCACCATAAGCCGCCGTGCGTAGAGACCACATTCCCGAAGGCGATTTCGGACTGTTTGTGATGATATTGTGCGCCCTGTTTCTGCCTGGAGGGTGCATTGTAGCTGAGTTGCATAATTCCTTCTGTCTCGATGGGCTGTTAACTGGAGATACGTTCGTCTCTTGCCTTCTTCTAACGGTTCATGTTGTTTGAAATCGCATCCAGGACTGGAAATGACACTTTGGGACACTCAAATACCTGCAGCCACCTCTGACTTTGTCCCGCTTCCAACCTACCTGCCATAACTTCGGGTAAGTCACGTTGTTGTTACATTGTACTACCTGCTCAGTACACTGTCTGAATCGAACTGTTTCTGTAATTCGTTTGCTAGAATAAACAAAAATGAACACTAACTCACTCTGCATCAACTTCCTATTGTCACCACTACCTCGGTTGCCGTGATGTTGTCTCCATTCCGCAGAACCGACAGAAAGATGTCGAACCTCTTTAGTTCATTCTGCCGATGACTATACTTTAGGACCTAGATATCTGAACTGATCCTCTAATTGCTTTGAACAGTATATTACCGTCGCAAGTAAATATGATAATAGTGAAAGCAGACGAGACCACCCGCAGAAATGAAAATAATAAATAATATCTTCGGTCTGTGAAATTTCAAATTTTGAGAATTTCCTACGGTATTCGTGACAAAAAACTTCAAAAACGTTAAAACATGTTCTGACAACGCACACGGAAAAGTGTGTGTTTTTGAAATTGTTGCGTTCACCTGTTGCACTGAGAAATTGTTACGTTTTAATCATGTCTTTGACAGTGATCATATTCACATTCCTACAAACGCATTAATAGGTGTACAAGTTAACTGCTTCACATATTAGTAAAAATAAAGTTCTAACAAAATATCAGTTTGGTTTTCAAAAAAGCTTTTCAACTGAAAATGCTATATATACTTTCACTGATGAAATATTAAGTGCTTTGAATAGCCGGACATCACCAGTTGGGATTTTTTGTGATCTCTCAAAGGCTGTTGATTGTGTAAATCATGGGATTCTTCTAGATAAGCTTAAGTATTGTGGTATGAGTGGGACAGTGCACAAATGCTTTAAATCGTACTTAACTGGAAGAGTGCAGAAAGTTCAAATAAGCAGTTCACATGATATAGATGAAACAAGTAATTCCTCTAACTGGGGAGTTATCAAAAATGGCTTCCCACAAGGTTCGATCTTGGATCCTTTGCTGATCTTAATATATATCAATAACATGCCATTCTACATTCAGGAAGATGCTAAGCAAGTACTTTTTGCTGATGTTACAAGTATATCTATCACACCTGACAAACAGGAATTAACTGATGAAATTGTAAATGATATCTTTCAGAAAGTTATTAAGTGGTTCTCTACAAATGGACTCTCATTAAACTTTGATAAAATCCAGTATATACAGTTTCATATAGTAAATGGCATGACGCCATTAATAAATTTAGACTCTGAACATAAATCTGTGGCTAAGGTGGAATATTCAAAATTGTTAGGTGTTTGCACTGACGAGGGACTGAATTGGAAGAGACATATTGAAGATCTCCTGAAACGTTTGAGTTCAGCTACTTATGCTATCAGAGTCATTGCAAAATTTGGTGATATACATCTCAGTAAATTAGCTTACTACGCCTATTTTCATTCATTGCTTTCATATGGGATCATATTCTGGGGAAATTCAACATTGAGTAAAAAAGTATTCATTGCACAAAAGCGTGTAATCAGAATAATTACTGGACCCCCACCCAAGAGCATCCTGCAGACGTTTATTTAGGGATCTAGGGATCTTCACCGTAGCTTCACAATATATATATACTTACTCATGAAATAGCACAGCCTATGGTGGTATAGGAAAGAGACAGCATGGCGAATGGAGATTTGTGTGCGGCGGGAGACATGCAGGGAAGAGTCCTCTGCAGTCGGGCTGGTCACTGTGCCCTCGGTGGCGGAGTGGTCAACGCCTCTGCCTAGTAAGCAGGAGATCCCGGGTTCGAATCCGGGCACAAATTTTCATTCGCCACAGTTGCGTATTCCATCTAAACGTAATCTAAACGTAATACACTGCGCTTGTCCGTCCATTTTTGGAATATTGCAGCCCAGTGTGGGATCCTTATCAGGTGGGTTTGACGGAGGACATCGAAAGAGTCCAAAGAAGGGCAGCTCGTTTCGTATCGTCACGATATAGGGGAGACAGCGTTACGGAAATGATAGAGGATCTGGGATGGGAATCACTACAACGGCGCTTATCGCTGCGGCGTGGGCTACTTGCGAAACTCCAATCACCAATATTCTCCTCCGAATGCGAAAATATATTGTTGACTCCCACTTACATAGGTAGAAATGATCATCAGAATAAAATATGAGAAATCAGAGCTCGAACAGAGAGATTCAGGTGTTCTTTCTTCCCGCGCGCTATTCGAGAATGGAATGGGAGATAAATAGTATAATTGTGGTTCGATGATCCCTCTGCCAGGCACTTAAATGTGATTTGCAGAGTATGCCATGTAGATGTAGATGTAGATGCCATAACATCGGAAATTGCGATTTATTTCATTCATTTGAACGCTGTAATTCGTCAAAAATATATATAAACGCGTTTTCAGTGGAGGATTCGGCTGTCGTCTTGCCATCAGACGTTAGCGGCTACCATGAAAAAGTCACTACCTTTCGACTGCGAATAGAACGCTTGTGCGCTACGGACTTTACAGCACATTACACATACAAAACAGAATAAAATGAACAGAAATGTCAAAGACCAGACAGATAGTTGCTAATTTGTGAAAAACAAAAAATTAAAATTTACAGGGTGACGGAGTGTTGAACGTGGATCTCCAGCCGCATAGTCCAAAACCATGACCATTTAACCAAGACGACGTGCCTTTTGGCGCTTTCTCCATTATGCACATTTTGCGCTTGAACAGCTCAATGTTTACATTTTTCTTCTTTCTGGGGAGCTCCTTATAATTTCTTCCTGTTTTCAGACTCGATCTGTGTTCTGTTTTTGAGGGGTTACCAACTACGCCAACTTGTCATTAAATCTGAGGGGGTGGGGGGCGCGATGTGTTGTCTCCATTGTCAACAGGGGGTAGTCGCCCGCCTTCGACTATCCACCAGACATCAGCAGAAGCAACCCTGTTAACGGAAACACGAGCTGCCACCGCTCATTCGTGACATGTGTATGTATGTATGTATGATCACGTTCCAGATACTGCCGGTTCTGGGTGCTGACGAATCCTCTCCATTTGGCATGGTCCTGCCACCACTTCTCTTCCTCCACTTGTTGCCAGGTCGCGCCCCTTCTTTCTACAGATGTTCTTACTCCCATTTTCCACCGTGTACGTGGGCGCCCTCTAGGTCGTTTTCCATCCAGTTTTAGTTTTTCCATAATCTTGGGAAGTCTCTGCCCACATATCCTCTTAACGTGCCCGTACCATCTTAATCTCTCTCTTTTTTTTCGAATTCTTCTGTCAGACTTACTTTAAGGTCCTTTCAAATTTCTACATTCCTTACTCTGTCCATTCTTGTTTTTCCCTTAACTGCTCTGAGAAATTTTATTTTCCCTGCTTGCAGACTGCTGCAGTCCCTTTCTGTCATAGTCCATGTTTCTCTTCCATAGGTGACAATAGGGAAGTAGTAACTCTTATACATAAGGAGTTTTGCTTTTTCTGAAACTTCCTTATTTCAAATCAGCTGTTTTATAGAAATTGACTCCCTTCTGTAACCTCCTGTTAATTTCGTTGGTTATTCTCCTATCGCTAGATATTTCACTCCCAAAATAACTGAAACTATCTACCATTTTGAGTGGTTCTCCATTCAAAGTAATATCCATGTTGATCGTTTTGTCTCTTACAACTACGATTACTTCACCCTTTGTTTATTTTTAATCCATACCTTTCCATTATTTCCTTCCACGCATCGAATTCTAACTGTACATCTACCTCTTCATCACCCCATATTACCATATCTTCTGCAAAAATCATCTTTTTGTCTTTCTCTTTTACTATATCTTTAACTGCCCTATTCATTCCCCCCATCACAACATTAAAAATTGCAGGAGATAAAATACTTTCTTGTTTAAGTCCTTGTCTTATTTCGAAGCATTCAGAGTTCCCCAGTGGTGTTCTGATTCTACAGTTGAGTCCTCTGTACAGTGTCTTTATTACATTAATGTACTTAATTAATTAATTAATCTTCTATACCTATCTTCTTCATTTCCTCCCAGAGTCTTTCTCTGTTAACTGAGTCATATGCCTTTTCTATGTCTATAAAACCATTATCACAATTATCAGCTGACGGATAGAAACGCAGGGTCACATTCAAAAACGCACTTTGTTGTTCTCAAATATTTCAGTTTTATTTAATACAAACCTTGTTCTGAAAAAAAAGAAAAAAAAAAAAAAAAATAACAAAAAAAAAAAAAAAAGGATCTGTGAAATCGGTCGAGCCGTTCTCAAGCTCTGACGCGACCAAGGTATTTAGGGGTCCAGTTTTATGTTGCAAAGTACCCTCCCCCATCCACCGTGTGAAATTTAAGGTAGACGGTGATCTTCCTTTTGTTTGAAGCTGAAGCGTGCGAAATTTCGTGAAGATCGGAATGAAACTGTAGATTTCGTGAGTCTGTAGAAGTATGATCCCCCATGCACCTATCATAAAATGCTTTCTTCGCTGACGTTTTCTACCTATAAACTACATTCCTGCCAAATTTCAGCTTCATAGGTGAAATAGTTTTTAAGATTTCGTGCTTAGTCAGTGAGTGAGTATCCTTTCGCTTTTATACAGATAGAGATTTAGAAAACAAATTGCTTAATTTTGGATGCAGGAAAATTAAGGGAGTCTTGCTGACAAAAATAAATAGTAACATGCAAATCTGCAACGCTAACCTTATTTGATGCAAGGTCATGCCTGATGCGACAGTTTTTACGGCATCTACAGCGAAACTGTTGTCAGAAGTAGACTTCGTTTCATCATCTTGTGTATGCGTGGGGGGGTCAGTTACAAAACGCTTTGTAAACGTCCGAAATTACATGCAAACTTTGTTTCAGGTCCTTTACTACTCCCATTTTCCAATAATTGGGACATACATCTGGGTATTCTCACGCGGTGGCCTCTCATTATTTATGACGTCATATCTCCTGAGCTATGTGTCGCGCTCTTTTGTTTTTGGGTCAGAAACCTTCGTGGACGTACGGTGAACAGTTAACCAAAGTTTCATTGCAATCGAATGAATGGTTTATGAACATATAGAGGACATAGAGACAAGCATTCATATATATATATATATATATATATATATATATATATATATATATATATATATATATGGAAGAGAAGCTAGAAATCAAGCGATTAGGCGCACATCAACCAAAAGATTTATTGATGTCTCAGCTCAGCGGAAAGAAGAGAACTTTCTACCATACATGGTTCTGCAAAAAGTCTTGGCTAACCGAGAGTGAAGAGAAACGAAAATTGTTTTGTTTCTACTGTGTGTTGCTTGATGGTAGAGGATTGTGGACAACAGTCGGCTGCAAGGCTTTAAAGCATTTAAGTGAACGAATTAAAAAACACGAGAAAAGTGGACTTCATTTAGAAAATGTTTGTAAATATAAAATGTTTGGCTCAATTAACATTGCTGCTCAGATTGATTCGGCGTATAAAACGTCAATTCAGAAACATAATGAATTAGTTACGAAGAACAGACACATATTAAATAAGTTGTAGAGTGCTTAATGTTTTGTGGAACTCCTGAGTTAGCACTAAGAGCTCACAATGAAAAACAAGAGTGGTAATTTCTTAGACTTATCTCATTTGGGACATCTGACAGTGATAATCACTTAAAAAGCTCTAGTAATTCCGTGTGTAAATATGTCACACATAATATAAAATGAGCATCTCAACTGTATGTATCAAGTTTATACCGAAGAACTGATTAAAGAGATTAACGATGCCACTTTCGTTTCTGTACAGGCTCACAAAACAACAGATATTACATGCAGGAGTCAATTTTTCATTATACTGCGGCATATTAACGGGAGGAAACCTGTTGAAAGATTTCTTTCCTTTGAAAACGTTAATGATAGGACAGCATATAGACTTAGTGGGGTTTTAAAAATAACCTTTCAATGTTCAAGAAAAACTCATTGCTCAGGCATAGGATGGCGCCCCAGTAATGAGTGGCAGCCACAGTGGTGTGCAGACACTGATGCAGAGCACTTTCCCACATGCCAAGTACGTTCATTGATATGCGTAGCAAATGAATTTGGTTCTTCAGAATGCTTGAGGTAAAAGCATAAAGTCGATAAGGTTGTTCTTCGCAAATATTGCTGGTTTTACAACGTTATTTTCTTCATCACCCAAGCGAAGCGATTTGTTACAGACAGTCTCCAACAAGAGAATTCCTTCAGTCTCCTCAACTAGATGGAACTTCCCGTTCCACATTGTAAATACTGTCAAAGAAAACAAATTGCAGCTATTGGAATGTTTTGAAAAGATTGAGGAAGAGGATTCCTGGGATGATGTTACAATAAGAGAAGCGTTTGCCGTAAGAAATTTATTTCACAAACCACACTTTTTGTTCCTCCTGAATTTTTTCTATGATATCATAAAACACGTTGATATTTTCTATAATCCAGTTCAGATGCAGACTGCAAATTCCGTTACCATATCCAATGCATTACATCATTTTCAGTGTTCTATATCTGAAATACGAGAGAACATTTAAAGGTTTCGAGTTTCTGATGATGAGTGTATTGCTCCTCCAAGAAAACGTTCCAAATCTAGCAATGAACTTTACCTGACAGCACATTGCAAAGAAGTGTGCGACATTATGAGCAACCAACTGAAAGGAAGATCTCAAAACTTCATTTATTTAGCAGATTCGAAATCATTGATCCAAGAAACTTTCCTTTTTCAGAGAAAACTTCCCGGCCACTTTGGTCAATACTTTTTCATTAAAATACAGTCCGTTTATTTGCCACATAAACTGAAAAATGAACTGTTAGTGATTTATCGCAATGCCATTATATCGGTTTGTGCGCTGTTTACTTTCTTTGTGGGACATTCCTTTGAAGAATCGTTCACAGAAGTACACAATACATTAAAAATTGCACTAACTACACCAATTTCAGCAGCAGAAGCAGAGCACAGTTTCAGCACCTTAAAAAAGAATCAGAACCTTCCTCAGGAACAGTATGAGTCGGGAAAGGCTGAACTCACTGGTTATTTGTTTCATTCACAAGGAGGAAATCAGTGATATTCCAAATTTCACCAACAGAGTAATTGACAAGTTTGCCAGTCAGAAGAACAGACGTGCACATTTACTGTATAAATCTGTCAGAACATAAACCTCATTAGTTACCGTGCGAGTTAGGTAAAATACACACGAAACTGTTCCTAGCCAAGGTTTTTCCCAGAATTTTTACCTTGGGCGTAAGGCAAAACCCAGGAGGGTCCCTGTTGCTTCTCTGGTGCATTCCCTATGGAGAATAAGTTACATATACAGCCTCCCACAGTTCATTTTCATTTTACACCACAGTCAGTACACAGAAGCACAACGACAATAAGTACGAACTTTAGCATGAGAAGAGCTGGTGAATTTCGGTTCGAATCCAAATACCTCCAAGCCTCCCAAGTTCTTCAATAAATTGTGTCACCACAGCATAAACTCAGACACCCACAAAAGTACACGGAAAACCAGCTGAGCTGGTGGACCAGATCAACTACAATATTACACACACATAACCCTCCCCCCCCCCAAAAAAAAATAATAGTAATAAAATAAAAATGTTTATTGCAGATCTGTATAAATTTTTATTAGCTACATTGTTTCGTGTATTATATTAATTACTGTCTGATTGGCATATTTAATATGTTTAGAACGTGTATAAATGATGTTATATAAATGGATGTTTTGTAATGAACACTTCAGACTGATTCCATTAGCCTGGGTACAAACTTTTTGTCTGGGCCCCACCATCGAAGCTGAGCACGAGACACCACTAAAGCCAGTAGTTCGGTATGCTGCTGAAACCTTATCCTTAAATGCTGATAAAGGACTCCTCGAATAACTGGAGAAAAAAGAACGCAAAATCATTAGAAAAATACTAGGATCCAAGTACAAAAATGGCATCCATCAAAACAGATCCAACAAGGAAGTCTACAGCAAAATAGAAAAAATGCAGACACAATCCGTAAAAGACGGGCACGATTTTATTGTCACCTCAGACGATTGGACGGAAATAGGTTAATCAAAAACATATTTCTCTATTGTGGTTCAAAACCAGGATGCCATGCTTTAAAAACACCAAAGAAGATCTCCAGATGCTACATATCAAACCCGAAGATGCCTTTGACAGAGTTCTTTTCCGAAAGTAGATAATGACAAACGGAATAACCCGAGACCAGCATCCGAAAAGAAGACACGGTGTCCCTTGGACAGAAGAGCGCAAGCAGGTCCACTCGCAACGAGTCTGGGCTCAGAGAAAAGCCAGGCTGAGTGCTAAGTGCAGCAAGACTTAACGTGGTCCTAGTTGGCCCAACGAGATGATCTATCTTCAGTTATATTAAATTGAGAGTCTTTCTGAACCCGCTAAAAACTAGGTATGCAGGAGTTTCATATTACATTTTAGTATAAAATTCTGAGAACTGCTCTCTCGTGAAACAATTGTCACTGCTCTTACAGCACATTTTATAGGTCGACAACAGTTCTCAGCAGCTCCATGTAGACTCGCCTCCAAAAGAATGTAATTCGAAGAGCACATTATATTTCTCTTTTCCGCCGCTCGTAAGCGGCTCAGTGAAACGAGTTCCACGTGCTAGCGATAAGCTACAAGTATTCTGTAGACAAGACGCGCTGTAAAACCAAACGTTCTGGGCAAACCAGGCGTTTTGTTCTTCGTAACGGCCCGTACGTTGCAGCTACTATGAAACATGACGGCTTTAACATGCAATCAGCTTCCGCGATTTACACAACAGTCGTTTCATTTGTTCTCTTCAGAATGAAGTGAGGGAGGAAGATAACAGTTTAATGCCCCTTTGACTGCACGGTCGTTATAAGACGAAGCACATGCTCGGATTACGACAGGATGGAGAAGTAAATCTGCAGTAGCTTTTCAAAGGAACTATCCAGGCACTTGTCTGCAGCGGTCTAATGGCGCTGTACTCATTATGTGCAGCTACCTAACAGCCGGTATGTCCACCTTTGGCTCTCATAACAGCGGTGCCTCTTGGCATGGAAGCAATCAGACCTTGGTAGGTAGCTGCAAGGAGTTGGCTCCACAAAAGTCACATCCCGTAAATTCCGGGCAGGAAGGCCATGAACTCTTACGCCGCTTTCAATCACATCACATCCTCCCCAATTGTGCGATTGGATTCACGATTTCCTATCAGAAAAGACACAGTTCTTTGTAATTGACGGTAAGTCATCGAGTAAAACAGAAGTGATATCTGGCGTTCCACAGGGAAGCGTTATAGGTCCCCTACTCTTCCTCGTGTTTATCAACGATTTAGGAGATAAGCTGAAAAGCTCCCTTAGACTGTTCGCGGATGATGCTGTCGTTTATCGGTCAGTGAAGTCAACAGAGGATCAAAAGCAACTGCAAAGCGATTTAGACAAAATTTCTACTTGGTGCGAAAATTGGCAATTGACACTAAATAAAGAAAAGTGTGAAGTAATACACATGATCACTAAAAGAAATCCGCTGAATTTCAATTACGCGATAAATGAGTCAAACCTTAAGGTCGTAAATTCTACCAAATACCTAGGAGTTACAATTACGAACAACTTTGACTGGAGAGAACACATAGAAAATATTGTGGGGAAGGCGAACCAAAGGTTACGTTTCATTGGCAGAACGCTTAGAAGATGCACCAGCTCCACCAAAGAGACTGCCTACATCACACTTGTGCGACCTCTCTTGGACTACTGTTGCCCCTTGTGGGACCCTCTCCAGGTGGGACTGACGGAAGATATTGAGAAGGTTCAGAGAAGGTAAGCTCGTTTTGTTTTATCACGTTACGGGGGGAAAGCGTCACGGAAATGTTGCACGAATTGGGGTGGAAATCATTAAAAGAAAGACGTTATTCATTGCGGCGTGATCTGTTTGCGAAGTTTCAATCACCGACTTTTAGTTCTGAATGTGAAAATATTTTGCTAGCACCCACCTATTTAGGGAGACATGACCATCCCAATAAAATAAGAGAAATCAGATCGAAAACGGAACGATTTAGGTGTTCTTTCTTCCCGCGCGCTATTAGAGAATGGAACGGCACTTAAATGTGATTTGCAGAGTATCTATGTAGATGTAGATATTTTCGATCAGGTTCGCATTTGGCGAAATGGGGGACCAGCATCTCAACTCTCTACTGTGTTTATCGAACTACTCCACTGCACTCCTGGCCTTGTGACACGGTGCATGATCTTGTTGCAAAATGCCACTTCCGATGGATAAAATGATCGTCATAAAGGGATGTATGTGATCTTCAGCCAGTGTAGGTACTTAATGGCCGTCATAGTGACTGGCACGGGCTTAGCGGGACCCATGACTGCCGATGTGAATCTTCGTCAGAGCAGAACTGAGCAACCGCCAGTTTGTCTCAATCTCGCAGTAAAGATATCAGTGAGCTATTCCACTGGAAGACGACGGACGCGCACTATCCCATGGACATGATGAAAGAAATAACAGGATTCTCCAGTGCAACGTTCTGCCAATATATCCAGTGACGAAGGCCGCATACTCGTTTCAGTCGAAGTTGGCGATATCGTGGTGGTAAAATCGGCACTAGTATGGATCATCGGCTGCGGAGGCCCATCGTGGGGGTGTTCCGTGCACTATGTTCGGGCCGGCCGAGGGGACTGAGGCGCGTCAGTTACGGTCTGCACAGCCACTACGGTCGGGGGTTCGAATCCCCCCTCGGGCATGGATATTTGTGCCGTCCTTAGTGTAAGCTAGTACATAAGTTTCATTCCATTCCATGATGGTGGTGGTGGCTGGTGCAGCAACAGTGTTGAATAATTAAAAATGCTCAGTCTCCGTTGCAGTATTTTATTCTCCAATAACGCGTTTCGCGCTGTTAGCGCATCGTCAGACTGGAAAAAGACAAATTTTTTGTTACAGTCCGTGTACCTGGCGGGCAGCAAATCTAATGTGGCTAAGGTGAGTAATTTGAAAATTCAGACTTACTTGGGCGGAGATGGAGCCACAGAACTATCTATTGCTGTGTAGGAGGTATCTTAACAATTTGTGGTATTAGGCGCCTGCAAAGAGGTAAATGTACAAAGTACGTAAGGGTTATTTGAAATAGTTCTGTGGCTCCATCTCCGCCCAAGTAAGTCCGAATTTTCAAATTACTCACCTTAGCCACATTAGATTCGCTGCCCGCCAGGTACACGGACTGTAACAAAACATTTGTCTTTTTCCAGTCTGACGATGCGCTAACAGCGCGAAACGCGTTATTGGAGAATAAAATACTGCAACAGAGACTGAGCATTTTTAATTAGTACATAAGTAGTTTGTAAGCTTAGGGAATGATGACCCCGTAGTTTAGTCCTATAAGTTCTACAAACATTTGAACATTGAACTATGTTCGACATCAAAAGTCCACTGGCTGCCTGTCCAGTTTTACCAGTCTGTCCAACCTACGACGTCCACAATCTGTAATAAGTGGTGGCCGTCCTGCCCCTCGACGTATGGAGGTGGTTTCCACTTGGTTTCGTCATTTGTTGAAGACACTCACCACAGCACTCCTCGAATACAAATCCTGCGGCTTCGGAAATGCTCGTGCCTAGTCTCCGCACCATCACAATCTGCTCTCGGTCAAACTCAGATCGAGCGCCATCTACATTTCACTCACAAAAATTACGCTCACTCATCCTACATGCACTTTGCGTGTTTGACTAGCAGTCATTCTTCATCAGGCGGTGCTGCCATTGCTTGGACGGGTTTCTATCGGTAGTACGTACGTGGTATGTATAGTCTATGGGACTCAACTACGGGGTTATCAGTCTACGTACGTGGTCAAAATGTTCCGGCTGATCAGTGTATGAACTGTCATCGTACAAAAACAGACTTCAGTATGTTAGGGGGACCTGGACGTGAAAATAAAAAAAAATCGATTTTTTTTGCCTCCATTTGAAAGACGAATTTCTCCCGTTTCCAAAAATTTATGGTTTATTTACTTTTAAATAGTTATTATAGTCTTAAACGCTCTGCAAATGTCTATATACTGCCCACGCTGATGCTTCGGGCAAGAAGTATCAAATGTCTATATCATCCTACACAAAATCCTAATGAGAGTTTCAACAGCTGCGCGTTGTAACGAGTACCGAAAACAGTGTTTGATGGATGGACAGTACGAAAAATAGGTGTGATGGATGCTGTTATCTGTTTCAATAATGGTGTAATTAGCAGGACAAACAATGGGATGAATTAGGCATCCAACTAGGAAATAATATGATAGCTGCTCTGACTGCCATAGATTGTCAGTTAAAGCTGAAACGGCTGCGGAGAATAAGGAAAAGACTCCTGAAAAAGTCTGCAGAGGATAAACAAGCAGCTGACCAGCAAAATTATGCCACTGGAATGTTCTGAAAGGGGACTACTGTGAGTCAAAAACGCTGTGAACATTATTTTCTGATTTTCTCGAAACTACATTTTCAAAACATTAGGTACATATTTTTTCATAATGGTTTTAGCTATGTTCACCAAAATTCTCCCAATTAAAGAAAGGGACATTACCTTTGTATTATGCCTAATACATTGCAGAATTTGTCATTCTGTATATAAATTTAATGATTATTTTAGACAAAATAGTAATAGTTTTCTATTTGCTCAAATATACTCCAAACCACAAAACAAGAGGTATAATATGTTCCTACGTATGTTGACTGCAGCCTGCAACAGCCTAAAAGCTACTGACGATGCACCAGGAAATGGTTCCAGCATGCCAGCGTGTATTATAAAACATCTATTAGGCAAATTATTGTAGTTCTTAAACTATAACAGACATTTCAATAAATTTACTATTACAGCTTGAGTTAATGTCACTCAGTGTTGGTACAAAATCCCAACTTCCTCCGAATTGTATATCAATAGTAATGTGCACCGATAGGGAGGTATGAAAATACAGTCCCTTCACGTTATTGGTTAAACTTCAAACAAATTGTCTACCACAACTGCTATCTGTCAATGCATCTTTACAATGAACAACCAAAGCAGTTGATACATCTGCCTAATATCATGCAGGGTCCCCGCGAGCACGCTTTAGTGCCCCAACACGACCTGGCATGTAATCTACTAATATCTGGTGTAGTGCTGGAATATATTAACACCGTGCATCCTGGCGGATAGACAATAAATCCTAAGATACAAGGAGGTGGAAATGTGAACAGCACGTTTTAAGGTATCCAAAATATGCTCAATAACGTTCATTTCTGGGTAGTTAGAGGCCAGCGGAGGCGTATAAACTCAGAAAAGAGTTCTTGGAGCTCGTTTGGGGTGGCGCATTGTCCTGCTAGAATTGCCCAAGTCCGTCGAAATACATACTGGACATGAATGGATGCAGGTGATCAGCCAGGTTGCGTACTTATGTGTCACCTGTCAGAATCGTACCCAGGCAAAGCATAAAGCTAAGTGTAGTGCAAGAGCATGGGTACACAAGTGGGCCTTCGGTATCTGAAAGCCCATACTGATAAAGTTTCGTTGCATGGTTTGCACGCTGAGACTCGTTGCTGGCCCAGCATTGAAATACACAGCAATTTGCAGACGATTTGCACTACTGTCATGCTCAACGATTCTCTTCAGTCGCCGTTATTTCCATTATTGCCGGATCTTATTCCACCCCACTGATGTCGGAATTTTCCGAATTCCCAACATTCACGGTGCACTCGTGTAATGGTCTTATGGGAAAATTCCCACTTCATTGCTACCTCATTGCTACCCAACACTCGTGGACCGTCTACAACACGACGTCCAAGCTCACTCACATCGTACAACCTGCCATTGCAGCAGCAGTAACCGATCTAACACCTGCGCCAGAACCTGTTATCTTACATAGGGCTGTGGCGGAATGGCCGTGCTAACAAATCTGCTTCGATTCGCTTAGTCGATTTTCCATTTTCCATTAGCGGCGTGAAAATAATAGGCCCTATATTTTCTCAGGAAACAATAGTGACAGGTATGTTGAAAACATATTGCGGCCTTTATTCGCCCAACGTACTTTCGCGACATTTCAGCAAGACTTTGCGACGGCACATACAGCGAACTTATCAATATGGGAAATTGGTAATGTGTTCGTCGAAAGAATTATCACTAAGAACATTTGGCCCCCTCGTTATCCCGATTTAACCCCGTGCGATTTTTATCTGTGGGGATCATTAAAAGAGAAAGTGTACAAACGAAATCCCCAATCTTTAGATGAACTAAAAACAAACATTCGTCATGAAATCAGTGGAATTTCTCCTGGCGAACTTCGGACTGTAATGATCAACTTCCTCAGCAGGTATCAGAAATGCTTGAACAACGAAGGAACGAAGTTCCAATACAGACAACTAGTCAGCTACATCTTGGGGTGAGCGGGTATATGCGGGATTATAAATGGATGGCTAGTTTCATAAAACTGCATTGATCCTGTAAGGGTCTGAATATGAGATTATTGTAAATTCGAAACATGTAATTAATTAAAATTTTTAAAAAATAACGGCGAAAGGTTTTCCAATTGCTAAATGTATTAAATTTAGTGCGGAGATAGGGCAGCCCACCAAGCGGGCAATTCAGCTGCCATCGCCGGCAAGTAGCACGCCGCAAAGCCGATTGCGCTGAGGATTGATCATCCTGTATTTTCGGGTAACTCTTCAAGTCAAACAAAAGTTTTCAGAGTCCAAAAGCGTGTAATACGTATTATTTGTGGAGTAAATTCACGGACATCGTATAGAAGCCTCTTCAAAGAACTGGATATACTAACTACTGCCCTTAAATATATTTATTCCCGAATGAAGTTTGACATACATAATACATCCAACAAACAGCTCAGTTCATACACACAATACCAGTAACAAAAATTATCTACAAAAGGATTTAAAAGCACGCATTTTAGTTCAAAAAGTGGTCCACTACTCAGGAACCCACAGTTTTATAATTTGCCATCAACCATAAAAAAAATTAGCTGCAAATAAAGATCAGTATAAGAGGAACCTAAAAGAATTACTAATGGCCAATTTCTACTCCATTGACGAATTTTTGAATAGAACCAAATGATGTATATATTCATAAAAATTATATATTGACATATTCCATATCCACGATGATCTCCTCAATATGGATCGAGGGAACGAACAACTAATCTATTCTAAGGCACGAATGATGCCTTACAGGTGGTCAGCGATGAAAACGAGTTAGCAATAGCGGAATATAGGTAATGCGAACAAGAAAATCAGTTGTGGCAGTGAAACGCAGCACTGGCCTTGGCAGGCTGGGAGATTTGCAGCGCAGTGCCGTCCAGACATGCCCTTACAGGTCGGTGCTGTGCCCTCACTTACCACAGCGACTGCGCAGCATCTTGCGGAAGCCGGACACTCGCATCACCGCCGCCCACATGATATTCATTCACACATTTGAGCCGCGGGCTCCCGTTCTGCGCCTCTGCACCAGTCGATTCGAGCATCAGGGTCCGTCGATGTCGATTACTTCCATACAGCTTCTCCCTGTCACCTGCGCTCCCGCGAATAGTCTGCACTTCTTCTCGACTCATACATTGTAATTACTATCATTATTATTATTACTATTATTATAATTACTGAAATTGTTCGGTGCTATTCTCCACTGTCATATGATGAACAAAATACGAGGGACCGAAATACCATCTACATCTACATGGGATACTCTGCAAATCACATTTAAGTGCCTGGCAGAGGATTCATCGAACCACCATTATACTGAAACTTCCTGGCAGATTAAAATTGTTTGCTGGAATCGGGACTCGAACCTGGGACCTTTGCCTTTCGCGGGCAAGCGCTCTACCGACTGAGCTATCCCAACACGACTCACGACGCCGCCTCACAACTTTACTTCCGCCAGTTCCGCCGGTTCCGACACACAATTTTAATCTGCCAGGAAATTTCATATCAGCGCACACTCCGCTGCAGAGTGAAAGTTTCATTCTGGAAACATCCCTTAGGCTGTGGCTAAGCCATGTCTCCACCATATCCTTTCTTCCAGGAGTGCTAGTCTTGCATGTTTCGCAGGAGAGCTTCTGTGAAGTTTGGAAAGTAGGAGGCGAGGCACTGGCGGAAGTTGTGAGGCGGCATTGTGAGTCGTGGCGGGATAGCTCAGTCGGTAGAGCGCTTGCCCGAAAAAGGCAAAGGTCCCAGGTTCCAGTCCCGGTTCCGGCACACAATTTTAATCTGCCTGGAAGTTTCATATCAGCGCACACTCCGCTGAAGAGTGAAACTTTCATTCTGGCACCATTATACTATATATCTCCCATTTCATTCTCGAATAGCGCGCGGGAAGAAAGAACACCTGAATCTCTCCGTTCGAGCTCTGATTTCTCGTATTTTATTCTGATGATCATTTCTACCTATGTAAGTGGGAGTCAACAATATATTTTCGCATTCGGAGGAGAACGTTGGCGATTTGAGTTTCGTAGGTAGCCCACGTCGCAGCGATAAGCGCCGTAGTTGTAATGATTCCCATCCCAGATCCTGTATCATTTCCGTACCACTGTCTCCCCTGAATCGTGACAATACGAAACGAGCTGCCCTTCTCTGGACGCTTTCGATGTCCTCCGTCAAACCAAAAATGGACGGACAAGCGTAGTGTATGCAGTTTCTTTTGTAGTTCTGTTGCATCTTTTGGGGGTTCTGCCAATAAAACGCAGTCTCTGGTTCGCCTTTCCCACGATATTATCTACGTCTTCTTTCCAGTTTAAGTCTGAAGTAATAGTAATTCCTAGGTATTTTGTGGAGTTTAAGACCTAAACTTTTGATTCATTTATCTTGTAAACAAAGTTTAACGGATTTCTTTTCGTACTCACGTGGACGACTTCACACTTCTCATTATTTAGAGTCAATTGCCAATTTTTACACAATAGTGATATCTTATTCAGATCGTTCTGCAGTTGGTTTTGATCTTCAGATAATAATTTGGTGTGGCTCTTTGGCCTGGTGCAAGTATTTCAATTGGCACCACTTCGGTGACTTGCATGTCCCTAGCATACCCCAGTTATCCAACCGGGGAAAGAGGACCTACAACTTAACGTGGAATCCGAACCACGTGTCGTTTCTGGCGACTCCTCACATCGTTGAGAGGTGAAGGACGAGTTAAAGTGCAGACTGAAAAAGTCCTAGGTCTGGACGGTTTTTGAACCGGAGACCCTTCGGTTTCGAGTCGAGCGCTTTACCCCAAAACCACCGGGCCCGATGATCTTCAGATGATTTTACTAGACGGTATATGACGGCGTCATGTGCAAACAACCTAAGAGAGCTACTTAGGTTTTCCCCTTATCGTTTATGTAAATAAGGTATAGCAGAGGACCAATAACACTACCCTATGGAACGCCCGATATCACTTCTGTTTTAGTCGATGCCTTACCATCGATAACTATGAATTGTGTCCTCTCTGACAGGAAATCCCCTATCCAATGGTAAATTTGGGGCGATATACCATAACCACACAATTTGATTAAAATCCGTTTGTGAGGTACGGTGTCATCATACCATCCGTCTGACAGAACTATAATCTTTCTGTCGTGCAAAACACAGCATCTCAAAGGAGAAAAATCTTAAGACGTTAAAGTAACTTCTGGCATGTACCAGAGAAACACTGATTTTCTACATGTACATAAATACTCTGCAAGTCACATCGAAGGGCATGGCAGAGGATTCTTCGAACCGCTTTTATGATGTTTCTCTTCAGTTCCATTCTCTAATAGCTCACGGAAATAAGGAACACCTAAATCTTTCCGTTTTCGATCTGATTTCTTTTTAGGTTGATGCTAACATAATATGCTCTCATTCAGAAAAGAAATTACGCAAATAGATCTCATCGCATTGAATAACGCCTTTGTCTTAATGATTTCCACCCAACCTCGTGCATCATTTCGGTGACATTCTTTCCCCTATATCACGATAATACAAAACGAGCTGCCCTTATCTGTACTTTCTCTAAATACCCCGTCAGCCACACCTGGTGGGGGATCTCACAATGCGCAACAATACTCCATAGTAGGACGCACGAGTGTGGTGGAGGTAGTTTCTTTAGTAGGACTGTTTCATCTTCTACGTGCTCTGCCAACGAAACTTACTCTTTGGTTCGCTTTCCCTGCAATATTTTCTAAGTGTTCTTTCCAATTCAAGTTGTTCGTAATTGTTACTCCTAGGTTTTTTAGTTGAATTTACGGCTTGTAGATTTGACTGTTGCATAGTGTAAATGAAGTTTAATTGACTTATTTTAGTGCTCAAATGGAAGACGTCACACTTCTCATTATTAAGGGTCAAATGTTCAAATGTTTGTAAATCTTATGGGACTTAACTACGGGGTCAAACTACTTATGAACTACTTACGATCTAGGACGGCACAAATATCCATGCCCGAGGGGGGATTCGAACCCCCGACCGGTGACTTTACTAACGGATAAGTGGCAGTATCATCCGCGAACAGTCTAAGGGAGCTACTCAGATTGTCTTCTAAATCGTTTATAAAAATAAATATTCATAAACGGTCTAGTAATAAGGTTGGAAGTGCCATGAAGCTTTTCATGAATGATGCTGCAGTATTCTTATAAGTGTTAACGCTGGAAAATTATAGCAAAATGCAGCATGGCCTGTAGCGTATCGACGCTCGGTGCAGGTGGTGGCAGTTGACCCTCAACATAAACGGCTGGATTACGAATACAAAGAAATAAAAAGCCTTTATTTTATGGTAACGTGATTTTATTCCTATCTCTAGGTGCAGTTACATTCATAAAATATCTTGGTGTAGGTATAAGGAGGAATTTGAACAACCAATCAGAAATTAACCGTGGATAACGCAGAAGCTAGAAAGAAATTCATTGGAAGAATCCTAAGGAAATGTAGTGCATCAACAAAGGAAGTACCTTACAAAACACTCGTTCGGCCAATACTGAGTTATTGCTAATCAGTGTGGGATCCGTAACATATAAGGTTCATAGAGGAGATAGAGAAGATCCAAAGGAGAGCAACACCTTCCTTACAGGTCCATTTACCAAGCGTGTAGCGTCACGGAGAAGATCAGCCAACTCTAGTTGCATACACTTCAAGAGAAGCGTTTTTCCCGCGAACGACAGGCGACTACAACAGGAAAAGGAGGAAGTAAAGAGAAAAAGTGCCCTCCAGCCAGCGTCATTATCTGGATTGTGGAGTGTAGATGTACATGTGGATTAATGTCATTTCCTTCATATTGCTTTTATATAGTACACTTCTCGACATAAAAACTGCAACATCACAAAAGTGACGTTCAACAAATGTTTAACTGGAATGCACTACATGCTTGGATATGCAAAGATACAAAGTAGGTACGAGTAACAAAGTTTGTAAGGTGCCATTTTTCAGTCTTCTTAAAGTCCACTATAATATATTCCCTGCTAGCAAACCAAGCAGCTCAACTGTCTTAAGAGGAGTTTGCACGGCCTAAATGTTAAATAACGCAACTATGTGTAACTTTAACTATGGAACCAGTGAAGATAACAAAGTAAAAATTTCACAGGTAACTTTTCCTTAAAATTTTTATATTGGTGTAAGACCTGAGGGATCAAACTAGAGAGGGCTTCGGCCCCAAAACGTACGTACTACTATAACTTACGCAACAAACAACACAAACACCCATGCCAGAGCAGGGACGGATCGAGGGTTCGATTCTGGTGGGGGTCACAAGTCACTGTGTTTTCGGTAGTTGTCGTCACCATCCCTCTCCCTAACCCTACCAGAAAATTTACCTTGCCGTTACCTTCACTTGGAACGTATCACTTTTGTGTACGATTTTATTATCTGTAAAATATTTAATTTTCAATATAAATATTTTAAATTGATTTTCAGTAATATATGTGAAATTTTAATGTACTAATCGTAGTAATAATGCGTAATATTTATTTACGTCAGTAAATAGCACAATCCACCTGAGTAATAGCCTAATCAATAAACTGAAATTCCGTAAAATATTGTTTTCAAAACTGTGTCCAAATCTTTGTAACTAATAGTTAATTGAAGAACAACGATAGAATCTTCGATAACCTCATAATTTGCAGAGTGTGAAATCGAAGTGTGCACTCAAGACAAACAAATAAAATTAATTCCAAAAATAAACACTCCCGCAATTTTATGTACACATTCGTATCTAAATAATGTTTTAATTAAAAATATTTGCTTTTACTTGGGGGGGGCGGTCATGACCCCCACGACCCTCCCCTTGAATCCGCCACTGTGCCGGAGGGTAGCCGGCGGTAGTGGCCGCGCATTCTGTGACATGGCGCCTCAAACCGCGTGACCATTCCCGCTGCCGGCAGCTTATCGTTGTTATTTGTGTCCACTACGGCAGGATTAACAGACAAGGTACAAATATATTAAAAAAAACTTTTTATTGTAAATATTTGTACATTTCATCTCTAGATTCACACGTATTCAAATCATTGTGCTTCAGTGGAAACGATGCATGAAAAATAGGTCATTTCATGTAGCTACCACAAGTTATTTTTGATGTATAGGTACTTAAAGTGTCGTTCTGATAAAATCGCGTCTACAGTTTAAAATAATAATAATAAAATCCATATTTGAAAATTAAACCTTAAAAGTACCAATCAGCATAGTCAGATTGCCCTCCCGCTTCTCTGAAATCTTCTTCCTTGTGCTTAACTTTACTTACTTGGTAGTATACTCGGCGGCATGGTTTGCCTTGGCTACTACTTCGCATATTAAGCCCAGCTCGCGCTATTCATCCACGAGACCCAGTGGGCAAGAGCTACAGGCTTCCAGGTAGATGCCGTGTTTCTTGACTTCCGCAAGGCGTTCGATAAGATTCCGCACCGTCGTCTCATGAACTAAGTGCGAGCATATGGAATAACAGACCATTGTGTGACAACTGGTTTCTAGCTAACAGAACATAACATGTCATGCTCAACGTAGATAAATCTTCTAAAGAAGTGTTGTAGGACAATTGCTTCATTGTTTTTCACAATATATATAATAAGTTATGGACTTTTAAACTACTTTTGATACTAATTGATGGAGTTGACTCATTTTTGGTGAAAGTGTAGCTTAAAATTTAACTCAAAGATATCACTGTTGGTGTTCGAAATGTCCACCATTAACATCCATTTCCTCTACATTTCGGCACAGAACAGCGAAACGGCATTTTGTCAGTAAAAAAGAGATCACGCGTTGTTCTCACACAGACAAATCGTCCAGCGTAGCGATCGCATCGTACACAACACCAATTTACGTAATAAATATACTACTGAACGAAAGAATGCACTATAAACAGCGTGCACTGCTAATGTTTACAATGTTTCGGAGGGCTCTAAGCCTCTCACCGCCGCCATGTTGTGACGCGTGCGCAGGCTTCCTTCTATAGGGGGTGCTGACACAAACGATGCCGCCGAACTGCAGCACGAACTACTGACTGCAACGTGTTCAGTTGGATATCTACACATGAATGTACCATGGATTCTCGAAGTTCATCCAATGTGCGTGGCTTTTATCGGTATACGGCGTCCTTTAGTGTTCCCCACAGGTAAAAGTCCAGAGGAGTTAAGTCTGGGGAACGTGGTGGATACTCCACAGCACCTCTACGGTCTATCCATCCACCTGGTAGATTTTCGTCGAGATAAGCCCTAACATGATTTTGGTAGTGGCCTGGGGTATCATTTTGTTGAAAGTGAAATCTTCCGTCTCCATACAAGTTCGGATGGTAGGTAAAAAATGGATATCTGAAGCTTCTGAAGTTACACTTCACCGGTAACTATGCCGTCAAAGAAGAATGGCCCAATCAAGCCCCGGTAAGACAACCCACACCACACATTTACACCTAGCAAATTCACGGCTTTGTCTACGTGGAAGTTCGGATTTTCTGCGGCCCAGTAGACGCAATTGTCGCGATTTAGTGTACCACTGGGTTTGAACTGTGCCTCATCAGACCACACAATCAAATCTGCAAACTCTTCATCGTTGCGCACCATGTTAGTAGACCACTCTCAGTAATCCATTCTACGATCTGGGTCTTCCTCTTGCGTGTAGCAATCGCGGGATGTAGCACTTGCACTTTGCTGTTTTCAAAATTCGCCGAACACTTGCGCGACTCACTCCAGTTTAACGTGCACACTGTCTCACAGACTTCTGTAGTGAGCGGGTGAATTGTTGTAACACACGACGGGAGTTAGCTGGACTCGTCCAGATCGTTGTTTGTGTACATCTTTAACACAGCCTTCGGCTTCAAATTTGTCTCGAATGTGACGATTCGTTAAATGTGTCGGTGGCTCTATTTGATACTCATTTCGCCATTGCCGTTGAACCTCATTTATGTTTTCCTGCTTAAAATACCACTTCAAAACTCACTTCCTTTCATCAAATGTATGTCTTCCGCCAGCCATGTTTACTCGAGTAACTAGGTGCTACTAAGAACAAAACACTGACTATCCGGCGACTGTCACCTGACAAAACAAAACAACGCAATTCAACGCTTGTGTGAAGATTGCCGGAACTACAAACTATTCCACTACCAAAGATGAGACAACTCCATCAATTAATTTGCAAGTTATGGACCTTTAAACACTGCGCTACCGATCCAAGGTGTCCCAGCTATCTTTATTGTTTATGTGATTTGTCATGCAATGGATTGCTGGAGAAAAAATATAGGGTTTCCATTTAAAAAAACATAAGTTTGTGTTAAAAAAACACATTTGCTTTCGTTTTAGAATGTTTCCAAATATGTACATTCCTTTTCCCCGAGCCGTACATTGATACCGGTGAAAGTCGTTTTCCAATAGCTGTCATTGTTCCAGAGGTATTTTGGGTGGACAAGATAGCTGGGACACCATATATATATATATATATATATATATATATATATATATATATATATATATATATATATATATATATATAGCTCGGTAGGTCCACGTAGACAAAGCTGTGAATTTGCCAGGTGTAAATGTGTGGTGTGGTTTGTCTTACCGGGGCTTGATTGATTGCACGGGGCTTGATATCCAATCAAGACCTGGTAAGACAAACCACGCCACATACACCTGGCAAATTCACAGCTTTGTCTACGTGGACCTACCGAGCTATATATATATATATATATATATATATATATATATATATATATCGGTAGCGCAGTGGTAGAGTACTAGACTATAAAAGCAAAGGTCGTGGGGTGAAAAATAGAGTAGCACCGTGGTTTGGAACCCACGTTAAACTTTAGGTCCCCCTATAATTGACTGGGTAAGTAAGTACGAAGATCGAAGGAAGGCAACGACATACCACTTTCAAACAGGACTGTGCCTAGTAAAGCACTGTAGTGTTCAAACCAATCTTTTGATTGTTGACTGCTTTACCTTGTTCACTGAGACTTTTTGCGGATAATGCTGTAGTATAAAGTGAAGTTGCAACTCTGGAAAAGGGTAGCGAAACGAAGGGGGATATATAGCGTATCGACGCAAGGCGCAGGAAATAGCAGTTGACACCCAATACAAAAAAATGTAACGTGCTGCGTTTACATAGCAAGAAAGATCCTATCTTATATAATAACGCAATAGCAGGACAAACACTAGCAGTTACTTACAAATATTCAGAAATGTTCTAACATTTGTTAAGCTTATGGGACTTAACTGTCGGGTCTTCAATCCCTAAACTTATAAACTACTTATAAACTAATGTATAGTAAGGACAACACAAACATCCATGCCCGAGGGAGTTTTCGAACCCCCGACGGGGAACGACCTCGTGCATCGAGTTACTTCCATAAATTCTGGGAGTAGACATAAAACTTAAGGAGCGATATGAAATAGAACGACCTTTAACATTAATCGTTAGTAACGCATATGCATGGCAGGTTCATTGGAAGAATCATCAGGCAGTTACTTCGTCAACAAAGGAAGTAGATTACAAAACACTCGTTCAGCCGACGCTTTAGTATTATAGTGTAGAATCCGTAGGAGATAGGATTGATAAGACGAAAAGACGATCCAACGTAGAGCAGCAAGATTCGTTACGGACTCTAGTAAGCGGGAAAGCGTCGGAAGGATGAATTCCAATGGCGAACGCTGCAAGGGAGACGTCTGTATCGCGGTGCTTCTGTGAAAGTTCCAAGATCATACCTTTCTCGAGGAGTCAGTCAGTACATTGCTTCCTCCTGCGTACATCTCGCGAAAAGATCACATTAGAGCCCATACAGAGGCATGCATGCCGACAATCGGTTTCTCGGCGAATCATATATGCGACTGGGATGTAAAGAAATGACAGTGGTACTGTAATGTTACTTTTTTTTTTATTATTATCACTGGTGTTGTCAAAAGATCAAGATTGAAAACCGGAATTGAAATTTAAATAACCGTAAGATCAGCAATGAATATTAATTTTTGAAATTGTTATCAGTTTTCAGTAGCAATGTAAGTTAAAAATTACGACAACACCAGAAAGCACCATTACATAAGAAAATAGTGGAATAAGTTACCTGGTATGCATTCATTGGTGGAAGCTGTGACACTGCAGTTGAACCTGTATGAATTGATTAATATCTTCGTTCTCGTATACTGATGCTTGGTTTCATATTAATTATTAAAGCTTTAAGACCGTGTGTAATTTTGATCACTATTGTTATCGAAAGTTAAAGAAATTATCGGACTTCGCTTTTAACAGAATGAAGATATCCTGCAGGCATTGAATTCAATGTTTAACACAAAATGAGAGTAAATAAATTTTGCATTCTTTTGTCATCATGAGACAATGGGCAACAATGACCAAGCATCAATTTACTAATATTGCTGAAAATTGGTAACAAGATGGGGATAAATAGTCATTATTTAAATGAAATAGGAATTCCAAATGAAAGTTAAAGTTTATTAAGTAAAAGGGTGCTAATCATAGCTCACACTTACAGGATTATGGAGGTCGAGTAAAATACGTCCGCCCAGTACAACGGTAGAAGAACGAAAGACCAAAAGCGATTCCGTTTTCTCTCCAGATCGTTTGAAATAGTTGAAGGTATAACTTGAAACAGTGATAATCAGAGATTTATTGGCAGAGAGAACGGATGCTAGCGACAAGCGTCGCAGATATAATTTTCAATAAAAAAAATATTAATGTATCGCTACATTTGCCCCCTCTGGCTTTGAGTTGGCAAATGCGCATTTCCTACTCAAAGACATCATAAATTTCTTGTTATACAATTTTTAACAGATTATTTAAGACTGTGTGAGCCCACTAGATATGAAATTAGAAGTTACAGTTGTGACTTTTTCCTTTGTATATATATATATAGTTTTTTTAATTTTTTAACAATTTTCATTAATTTTTTTTTATCTCATATTCAAATTGTACAATGTGAAGAGTCGATGGTCGGACCAACGGTGCAGCGAGCGGTCCCCAGCGCGCCCGGATTCTTGACCAGTGGGCGTGGCGGTGCGGCGGCGACGCGGTGCAAGGCGGCAGGCCGATTGATGTCGGTGGAATGCGCTGCAGACTCGGCCCCAGCGTAGCGATGGGGTGAGATGCCAGGATGAGGTGCCCTTTGATAGAGCACGGACTGCTTTTCCCGCATCGCCTCGGTGTGGTTTTACATGAAATGAAAGTTGTACATATGCCATTAAGATTTATCCCTTAACTAAAAATTACAGGTTTGATTACTGAATGAGTTTATTTCTGTTTTATTCAGTTGAGTGTTTCAGTACTATTATAGTTTTTAGCGAACGGATGTAAGTGTGAGCTTTGATTTTAATAGCAAATATCGCAACCAACTGACATGAACATATGCCCATTCTTGACATAAATTAATTAATGGAAACTAAATTATATACAAGGCATATGTTCAGTTTATGACTTTACCTAGACTTATAACTAACATATTACGTAAATAAAAATTTTTCTTTGGCTCACTGTGGGAGCTTTAATCGTTCATGAAATTATTTACTAAGACTTACGTACTAATTCACATATATACATATAGACATTAAAAAAAATATGTACAGGCATTGGTAACTGGAGTTTACATTTTAGCGAATTTAAGTTGTTTATTTTTCTGACATAGGGTATTCTTTGTACGTATCATAGCACAGTTCTTTGATTGGGAAATGCCGTAGGGGCGGTTTTCTCTGTGTTCATTATACAAATGTTAGATACATTTTGTTTATTTTGAAACCATTCACAGTGCTAGTTTGAATTTTCGCCATTGGGTGCGTGACGTAACAGTCAAGCGTCAACAATGAATAAATTTCTACCGCTGGCCAGCGTCAGCAGTGTTCGTTTAAACGTGGCAGCGGCAACCTCGCGAGCATTGCGTACAGCACACAACTCGCCGACTTTGTGTTTTCGCGTGTGTTTTTCATCTTTCTTCCAGAGTAGAAGATTCATCCATAACAGTTCATAGTGAAGATCGTCGCAGCGCGGTGAGTACCTAATTATTTATATTAAGGTGGTTAGGTCCGCTTACTTGCTGTGCTTTCTTCATTTTTTTTTTTTTAGGCTGTCATCTCAGCTGCCTTAAAGTCCATTAGCTGAGACAAGACGTACGACTTCGTATGCAAATATATACGAATAGCCATCACTTCGTATATGCACTTCGAAAGTCACTTCACTGCACGATTTTTTTTTATCATGACTGTTTATGTCGGTATGCCGCACGTAACAAGTTTTTGCTGTTTATTTTAGATCACACTATTTAAGTGTCCATCACCG
This sequence comes from Locusta migratoria, assembly GCA_026315105.1. NCBI lineage: Eukaryota > Metazoa > Arthropoda > Insecta > Orthoptera > Acrididae > Locusta > Locusta migratoria. The sequence goes on from CM048747.1 coordinate 359,166,919, forward strand.
TAATGCTGATATACATATAGTCAAGTACTTGTCAGTCTACACGTTCACTTATCACTTGAATTTATTATGCGAGTGCTACCTTTTGTAGTCCGAGCTCACTATTGTCAATGACAAAATCACTTCACTAATTAATTAATATGTTCATGAAGGCATAGACTTCTGTCGCGCACTTTGACTATAAATGCGTCCTAGTTTTTTGTGAATACAAACACTGTTTGTGTAGATAGTTTTATCACTTAAAGTTTTCTGTCACTAATAACTCACAGTAGTATCACTGTCCTTTCAGTTCGTTTTATCACGTTCTACACATATCTTCTGGATTTTATACAGTTCATATTAACCTATCATTATTTTACTATTTACAAAGGTTATATACAGTGACAAATTATTCTGAAATACTAGTGATTAACAGAGTTCATAAATTTTCCAATGACATACAAGCCACATTTTATCATATTTTGGTTATTATTTAGTCATCATTATAGTTTATTTTAGACAGTATAGTGCATTGTACAATAAGTCGCGGCCTATGTTCATGTCAGAGGTCGGTAGTGGGGTCCTTGTTTTCAGCAATATTATTCATCATAATCTTTTTATTTATTTATTTTTTTTTTAGCTTAAAGTTTCGTCATTACCACATTGGATATGTCAGATTTATTTATTTATTTATTTATTTATTTTTTTTTTATATAGATTGAGAAATGGATCTTTGGAATTTTTAATATCGGATTTTGTCAGTATTAAAATGGGAGGTGAAGTCTGTCATACAACATTAGCACTTAGAGTATAAATTGGGATGATTCTTTTCTTTTAAACAGGTAATGCAAATAAATTTTGCTGACACAGGCAAGGTCAGACTCATCAGCTAATTTGGTGCATAGATTCGGGCTAAATAGCATTCAGAATAAAGATCGAGTGAGAGAGAAAAACAGCATTATAGTTAGAGAAGTCTCTCTAAAATAGTACACAACATAAATTCAGCACATCAATCCATCATTTGCAAAAATTACCATTTATATTATCATTATTATAAAATATTACGCCAAACTAAAATATTCTAAAGTCTCTCATAGCAAAGCACTCCATGCTTCTCTCTCACTTTGCTTTAAGTTTTGCATGCGGTCTGACCTGCTATTGCCTGTTCCTTCCTTTTCAGAAATGAAATGTGTAGTTTAGATTTTCTGTTTTAAATACAACGTGTCTGTAGTCTAGAAACATCATGCTAAGTGTCTAATATTTTCAATCGTCGTGTTGTACGTGTGTATTTAAAGTGTCTGAAAACAAAATAATAGTCATATAATATATATATGTGTGTGTGTCTCCTCCGTCATTTTGATGTTGAGTTGTCGATCTTCTTACCGTTGGCAGGAACACAATTCTCGTGCACGTCGTCAGCTGAAAAAGAAGTCTTAAACTACTGCTTATACTAAAGGTTGTTTAGTCTAAAGATTGATTTTTCAATTAGTGAATGCTTCTGACACATCAGCTTGTAATGTTGTTCAAAATATTTCATATCTGTTGCAAATGTTTTGACACGTACCGTAAATAGTAGTATTGACGCAACATCGTAATGACACTGTCATCTTAATTACTGCCAAGCTCATAAGCATCAGCATAAAGTCTTGTGTAATTTTTTAAGAAATTTTTGTCCCACAATACGTAACTAGAATTGTTCAATAAACTTAGATGTCTTTAAAGGTCATATGTTCCCTCTTAAATAAATTGCACAGTTGTTGACATGTGTGTTACCTGTCAGCTGATCATCATTAATCTACAGGTTCCTAGTGGCTTATAAAACTTCATATCATTTATACTGTCTTTGAAAAGATAGCTGACCGCAAATACGTTACGTTATCATGTCTCGTATAGCAACATTGTTTGGATTTGAGTGTGTGTGTGTGTGTGTGTGTGTGTGTGTGTGTGTGTGTGTGTGTATTTGTATGTGTGTATGTGTGTGCGTGTGTGTGTGTGTGTGTGTGTGTGTGTGTGTGTGTGTGTGTGTGTGGCTCGTATTAGGAGCCGTTGGGCAAACAAAACATTAATATATCCTTATCACTACATTTCTTTCATAAAAATAAATCCTCCTACTTCAGATCCATCGTACTAAAATAAATCATTTGCTCCATATATTCATTTTCATCATCATAAATATTCTCTTATACTTATACTAATAATTATAATAATTAATGCCCATAGTAAGTGTTTTATGTTGTATTAAACATAATTAATCTGTGTTATTTGCTAAGTGTTTGACATGAGAACAGTTACACCGTCAGTTAATATTTGTTGTCCATTACGTAACATTTTAAGAGAAAAAAAAATATTTTGTTCAGCTTATTCTCCTTGGATATGTGAATGTTTTACTTATTCACTAGGAACTAGGTGTCATACTTATCATTTTTGTGATCAGCTTAAAAACTAAGCATAGAACTTTTTCAAATGCTTGTGTGGATATAAACCTCTCACTCTTCCCGAGTGTACTGTAGATAATAAATAACTTCCCTCGTGCGGAATTTGAACAATTCTAAAGGGTCCAGAAAATAGATGTTGCCACTTTTTATTACGTTTTAAGATAGCTGATGGTTTAGGATGATTTCGCAGAAGTACTAGGTCTCCGATATTAAATGTTTGTGTTCTTTTCAGCTGCTTATCATAGTAGGCTTTTCTTTTTATAGCTGCATCAGTCAGGGCTACTAATATTTGTCTTACCTTTTCGTCCAGTGTTACGTCACCTCGGGGAAATTTTGGTATCGGTTTTACCCATTCGTTTGTCTCTTTGGTTTGTAAAACTAAATCGGTGGGTGTATAGGGTGTAGAATACAAAGGTAGGTTGTTAACCACTTGCTCAAATAGTCCAATATATTCAACCCAGGATGTTTGTTTGTTGGAAGCATATGTTCTGATGAAGCGATTTAATTCACGGAACATGCGTTCCATTGGATTGGCAGAAGGATTGTAACGTGAAATGAGAATGTGATTCAGGTAATTTTTATGAATGAAATCTTTCCACGCTTGACATGTGAAAGTTTTTGCATTGTCGGACAGAATTGTCGTTGGCTTCCCGACAAAAGGGAAATAGTCGCGTTCCAGGCGCCGAATCACTGCTTTTGCGGTAGTAGTTTTTAATGCGTATAGTTTCACAAATTTTGAAAACACATCATAGATCCCAAGAATGTGTTTGACGCCTCCGCGTCCACTCGGAAGAGGTCCTGCAGTATCAATTGAAACTAATTGAACAGGTTTATATGGCAAGATAGAATGAAGCGGCATCTTGTTTGACTGATTGTTAGGCTTGCATTTCTGACAGATTAAACAGGATTTCAATGTGTAATGGATTTTTCGTGACATATTCGGAAAATAACAGTATTGTTTAAGCTTACGGAGACACTTTAGTGCGCCAAAGTGTCCCCAAACTCTATGAGTGTGCCAAATTAGAGATCTCTCATATGTAGCAGGTATGCAAACACACCAGAGTTGCGATTGTACATGTCTACGAAAGAAAAGTACTCCTTTGTAGACTTTGTAGTGTTGATTTAGATGTGCATCTGACTTGTCTGTAATTTGTGTAATAATTTTCCTCCACCTGTCATCTGCTTGCTGTAATGCCTGCATGTTTTTGCACATATCTAAATAATATGTTCTAAATTCCATGTCCTTCATGAGCATTATCTTAAACTCTGTGTTTGACTCAAGGTAGTCTTCAAATTCTGGTAAACCTTGGGGAAGTCTGGAAAGTGCATCTGCTATGACATTATCTGATCCTTTAATGTGTTCAATTTCAAAATCGTATTCTTGTAGTATCATGGCCCATCTGGCTAATCTATTGTGTAATAGTCTGCATGACATCAAAAAGCTAAGTGCCTGATGATCACAGAAGACTCTTGTATGTTTACCAAAGATATAATGATGAAACTTTTTGAATGCCCAAACAATTGCAAGAAGTTCTAACTCTGTGGTTGAATATCGACGTTCGCACTCATTGAGCGTGCGACTAGCAAAACTGATGACTTTTAGGGACTGTGGATCCAGATTATTTGAAATTTGGAAGAGACACGCCCCAACCCCAAAATTTGACGAGTCCGTAACAATACAGAAATCCTGTGACATATCAGGGTGGTTTAATATGTCTGAGTTAACAAGGGCTTGTTTAATTTTGTCAAAGTCTTGCTGACACTGTTCTGTCCAATTCCAAGGGTTGTTTTTTCGAAGAAGTGAAAGAAGAGCAGTACTATTGAGTAGTTGTTGTGGCACAAAGCGCCGAAAAAATGAACATAAACCGTAGAAGGCTTTTAATTGCTTCCTATTGTGAGGTGCAGGAAAATTTTGAATTGCTTTAATTTTTTCAGGGTCAGGAACAATGCCCGTGGGTGAGATAATGTGCCCAAGAAATTTGATTTCAGTTTTAACAAACTTAGATTTTTTCAAGTTGACAGTTACTCCAGATGACAGAAATTTATCTAACACTCTTTCAAGTAGGATGACATGTTCTTCCCATGTAGAAGTAGCAACAAGTATGTCATCAACGTAAACTGTAATATTATCTAGTAATTCCGGACCAAGTACTGTATCAAGTGCTGTGATAAAGACACCAGAACTCATATTTAGACCAAAAGGCAGTACCTTAAATTGGTACGATCGTCCTGAGAAAATGAAGGCAGTATATTTACGAGACTCTTCTGTTATAGGAACCTGCCAATATGATGCTCTAAGATCAAAACTGGATAGATATTTGACTCCGTAGAACTTCTGAAGCTGTTCTTCTAGGTTTTCTGGCCTAGTTCTAACTGGAATGATAATCTTATTGATTTGACGTGCATCAAGCACAAGACGAACAGACCCATCTGATTTAAAAATTGCAAGAAGAGGACTGGAATACTGTGACATTGAAGGTTCTATTATGTTCCATCTAAGAATACGGTTAATTTCTGCTTTGACAGCTGGTTGTTTTGCCCAAGGTATAGAATATGTTTGCCTACAAAATGCTTCATGAGGCTTAACTTGCATGTTATACTGATATGTCCTAATTACACCTGGCCTTTTGTCAAATACTCGTATGTACTTGTGTAGCAAGTGGAGAAGTTGTTGTCTCTGACTATCTGTAGCATTAGTGGATTCGTTAACCTTTTGAACTATAGATTCAAGAGATTCATTTTCAGATTCCTGAATACCAGTATAATTTTCAAATTGCATTTGATTAACAGTGACTTGCTTCAACCTAACAGAGTTACAAGATTTTCTTGGTGTCACTTCCTTCTTAGTCAGATTCAAAATACAGACACAGTGGTTTACTGTCAAATAACATTTACCTTCCTTAAAATCTAATTTTGCTTCTCTACTTTGAAGATATTCTAAACCAAGTATACAGTCTTCTATGACAGCATCTACTACAAGGAATGGGCAAGTATCAATTTCATCACAGATTTGTAGTTGAACAAGTGTTTGTAACTTCACTGGCTTAGATTTTGCACCTACTGCACCGATGATTTTGCAGTTCTGTACAGGAAAGGTAGGTAACCTCTGAATGTTGTTTATGCGTTTAAATAGACTGTAAGACAATACATTAACAGCTGCTCCAGTGTCAACTAAAATCGATGTAGGTATGTCTCCTACTGTTATTAAGATGTGTGCTTGATAGGCAACTATAGGTACTTTGTTTTGTTGTGTTTGTTCCTGGAGTAGCTCTTCCCTGATATCGATTCCTTTATTGTAACGCAGCATATTTACTGTGAGAATTGTGCCCTCACTGCCTCTGTCGCTCAATGTCGGAGGGCCAGACACGAGCCGATTTAGTTTGACGTCTGCGTCCCGTTAGAATGTCTTTGAGGTCGATTTAAGGTTTCTGTCACGTCAGTTATAGTCACGGTCGATTCATTTTGTGTCCAGTTTGTTTGATCTGTACTGTCAGTCGTCATCGTTGCTACTGGTATTTGATTGACATTTGGTTGTTGTGCAGGAGTAGTAGAAAAGTTCGGAATTTGTTGATTACCGTTTTTGTTTGGAAAAAAATTTCTATTTCTGTTATTATTATTGTAGTAGTTTCCATTACGCCAGAGCGGTTGTGTGTTACCATTATATTGGTTAGGGAAAGTAGTTGCATTGTTATTGAAATTATTATTATTGTGATTGTAGTAGCCCGGATTAAATCTGTTGTCACGACGGCGTCGGTAATACTGACCGCCGTTAGGTACGTTTCGTACTGCGTTTCCACTGTTTACTCCACTAGTCACTTGTTGCATTTGCGGCTGTCCGGTATTGCTAATAAATGACTGTTGCGGTAACATCTGTGGAGGGCGTGACATGTTTTGATTATTAGGCTGCGGCTGGCTGACATGAATCAGCTGATTACTAGGATAGTTGAAGTAATTATTTGCGTTACCGTACCTGTAACTATTATTTCTTGCTCGGTCATCTTCAAAGATTGAATCTAGTGTGTCCACCTCAGTGAGAAAAGTTTCTAAGTTTTGTGTTGAAACGTGTGCTAGTTGCAACCGCAATCGTGTAGGCAATTTGTTTATTATTACGCGTAGTACTTCCCTGTGCGGGAGGGGGTCATCAAAGAATTTAGCTTTGTTTATGTACTTCTCGAAATATCTCCGCAGACTCCCGTTGCGTTCATTGAAAGGTTGCGGATTATAAACTTCATTTCGAAACCTTTCTTGCACAGCAGGCGACCAAAAGGTGGCTAAAAATGCCCGTTCGAACTCACCATAAGTTTCACAACTCTGTAGGGCTTCTGCAGCCCAGATTCCCGCTTCACCTTGAATGTATCCGACAACAAATCTTATCTTTCTTTTTTCGGACCACGATTCAGGTAGTAAACCTCTAAAAGATTGTAGGAAAATGACTGGGTGCACAGTACGGTTCTCATTAATAAAGATTTGAAATTGGTGGTGCTTTATCATACTTTCGTCAAGTTCTTCGGCAGTAGCATGATTTCGTGGTGAATAAGAGGGGGGTATGTTTGATTTCATTTCCCTACCTAGTCGGTCAAGGTCATTAGAGGTCGTCAAGTAAAAGTCAGTCTGCGTCCTGTCTGACGTCAAATTGTTAGATGTACCCGGATTATATGGAGAGCGTGGAATATTTGTTGCAGTTCTGGGAGATTTCCAATCATGGAACACATTTGTCACGGGTTCATTTGGCCTAGATTGTGTCATCTGCGTATTTAAAATTGATTTCACGTCCGTAAGATCTTTTTGTAAAGCTTTAACAGTATTTCCATGTTTTTCATACACTTGAGTAGCTACGTCTTGAATTACAGTGGTTAATTCTGCGTCTATCTTTTCATTCAACTTCGCTTCTGTATTAGATAAGAATTGTTGTACCCTATCATGATTTTCTTTGACTATGTTTTCTGCCTGACTCGTAATTCTCGTAACAATTGTTTCCAAGTTTTCTTGTTGAATTTTAAGCTGTGTAAGATTCTGTGTGAGACTGTCGATAGCTGTTGGTAATGTTTTAACGGTTTCTTTACAATTAGTTACATCATCGACTACAGAAGAGATTTTTGCATCTACTGTGTCCATGATTTGATCCACTACTTTGTTTTGTACTTCAGAAAACTTACCATTGATAGCCTGTTCGATTTTGAGTATCTGTGCGTCTATCTGTTTGTTTACTTCCTCAGAAATAATTGAGGGTAAATTTTGTTGTACTGATTCTAGATTTTTAAATCTCGACTCAAATTCATCCCGAGTTATCATTTGAGCTGCGATTTGATTTTGCTGTTCCTCTAGTCTGTCTAATTGCTGCTTGGTGGAATTTTGCAACAGCTCTAAATCATGTTTCGTGTTGGCCTGCAAATGATTAATTTGATCGGTCAAGCCTGAAATCTGATTGTTTGTAGCATGTGTAGATGTTTGTAAATTGTTAATTTGTTGCGACATGTTCGCAAATAATATCTCAAATCGTTTTAACCAATCTTCTTGCGGATTTTCAGATTGGTGTACTGTCTGTGTGGGAAAATCTGTTACGTGTGATGTGGTTGCAAGATTTTCCTCCACTATGTGTGGAATCATTTCAATTGATCTCGCAGCCACATTATTTTCAACATTTTGCGCGGGCTGTGAAACATTAGTGTTTTGTTCTGACTCCATTGTAGTAATTTGTCTACGGGTTTTAACCATACTAATAAATTATCAAAAATTTGGAATAGTGTGGGGAACCTACACACTTCACACGCAAAAAAATTTCTTTTATCAGCACTGTTTAAGCAATGAAACAATTAAATCACTATTAATATTTGTCACACGCATGCGAGACGCTTCGAGTGAGAGACAAGCGAGGATCGCTTTGTTATATCGATTTAGCAGCCATGTTGGCCATTTTTCCAACTTTTGATTTAAAATAAATATCTGACTACAAAAGAAATTTTGAAAACAGATTTTTGCTAATAGAATGAGGTACTGGATCGGAAATTGCGTACTTGCGAAAGACTAAGAGAAAGTAGAAAGCACCAAATAAGCAAAATAATCAGTCTGTCCTTACCTGTGTTGCAATTTTCATTGTTGGCTGCGTTTGAATTTCTCGTGATCGGGTGTGGCTCCAAATTTTTATTTTATTATTCTCCGGGGTAGTAATTATGAATTTCACGTCACAATCGGTCAGCAGTTGTTCATGAAAAATAAACACATTATACAGATTAGATATCATACATTGGTGAACGATTACAAATATAAAAAAAAATCAAACAATGGTATAATTAATTCAGATAAAATAACATTTTTTTTTTTACAACGAATCGAAGTCCTGTCACGGTCGCCAATTCTTATGTAATGTTACTTTTTTTTTTATTATTATCACTGGTGTTGTCAAAAGATCAAGATTGAAAACCGGAATTGAAATTTAAATAACCGTAAGATCAGCAATGAATATTAATTTTTGAAATTGTTATCAGTTTTCAGTAGCAATGTAAGTTAAAAATTACGACAACACCAGAAAGCACCATTACATAAGAAAATAGTGGAATAAGTTACCTGGTATGCATTCATTGGTGGAAGCTGTGACACTGCAGTTGAACCTGTATGAATTGATTAATATCTTCGTTCTCGTATACTGATGCTTGATTTCATATTAATTATTAAAGCTTTAAGACCGTGTGTAATTTTGATCACTATTGTTATCGAAAGTTAAAGAAATTATCGGACTTCGCTTTTAACAGAATGAAGATATCCTGCAGGCATTGAATTCAATGTTTAACACAAAATGAGAGTAAATAAATTTTGCATTCTTTTGTCATCATGAGACAATGGGCAACAATGACCAAGCATCAATTTACTAATATTGCTGAAAATTGGTAACAAGATGGGGATAAATAGTCATTATTTAAATGAAATAGGAATTCCAAATGAAAGTTAAAGTTTATTAAGTAAAAGGGTGCTAATCATAGCTCACACTTACAGGATTATGGAGGTCGAGTAAAATACGTCCGCTCAGTACAACGGTAGAAGAACGAAAGACCAAAAGCGATTCCGTTTTCTCTCCAGATCGTTTGAAATAGTTGAAGGTATAACTTGAAACAGTGATAATCAGAGATTTATTGGCAGAGAGAACGGATGCTAGCGACAAGCGTCGCAGATATAATTTTCAATAAGAAAAATATTAATGTATCGCTACAGTACACACCCTCCGCCATACTCCGTGAGGTGGCTTGCGGAGCATGGATGTAGCTCTAGAACTTATAATTTCAACTCCTTTGCGGTAGGACAACATGGATTGATGTTAAGATGAATAAGAACACCCGTTCTACATATGTTTCCGTCACGAAATATACAGCTTCACTGGCCCCTCATTTCAGTGCATTTACCTCTACAAACAAATTTTTAGGTAGGGGGTTCTTAGTCCGACCATATAGACCCTTTCGGAAAAGATCTGGGCGAGCTAGGTGCTTATAAATTAACTTAACTACTTCCACAGCAGATTGAGGAACAGAGTTCGTGTGTTAAAACTCACCTATAACTCACCTTTCCGAATTTACTTCAATACGCAGAACAGCAACGATAATTTATGGGCTTTCTGTCAGTTGAGAATTTATCAAAGATGTTGTTGTTGTGGTCTTCAGTCCGCATACTGATTTGATGCAGCTCTCCATGCCACCTTGTCCTGTGCAAGCCTCTTCATATGCGAATACGTACGACAACCTACAGCTTTTTGAATCTGTTTATTGCATTCGTCCCTCGTTCTCCCTCTACGATTTTGACCCCACACTCTTCCTTCTAATGCTAAGTTGACGATTCCTTGATGTCCCAGAATGTGTCCCACCAAACTATCCCTTCTCTTAGACAGGATATGCCACAAACTCCTTTTCTCCCCAATTCGGTTAAGCACCTTCTCATCAGTCACGTTATCTACCCATCTAATCTTCATCATCCGTCTGTAGTGCCGTATTTCGAAAGCTTCTATCATCTTTTTATCAGAACTCCTTATCGTCCACGTTTCACTCCCATACAATGCTACTCTCCAGACAAATGCTTTCAGAAAGGACTTCCTAACATTTAAACTAATATTGTATGTCAACAAATTTCGCTTCTTCAGAAACGCTTTTCTTCCCATAGCCATTCGGCATTTTATATCTTCCTTACTTCCCCATTAGAAGTTATCTTGCTACCCAAATAACAAAACTCATCTTCTATTTTTATTGTCTCATTACCTAACCTAATTACTGCAGCATCGCCTGATTTTCTGAAACTACATTCCACTACCCACGTTTTACTCTTGTTAATGATCATCTTATACCTTCCTTTCAAGACCCTGTCCATTCCGTTTAATTGCTTTTACAGGTCATTTGCTGTCTCTAAGAGCATTACTATGTCGTCAGTAAAACCACAGGCTTTTTAATCCCTCTCCCTTGACTCCAATGTCCTCCCCAAACTTCTCAGTGCATTCCTTCACAGCTTGCTCAGTGTGCAACTTGAGCAAAATTGGGGAGAGGCTACAACCCTGTCTGACTCCCTTCCCAACCACTGCCACTCTTCGACTCTAATAATTGCTGTCTGGATTTTGTACAAGTATAATATAGCTCTTCGTTCCCTATATTTTACCTCTGCTATCTTCGAATCTGAAGAAGTGTATTCCAGTCAACATTGTCAAAAGCTTTCTTTGGATTCACAATTGCTAAAAACGTAGGTTTTCCTTTTCTTAAGTTGTAATGTGAATATTGCCTCTCGTGCTCCTACATTTCTCCTCTATCCATCTTCCCCAAGGTCTCAAAGTATGTGATCCAATGTGATGACGGTGATGAAACTGCATCACATCTAATCTTCGAATGCATTGCATTGGAGAGTAAAAGGCACAGAACATTTGGGACAACCAGACCCGAAGAAATTGTCTAATAAAGAACTAGTAAAGGGACTCCTTGCACTGTTCAAGGGCATTGGTTGGCTTTACTAGATATACAGGGAGCGATACCGCACAATAAACTTAGTTTCGGTGCGGGCAGTGGCGGGTTGGACCGAGACTGTTTTGGCCTCGCTGAGAAAATCAAATCAAATCAAATCAATGTGATCCAAACTACTTTCTCCATACTTTGTGTCAGTTCCTTATTTCTTACGACTATTACACAATTCTGATGGTCTGTTGTTTCCTTCGGTGGGTTTCCATCAACTTTGGGGAGAGTTTACTTTTCTGAGAATAAGCAGGAGACTAACGCTAAAAAGTAGAGTAGACAATACTGAGAGTGACTTCTATAGACAGGCGGAAGCCTCAGCTTTCTATGTGGAGTAGTTTCAGCCATGTCCATACGTAAAGAGATCTGTGTCCAAAATTAGGTCGCACGTAGTGCAATAAAATTAAAAATAATATAATAATGGAAAGTCCAGGATGGAATTAATAATATAGTAAGGACAGTTTACAACTCACCGCAAAGGCGTGGCGACGAGCTGCGACAGTCACATACAAAAGACACACACATACAACACTTTCAGCTATCGGCCATGGCCTTCTTCAGAAAATAGAACACTCACGCAATCACACAGGCACACAACACAGTCATACAACTATCACCTCCGGCTGCCACACTTTTAAACACTTCTAAAAGTCACACAAGGATAATTGTAGGACTTGTTTTGTAAAATGTCAATCTTTTTTCCCTGCAATCTCCTTGTAACTCAGCCCTAGTAAAATTAACCAATTTCCAGATATGGTGATTGCTTTGGGTATCGGGTACGAATGTAGGCTGCAACCGCCACGGCTAAATGCCACCTCACCTCGTCTCAAATTCGAACGTCGCCGAACGGATCGGCCACCATTATTCGTAATTTCACATGCACAACCTAACCAACATCTCATTTGATTCTGCATTTCTTGCCTTACAGAAACATCATTTAAGTATTGTTTGCTGTAGCGTTTTTTCCATTGAAATGCAGAAAACGAATTGCGACACTAAACATTGTCAATGAACACACCGAGCGAGGTGGCACAGTGGTAACATACTGGATTCAGATTCAGACGGACGGTAGTTCAAATCCACCTCTAGCCATCCAGATTTCGGTCTTTCGTAATTTTCCTAAATCACTCCAGGCGAATGCCATGATGCTTCTTTTGACAGAGCACGACCGATTTATTTACCCGAACAATCCGAGTGTGAGCTCTGCCTCTAAATGACCACACTCTCGACGTGGCGTTAAATCCTAATCTTCTTTCCTTATCAATGAACTGGACGATTTGTCTCCTCTAGCGACGTGCTGTGGAAGAAGTGGGTACCAAGACTGCAGAAAGGCACCTGCAAAAAACAAAATTACGTAACATTACTTTTATGATCTAACACTTAAAACTGTATCACTACGCTTTGAAACAAGTTCAGGCCGAGCCACTGAAACCGGATATGCTTTGTCACTGAAGAACTAACAAGGTTGTCGTACCAGATCGTGGCGAAAGCTTTTTGTGTTTCATATTTCAGTAATCACCTACTGGGATGTTATACACAGAAACTTGGCTCATTAGAGATACAATATCAACATAACAGTGAATTGCGTGCGCCTGACTATAAATTATTTTGTAACAACTACCCTAGCCTTATGTTAACTTTACTCAGCTGATAAAAAGAAGGTAAAGTTTACATTTCACAGTGAGCAAGTGTTATTGGCGGCCCAGGAAGGCGAACTGAGTACCAGTTTCCGCCATTGCCTTGGATGGTATATCGTGAGAGCATAGTTCAGAGTTCACTTTACGAACTTGCAACTTTCAACTCTAAGATCCTTGAAGTAACGGTAAGGGATCTCTCTTCTGATTCGAATGCACTTTCTGATTATTATTAAGGTCTTCTTCTTCCTGACTATACCATGTCTCCTCGGGGTCGGCTTGTCAATTCGAATTTGGCAATGTTGATAGTTGGTACCGGGTGGTGCCGTATGGCGCCAATGCTTCCCTCCGTTACGAGTATTTTGTAGCCCAGTTGCCTAGTGAGCAAGTTGACTAGCAATAATTGGGACAGAACGAGAGTGCCAGCCCGGTATTCACCTAATACGATGTGGGAAACCGTCTAAAAACCACTTCCAAGCTGGCCAGCTCGCCGATCTTTCATAATCAAACCGACTGGTGGATTCAGTCCAGAACCGTGGATCCCATCAATATTCCAAAACAGGCGCTTTAACGTGCTCGTCTATTTGGGTAGGTTTCTGGCTATTATATGGATAACCATTACAAAAATGCAGTGACGATCAAAACATTTGCTCTTCATTTGAAAAACAATAAAGTATGGCGCTCAGAGACTTAAAGCTCTGAAATTCGCCCAAAAACTTGATCGTAATACCTGTTGGCTCCCTAATGTATCATATCAACGACGTTAACATTTTGTCAGAGGTATTCCATTTACATCGAAAAGCGCAGCGGCTCTATAATTTATAAACCATCTCACCCTTCTCTACATCTAACATCTAATACATACTACGCAATCCACCGTAAGGTGCATGGCAGAGGGTACACTGTACCACTACTAGGCACTTCCTTTCCTATTCCACTCCCAAATAGAACGAGGAAAAAAAGAATGCCTATATGCATCCGTACGAGCCCTAATTTCTCTTGTTTTTGCGATCATTACGCGAAATGTAAGTAGGCGACAGGAAGATCGCACTACATTCAGCTTCAAATTCTGGTCCTCTAAATTTCCTCAACAGAATTTCTCGAAAAGAACGTCGTCTTTCCACCAGCAATCCCCATTCGAGTTCCCGCATTGGTCTTCCTTTAAAATGGTCTGCTACGGGTCCCAAACACTTACGCAATACTCAAGACGTGGTTGCACAAGCGTTTTATACGCGGTCTCCTTTACAGATGAAGCAAATCTTCCCAAAATTCTCCCAATAGCCGGCCGCGGTGGCCGAGGGGACTGCGACGCGCCAGTCACGGTCTGCACGGCCAATACGGTCGGCGGTTCGAATCCTCCCTCGGGCATGGATATTTGTGCCGTCCTTAGTATAAGCTAGTTCATAAGTAGTCTCCGGACTGAAGACCACAACAACAAGTAGTTTGTACGTTTAGGGACTGATGACCCCGTAATTAACTCCCATAAGCTCTACAAACATTTTAACATTTGATTTTCTCCCAATAAACCGAAATCGGCTGTCCACCTTACTCACAACTGTCCTTACATGTTCGTTCCAGTTCATATCACTCTGCAATGTTACGCTTGGATATTTGAACGATGCTACTGCATCAAGTAGCTCACTACTAATGCTGTATTCGAACGTTGATTGTTCCCACTCATGCGCATCACCTTACAGTTTTCTACATTGAGATCTAGCTGCCATTCTTCGCACCGACTGGAAGTTTTGAAGACATCCTGTACGCTATTAAAGTCAATTAAAGACGACACCCTACCATGCATCATAGCATCATCAGCAAACAGCCGCAAATTACAAGTCCATCAGATCATTTACGTAAATAGAAAATAATAGCGGTGTCCAGCCGTCACAAATCTGTGAACCTATTCCATTTGCTCGTATCTTCGTTAGTAGTCTGCAGTGTGGTAGCCCGTCAAACGCCTTTTGAAATTGAGAAAAACACAATCTGCCTGTTGCCCTTCATCCATGGCTCGCAAGATGTCATATGAGACAAGGGAAAGCAGAGTTTCACATGATTGATGTTTCCTAAACCAGTGCTGATTCAAAGAAAGAAGCTTTTCCGTATCAAGGAAATTTACTATATTCGAACTGAGAATATGCTCCAAAATTCTGCAGGAAACTGATGTCAGCGATATTGGCCTGTAATTATGTGGGTCAGTTCTCTTTCCTTTCTTATAAACGGGAGTCACTAGCGTTTTTTTTTTCATTCAATCACTAGGAACTTACCGCTTAATTAAAGATTCGCGATAAATGCAAGCTAACTAAAGGGTCAATGCCGCAGAATACTTTTTGTAAAACCGAACTGGGATTCCATCCGGACCAGGAGACTTTTTTGTATTTAGCTCTCTCAGCTGCTTCTCTACACCGGAAATGCCTATTACTATGTCCTCCATTTCGGAATTAGTACGTTGATCAAATGATAGCACATTTGTGTAGTCCTCCTGCGTGAATGATTTCTTAAGGATTAAATTTAGAACTTCAGCTTTCCGTTTGCTTTCAAAAATGTTTCAAATGTTTGTATAGTCTATGGGACTTAACTATGGGGTCATCAGTCCCTAAACATACAAACTACTTATGAACTAGCTAATACTAAAGACGGCACAAATATCCATGCCCGAGGGGGGATTCGAACCCCCGACCGTAGTGGCCGAGCAGACCGTGATTGGAGCGCCTCAGTCTCCTCGGCCACCGCGGCCGGCCGTTTGCTTTCTTCTACTACTGCCCCAGAATGATCAACGAGTGACTGGACAGTGGGCTTTGACCCGCTTACCGATTTTACATAGGACCAGAATTTTTTCGGGTTCTCAGAAAGATCTTTTGGTAAGGTTTGGCTGTGGTAATTACTGTATGCCTCGCGCATCGATCTTTTTAAAGACACACGAATTTCTACTAACTTTTGCTTGTCATCATTCTCGTGTTCTTGCCTTTGCTTTCTCAGTTGCTTTCTAACATTATTATTATACGACTTTACAGGCACATATTTCTCTAACCCTTTATTTATAACGCATTTAAATTTAGTCCATAATTCCTCTACATCCATTGTACCGGAACTAAACGATATCCATTCATTTTCTGTGATGCTAAAAATTGCTTATCGGCTCTTTCTAACAAAAACACGCTCCTAGCTTTCTTGATTGGTTTATTAACTTTGGTCGTCATTGACGCTATGACGATATCATGATTACTAACTCCTGTCTCTACAACGACACACAGCTACCAAATTATGTTTTATTCCGCCACTTCTTATAATAACATGAACGCCTTTAGGTGGCGTGTAACCTTCGTGGCCGCGGTGGAGTGGCCGAGCGTTCTAAGGCGCCTTGCTGCGGAGCGCGCGGTTGCTCGCCGTCGGGGGTTCGAGTCCTCCCTCGGACATGAATGTTTATGTTGTCCTTAGCATAAGTTAAAGTTGGTGTAAGTAGTTTGTGAGCCTAGGGACTGATAACCAACGTAGTAGATTTACAAACATTTGAATTTTTGTAACCTTCGTAAGACACTAACGGAAATAAAAACTAGTACGCTCTCTTAGAGGTTTCCAATTCATTCACAATGTATTGTTGAAACAGTGCATATGGAGTACATGAAATGATTACACTTACCGATCAGTACCTCAAGAGGTACTGAGGTACCAGGTGACGACCCATGCTGTGGCCTATAGGGGCAGGTTATGGGATGCAAGAAAATACTATTAATCAAGGAAAAAAAAACAATAATAATAACAACATCCAGATAAAGCAGGACCTCTGAAAGCCGATCTTCACCACGTCAAGATCACTTACTTCAGCCAATGTCTTGTCCTCCATCATGTATGTGAAAGAAAATGGCCGCGGTTGAGTAGCCGAGCGGTCTAAAGCACCTCGCTGCGGAGCGCGCGGTTGCTCGCCGTGGAGGTTCGAGTCCTCCCTGGGGCATGGGTGTGTGTGTGTGTGTGTGTGTGTGTGTGTGTGTGTGTGTGTGTGTGTGTGTTGTCCGTAGGTTAGTTTACCTAGGTTTAAGTAGTTTGTAAGCTACGGACTGATGACCACGCAGTTTGGTCCGATAGATTTACAGACATTTGAACATTTGAAAGAAAATGAGAAAACATTCACAAACAGAAGCGACATCGTCAATTATAGAAACGCTCAGCAAGGGAACCACAGACATGCCAAAATGTCGACTCTCCATGGCATGGAACACTTTCCAGCGGTTACTATTCAGGGAGGGATCACGGCCTGCTGAGGGGGGAGGGGGGGGGTGAAAGAACTTTTCATCGTAAGCTAAACTCTGGCTCAGTAGAAAAACTCTAGTACCGACCATCCCTTTTCACCCCAAGTCCAATCGAACTAAAGTCTCACAGTTTTGAAGACTCAGTGCAGTGATAGCGCGCTAGCTTCACATTCTAAAAAAAGAAAGAAAAAAAAAGCTGTTTCGGGAGGGGGGCGGGGGGCAACGACCCTTCGCCACATCCCCCCTGGATCCGCCTATGTTGCTATTAAAATATACAATCACCTAAACATTGTAATTCAGTTCTTATAATTACTAAAATTACGAGGAAAGGTGATACACTATCTACATCTACATACATACTCCGCAATTCACCGTAAGGTGCGTGGCGGGGGGTACACTGTACCACTACTAGGCATTTCCTTTCCTATTCCACTCCCAAATAGAACGAGGAAAAAAAGAATGCTTCTATGCCTCCGTACGAGCCCTAATTTCTCTTTTCTTGTCTTTGTGATTACTACGCGAAATGTAAGTCGGCGGCAGGAAGATCGTACTACACTCAGCTTCAAATTGCGGACCTCTAAATTTACTCAACAGAATTTCACGAAAAGAACGTCGTCTTTCCTCCAGTGATCCCCAATTGAGTTGCCGGAGCATTTCCGTGACACTCGCGCATTGGTCGAACCTACCAGTAACAAACCTAGCTGCTCACCTCTGAACTGCCTCTATGACTTCCTTTAAATTGATCTGCTGCGGGTCCCAAACACTTGAGCAATACTCAAGACGTGGTCGCACAAGCGTTTTATACGCGGTCTCCTTTACAGATGAAGCACATCTTCCCAAAATTCTCCCAATAAACCGAAGTCGGCTCACAACTGTCCTTACATGTTCGTTCCATTTCATTTCGCTCTGCAATGTAACGCCTTGATATTTGAACGACGCGACAGCATCAAGAAGCTCACTACTAATGCTGTATTCGAACATTATAGGATTATTTTTCCTACTCGTGCGCATCACCTTACATTTTTCTACACTGAGAGCTAGCTGCCATTCTTCGCACCAACTAGAAATTTTGTCTAAGTCATCCTGTATGCTATTACAGTCAGTCAAAGACGACACCCTCCCGTACACTACAGCATCATCAGCAAACAGCCGCAAATTACAACTTACTCTGTCCATCAGATCATTTATATAGATAGAAAATAATAGCGGTTCTATCACACTCCCCTGGGGCACGCCTGATGATACATTCGTCTCTGATGAACACTCGCCTTCGAGAACAACGTACTGCTTTCTATTACTTAGGAAGTCTTCCAGCCAGTAACAAATCTGTGAACCTATCTACACTAAAATCCACCACAGAATGTGAGTGAATTCTTTGTAAGTGAAACTGCAAAGTAGACTGCCTAAACATTTTGTATTTCGGAAGCATGAATCTTTTTTAATAGCCCTGTGTATTTTTGCAAATAAGTGCAATGGTTCATTGAACACCGCCTCACAAATTTAACACGGATACAGTTAATATCATAGAAGTAACAGATGGAAACATTAAAACGTTACGTATTATGCGGCACTTTTATTCTATGAAAGTGCTTAAATCCCGCTTCTTCGCTTGCGTAGACTGAATGGTTTGCATTAGTTGTTTCTACTTCTAAATATAAATTTTCATATATTTAGCTTTAAAAATGCTTTCCTAAGCAAGCATTTTGATATAAGTTGCCACCCCCTATTGCACCATTGATGGCAGAATTCAAAACATCCCGAAACACATTTTTTTTTTTTTTTTTTTTTTAATTCTAACCACGGTTCCAAATCCAAAATTTCGCATTTATAGCATCAAAATAGTCTTAGTAGCACCATTAAAAGATTTTCCCTTATTTCACCCGCTTAATGGTTGAATTTCCAAAAATATCAAAACATGTGTTTTTAAAATTCCAATCAAAAATTCAAATCCGAAGTTTTGTATTTCTTGCTTCAAAATTACCTTAATAGCAACGTATTTTCAAAATATCTTTCATCTCCTATTTCACTCCCTTAGGGATGGCATTATCGAAAAATCGCTGATGCCTACAGTGTAAGATAAACATCGTCTACAAATTTCAATTTCTATCGTTTGTAGCTTTACTTTTCAGTGCCGTTTTCTGTCTTTCAGAAACGGATCGGGCACGAAATTTCTTTCTTGCGCTTTGGCATCTTTCTTGGTAGTTTTACTTTTCAAATTGTAATAAGCACTTATTTTTCTTTATTCGTACGCTTGTTGCAGAGATGCAGTTCCCCGTCGGGGGTTCGAATCCTCCCTTGGGCTTGGATGTTTGTGCAGTATTTATTATAAGTTAGTTTATGAGTAGTTTGTTAGTTTAGAGACTTTTGACCCCGCAGTTAAGTCCCATAAGCTTAGCAAACATTTGAACATTTTTATTTGCTTGTTGCAGAAAAACAAATGAAGAATGTGCATCACGTTTCGCTGTACATACCCTCTTTGCTATTATAGTGTCAAAAGTCATCGCTGGTCTTCAATCCGAATTTTATATAAGCTGACGACGTTCAACCGCTATATCTTCCACCCTCTTACAGTTATCGACACGGAACTGCTACGGTGTACAAGGAGAGATTTTGTACCACAACAACACAGAGAGATCGTTAGTCTCCACTGTGTAGTTTTGCTGAAGAGCAAAATATTGACAACGACACGTAGAATTTTATATAAGACGGTAACTTTCAACTTCCACCCCCTTATCGTTATCAACACTCGACCACCATAGTACACAATGGGAGACTGATACCTGCTACCACATACAAACACTATTCGTTTGCGATGTGTAGTTTTGGTTGCAGAGTGAAATATAGGCACAAACACCTCAATTTATATATATTTTAAGATATGCAGTAAGGGATGAACTTTTTTCATTTTCGTCATTTTGTGGGGGGTTCAATGATAAAAAGATTCCTAACATCCAGAAACCAAACTTTTCGGATAATGACTCTTACAATAGTTATTTAAATTAGAAACACTAATAAGTTTAAAGCATAGGATGCTACTAAATAAAATCTCCTTTCTGAGCTGAGTTGTAGGAAAGCGTCTCCTGTCAGAATGTCTGGCATATTGTTTCAAAAATGTCTAGCTATAATGGGAAAAAATAACATTGTGAGTGGGTACTTAGAACAGCACCATCCGCTAGAGAAATAAAAATGAACTCATTTAGGTACGTTTTCCGTAGCCAGTTAGAATGTTTGACACACTGTTTCCAACTTATCTAATGTCAAGGAGTAGCGCAGATAAGAACACGTGGAACACTCGTCAAAAGATAACATTGCGAGCGCGCACTTTAAGCAACCGGCATGACAATACTGCCATTATCAAACATCTTTGAAACTTTATGCTTTCGCTGTCGCTAGTGCAATGAAAAACACTGTTAAAAAAAAGAGAGATATCACACAATCGTATGTAAAACATTTTACTGCCACGCCTACACCAGATATAACCTAACGTAGTCATTCTGTGTGAACCTGAGAGAATTTTAAAAGACAGTTAAAAACACCATACCTTGCTTCCCATTTCTTTTGATATTAAACCGAATGTGAAGTCGAGTAGTAAACTGCTTCGGAGAAGCTACAATTCACATGAGCCGTAGAAAGTCGGTCGTGCTAGAGGCAACCTGGTTACGACGGGCGCCTTAAGACGTTAGCGGTTCAGCATTTCTCTTTGCTTCACCTTCAAACGCGCCAGTGTATAAGAGGCTGCGTGGACGCGGCCTGCCTACAGAACGTCAGTTGCCGTGCTGTTGTTCGGACGCGTGCCATGGCGTTCGCTATGTTCCTGCTGTGTGGAATCGCGATTGCAAGTGTGATTAACGTCGCAGGAGCCCAGGTACGTGCCAGCTATATATAGTGCACATATTTTATTGTATTGCTCCTCATATTACTCATTTCACGAATATGTCGTGTGTTCTCTGCGCCGCTTGTGTATTGTAACGAAAGATCATTACCGATCGAAGATCGCTCATCACCTAGCTCGCTCAGTGACTAATAAATATCGTGGAACTGACTGCTGTTTCTTCGGCAATTCGTACATTGAATTGCAGTAAAAGTGTAAACGTGTCAACGGTTTGCAATGATTTTTCAGTTTCATTTGCGTTCGACTTCGCAATGCAAAATAATCTCTTATTTACAAATTATTTAAACCGGTAGTAAGGTCTATCATTGTCACGCACTTCGAGCTTTGAGTGACACGGCTCAACAAAGATACATTGCGTGTATCGGTAAAATTCCTCGCCCTTCCATTCACAACTGGAAACTGATGCACATTCACGTACATATTAGTGTGGCGTTTATTTGTCTAAAGAATAGGCACTACTGCCACAGAATAAATATCGAATTTCCTAATACAGTGTTCTCCACCGAAAGTTTGCAGAAAGGGAAACGGAAAATAATAACATGCGTGTCGGCAGTATCATCTGATTTAAACCTTGCTAGCAGAATCATTGTTTAGAGCTGTGTGGTGAGAAAACTCGAGGACGATGTTATACTCACTCACAGAATACTTTAAGGTTAATCGAAAACTTATGACCATTATAAAACTAGCTGTGAAACAATGACATATTCCAGCAGCTTTTGTAATGTTACGGTATTTTCTTATTTTGATTCCTTGATCTTCTTATGTTTGATCTGATGAGTCAATAGCTATCAGCCTTTGAAGCGTTGGTTGGAAGAATTCTCCGCTGTTAATTTTCTTCAGGATCTAGTGACGTATTTTTGCAGACTAACATAATTTTTAGTATAGTAATTTAATGAGGCGGGAAGTTTCTCAATTTATCTTTTTATATTAATCCCTTCTACCGCGCAGAAACTGTGAACACAGGTCTGACCCAAAAGAAAGAAAGGGGGGGGGGGGGGGGGGGGGACTTTCTGTAGCAGTAACTATTGTGTGCCAATTTTTGCTGAAACGTATCCTGAAATGAACATTTATATGTAACATCTAGCTCTGTGTGACATTAACAAACAACGCCGAATATTTGTAAAAATGTGTATTACTTACCACCTGTAAGGAGATGAGGTAATAATTAGCAGAAGCGATATTATTATATACTAGACTACTTTTTGTAATGATCAAACTTTTGACGCTTAGCAGTGTTTGTCACACAGAGTGGTTATAAAGTGACAGATGGGGAATTAGTGACAGGAAGAAGCTTGCAGTTTAAAGCTCGTGGCACTATTCAAGTTTCAACTTATGGCTAGGAATAAATGTCCAAGCTAGAGATTTCACATTAGAGTGGCATTTCACTTAATTGAATTGTTACCTGTATGGTTTCCAATTGCTTGTTAATGTATACCATACGTATTAACTTCCGTACTGTGATAAGTGCAAAGGGTTACAAATTAATATCTTTACAATGTAATTGATAGCTCATTCACAAAATGACAGGGTAACTCGGACCAAGCGAGAATTAAGTAGGATTCATCATACATCAAATCAAGCACAAAACGTAACGCTATGGTACTGCAGATACACTGTAGGTAACATCTAGAAGAAAATGTACTCCTGCAAGACTTGTGACACTAAAATCAGATGCTGCTAGATTACAAGCTACATTTTTCTTGCACAAAAACTACAACGAGAAAAAGTGAAAGAAAAACGGAGAAACGTATAAGGAAACTAAAGAGAAAGTGAAAGTTCCTATTGTGGACTTGCAGGAAACGCACTGAGAAGAGGCACGAAAGAAACTGACATAGCCAATTAAAAAAAAGACGTAAGGTACAAAATTGCTAGAAATAAGAATTAAAATGTTACGAGAAGAAAAGTGTTGTTGTTTTCTTTAATAAAACACATTGTTTAAACGACTCATCCAATTCCAAATGTTTATTTGATATATATTTCATTACAGTGAGTACCGTAGTTATTAAAAACACTTTGCATCTTAATACCGCTATTTAAAAATATAATTATTGGAAATGCTGGCGTACTTGGGATTCAGAATTACAATGCTGATTTTCTATTCAAAAATAAATTCCTCGGTTAACAAGTAAAGTGTAATTACTGACAGTCAGCCAAAATAATAGAAGGTACCTTCCACAGTTTTTGCACACAGTTTTGCTGTAACGTAGTTGTGTTGGTAGCACTTGCGCGCTAGTTCTACCCATACAAAAGCAGTAGACAGATGCCGATTCAGTAGCAAGCTGGAAGCTGCACGCGGAAGAAATGAAAGAGCAGTAGAAAGTGCTTGTTTAACACCTGCCAGCCTTTACACCTGGGTTGGCTGTAATGTTCCTACCGTCTTGATGTGAATTTACTTAATCTGCTAGTCGAAAACAAAGACGGACATGCGTCTTAAATTAGCACAATAAAATAATATCTTACGTGCGTGTTACAGCGTGCGAAATGGCTGTGATTTCTAATGTTATGCGTGTGAAATTGATTTTGTTCGCAGTTATTTGTTTCATACTGTGGGAAGCGTTACGGACTGTTCCAAGTCTATCCTCAATTACAAATACAGTACCAGTAAGTTTATATTCTGTTGGTACATGTCAGCATGCCTTTGTAAACGTCATTCAGCAGCTGAGAGTAACAACTTGTCACCCTACATCTGTGTTGACTCCATTTTTACAAACATTAAAAGGATGAAACTGTGTTTTCTATTAGTAAACTTGTGGTGGTGGTGGTTGTAAGGAAAATGGGAGGGGAGAGGGCTTATGAGTATTGCCCAGCAGTGAAACACAATTAAGTCATATTCACTGACTGAATTTGCAGAATATCTCACAGTTATCTTGTGAGTTCATTCATGATAGCCTATAATTGCAACATTTAGGCTTATAAGAGAAACAATTTTATGAAGTGTCATTTTTTATTATAATATAGGCTAACATACTGTCTGTGCTCTTCACAGTGCCACAGCAACATTTATTTTAATGAATATTCTCAATTGTTTTAAATTTTTACAACTGTTAAATAATCAATTTTTGGATGATATACTGTGATAAGGGCAAAACATACACCACCTTAACAGGTATTTTTTGCCTTATATATTTCTTGTATCTGTGTACTTTCACAGGACCCTGCTGCACTTGATGAGGCTGGACTTGGGTCTCTGAGAACACCAATCAATCCTATTGAAGTCGCCGTATATTACGAAGCATTGTGTCCAGATTCACGTAGTTTCATTACAAGGCAGTTGCTGCCTGCATTCTTGAAAGGTCCAGATTTAATCCACCCTATTCTGATTCCATATGGGAAAGCTGAGGTAAGCATTTAGTATAATGTAAGAGGTTTTAAAAGCACATCTCGTTAGTCATTTCTTCGAGACAATTATATTGGTATGATACAGAAAGCAGCCCTGCGTTAAGTGTAAATTACGTTCAGAGTGTCAAAATTAGTTCTGTGTCATTAGTGGTAGCGATGTGATTACTTTTGATATTCAAATGTTTTTCTGACTAAAGCTTTAGTTGACTGAGTATTATTTATAAATCAAAGAAATAATACCTGGTAGTTTTAACAATGTTTCCAGTGGTTCTACTATTCTAGTTTGTGATGTTGTGGTATATAGTTCAAACTCCAGTTATGTTTCAGTTCTCTTTTCTCACCAGTTCTATTCATCATTTCCTCATTGGCTATATAATCTAATCATCTTTAATGCTCAAAATTCGTTCAAAACCTTTTTGGCCATGTCTCACTTCCATGTAATACAACAATTCTCACAAATACCTTTTAAAAAATCCTAACACTTATCTGTAATTGATGGCAACACAGTTCTCTTCTTAACGAAATAAAAGTGACCGGAGATCATGAGAAAAGAACAGAGGATTTTAATTTAGTCATTCTACAACGTTGCAGCCCTTCACCATTGCTTGCTTAATATAGGCCTATACATTGACGACTTTGTATGGAAATGGAAAATGAAAGTGGAAAAATTATGTGTATTACTATAACAAACAGGATGATATAATGACGCTGCTATTTACAAAAGGCTGAGTCTTAATTCTGAATAATGAAGATAGACTACAGAGATACCAGATATATAATATGTCACTATCAGTACAGTAAACAAAAGCCATAAATTTGTGGGGAAAATCCAGTAAGAACAAACATAATGATAACAAGATTATAGACAAGTACATAAATTAAAATTTCTGGGAACCCTGCTATTGAATAGCGGAGATCTAGATCAGAGACAAAACTGAGGAGTTTAAACTACTTAATGGGCACTACAAGAAGATCTCTCAAAGTAACAGCAAATTCTATACAGTTATGGCACCAGTAATATCTTTGGTAATGAAAAAGAAATATAAGATTACTGGTCAATGATATTAAATTACTCAGGAACATAGGATACAGAAAACTAGACCACAAATGATACTAGGAAGGAATTAAAATTTGTTGACATAAATAGTAAGCTTGAATAATATGGTGAAGAGTGGATAATACCATCTGTTACAAATGAGTGTCAAGATTACTAATGCAGTTTTTGCAATATATTACACAAGTGAGGTAGAAGTAGTTGCTTTCCCATTTCAGAAAAACAATGGTATTTGCTGAGTGGGTTCCCAATGTTTAGTGGTGACAAAAATATGTTAAAAAATTGTAAGTTTTTGAAATGGTGGCTATTTTTGCTCCATACTGCACACTTTTTATCCCAACATTTGCAAACATCTGCATTTTTAATTTTTTCTTTTTCGGTAGTGCATTGCCATAAGCTTTTCAGATAAAACACATTCTGGTATACAAATCGGTATCATTATCACTTAGATAAATTCATTTTTTATAGTTCAAATTTATCAGCCACAGGTTTTAAATAAAAATTCAGTTTTGAACACTGTTTTTCGAAAGGAAGAATTATTTCTCAGCTTTAATATTTTTTGTGCTATTACACTGTATGGTATAGGCCTAGCTACTTTTTATAGTAGGCCTATATCAATCATGAGCCATTTACACTTAAAGACACTATTTTTTAATTTTTCTTTTTCTGCCCTGCAATAGCTTTGTTGGGTGACCAGGCAAAAATTTTAAAATTTTATAGTTAATTGGCCTTTTAATCTGATTGATAGCTCGTTGTTAGTCATATCAATGTGAAATGCTGTGCAATGATTGAAGCAGAATTGGTAAATCGTATGGCTGCTTTGACAGGTAGTCCGTCTTATGATGGAGGCAGGATAAGCTTGTGGTGGGACTGGAATAGGAAGTGCTGGGTGGGTGGATTGGGCAGGTCTTGCTTAGAGGTCTTCCACAGAGATATGATCTCTGTGGCACAGGGTAG
This sequence comes from Locusta migratoria, assembly GCA_026315105.1. Taxonomy (NCBI): domain Eukaryota; kingdom Metazoa; phylum Arthropoda; class Insecta; order Orthoptera; family Acrididae; genus Locusta; species Locusta migratoria. The sequence goes on from CM048747.1 coordinate 359,193,422, forward strand.
GAATTGGCAGTGGCCCAAGCTGCACCTCACATTCCACCTATCAGAGCCTTATAGTCTGCCACGAAGTGCTCGAACATTCTATCCCCACCCTTGTCTGGCATCCTTTCCCCTCCACTCCTCTTCACTACCATCCTCACTCACTCTCAATGTTCGTCTTGTGCTGAAGTGGCAGAAGATGATGGTCATCTGTGCACAAGCTAAGTCTTAGTGATTTTGTGAATGTATGTGTATCTTTTAGTGAGGATGACTGTGGCTGAAAATTTAAAGTTGTACAAACGTGATTGTTTATTCTACATGCCTATGACTCAGAGATCTTCTTTACTGTGATTTGCTACCTATCCTTTATTGTTGATATTTCATTTCTCTTGTATACATTTCAAATGAGTTAGAATAGTTTTGTTATGACTGGCTCTCCCAAGGAGAGATAACCGAGGCAAAGTTTTCTGATCCAGGGTCCTTTTTTTTAAATTTTATTTCAGCCTTGAATTTCAATTTCCTAGTTTTGGTACTCTGAATACTTCTTTCTGCTGTCCCTTCTTTGGTTTGTACTCAGTTTCCATCTGAGGTTCTGATATTCAGACATCTGTTTTTCTTTCCTCCAAAGGACTCTTTTTTTTTAATTTTCCTATAGGCATTATTGATCTTTCCCTAAGTTGCATTGCTTTTATAGCCTTACATTTGTCCTGCTGCCATTCCTGTTTAGCAGATTTGCACTTCCTATCACTCTTTTTTTTTTTTAGATGTTTATATCACCTTCCTTTGCTGCATTTTTACACTTCCTCTTTTCAACAAATAATTCATTATCTTCTGTGAATTCTGAGAAATGCTATTGGGCCTTGCCTTATTATATATTTTGGGCCTTCGCTGCAATTTTTAATTTTTTAATTTCTTCAAAGCACACCATTCATCTTATACTGTGTTACTTTCCCTTTTTCAGTCAGTCATTGTGTACTGCTCCTTCTAAATTTGTAAAATACCTCAGGTTGCTTCAATGTATACAGGTCCATTATTCTTATTTTCACATCTTCTTGTAGCTTATTCAGTTTTACTCTAGAGTTCGTAACCGATAAGTTATACCAGAGTGCACTTTGCCCTTCTCCAGAAGTTGTCATTTTCCCCCTCCCTGGCAGAGGTCATTTTCTCCCTTCTACTCTTAATCCCGCTCTTCATTAAATGTTCTTTGTTCCTCACTATCTCCAGAGGAGATATATTTGTGTGCAGTTATATCCAGATATACATGCACTACACCGCAGACCCACAAAGTGCGACTTCCAGATGTAAAATTAACAATGCAGAGGTGACTGTAGAAGTTTGATCCCATATTACTTGGGCACTGAGTTTCCATTTCTGCTCACCATTTCCCGTCCCCATCCATCCCTCTCTCTTAGCCTCCCACCACTACACCTAATAGCTACCCCGCATCATCATAGTTCGCTCATGCACCATCATGAATCATCGACTTCCTCTCCTCCCCTACCTTACCCTGCCATTTCTGCGTCCCCCGCTACTCTTCAAAAATCACCATGACACCTTGCACTTGGCCCAGAACATCAGTAGATAATGGTTTGTGTGTGTTGTAACTGTGTGTGTGTGTGTGTGTGTGTGTGTGTGTGTGTGTGTGTGTGTGTGTGTGTGTGTGTGTGTGTGTCCTTTTGCTGAAGAAGACTGTTTTCGCTTTGAGCTTAAACGTAACAAAATTTTTCGTCATGTCCCTCTGTGTTTCACTGTGACATCTTTGCAGTACTTAGCAATTTGTGCCTGTAAAAATATTACTTTTGTTTAACAATGGAAAATCCGATTGGAATGTGACTAATAAAGGATAGTAACAACTCACCATAAAAATGTTTGCTGGGCCGCCGACAGGCACGAAAAATAAGACAATCACATCCACACAACTTAAATTTTCGGCATGGCCTTCTTCATAAAAAGAAACACATACATCCCTCACAATTGTCTTAAGTAATTGTGTGAATGTACAAGAATTTTTTTCTGGTGAAGGCCATGGGTGAAAATTTAAAACTTGTGGATGTGATTATCTATTTTTAATGCCTGTTAGTGGCTCAGTGAATATCCTATGAGCTATTACTTATGTTTGTTAGATTGCGATATTGAATTACCACCAGGCCCCCTCCCTCCTCCTCTGAAATTTAGCTTGTAGTGAACAACTGATAGCCAAAGGTTGAACTTGATACTTAGGGTTTTATGCTTGTGAATGCCAAATAAAGGTTGTGCTAACGGATTTTCCTGTAGTGGAGCTTAATGGTCATATTCTGCTCATATATAAATATATGTTGCTAAATTTAATGTGCAATTAAACCACACCTTTGTTGTTGATATAAGCTCAAATTCTAGAATATAAAAGTCAGAAATAAATAATAATATGTGAGGGAAAATGACTAGATACCAAAGCAGAATAGATGGAGAACATGAAAACTCATGGTTTTTGTAAATTAGGATACATGATAATCCTTTTTACTTGTTCCTGTTTCAGTAGATAACATGCTGACATTTAAAAATAAAAATTTTAAGTTTCAAAACCAATTCTGCATGTCTTGTCACTGTAATTCTCCCTTTGCACATTATTAGTGTAATCTGCCTATGGTATCAGTGGCAATGGATCAGTGAACAAGAAGTAAATGACAAGTTTCATTCTTTAATACTAATAAAGTCAAGCTTCTGGTATAGTATTGCACATATAGAAGATACACACAGTGGTGGGAAGAAAACTGAGCAAGCAATGTAAGAACTACCTACCTACCTACCTACCTACATACATACATACATACAGAGAGCTACAGAGGATGCTGAGACTATGTTATGACACCTGTTTTTCCATTAGTGTTTTGTGGTTTCATATTCACCAAGTTCTGCCTTTTATGTATATGTGGTTACTATACCTTAATTGGGATAATGTTCATTATTGGTAAATATAAGCTCCACACTTTTATATTTTGTTACATAAATGAAATGAATTTATAATATTCACTTAACATATGTAACAAAAAATTAATATTCTACATATTTGAAATTGTTCACATAGAACTTATGGATTTTTTATTTTATTTGTGTGCAGACTAGAGTAACACCAAATGGCTATGAATTTACGTGCCAACATGGACCAGTAGAATGCCAGGGTAACAAAATACATGCATGTGCTTCTACCATTATTGACAGTACAGAGATGAAACTTAAATATGTAGCATGCATGATCAGCAATAACATTAATCCTGAGGAAATTGGAGAAAGGGTGAGTCATCTGCTTTAATATATACACACACAGTTGTCTGTGATGTTCTTTTTCCTAATTATATAAATGTATTAGTTACCCAATAGTTCTATTTCATATGTATATTTATTTCCATATTATTACTAATAAAAATTCTTAGTGAAATATAACTGAAGCAGTAAAACTAACTGCTTACCATATAATTAAGGCATTGAGTAGTGAATTTCAATACAAACCAGACTAAAAATGTTGATAAGGTTTCGAATAATACCTGTCTATCAGAATGCACATATAACGGCACAGCCACATTGGCCCTGTTGATTAGTTTATTCATGCCCTAGATTGAAGAAGCTGCATTTCTGAAGGGGACTTGTAGGAAACATTTAGCAAAAGTTTGTATTTTTTGTATTCTTGTGAGTGCCAAACAAGTTGGCTGTATAATGAACAAGGAGAAAACAATATTTTAAAACCTGGATAATATCACAGCTGAATACACATAAGTCCTGAGAAATATTTTCATGAGTATACATTAATTGTTACAGAGTATAGTGTTGTTTGTATTGTAAGGTTCTGCACTTCTGTATTCATAAATTGAAGACTTGAATTAAAAAAAAAAAAGGTTGTATGTACAAAAATCATGAATCTGAGAAAAAAATGGAATTACATGAGGATAACAATGTGGATAAAGGTTGGGAACACAGATTGTTTCATATGTTAACTGCAGCGGGTGTTACACCACCTGCCATCTGTTGAGTGCATTTGCTACTAGTTGCGTTGCAGTGGGCGGAAGCTTCTTACAACAATTACGTATTTCTTTTCATATATTTCACATAAATAACTTGTTATATACATTTTGAAAAGTAGCCTATTACCTAATCCAGGACATAAGCAATTTCTATACGAAATTTCATCTAAATCAATGCTGCTGTTTTTGCGTAATGCGGCAACAAACATACAAACTTTTGCATTTAATATGTATAGCTTTGTTTACCTTTGCTCCTACTAATATTAATAAATATTTTGAAATTTGTCAGTGATTTGGGGATGCATACGGGGCAGTCAAATAAGCTGTGATGGTCAAAACATAAGTAAAACTTTTATTATTTTTAAATTAATTGCCATAACTGTTAATACATTATCATACTTTGAGAAAAGGAGCCCAATGCCTTAATGAAAAACTGTTCATGATCATCAATGGTAGCGTGATTGTACTGAGGTGTGTCCCTCTTCATGTGTAGCTATTAGACATCTGTGACTGTATTTCTTTAGGACTCAAAAAATTTGGAAATAGCTTGGGAAGAAATCAAGACTGCCCTATAGAGGCTGTACGAGGGCTTTTCAGTGACACAGTGCAGTCGAAATGCCATTCAATCTCTTGGAGGATAATGTTCTCCCATAAGTTGTCAAGACTACACTGCAGAATGAAACTTTCACATTTTAGCGGATTGTACGCTGATATGAAACTTCCTGGCAGATTAAAATTGTGTGCCAGACTCGAACTCGAACCTGGGACCTTTGCCTTTTGCGGGCAAGCACTCTAGTGACAGCTATCCCAGCACGCTTCACGGTCCATCCTCACTTATGCCAGTAACTCGCCTCGTTCTTTCCAAACTTTCCGCGAAAGGCAAAGGTCACAGGTTTGAGTCCCAGTTCCGGCACACAATTTTAACCTGCAGAAATTTTACTGGGCAGCCCTTCCATGCATACCTGATCTCCCTCAATGGTACAATCATATTTTTAGTGACCCAAAGAAAGACATTTGTGGGCATCTTTGGACAAACAGGTGCAGTCATTGATCAGTAGGTACAACATTTTTTCCATGAAGGTACTGAGCATCTTCTCTCAGTAGAAAAATCTATTAACAATATGGTGATTGTGGTCAATAAAATTCTTTGGGCTGATAGGACAGTGGCACACCATCATGACCGCATCATGTTGTGGTGGTGGAGAAGATGGGGCAGACTCCCTCAGTTTCCAGCTCAGCATCTTCTTCTAGGGACCCTGCAGCATTTCTGCTGTGGAGGGGTAATCACATTCTTTCTCCATGCCATCTGCTGATTGCCAGAGTGTCATGGGATGGCTGCCACAGCCCCATCTGGCATGGTCACACTACCACTGCTATCGCAACCAACTGCATTGGATTCTTCCACACCATTACAACCAGCATTCTTGCTGGCCCAACATACCTGGTCACCAGCTGCAGCCGTGCTCCATTGTGATTATATGTCAGATGTCATGATGATTGGAGTTCTTATGCAGATATATGTTAGTATGCGACAACTTCCTATAAAACTTTGTGTTCCAACCTTATAATAACATCTAAGAATGATATCCTGTTGTAATTTTCTATTTCCATGGTATATTGGATCATAGTAGATAAGCAAAGAATTCTTCTAAAGCTTCTTTACCATGGCTCCAAACCACAAAAGTATCAACAATAATCTGATCCATCTCAAAAGTTTTTGATTTGCTTTTTCCAGAGGAGATTGTTCAAATTTCTCATATAAAAATTTACAATTGCGGGACCTAGTGGTTTACCCATTGTGACACCGTTGACTTACTTGTAAAATTCATCATTCCATTGGAACTGGCTGGAAGTAAGGTAGTGACTAAAAAGTGTTCTCAGACCCCTTGGGAAAATATCCATTATATAAATCACAACTTAATTAACTGGAATCATCCCAAATAAAGATAATAAATTGAAACTGACAATATCATCTTCAGGAGCCAAAATTAGTCCTTAGTTTTTTTTTTTTTTAATGAAGTGACATGAGTCTTTAATGTATAAATCAGTTTTCAGAATACAGTAGGCCCACATTATTTCAAAATCAGATAAACCGAAAACTTGGTTAAACCGTATTGTCTGTTCGGTTCCTGCCGAATTACATAGAAAAATCTGCCACTTAAACAGAAACGTTGGATAATTCATATGACAACAATCACATTAGATATTCTATATTTTCTTCTCCGTTTAAGTTGAATAACTATGTGCTGTGCACTAAGGTATTTCCCATTAAACATAAATTTTCTTAGAAAGTTACTGTACTGTAATATTCCAACAGTGGCCCAATCGCTTGCTTGCTGCTCATGTGTCACATACACACTGTGGGTCCTCCACACAATGACATTGAAAAACGCAGCACCCAACATTTCACATGGCTGTCACACCATGCCACCACTGACAACAGGTGCAGCTGTTCTGTGATTGCTATGGTAATGTCATTTTCCAACTGTTCGTGTATGTGGCACCCCGGTCCTTGGCTGGTCAGCAGCACCTACCAAGTGCAAGTGGAATCGCATTTAGACAGCTCTGTGGGAAGGGGGGGGGGGTGGTCAGCAGATCACAAACAGTGTGTGGCATGTTACAATCCAGAGAGCTCTCTGCCTATTTGTTTGTTTGTGGACAGTGATCGTGTTTTTCCCTTTCCCTCCTGAAGCAGAGAACTGCTCACTTACTGTGATAGACAGCAACTGGCCAGGAGGAGAGTGGCCTTGTCCGTGCTGTTGCCAGCGGTCACTATGTGGCGTGCCAGCTGCCACGAGTGCCACCATCTCATGGCTGGCAGCATGCACATAATCGCAATGCGTGTGATATGGAGTGTCGTACGCCGTGACATTACAACACTTTTCTCCTCACAGTGGGAGATGTTGAAGTGCGCCTAACATAGCCAGGTGACATCCATCGATATTTCCTCAGGTGTAGCTGCATTGGAATCGTAGGTACGGCAAATTCAGATTGGGAAACGGCAGATGAAGGTGGCATGTCTGCGGTGGGGTGCAGCCTGCAATGATGGGCGAGCTTGGGGCGTAGGATTCCCCAATATTGGAGAGGGTAGAGCCCCCATCTTGATGATAGGGCAGACCTTTGGGTGGCTGCAGAACTGACCTGTGCTATGCTGGGCCTCGCCCTAGCTGCTCCTCTGGAGCCAGGAACAGTATCTTAGGGTGTGAAGGTACCCCTGCCAATCGCAGACATTGCCGAAGGCATAGTGGGTGGTGTCACGGGAGAGGGGGGGACGGGGTCCTGACACTGCCCCATCCAGCATGGCAGGGGGTCCCGTGCAGGGCACAGGACACGGACCCCCTCCCCCCCACCCTGCACCGGAGGAGATGGTGAAGGGGTCACCGGCAAAGGATAGGTAGCAATGAATGACGGCAGGGTTGAAGGGGGTGGTAGTGATGTTGGAATCCACAGAGGTGGGGATGGCACAGCGCGTTGGCATTGGATTGCTGGGTGGTAGGCCGGAAATGAATTTCATAATTGTAGCAATATGAGAATGGCACCCAGCACTGAAGATGATGTGCCCCCTTATCTAGCAATGCTGTAGCAGGCCGAAAAAGTGAGACCAATGACGCATGGTCCGTAATAGATGGAAGTTGAAATCATAGAGATATACATGAAACTTAAACAATAGTCAAAGCCTCTTTTTCAACTTGCAAATAGTGTCAATAGAGTCGAAGTTTTAGAAGCATATGCGCTGGAGCATTCAGTACTTGTGTGCAATCACTGCTCTGACTCCGTATTGGGAAGCATCAGTAGCGAGGACCAGGTGCTGTCCTGGAGTGTACGCAGCCAAGCAAGGAGCTGACACGAGAAGCTGCTTGAGGTGACAAAATGCACATTTGCAGTTGTCAGACCATTGTAAGGGTACATCCTTATGGAGAAAATGGTGAAGGAGCTATGCAATACTAGTCACACCCAGCAGAATAAGATGGTAACAGGTGACATTGCCTAAAAGCACCTGCAAATCTTTGGCAGATGCGGGTATGGCAAAGAAGTAACTGCTGCCATGTGATCCAGCAAGGGTTGAACCCTTACTGACAAGATCTTGAACCCGAGGTAGGGGATCGATGGCAGCGGAGTTCTGCGACTTGTAACACTTTAAAATGGGCTTGCAGGTTGTGAAGATGCTCAGTGATAGTGGCCCTCATGACCACTATGTCATCAATGTAATTTAACATAGCCTGGAAAGAGGCACAGAAGTTTCTCCAGGAAACGTTGGAATATTGCTGGCGCACTGGCTACACCGAATGTAACTGCTGATAGTGGTAAAGGTCAAAAGGTGTGTTAATGATGAACAGGCATTTGGTGTCCTCCTCGAGAGGAAGTTGAATGTATTTCTCTGCCAAATGCACCTCAGAAAAAGTCTGGTAGCCTGACAGTAACGCCAACAACTCATCTGTGTGGGGCAAAGGAGAAGAGTCGATAACTGACTGGTCATTGACACATTTCACACCATTCCATGATGGTGGTGATGGTAGCTGGTGCAGCAACAGTGTTGAATATTAAAAAATGCTCAGTCTCTGTTGCAGTATTTTATTTACCAATTACGCGGTTCGCGCTGTTAGCGCATCGTCAGATTGGGCGGAGATGGAGTCGCAGAAGTATCTATTGCTGTCTAGGAGGTATCTTAACAATTTGTGTTATTGGGCGCCATAGCAGCAGAGGAGTCGCTGTCGCGGCAGGTCCACGTTTACAACTGACATTGACACATTGACATTGACACATTGACACATTGAAGTTGATGCCGATTTGTCGGGAGCCCGAGGGTTTCTTAACAGAGACCAATGGCGTGGCCCATTCCCTAGAAGAAATGGAGCACGAAACCAGCAGAGATTGAAGGTGGTCCAGTTAAGATTTCAATTGGTCACGTAAGGCCAAGGGAACCTGGCGGGCACGAAAAAATCTTGGTCGCGCTGTAGGCTACATGTTAATATGGGCCATAAATCCGTTAGTCAGAAAAGAGCGACGAAAATTCCTGACAAAGGGATTCCAGCTCTTGAAAAGGCACCATCTCGGGCACAAGATTGACAGAATCGGAAATAGTATAGCTAAAAGAAGTAAAGGCATCCAAGCCAAAAATTATTACTGTCGCCGTATCATCCACCACTAAGAAGGTGATTGAACGCATCACATATTTGTAGGCCGTGGGGGCGGTAAATTGACACACTACCAGAATATGTTGGTAACTATAACTGCACAAGGCCCGTGCCACCAAAGATAATTGGGGAGGGCGGTGGGGTGACCCCAGCCGCGTATAGGTGTGAAAGTTTAGGAAAGAAGCTGTGCCCCCGCCCCCCCCCCCCCCCCCCGTGTCCACTTGTAAATGCACAGATTTGTCAAAAATTAGCATCTCACCAATAGTTTGGAGGGAGATGACCACAACCCTTGTACGAGGTTAATCTCCATGTCCATATCTGTAGAAAACTGCTGTGAATGGCATACTGAACCCATATGCCCATTTGTTGCATGTTATCCAGCATCAAGGGCAAGATGCCCGGTCATTATCGATGACAGTACTGGCAGGAGGGTATTGAATTATCTTGATCACGCAGTGCGGACCATTGCCGTGATGGCTGGCGACCAGGCCCATGGCGAGTGGGGCGGTCCTGTACTGCCGCAATGTCATCATTGTACCCAAACGATCTCCGTTCCTCAGTGTCAGAATTGCAGCAAAGTCCCCCCCCCCCCCCCCCAATGCTTAGTTTGGTCCCCTATGCGGTCCTGGGAATATCAAATGACATCAATATTGAAAATGTCCACTAAGGTTGGGTTGTCGAACTGCAGAGCTCGCTGACATACCTTCCTGTCTGGGCTGGGGTGCAGAATTGTCCCGAACCATGTCATCTGCATAGTATTTTTTGTGCATAGCTGTGATGAACAAGTAACAGCCGCTAAGCTTATGTAACTCTGCCGCCCAAGCACAGTAGGACTTGTTTGCTTTCTTCTGTGACTGGTTTGCTTTTTTCTGTGACGGATAGGGCTTGAACCTGGCTGCTATGAAATATGTCTGCGGCCAATACTATGAACACAGGAGACGGCACATGTCATCAAAGGATAATGCCGGGGGGTTCCTGCAGGAGGGCAAATTGACCCAATAGCTGATAATTGGTGATATCCAAGAGAGAAACAAAGCTTTACACAATGCTGGATTCAATACACCAAAGGCGATGAAATGCTGTCGTAAGTGCTTTTCGTGTGGATCCCAATCTTCCAGGCTGTTATCAAATATCAAGAACGGCAGTGGAAAAGAAACAACACTCTGAGTAGGAGCCGACGACGACATGCCAGTCGGCGAAGCCAACACATTAGAACTCGACGGAGTGGAGTAGCAATGTTCTGCATGAGATGTTGTGATTGTGACCAGATTTTGAAGAGAATCAGCCAGAAATTGCGCTCAATGGGGGAGTTGTAAGTCCACATTAGCAGGCATGGCCAGGAAACTGTAGCCCACATAGCCGACAAGAAACGCGCGTAAATTCGAGGCACCTCGTCACCAATTTCTAATGGTCACTCGCCAGTAACTACTACCTGGAACTCCACTGAAGCTGGAACTGCTCACTTACAGAGATAGACAGCCGAGCAGAAAGCAGCCTTGTCCGTGCTGGTTCTGGCAGTCGCTAGGTGGTGTGTCGGCTGCCAAGAGTGCCGCCGCATGCTCATGGGTTACAGCGTACAATTTGGAGTGTCGTATGCCGCAACATTGCAACATTTTCATCTTTAACGAGGGTCATCTCTGAGCTCAGCCATGCCCCGTTTAGATAGTATTAAAACACCTCTCAGACCTCCAATCCGTCAGTCGGCAAGACTGAACAGATGGACATCCTCCGAAGAAGTCCATTGCAGCATCGGACAAAACATAAGGAAGCAGCAAGTTTCTTAGAACCTGGCCTTACAACCCATAAGATTTATTAACAAATGTGTTGCATGTTATAGCAAAAGGATAAAACACTCATGATCAATTTCAGTTTATGGTATAAGCAGACAATAAGCAAATTTGAGTCACACTATAACTGTTGGCTAGGGCAATGAGTAAGTGAATGGATTTGAAAAACTTTGCAATCGAGGCCCAACCCGCAATTTCCTATATCTCACTCAAAATACGATACAATTTCTGAAAACTGTAGTCATTAATTATTTTCATTTGAAACTATACATAATTACAAAAATCAACCTTTTGAAGAGATTAATTAAATAAATAAATTGTAACTAAAATATACTAATTGCACATATACAACCTAAAAAAGAATAACTACGTTTAAATTTATTAATTAAAAGTGTAGAATTTATCAATGGAAAATTCCGGTTGGAATGCCCCCCCCCCCCCTCCACTCACATCTTTAACCCATCCCCTTTTTCATCTCCCATAGGCACTTTCCCTTCAGTGCATTCCAAGCTGCATCTCACATTCCCACCTTTACAATCAGTCATGCAACACATCATCACTCTTTCCCAGCATCCTCCCCCCCCCCCCCTCCACTCCCCACCTCACTGACTGTTGAGATGCTTGCTCTACTGGAGTGGCCACAGATGGTAGTCATATGAGCTTGAGTTATGTTTTAGTGGTTGTGTAAATGTGTTGCTTATTCTGATGAAGACAATGCCCAAAAATCTAAGTTGTGCGTATGTGATTATCTGTTATATGTGTCAGTCTGCATTCAGCAATCTTCTTTACAGAAAGTATAACAATGCTAGAAATAATAAAAAATGGAAAAATAGGAAGTAATGGGTACTGAACCTGGATTGCTAAATATCTAATCAATTTGCTTAGCCACTGCAGTATGCCAAGAGTTTGCATAGTGTGACTCAAACTTGCTTTGTCTTTGCTTATACTGTAAATACTGTAATCTGAAATCTCTTTTGGTCATTTCTTCTTTCCCTTGGCCCCAATCAGGTGAGATTTTCAGGAATTCTAAAGGTTCATCTACCTGCTTCCTCTCGCACAGTTTGAGCAAAATCTGTAAGACCCATCCCTTGACCTTCCCTTGTCAGAGAAAGGAGGACAAAGAAATCCCTTTAAAATTACAGTACACTATTAAGAGTTGTGTCTGTGATTTATGAACCATTTGTAAGAATTAAGGAATCTTTGTTGTAAAACCTACTTGCAAAGTGACTGAGCGTGATTGAAATAGGAACAATTACTTTGGATGCTTATAGATCAAATTGACGTATTAAAAAAAAAAAAAAAAAAAAAAAAAAAAACAACTTTTTTGTTGTGCATTTATTTGAATCTTTATTGAGTAATTTTACAATTGGTGGTTTTTTTTCTGTCTACTATTGTTAGCAACTTCCTGCATTATTTGTATACATTTTCTGTTATGTGTTGTAAGTAAATGTAAATTATCATAACATTTTGTTTTTTAATTTGTGTAACTAATTCTCCATTCCCTTTTTTTTTTTTTTCAAGTGTGCTGCCAAGCTAGGTATTGCTTGGGACCCAATTTTGCAGTGTTCAAGAGCAAGAGAGGGAAGTGCGCTACTAAAAGCAAATGGTGATGCTACCTATGCCTTGAATCCAAGTGTATCATTCATACCAACAATTACTTTGAATGGAGTAAGTACTATAAAAATCTTTATTTTCTACTATAGAAAAATTTCAAGCTCCGATATCCAATACACAATGTAGACACATTTTAATCAAATTCATCATAAACCAGACTCATGTAGATTGTTCTGTGTTGCTGAGTTATTTGTGTTGGACATCGTAATCACGTGGAATCAACCAGATTGTAAGTTATTTCTAAGTAAATGTAGATGCTTACGGTCATTATATAGATAAAATCAAACAATGGAAATTCCAGGAAGGATTCAACAATATTTTTAAGAAGGGTAGGTTGCTTACTCACCACTCAGACACATCCTGTGAGCCACAGAAAGGCACAAATAACAAAACCTAACATTGTATCTTTTGGCTGTTTAGCTTTTTGTCAGTTACAAACACATACATACACACGCTCTACACACACGACTGCCGTCTCCGGTCACCATTGATGCCACTTCCTTATACACAAATATCCCACATACCCAGGGCCTTGCTGCGATGGAGTATTTCCTTTCACGCCGACCACCCACTTCCCTACCTAAAACCTCTTTCCTTAATACCCTAGCCAGCTTCATCCTAACCCACAACTTCTTCACTTTTGAGGGCCAGACATACCAACAACTAAAGGGAACAGCGATGGGAACCAGGATGGCCCCCTCGTACGCAAACTTATGCATGGGACGCTTAGAGGAATCCTTCCTGGATACCCAAGCCTGTCAACCCAAAGTGTGGTACAGATTCATTGATGATATCTTCATGATCTGGACACACAGTGAAGAAGAACTGCAGAATTTCCTCTTCAACCTCAACTCCTTTGGTCCCATCAAATTCACCTGGTCCTATTCGAAATCCCATGCCACATTCCTCGATGTCGACCTCCATCTGTCCAACGGCCAACTCCACACATCCGTCCACATCAAACCTACCAATAAACAACAGTACCTGCATTATGACAGCTGCCATCCATTCCATATCAAACGTTCCCTTTCTTACAGCTTAGGTCTTCGTGGGAAATGGTTCTGCTCCAGTCCTGAAGCTCTGAACCAGTACACCAAAAACCTAATAACAGCTTTCACATCCCGCAGCTATCCTCCTAATCTGGTAGAGAAACAAATTGCCAGAGCCACTTCCTCATCCCCCCAAATTCAGAACCTTCAACAGAAGAATCCCAGAAGTGCCCCTCTTGTCACCGGATACTTTCCGGGACTGGAGCGGACTCTGAATGTGGCTCTCCAGCAAGGATACGACTTCCTTAAACCCTGCCCCGCAATGAGATCCGTCCTTCATGACATCCTTCCTACTCCACCGAGAGGGTCTTTCCGCCGCCCACCTAACCTCCGTAACCTCCTAGTCCACCCCTATGAAATCCCCAAACCACCTTCCCTACCCTCTGGCTCCTACCCTTGTAACTGCCCCCGTTGTAAAACCTGCCCTATGCACCCTTCTGCTGTAAGGCGCACACACACAGCCGATAACATACGTCGGAAGTCGGCCGCGAGAGTGCGCCGCGGGAAAATGCGGCAAACGCCAGAGCACGCCACGGGCGGGTCAATGACCCAAACAGCGCGGAGTTGTGCTCTGCGCGCAGTGTGTTGTTTACGAGGTACGAGCTCACTTCGCGGGTACTCGTATAGCCAGTGCACGCCAGTGTTCTGTGTAGCAGTGAGAGAGTTGTTTTCCGTGACCACAACATTGGCGACGAGTGCGGTATTTTTTTGTTTTCCTCCGCGCGTTTTCCGTCTGAAGTGGTTGTTCGTCTTACACAATGTCTACTGGTTCTTCCGATGAGATTCTGCGTCGCCTCGTCGAACAACAAGAGGTTTTTGCATCGGCGATTCACGCTCAGAACCAGGTATTACAATCTCTTGCTACAGCCTTGTCTAGTGGGTCCCAACCCCCGTCCACCCCACAGGTTGTTTCGCCCCCCGCGCCCCCTCTGTCTTATCCGCCACCTTTTCCGGCATACAACGAGTCCGTCAAAGAGTGGGACCCTTATGAAAAACGGTTAAGACAACATTTTCAAGCTTTTGGCTGGTCTGATGGCGCCTTATGTCGTGCGTTATTCCTGTCGTGGCTGTCGCCTCGTCTGTATCAGCTGCTTTGCCAACTCGCCCCCTTGCAGGATCCTGCGTCACTGTCTTTCGATCAAATGTGCGGCCTTTTTTCACAATATTACCGCAAACGGACTCATGTGATAGCGGCCCGTGTTGAGTTTTACCGCTGCAGGAAGCAGCCACAACAGTCTTATCGGGCGTGGGCCGCGGACCTCCACGGTTTAAGCCGTCGTTGTCATTTTGTTACGGATGTGCATAAAGAATCGTATGGCGATCATATGGTCCAGGACGCTATTATTCGGCTCGCTCCCGATCGCGAGGTTCGCGAACGCGCTCTCCTGTGCGAAAATCCTTCACTTTCAGAGGTTCTTAACATTGCGCAGTCTTTCGAGGTTTCGCGGGCAGCGGGCAACCAAATTGAGGCTTGGTGTGAGGTGGCGGAAATCCAACCCTCTTCTTCCCCGTTACAGGCAGGGTCGCAAAGGGATGACGTGGTCGCGGCAGTCCGCGCGCAGCCTCGGCGCCGGAGCGATTGGCCAAGTGCACGGCCGCGGAAACTCGGGCCAGGCAGCGTGCAGTCACGCGACCGGAAAATGCTTCCTTCGTGTCCCTCCTGTTTTGTCGATCATGATAGACCTGACTGCCCCAAGCGGTGGTCCACGTGTCATCGGTGCCACAAGAAAGGTCACATTGCTTCTGTTTGTGCCTCCAAAATCCAAGATTCCGACGCAGAGATGGACGTAAATTGTGTCTCAGCGATTTCGGTTGCACCCAACAAGCTCTTTATTGACGTCACTGTTTTCCACAAACAGTTGCGTATGCAAGTGGACACAGGCGCGGCCGTCACCTTATTGAACTCAAAGACTTATTTGGATCTGGGTTCTCCCTCTCTCTTACCGGTGTCACGGAAATTGGTCAGTTACAATAAACAAAATATTCCGATCCTGGGACAGTTCTCAGCGCCTGTTACATACAAATCTGTCACTCGTAGGCTCACTTTCCTTGTTGTAAACAATGCTCACACGGACAACTTGTTTGGTCTTGGCGCCTTTCAGGGGTTTGGGTTCACTATTTCCGACGACGTCAACATTGTCTCTGACCAGGTGCCCTTCCCGCAACTCGACTCTTTACGCACCGAATTTTCGGCACTGTTTTCGGCGGGGTTGGGCTGTGCTAATAATTTCCAAGCCCACATCACCTTGAAGCCCTCCGCCAGGCCCCGCTTTTTCCGCGCTCGGCCGGTTCCGATTGCACTCCGTGACCACGTCAAAGCGGAGCTGGACCGCCTGGAGGAAGCTGGGGTGGTAAAACGCATTCCGTCTAGTGAATGGGCGACTCCCATGGTCATTGTAAAAAAACCGTCGGGGCGGTTGCGCCTTTGTGGCGATTTCAAACGTTCCGTGAACGCCCAATCTATCATCGACACTTATCCATTGCCGCGCCCAGACGAGCTTCTTGCGAAATTGGCGGGTGGACAATATTTTTCAAAAATAGATCTCTCTGAGGCGTATTTGCAAGTTCCTCTCGACGCTGACTCTCAACGTCTCTTGGTCCTGAACACGCCCTTTGGTTTGTACCAATACTTGAGGTTGCCCTTCGGGGTGGCCAGCGCTCCAGCAATTTTTCAGCGTTTCCTTGAACAACTCACACTGTCTGTGCCCGGTTGTGTCAATTATCTCGATGATATAGTAGTGTCCGGGTCCTCAGCCGATGAACACTTACGCAACTTACGGGCACTGTTCACGGTACTACAGGAGGCGGGGTTGACGTGCAACCTGGAGAAATGCCACTTTTTTCAGCCTTCTATCACGTTTTTGGGGTTTGAGGTTTCTAGTGAGGGCGGCAAGCCCCTCCATCAGAATGTGTCTCCCGTGTTGGCTCTCCCTCGGCCGACTTCAGTCAAGGACCTGCAAGTGTTTTTAGGAAAGGTCGCTTATTATCATAAATTCTTGCCGGGGGCTTCATCTATTGCGAAACCCCTGCATGACCTGCTGCGCAAAGGGACTTCCTTCCATTGGTCATCGGCCTGTGAAACAGCATTTTGCACATTAAAGGGGCTGCTGCAATCGGCTCCCTGCCTCGTCACCTATCAACCCGGCCTCCCTCTTGTCTTGGCAACGGACGCCTCTCAACATGGGATTGGGGCAGTGCTCGCTCATAAATATCCAGACGGATCTGAGCGACCGATCGCTTTCGCCTCTAAAACGCTCACTCCAGCCCAAACCAGATATTCGCAAATTGAGAAGGAGGCCCTTGCTATTGTCTACGCTCTGAAGAAGTTTCATGTCTTTCTGTATGGCGTAAAATTTCATCTCGTAACTGATCACAAGCCACTGGTTTCTCTCTTTCACCCTTCGGCGTCACTACCGGACAAGGCCGCTCACCGTCTTCAGCGTTGGGCGCTGTTCCTATCTCGATATAACTATGCGATACACTTCCGCCCTACATCCAAACATGCCAATGCGGATGCGCTCTCCCGGCTTCCGGCTGGACCAGACCCGGACTTTGACCAGGAAGAATTGCTGTGCTTTCATGTCGACTTAGCCGCTCAGCAAGCAGTGGATGGTTTTCCCATCACGGGTGCCACGGTGGCTCGGGCTAGTGCCGCAGACCCGGTCCTCCGCAAGGTGATCCGTCTGGTCCAGCAGGGCTGGCCTGAGACTCCGCCGAAACGGGCATCGGACCCCCTCAGAAACTACGACGCATTTAGACACCGTTTTTCTGTTGTAGATGGCGTGCTTCTCCTTGATTCTGAGGATTCCTCTCCTCGGGTCGTCATTCCATCGGCCCTCCGCTCAGAGGTCCTCAAGCTGCTACACGCCGATCATTGGGGGGTATCTCGTACTAAGGCATTGGCCCGCCGCCATGTGTTTTGGCCGGGCCTGGCCAGCGACGTGTCTCGTATGGTTACCTCGTGCTCGCTATGTGCGCAACATCAAGCCTCCCCTAGGGCAACATTCGCCCCATGGCCTCAACCTTCGCAGGCCTGGGATCGCCTACACATTGATTTTGCGGGCCCCTTCCTTAATGCCTATTGGTTGCTGGTTATTGATGCCTTCTCTAAGTTCCCTTACGTGGTCCGTTGCCTTTCAACCTCAGCCACAGCCACGGTTGCCGCCTTGTCACGCATTTTCTCGATTGAAGGCCTTCCCACTACAGTGGTGTCCGACAACGGTCCTCAGTTTGTTTCCCGCGAGTTTGCCTCCTTCTGCAACACCCGAGGTATCCGCCATGTCCTGGCCCCACCCTTCCATCCGCAGTCAAATGGGGAGGCTGAAAGATTTGTTCGCACCTTTAAGACCCAGTTAAAAAAATATGTGGCTCGGTACCCTTCTGATGTTGCCCTCGATCAATTTCTCTCATCTTTTCGGTTCACCCCGTTTGGCAACAAGAGTCCTGCGGAACTTCTCCATGGCCGGCAGCCCCGGACTCTGCTTCATCTCCTGCATCCGAGCCCGGGACATTCATCTGTGTCTCCATCTTCTCGCTTCCGACCAGGGATGGCTGTCTGGGCACGTGGGTTTGGACGTCGACCGAAATGGATTCCTGCCATCATCACCAGATGCCGCGGCCGCCGTCTCTGCGACATACGCACAGAAGACGGCATCACTGCACGTCACCACGACCAGCTGCGCCTGCGTGTGGAAGAGCGGGAGCCCCCCATCCCTCAGCCGATGCTCTCGCACCAGTCTGCTCCACTAACCAGCCCACAGGCCGAAGAGAGGTTCCTGCCGTTACCTGCAAGTTGTCTGCCTCCGCCAGGGACTGACCCAGGTCCCTCCTCTCAGGGACCTACACCTTTGCGGGTACAGCCAACACCCATGCTGGATTCATCTCCTCCTGATGCATTGCTCCCTTCGGGTCCACCATCACCAGGTCCGGGGACTGAGTTGGAGACCGAGCCACCATCACCGGTCCTGCCATATGGGTTGTCAGGGGAGGGGCGCCGACGCTGCCCGCGTTCCAAGTACTTCCGACCCTACGCAACGGTGCCTGCCCGCAACCTCAGTCAGAGCCCAACAGATGACGACGTCATGGACATTGCTCGCATCCGAGCCTCCCCAAGGGGAAAGGAATGCTGTAAGGCACACACACAGCCGATAACATACGTCGGAAGTCGGCCGCGAGAGTGCGCCGCGGTAAAATGCGGCAAACGCCAGAGCACGCCACGGGCGGGTCAATGACCCAAACAGCGCGGAGTTGTGCTCTGCGCGCAGTGTGTTGTTTACGAGGTACGAGCTCACTTCGCGGGTACTCGTATAGCCAGTGCACGCCAGTGTT
Source organism: Locusta migratoria (assembly GCA_026315105.1). NCBI lineage: Eukaryota > Metazoa > Arthropoda > Insecta > Orthoptera > Acrididae > Locusta > Locusta migratoria. Next base: position 359,212,306 of record CM048747.1, read on the forward strand.
CTGTGTAGCAGTGAGAGAGTTGTTTTCCGTGACCACAACACCTTCCACCACCACTTACTCCAGTCCCGTAACCCGGAGGGTGTACACGATCAAAGGCAGAGCCACTTGCGATAGTACCCACGTGATCTACCAACTGACATGCCTGCACTGTGAAGCGTTCTATGTGGGAATGACCAGCAACAAACTGTCCATTTGCATGAATGGACACAGGCAGACAGTGTTTGTTGGTAACGAGGATCACCCTGTGGCTAAACACGCCTTGGTGCATGGCCAGCACATCTTGGCACAGTGCTACACCGTCCGGGTTATCTGGATACTTCCCACTGACACCAATCCTTCAGAACTCCGGATATGGGAACTAGCCCTTCAGCATATTCTCTCTTCCCGTTGCCCACCTGGTCTCAACCTCCGCTAAATTTGAATTCCCACCCACCATCTTAACATCTTTGCATCGGTTCTCTGGACAGAGCCTCTGCCTCAAGTGGTATCTCTGTCTAACTTCTTAACTTCTTTGCTTTCTACAGTATGTCTGCCTAGGTGTACTTGTGTCTGTGTGAATGTGTGGGTGCGTGTGCATTTGTTTACCCTCCATTTTTTCCCCCAAGGTAAGTCTTTCCTCTCCCGGGATTGGAATGGCTCCTTACCCCCTTCCTTAAAACCCTCATCATTTCCTTTTCCCTCTCCTTTCCTTCTGCCTGAAGAAGCAACTGGGTTGCGAAAGCTTGCGTTTGTGTGTGTGTGTGTGTGTGTGTGTGTGTGTGTGTATTCATTTATTTATTTGTGATGCTGTTACACCTGTGCTCCTTCGCCTGGTGAGTAATCTTCGTCTATTTTTTATATTTAATTGCACAATGCATTACATACACGTGAAATTTCCTTTAATTCACAGTGTTCTATCTTTAATAACTGGATGAGAAATATAAACAGTGCAATATTTTTTCTAGTTATCTTAAGGTACGGTACTTTCATTATTTTTTGGTTCATTATCACAAAATAATTGCTTTGGAAGACACTCTTAGATGTAAAATTTTTATTTTAAAAATATGGGACTTCTCATGGAAAAGGATCATTAAATTTGTAAGTGTGTTTCTATATTAAATAAGAATGTAATTATTATCAAATAAACTTCAGTAAAAGCTGTGTAGTACCTAACAACATAAAGTGCTTAATGGTGTGATTATGGCCATGGGAGGAAGAAATTGCATTTGAGGGTGTGTTGTTCGATGTTCACCAGATGCAGTAGAAAGAGGCCTTAAGTATTCAAATGTGATGGCAACTGAACCAAAAGTAGAAATATTTTGACAACCTTCAAAGTTTTTTTCAATTTGGGTACAGATGTAAATGTTGAAATAAACCAGCAGTAAAGAGGTATTCCCTTTAATATGGTATTTATCATTGAAAAGTATTGTTGGAATGTGTGTGTTTAATGTGCTGATGTGTATACAATTTTAATCTAAGAATAATGTTTTATTTTATTTCACTCTCGGATTTTATGGTTTCCTCCTTATGACCAGCCTATGATTTGGTGAAAAGAGGATAAACAGAACATAACTAAAATAACAAGCTTTATTGGTTCCATTTAGTTAATCACTTTTGAGTTGTGTCACTGTATAATTTAATGGCTGAACTGGATTCACATTGAATGTGTCCAAATAAAATAAGAATGCAGTCATTGTGTGATGCCCCTAAGGGGCTCACGGTTCTTTCGTGAGTACATGCATGGCAAGCAGGGGCCCCGAGCTAATGCAATTTTCCTTCTTTACTTCCCAGATTGCATTTCCTTTCCCTCTCCCCTCCTTTCCTATCTTCACTCCTTCCCCTCCCCACCGGGGGACTGATAACCTTAGTAGTTTAATCCCCCTATCCCAAACAAACAATTCAACCCACAACAGTGGTGAAGAAGTCTGGCTGCTGGGACGCTTCCACCTCCATCCGACTTTCTGGTGGCTTCATCCACTCCCTAGCCGGAACCACCTCGTATGGTCGAAACCCCTTTGCGCGTCTTGAAAGTGCGGACAAACATCTCCGCCGCCCCCTTTGACTGTGGGTGAAAAGGTGAGGCTAGGACATGGTGGATCCCATGGGTAGAACAAAAATCGTGTTGTAAAGTGAACTGTGGCCCGTTATCTGTTACCAATGCAGCCAGGAGACCGTCAATAGAAAATATCTTTAACAGGGAACGTGTGGTAACTTTCATGGACATACAGGCCAACAATAAAGTTGGAGTATGAGTCAATGAAGTAAAGCCGATAGCTATCTAAGAAGGGCCCTGCAAAATCGACATGGAGTCATTCCCAAGGTGCGGATGGAGTGTGCCGTGGAGAGATAGAGAGATGAGCGAGGAGCTGCTTGTTGGGACGCACAAGAAGAGCATCCAGCTAGGAGGCGGGTTATGTCCCCATCTATGCTTGACCAATATACACGTCGACGGGCAAGCATGTTTGTGCAGGAGACACCCCAATGGTCCCAATGTAGAAGATCTAGAATCCGGCGGCGCAGTGACGCTGGAACCACCACTCGGTGGGAGCCGTCTTCCGTGGACAGAAGTAAAATGCCCTCATAGTCGCTAAGGCAGTGACAAATTGCATAATAATTGCAGAGAGGGTCTGATGCCCGACCCAGAGGATGCTACGACCAGACTTGCTGTACCCGGTGAAGGACGACCCAGAGGACAGCGTCAGCAGCTGCAGCCTCCACGATCTGTGAGCTATTGATAGTAAACCGGTGACTACGTCTGCTACCAACTCCTCTACTACAAAACACAAAAGCTCTTCTGTATCAAAGACTGGGTCGGGGCTTACCAAGAGGCGCGATAGGACATCGGCATTGGCGTGGTGAGCTGTCGAGTGGTACTGTATCTCGTAATGAAAACGGAAGAGGTACAACGCCCAGCGTTGGAGATGATGGGCCGCCTTGTCCGGAAGACCTGCCTACGGGTAGAACAGACACTAATGAGCGGTGGTCTGTGTAAAGGGTGAACTTGGACCCATAGAGATAAACATAAAATTTTTTAGAGCAAAAATGATGGCTACGACCTCCTTGTCCTCCTGAGAATACCGGCGCTGTGCCTCCGTAAGACTTTTAGATGCAAATGCCAACGGGCGTTCTGACCCATCAGGGAACTGATGTGCCAGCACCGCCCCCGTACCATGCTCGGAGGTGTCTGCTGCCATGACTATCGGGACCCCTGGGGTTTATGCAGCGAGGCATGGAGCCTCAAGGATACCTCATAGCCCAAGTACTCGAGAGCTGCTTGGAAGATAGATTATTTCTCGAAATTACAGCAGAGGCCAGCCTCCTCCAGAACAGAAAACAAGGAGCAGACGTTGGCAATATGGTCAGCAGCTGTAGACTCAGTCACCACAATATCATCCATGTAGTTAATGCAACAAGGAACTGGTGCTAGCAACTGCTCCAAAAAATGCTGAAAGATAGCAGGGGCACTGGCCACCCCGAATGGCAATCTGATATTGATATACGACAAAAGGCGTAGAAATTACCAGTGTCTGCATGGAGGCATCATCTAATGGCAGTTCGAGATCGCCTCTACCAGATCTATCTTTGAAAAATACTGGCCCCCTGACAGCCGATCTATCAATTCTGCTGGTGCGAGGCATGGGAAAAGTATCAATGATGGAGTGAGAATTTACAGTTTTCTTAAAGTCACCACATAAACGGAGGGCCCCAGAGGGCTTGCGTATGATGACTAGAGGGGAGGCCTACTCGCTTGCAGTGACAGGACGCAAAATACCCTCCGCCGCCAGGCGATCTAATTCGGATTTAACAGCGCTGCGGAGGGCGATCGAGAGGGGCCGAGCCCGACAGAAGACAGAAACGAGCCTTATTTTTAAATGTAATAGTGGTCTGAGAATTCTTAGCACACCTGAGACCCGTCGCAAAGAAGGACGAGAAAACCGCACGGAGCTGCGTGAGACTTTTGTACAGAATTTGTTCAGAAACAAAGCAGGCAGAATCAGTAATAGTAAAGCCAAAAGCATGGAAAGCGTCGAGGCCAAAGATATTCGTAGCCGTCGCACTGTTTACTACCACAAATGGTACCTTGCGGCTGATTTTCTGATACGTAGTTTTTGCGACAAAGGACCCGAATAGTGGAATAGGATGGCTGCCGTAGCCAACCAGTGCTCGAGGTGCCAGACATAAAGTGGGGGAGCCTAATGCTTGCTGGAGTAGCAAAACTTAGAAGCGATGTCGCCGCGCCAGTGTCCATTTGAAGCGTGACAGTTTTCCGCAGAATGCAGAGGTCTATTAACAATTTCGGCGGCTGTACACCGACGGTAACGACCTTATTAATATCCAAGGGTGACGCTCTGAAATCGCGAGGGTGAGGTCCTTGTGCGGCCTCGAGCAGAGGAGCGTCACACTCGGGCGATGTGTCCGAATTTTCCACAACGATTACACGTGACCTGTCTGTGCAGGCACGATTCCCGAGAATGGGACGCCCCGCACGAAAGACTTGAAATCGGTTCGCTCTCTGAACTGGGCATCACGCGTCGCCTTTCCCCCCTCCCATACAACACAGGTAAGTGCCGCGGTGTTGGGAGGGAGGGGAGGGCTACGCAACAACAGCCACTGAAGAAACTGGTGTCGCGGATAACTGTGCCGAATCGGCAACTGAGGATACCTCCCCCCAAGCGGAAAGTTGACTCCCCGCGGCCGCAGAAACACAATACGCAAAACATCCGCTAATGAGGGATCATCTGATAGAAGAGCCTGCTTGCGAACGTCCAGGTCAGGAGCAAAATAAATCAAAACATCGCGGACTATAGAGTCCACATACGAATCGCCATGGGGCTCGGACCGAAACAGACGACGACAGGCCAGCCCCTGCAGTACCATGGCCCAAGCACAGTATAACTGCCTCTGTTGTTTACACCAACGATAGAAAGATATGCGTGCCGACACCATATGAGAGTGGCCGCGAAAATATCTGCAAAGAGAGAACAGATATCCGAAAATGAAAGGGATGCCTGCATCTGAAGCAGCACCAAATCGCCCAGCAATTGAAAAAGACGAGGCGAGAGCCACGAAAGGAAATAAGCTTTTTGCTTACTGTCATCTCACACCTGGAAGGCTACGAAGTGGTGGCGTAAACGCTGTTCGTAGTCGGGGAAAATCCTCGGCATTGTCGTCAAAGGAAGGAAACAGAGGAATGGACACAGAAGACCGCAACCCGACCTGTTCCATCACAGCCCTATTCGAGGTGTCACTCCGTGAGGGAAGCATTCTGTTGAGCCAAAACTTCCGGCAACGACTGAAGATGAGTCAGCAACATGCTGAGTTGCTCTGCCATGATTGCGGCAGGAAGACCACGCTACCATCAACCTCGTTGCCACTGAAGAGAACACCGTTTGGCATAAACACTATAAAGCACGTTCCTCGTTTACTCGAAGAATGACCCGGCAGTCACTTTGGCCATTTGACAGTGCGCCACCAGCAGATGGTGCGCAGCTCATGTTAGCAGTCTTAGATGACTGTGCCCTCCCGTGGCTAGGCTGGGAACTATCTCGGCTGGGCTAACGCAAGCCACAGAGCACAATACGTGCGTGCTCGATCTGAAAGCCCTGCTTGGCCATAACAATATGTGTTTGCATTTTCATCTTTTTTAAATATCTACTTTATTTTGGACAGTCTAAAAGGTTTTGGTGAATTTTTACTTAAAAAAAAAAAAAAAGATAGAACAAAGAATTTGCATTAAATTCTGCATGATATGAAATAAATTGCAGTACTGCATTTGAAATGTTGACTATAGCTTTTGTCTAATCTACTATGAACAAGGCAAGAAATTATGAGTGTTATATACTTTCCACAGAAGCTTAAAGTTCATTGACAATGACGACACTGCCATTGGATGCCCTTACACTTAAATTCTGATGACACTTTGGAAAAATGTTCTGGAATATCATCAAATCTCTATCAGAGACATTCTGATTATGTTGGTATATTGTTTGCCCTATTCCAAATAATTGTTCCAGATTGTGCAGACATGTCTCAAAAATTGCTGAATGAAGTCAACAATGATCTGTAACTTCTATAGCTGGCTATAATAGGCAACAAAACTTGGGCCTACATGCATGATGTAGAAATAAAGAAGCCCAGTAATTCCAATGGAAACCTCCTAAAGAGCCAAGGGGGGGGGGGGTGTTTAAGCCCTATGGTCTAAAGGCCAGTAAAAAATACTACCTGGAAATTATGTGCTGTTTCTATGTCGAAAACAGCCAGAAAGATGGCAAAAGCCACTTGTGGAAATTGCATCACACTAATGCTCCTTTTTCTGTATTTGCTCGTTGTTGCTCCCCTGTAACTTCTTTCAACTATTCCCTAGGCTGTAGAGAAATGGAGTTGTTGCTCTTGCTAATACTTCGTCTAACAATGGGGCAATACGTGAAATAAGAGAGAGGCAAATACTGACCAAAAGCAGATGAATGTTTGAACGACAGCAACTCATAACAGAAAATGTCACTCAAGCATTTATTTGACATTTTTATCAAATAAACACTAACCTCAAAATTTAGGGCAAGGCAGACCACTGCACCTCAAATAAAGAGTATCAGCATTTGCCTAGTGGTAACCATAAAATATAAAATGATAGTGTTCACTGAGAGTTAATAAATAAACTGCCCACTCTAAATTTTGACTGTGTATTTATTCTATTGTACATAAAAATTATCATCCAGTTGCCATTAAAAGATTGTGTTCATAATTTAGGTTGTATTTTCAAATAAAATTTTTATTGAGTTCTACCAAAAGAATAAGTTTATGAAGCAAACATAGATTTGAAGACAGCAAATAAGGACACTTTAAAATATGTATTTGACATGGTTGAAAATGTACACTTAATTGACAATCAGAGAAGCCTCATTTATTTGTGAATCGAAAGCTAGGAAACACAGCCTTGCTGGAGTTTTCTTCCAATCATTGCAGTGGCATCAGTAGTTTATTATTTGTCGCTGTGTAAGTACTGGCTCTGCGGCTGTTGGTATTTATAGAACACGTTTAACTGAATCTCCTTTTATCCTATAGTTACATAAAATATGAGTAGAATCTCTGTTTCGCCTTACTCAAGTGGCAAAGATCATGTTCACTTAGTTTTTTGTCATAACCAGAGGTAACAGTGTCCATAACAAATTGATCAACATTAAAGCAACAGTATGAAGTGATAGATCACTGAGCAGTGATAAAGTGCAACGTAAGCAGATTGAGGTGATAATAGTTACAGTAACCACCAAACAGTCAGTTAGTAACAGTTTCCAATAACTCGAGATTTTAGTTGTAGCAATTGCCCACTGGAGCTGACTGTGCTAACATCTATGGTGGCACCTTTAGTTTGAAGACTGGTGTGCCACTTCCATGCTATAAACTCCATACAGGAGACGGATAAAACAATGTGAACACCTAACATAGATACAATATTCGTTTCCTAGTTGGAGTTAGCCCACCGTTGGCTGTGAAAAAAGCAGCAATTCTTAAAGAAACAGATTTGAGAACTATCTTTATAGTTTCCAACAGAATATTAAGAGTTATTGTACCAAAAAATTGACCAATTACTTCAACGAGTATAAATTTCGTCCTCAGTCTCTGCTCTAAAAACTCCCCACAGTGGTTCAATCATGTTGAGGTTTGGCAATTTTGATGTCTATGTTGGATAATTTTCTGATACTGTACAAATCATGCCTGAACCTTTTGGCTGTGTCTTCTATTTTTGACATATTTCTTTATCTTTTACAGAGTCAGGGTAACCAGGCTGCCATCTTAAAGAATCTATTTGGAGAAATTTGCAACCTCTATTCAGTAAGTAAAACAAAGTAGAATATGTAAGTTTCTGGGGTGAGTTATAGTATAGTAAAGTATACAGTTGAAATCAGCAGGAAGTTTTAAAGTAATAAAAAATTAATAAATACATTTCCCAATGTTCTTCTAAACTAATAATAAACCTGTAAATGCAGGTCTGTTGTTGTAAGCTTAAGTCTTCAAAACTACTTCATGAATTGTCATGGAGTTTTCATAGGAAACTTGAGCAAAGTTTTGGATAACAACAGGCATGATTTCATCAAAATCAAATCACAGAAAAAAAGATATTGTAATTCATTCACAACAATCATGTCTGTCTCTCTGTGAACACATTAATCTCCAAAACTACTAGACTAATTATCATAGAATTTCCATAAATAATTTGTGCATATCGTACAGTTACAGAAAGGTTTCATTTCATCAAAATCAAATCAGAGAAAGAAAAGATAGCATAATTTAAACATTTGTGTAAAAGCAGCTGTGTATGGCTGTCTGCTAACAGCACTAAATGAACTTTCCTGGGGTCCACATTTAAATTAAGCGTAGCTTGGGGTAACACATAGGGCTGATTTAACCAAATTCAGATCAGAGGAAGAAAAGACATTCTAATTTGAAGTAGTGGTGTATGCTATGGTTACAAGTACGGCATAATGCAGCAAGGAAATAGGAAGAGACACTGGTATTGATAGGTTTCATTTACATAATAATTCTCAGCAAAGACAATGAAATTTGTGTAGCTTGCTTTGTGATTTTGGTGCATACTGCCGCAAGACCCCAAGTTAACCGACTGCCAGTGTGGTGCAAGGGATAGCGTCACCAATTGCGGTGCTGAAGGTTGCCGATGCAATCCTGTCCACCGGCAAAAATTTATTTCCAGAATGTTCTACATGTTTCTTATGCTCACTTATAATTTCTTCATGTTTCTTATGTTCACTTGTAATTGCTACATGCTCCTTATGTTAACTATTATTGTAATTTCTGGTACATTCTGTCTGTGTATAAATAGCAGAGCACTCTACCTGAGTTGCAGTTAGTGCTGTGTATATGTTTCAGTTAGCAATAAACCTGCTCTCAGTATAACTGCTGTGTTCAGTTGACAACTCTGCCTCCGAAGTCAAGCCTCCTTCCATTTCAACACAACATTGGTGGAGGCGCCAGGTATCCTGTGCAACAGTTGAATCACTGTGGCTCCGATTACGCAATGTAAAAACCATCACTTACACGGACTAGAACCGGAATACAAGAGATATACAGAGTACATCCTTCCGAAAGTCCGTATCATAAGAAGAACCATGGACACAAAAGCAGCGGTAAGCCATCTGCACATCAGACACCCATCAGTGTTCTCTGGATAAGCTGGGTAGGACCCCAACAAATGGCTAAAAGGGTTCGACCAAGTCACCAAATGTAACAAGTGGGATCATACAATGTGCTTGGCCAACGTTTATTTCTACCTGGACAGAACAGCCCAGCAATGGTTTGAAAACAACAAAGAGAAGCTGAATGACTGGGAAACGTTCCAGGCGGAACTTAAGAAGACATTTGGAGACCACCAGCTGCAGATCCGCTCTGTGCAAGAAAAACTGAAGAACTGGGCCAACAACATGGTGAGCCGACACATTCTTACATACAGAATGTTTTGGCCCTATGTAACATAGTTAACCCGGATATGACTGAGGCCGACAAAATCAAGCACATGATGAAGGGTATTGCAGAAGACATGTACCAAGCTCTTCTGATAAAAGATGTCGGAAGAGTTCATCAAGTGGTGCCAGCAGATTGAAGAGATGCAACAAAGGAGGGTTGGACGAAAGAAGTATGACAGACTCCCCAATTTAGTCCCTATGGCCGTTGTTGAAAACCAGCATAACTTTGCTTCTCTCATACGACAAATTGTGAGGGAAGAATTAAAACAGTTTATGGCAGCTAGGACTATTAGACCGAGCAAGTATCAGATTATGGCCATGGATGTAAGCCCTGTAAGTCACGAGGGAGCTGACACTGCTGAGGGAGAGATATTTCAGACATTAGCTCCTGTCTGCCCCGCCAATCGCACCTGACATGAAGAATGGCATTGCTCTGCAATGACTTATGCTGCAGCTGCTAAATGGCAACCTATGAACCCAGCAACTATTATGCTCTGCAAATGAACAGACGTCTGGAGGACAGAAGACAACACACCAGTGTGTTTCCACTATGGGCGCCCTGGTCATGTCGTACGCTACTGCAGAGAGAGAAGGCAAGTATTTGATGATTATTTTGCCGCAAGACGTCAGCCATCAGAGCAGTTCTATCCCAGGCAGTTACCTGCCGATGAATTCAGTTGACCTATGGGAAGAAGCCCATTGTTGTACCCTGGACGAGGTCGTCCCCCGATGCACAACTGCCATTCACCATCGCCGTACAGAGGTACCAGTCCCTAAGATGTTGGGAAATGTCATCGACGTCATAATTTACAGACAACCTGTCCGAGGACTGATTGATTCAGGAGCTACTTTCTCTGTATTGTCGGATAATTACTGCTGCACACTAAAGAAGACAATGTTCTGTGATACGGATGCAACTGTGCTGAAGGTCGCAAATGAGAAGTACATCCAGCCAGCAGGAACTTGTATCACAAGAATAACCATCAACAACAGGACCAAGCTATCATTGACTGTGGAAGATCTGAGCTGCAAATTGAGGAAGTCATTCCGATGGGTACACGTAATACAGAATTTTCTGGGAAGCTATTTGCCGCTGACAATGTGATGATCCCACCGTTGACAATGAGAAGAGTTCCAGTCACAAACACAGGTGACCAGTTAAACTGCGAAGTGTTTATCGATAGTAAAAAGTTTAGTAGGCTCAAAAAAGAAATTTACATACCAGCGGGTATCATAAGCATTACCGGTGGTTGAGGAGAGATTTGGATCACTAATTGTCATGAGCATTCACAACTTATCCCCAAAGGAATGTGTATCGGGACAGCTGAATCAATACAGGGCGGTGAGCTCATCATCGTCAATGAAGACCAATGCTCCGCTGTTATAACAGATAACACACTGGAGGAAACAACTGTGGAACTGTCAGTAGGGCCCGGACTGACCAAGGAACAATGCCAGCGGGTGTTAGCTATACTGCACCAGTTTTCGGGTGCATTCACACCTCAGCAGAGAAGAGTCAGACGAAATGGTCCACAATAAGGCACTGTATCAATACTGGAGATCATCCACCAATTAGCCAGTGTTCGTATAGTGTGTCGCCAGCTGAAAGATGGATAATTCGTGAGGAAGTGGAGATGATGTTGCACGATGACATTATTCAACCTTCGGAGAGTCCTTGGTTGTCTCCGGTGATCCTTGTAAAGAAGGATAGCATGTGGAAATTCTGTGTTGACTATTGGCAGCTGAACAAAATCACAAAGAAAGATGTCTACCCATTGCCGCGCATTGACGACACCTTAGACTGCTTGAAAGGAGCTACATACTTCTCAACTATGGACATGCAGACAGGTCACCGGCAAATTGAGGTTGGCGAAGCTGACAGGGAGAAAACGGCTTTTATTACACCTGACGACCTCTATGAATTCAAAGTAATGCCATTAGGATTATGTAATGCTCTGGCCAATTTGAACGCATGATGGACAACTTGCTTCGACACTTTAAGTGGACGACGTGTCTTTGCTATTTAGATGACATTGTCGTTTTCTCAGTAACATTTGAAGAACACCTGAGTCGCCTGTCAACTGTGTTGAAGTGTGTTCAGACTGCATTGACGAGTAAGGATCCAGGATGTAAAGGAGTGGTGATGGTGGAGATTGGTGAAGGAAGTGGTTGGTATCTTGGATGTGGGAGGCTAGATTTCGAACAATTGGTTGGAGGTGTTGGTCAGTCTATAAACACTAGAGATTTTAATTAGAAAGCTCAGAGGACAATGCCTTGAGGATAAAGCAGCTTAGAGCATGTCTCCCTCTACAACACAAACTTTAATTCTGCCTCAGTTTTCCCCTGTGAAATGCCTATTATTGTTGTCGAGGCTCTCTGATATCAGAATAACATTCCAGCAATAAACGTGAATGGGGTCAATCCTGCCTTGTACGTCAGGCATAGATGATGTAAATATAAAAAATAATTCAATTTCCTGAGACATATATTATTTCATTATATCAAAGACATTGACTATAAGGAGAGACATTGAACTAAAATTTGTGTCATGGCCGGTATTTGAACCTAGAACCTCCTGCCTAGCTTTTAACCACTGAGCTAATATGGTCTTGTAGATAATGCGGCTACACGGTCTGTCTTAGAGCACGTCTCCCTCCACGAAACGAACAACGGAAAATCCTATAGCAATGTGAATAACAGAGGAGAGGTAACAACTCACCATAAAGAGGCTTGTTGAGCTGCTGACAGACACGAAAATAGATAATCACATGCAAACAACTTAAATTTTTGGCCATGGCCTTCGTCAGAAAAAGAAAGACATGTGTTCACGCAATCACTCGGACAACTACACACACACACACACACACACACACACACACACACACACAACCATAATGTCTGGTAACTCCAGCGACAGAAGTGTATAGACTGTGAGTGAGGTGGGGAGTGGAGGGGGAAGGAAGCTAGGTAAAGGTGGGGATGGAAAGTTCCGCGTTTCATGATGGATTTTAGAGGCTCTGGTAGGCGGGAATTTTTATTGTGGCAATGAATACAGTGAAGGGAAGGGGGCAGGAAAGGATAAAAGGGAGGTGTATAGGAGTGTGGGGAGGGAGTGTGGGAGATTTGAAATGATAGGAATAATAAGGAAAAATGAAAAAAGGAAAAGGCGAAGGCCATGGCTGAAAATTTAAGTTGTATGAATGTGATTATCTATTTTCGTGTCTGTCAGCAGCTCAGCGAGCCTCTTTAGAAACTTTGATGTGTGTTTCATAGGGGAACATGAGGCGGCATTAAAGTTTGTTTTGGGGAGGTAGACGTGCTGTAAGGCATAAGGCCGCATTAGCTGAGTGGTTGAAGCACCTAGTAAGCAGGACGACCCATGTTCGAATCCCAGCCGTCGCACAAATTTCAATTCACTGTTCCTTCTTATAGTCAATGTCATTGATATAATGAGACACTATGGCTCAGAAAACTGAATTATTGTTGATAGTTCAAATATTAATTAAGGAAGAAAAGTTCTGGCAGAGCGCAAATGCTAACCCTTCCATCCTGCATTCCTAGCTAATAAATCTGCTGCCTCCTTTCAAATGGCCTCTCCCCAACTCCACATTTTGCCTCCTGCCTCTCCCCCCTTCTACCTAATACACTTCATGTAAACAAATGAACCCCTTAATCTTGTAAAGGTGTGTGAAGTTTTCTTTCTCTTTAGTGTGTACCTGTCAATGATTCAACACTTCTGAAAAATGTAAGGCAGATAGTAACAAATGGAATTAATGTTTTGTAAAATTTTGGCTAATAGATTTGTAGTTATTATTTGTAGTGCTGCTATCACTATTACATAACTAATAAAAAATGTAAAATGAATATGTCACTAACCATTCATAATAGAGAAATTAATGTTATGACCTTCATTGTCATGGAGATTTAAGTTCAGTGTTATATTGTTGTGGCCACCAGTAGAGATGCAGTCTAGCTTAATTGGAAGTGATTGGCTTCATCAAATAAAGCATATCACCATTTACTTGGAATGGTTAAGTAAAATTGCAAAATATCTTAATTGGAATGAATGAACGAACAGAGATTTATGTGAACCCCTCATATTTTGAATGGTAGTGTCTCAGCCATTTGGTAACCTTCCATCACGAGAAACAGTAGTGTGAATATAAGTTCGTGGCACAGTCTAATAAAATCCATGTCTGTGTTTGCTTGTGTGGCATCTTCAGCAGTAGTTGTTTAAATTAACTATAAGCGGTTTTCTGTCTTGTGCCGACTGCAATTAAGACAATTATTTTACACCAGACTGACTAACCACAACCAACAAGCTGAAAAGCAACAGTGGGATGTAAGGAAGAGGCAATAACACCATTAGTAGACCATACATTAATTTAAAAATAAAAAGCGAAATGACTCTGATATAGAATAATTGCCTTAATTGCGTCAGCACAAGACAGAAAACCTCTTATGATTAAAAGTCATGTTTTTAATATGCTTTAATATCAACTCTTAGTTGTAGTATTAAGAATTACTTGCTCATTCCCAACTGATTCATGTGGAAATAATTCCGTCCCCCCCTCCCCCTTTTTCTCACCCTGATAAGTTTACATTAGCTTTCCTGAGGAAACTTAAATTGTCATTGAATTTTAAATGTAATTTAAATTATGAAGACCAGTGACAAATTCAGAGGGAACTACCAGTTTGCAAGTAAAAGCACATATTTGTCAACATTCCATCTGCTATTTGAAGGGAGTTGAAAAGATGATAACTGTCTCAAAAGCCAGTGGAAAGCAGTTTGCATCGTGAGTAGCTGCAATTCTTAACAAAAAAAGTTTATTGTACTTCATGGCTGCTTAAAAATTATACCATACAAAGGCAATATCTTCTTAATGTCCGAAAATAATCAGAATTGCATTACAATTCTCTTCATTTGATTTGTTTAAAAATGGATTTCATATACTTTTGGGCTACGTAATAATCGTACAAAATGAAATTTTAAAACGTTTATACTATGTGTGTGTCAGAAGAAGGAATTTACTTAATAGACTACTGAAACAGACCAGCTGGCAAAGTAATAAGACACTGACATTTTTAAAAGTTCCATGGTGTCTTAGCATCAGAACTACATCATTCAGATTCATTCATTGTAACCTATGTTGTTCATATAATTGTTTTTATTAACTGACCTTTCTAGTGCCAAGGAACATGATTTATTTAAACTTCCTGGCAGATTAAAACTGTGTGCCGAAACTGGAATTTGAACCTGAGACGTTTATTTTTCACGGGCAAGGGCTCTACCAACTGAGCTAGCCTGGAACATTTCACAGCCCATTCTCACAGCTTTACATTTGCCAGTACCTCGCCTCCAGCTTTGTCTAAACATCCGCAAGGATTGTTGCTAAGCCATGTCTCCACCACATCCTTTCTTCGAGAAGGACTAATCTTCCAGGGGTTGCAGGAGATCTTCTGTGAAGTTTTGAATGTAAGAGGCAAGGTACTGGTGGAAGTACTGTGAGGATGGCCCCGTAAAGTGTATCAGGATAGCGCAGTTGCCTGTGAAAGTTTTCATATCATACTTTAAACTATTAACTTAATTTTCAACATACTTATATAACAGTTAAAGTGTTTCCATGTTATGTACTTTGTTTTCGCATGTTAATGTTTCATTATTGTGCCATGCTGTGTTCCAGAAACATATTCTCCAAATGTATCTCAGCATTTCATTTAAAAAGAGAGCAAGAGAGAAACAATTTCATTGAAAAACAAGCTTTCATCGTACATGTTAATCTACTTCTGATGCTCCCTATTTTGTTTGGCTTGTCAGCAGACTTATTTCACCACTTCTTAAATGTATAATTTAAGTAACTTTTGGAAGAATGTTCTGTTCAGCAAATCTCAGGTTCTACTCTAATTTCAACTGTAATCTACAGTCTTCTCCAAATCTAGCACTGCAGCTTAAGAAACTTGATAATACTAACACAGTATTGTAACTAACTGCTGATTATAGTCAAAACACAGAATTGTGTGAATAAATAAGGATTGTCATGCGATAAAATTAAAGAAAGGAATGTTTACCACTCACAGTTTCGAATAAATAAATATTTTTGTCATCCTTCAACACAGACAATTATGTTTTACAAAATTGCCCAGAAGTATCTCTTGTTTTACAAATTTGTGTGTCAGTTCAAAATACGTTTGTTCCCATACCACCAAATGTTTACAGAAACTCTAACTTCTATTGGTGTGTTCAAACTTGATGTTTTCTCTGTTTAATCTAATTTTGACTGATTTACTATTTCTTTTACAATGTGTGTGATGCTAGGAGGTAACTTCGCTGCCAGGTAACAAATGATGTATTACTGCTATCGTTTCTTGCTTCCCCCCCCCCCCCCTTTCCTTGCAAACTGTCCATCTGCAGCACTTTATACACCTGTATCACTTGCACCAGAGAGGTTCACGATTCTTTCATGAGTATGTGCATGACGGGCATGGGGCCTTTCCTTCTTTACTTTCTAGACTGCATTTCCTTTCCCTCTCCCCCTCCTTTTGTATCCTCACTCCTTCCCCTCCCCAGTGGGGGGACTGATAACCGTAGCAGTTTAGTCCCCCTATCCCAACCAAACAACCCAACCCAACCTGTATCACTTTTGTCCCAAAGCTTTTGTTCAACCTTCATGTAGCAAGTAGCTAAGTGAGAAAGAACAACAAAATAAATGATGATACTGGAAAAATTAGTAGGGTTGCCAAATTTCCCTGATATCATTAACATATACATCAACAGCATGCCGTCAGCCCATGTAATGCAGGGTAGGGCTAATATAAGTTGTAAGGAGAACAGAGTTCCAGGGTACAAGGAAATAGAAGAAAGAAATACAGTACTAACCTGACTATAGCAGATGTTAAGTGACCACCATTGATCTCTTGGCACTAAAGCAGATCAAAGATAGAATTGCTGCCATTTCATCCAAAATATTCTGCAGCAATTCTTGGGATACACCTTAATATCAAAGTAATTGTGCACTGCCAGATCACGTGACCTGGATGGCCAACGAAGGTTACGACCAAATCACTATCTGCTAACACCTCTGTTGGATGTGAAGTAAATGCACTCCAAGGTTGGCCAGCTGTACGTGGAGTTGGTCCATCCTATTGGAAGCCACTGTAGGTCTTTTCCTCTTTCATTAATGGTGCCACAATTGGTTTCAAGATGTGCAGGCCAATACTCTGTGTATTTGCCCAAGACATAAGGATAAAAAGTGAGCTGAAACACCTACCACTGGAACATAAGGCAAAAACTGGTATAAAATGAAGCTTTAAAAAAGAATTTGTGTTGAATCCAGAATGATATTTTCACTCTGCAACAGTGACTTATAACTTATTTCATGATACGAATATTAAGACAAAAAATTCCTAGCAGGAAAAATTATATATAAAAAATAGACGAAGATTACTCACCAGGCGAAAGAGCACAGGTGTGACAGCATCACAAATAAATAAATAAATAAATACACATAGACACACAAACGCAAGCTTCCGCAACCCAGTTGCTTTTTCAGGCAAAAGGAAAGGAGAGGGAAAAGGAAATGATGAGGGTTTTAAGGAAGGGGGTAAGGAGTCATTCCAATCCTGGGAGAGGAAAGACTTACCTTGGGGGAAGAAAAGGAAGGTGAACAAATACACACACACCCATACATTCACACAGATGCAAACACACCTAGGCAGACATACTATAGAACCCAAAGAAGTTAGACAGAGATGCCACAAGAGGCAGAGGCTCTGTTCTAGTGGCATCTCTGTCTAACTTCTTAACTTCTTTGGTTTCTATAGTATGTCTGCCTAAGTGTGTTTGCGTCTGTGTGAATGTATGGGTGTGTGTGTATTTGTTCACCTTCCTTTTCTTCCCCCAAGGTAAGTCTTTCCTCTCCCGGGATTGGAATGGCTCCTTACCCCCTTCCTTAAAACCCTCATCATTTCCTTTTCCCTCTCCTTTCCTTCTGCCTGAAGAAGCAACTGGGTTGCGAAAGCTTGCATTTGTGTGTCTGTGTGTATTTATTTATTTATTTATTTGTGATGCTGTCACACCTGAGCTCCTTCGCCTTGTGAGTAATCTTCGTCTATTTTTTATATATTATTTCATGATACATTTATAAGGGTATTTGAAAATTGTTTCCCAAAGAAATTAGTTAAATATAATAGTAACAAACCATGCAAAAAATCATGGCTTACTAAAGGAATGAAAATATCTTGTAACCGGAAAAGGGAACTATATATATCCACAAGGAAGAGTAATAACCCAGAAACAATCAAATATTATAAAAACTACTGTGCTACATTAAGAAAAGTAATTTAAAAAATCCAGAAGCATGTGCATCATGTCTGAAATTAGTTCCTCTGATAATAAAATTGAAACAATTTGGATTATGAAAACTTTAGTAACAAAAAGTCAAAAGTTGAAAACATTTTTAATGATTACTTTTTAAATGTTGTAGAGAAAATAGGATCTAAATGTTCATTAGAAGTAGCAAGGCAGTTAATGGAAGAGGCCAAAGCTACACAATTTGAAAAAAATTGAAATTCCACTCACCTCTCCTTCAGAAAATAGGAAAATAATAAACACTCTCAAGAGTAAAAGGTCACATGGAATTGATGGCATTTCCAGGAGGGTATTAAAAGCTTGTTCCCAAGAGATAAGTAGGATTCTTAGTCATGTATATAAAAGCTCTTTAAAGCATGGTATTTTCCTGAATAGACTGAAATATGCTATTGTTAATCCTTTGCATAAAAAAGGGGATACGTCTGATGTCAACAACTACTGCCCCATCTCACTTCTGACAGGTTATGTATTCTCAAGTAGTTTCGCATATTAGTAAAAATAAAGTTCTAACAAAATGTCAGTTTGGTTGTCAAAGCATTTTCAACCTTCACCAATGAAATATTAAATCCTTTGGATAACCGGACATCTCCAGTTGGGATGTTTTGTGATCTCTCAAAGGCTTTTGATTGTGTAAATCATGGGAGTCCTCTAAATAAGCTTGTGGTATGAGTTGGACAGTGCACAAATGGTTTAAATCATACTTAACTGGAAGAGTGCAGAAAGTTGAAATGAGCAGTTCTCATGATACAGAAGTAACAATTAATTCCTCTAACTGGGGAGTTATCAGACAAAGGGTCCTACAAGGTTCGGTCTTGGGTCCTTTGCTGTTCTTAATATGTATTAATGACTTGCCATTCTATATTCACGAAGATGTTAAACTAGATCTTTTTGCTGATGATACAAGTATAGCTATGCCACCATCCACCTCAAAAAAACTATCCAGCATCATGGTTTCACATCTCTGGAAAGGCAATACTCTCTCCCCCAACAACCTATCCAACAAATCTCAAGCTCCTCTTATTGCACAGAAATCCAGTCTCTCCCATCTACTCAATCTCCCACTTCCAGCTACACTCCTCTCCAAACCTCTAAATTCTAATCCACACAATCTGGAAGCACAACATCCCAATTCAGTAATCAACATCTCTTTTAAACCTCTCTCACAGTCTGAAACCTCTGTCCTTTTCAAAGGCCTCACCTTTAGCCCTACTCCCAAATTCAACCAAACAGCCCTAGTCAAAGATCTGCTATCCTATACTCCTAGTCTTTGCTGGAGGTATCACTTTGCCACGAAGAAAAATAATCCTAATCCTACTCCTAACAATCCAGCTGCCCAAGACACTATTCAAATTGAACCCTGCCTAGAACAGTTCGGTCCTCCGTCACAGCAAGACTCACCCCCTCTTTCTCAAAATCGCCCTCTTCAAACCTTCCAGGAATTTCTCACTTCCAGCCATGCCTCTCTGTCTTTCCTGAATAACCTTAATCCAACTCCCAACATCACCGCAGCTGAACCCTGGGCTATCCATGACCTGAAGGCTGATCGTTCCAGCATCATTCTCCAAGCTGACAAGGGATCTAGGACCATGGTACTTGATCAGTGAGAGTATGTGGCTGAGGGATTGTGTCAGCTTTTTGTCAAGACAGTTCCATTCCTGATGTCCAGGCTGAGCTTCAAGGAATCCATCAACCTCGTGACCCCACTGACACCCCGCCCCCCTTGTACCTACTTCCTAATATTCCACAAACCTAATCATCCAGGCTGCCCCATTGTGGCTGGTTACCAAGCACTCACAGAACAAAGCTCTGTCTGTGTAGACCAACACCTTCAACCCATTACATGCAGTCTCCCATCCTTCATCAAAGACAACAATGACTTTCTTGATCACCTGATATCCTTACCCAATCTGTTACCTATGGAAACCATCGTTGTAACCATTGATGCTACTTCCTTACACACAAACATCCCGCACACCCCGGGTCACGCCTTGATATATTACCATACATACTCGAGTAATTCGTGCGTGCGTTTGAACATAACTGCAATGCCGCACCATAATTAGCATTTAAACACAGTAACAAGAAATCGCTGTAACCCTGTCTTCTCCAGATGGCAGATACAGTCAATGTCACGTCCCAATATCGATGTGGGTAATATGGTGGTACTGAACCAAATAGTGTCTAACTTAAGTAGATAACGTACATTATTACTCAGGAAGATGGTATCATAAACTACTCATTCTTATATGAACAATGCAACTGTTAGGAGTTTGTACACATCAGCCGCGCTGTCAAAGAAGCTGTTGGAAAGATAGACTACTTTGCTATGTTTGTTACCAGCTAAGGCAGCGCACAATAAAAAGTTATTATTATCCACTATCTTGAAATATAAGAACAATACCACCACAATGTAGATTTAAGTCTAAGAAATATTACGAATATTTGATAATATTTCTTTGTCAAAGATTTGATTGAAAATATTATCATGTAATACCAGCCTAAAGGGATGTTTTTAAAGCAGAGTAATCTTTGCCTGGTGTGTTTTGTTGTTGCAGATGGAGTAATACCAACCTAAATTAGAATAATCCGTGCACCCCAGTTTTTCATTCATAAATTCGGGAAAAAATGTGCGCGGATTACTCGAGTATATACGGTATTCCCCTTCATGCTGACCACCTGCAACCCCACCTAAAACCTCTTTCCTTGTTACCCTAGCCAGCTTCATCCTAACCCACAACTTCTTCACCTTTGAGGGCCAGACATACAACAGCTAAAGGGAACAGCCATGGGAACCGGGATGGCCCCTCGTACGCCAACTTATTTATGGACATTTACAAGAAGCCGCCTTGGACCCCAAACCTGTCAACCCAAAGTTTGGTGTATATTTATTGATAACATCTTCATGATATGGACACACAGCGAAGAACAACTCCAGAATTTCCTCTCCAACCTAAACTACTTTGGTCCCATCAAATTCGCCTGGTACTATTCCAAATCCCATACCACTTTCCTTGGTGTTGACCTCCATCTGTCCAACGGCCAGCTTCACACACCTGTCCACATCAAACCCACCAATAAACAACATGACATTATGACAGCTGCCAACCATTCCACGTCAAATGTTCCCTTCCCTACAGCTTAGGTCTTCATGGCAAACGAGTGTGCTCCAGTCCTGAATTCCTGAACCAGTGCACCAATAACCTAATAACAGCTTTCAAATCCCGTAGCTATCCTCCTGATCTGGTACAGAAGCAAATTGCCAGGGCCACTTCCTCATCCCCGCAAATCCAAAACCTTCCACCGAAGAACCCCAGAAGTGCCCCTCTTGTCACTAGATACTTTCTGGGACTGGATCGGACTCTGAATGTGGCTCTCCAACAAGGATACGACTTCCCTAAATTCTGCCCGAAATGAGATCCACCCTTCTTGACGCCATTCCCACTCCGCCATGAGTGTCTTTCCGTTGCCCACCTAACCTTTGTAACCTCCTAGTTCATCCCTATGAAATCGCCAAACCACCTTCCCTACTCTCCGGCTCCTACCCATGTAACTACCCGTAGTGTAAAACCTGCCCTATGCACCCTCCGACCACCACTTACTCCAGTCCTGTAACCCTAATATTGTACACGATTAAGGGCAGAGCCACTTGTAATAACACCCACGTGATGTATCAACTAACGTGCCTGCACTGTGAAGCCTTTTATGTGGGAATGCCAAACTTTCCATTCGCACAAACGGACACAGGCAGACAGTGTTTGTTGGTAATGAGGATCACCCTGTGGCTAAGCATGCCTTGGTGCATGGGCAGCACATCTTGGCACAGTGTTACACTGTCCAGGTTATCTGGATACTTCCACCAACAACCTTTCAGAACTCCGGAGATGGGAACTTGCTCTTCAGCATATTCTCTCTTCCCGTTGCCCACCTGGTGTCAACCTCCGCTAAATTCAAATTCCCACCCACCATTCAATAACATCTTTGCCTCTTTTCTCTGGACAGAGCTTCTGCCTCTACTGGCATCTCTGTCCAAGTTCTTTGCTTTTTACAAATGTCTGCCTGGTGTTTTTGCATGTACATGTGTGTGGGTGTATGTGTTTGTTTACCGCGAAAGGCAAAGGTCCCAGGTTCAAGTCCCGGTTCTGGCACACAGTTTTAATCTGCCAGGAAGTTTCATTACCCACAAACGATTCCAAAGGAAAAAAAGTCACAGACATCAGTTACTCACAAACCTTGCAAGAATAGTGATGGATGTGATATTATTTCTTATTTGCCTCTTTTTATCCTTCTCATTTTGGCAATTTATGTTGCTAGTATAGTCTATAAGTGAACTGGAACAGGGCTATTGAGATAATGATTGTAAATTTGTTTCAGGAACCTAAACCAGTAGAGTGTGAGTAAGAGACGAAACAGTCCAAGTAAAGAAGATCAAGTTAGAAGTAAAACATTTCGAATTATTCACACAAGTTACATTGGCTTGAGCAATAAAATAATCTCTTATGGTACTCAATATTGCTAAATACTTCTTTGTACATAACAATATTGAGGAAGAATTGCACTTGAGTATAACATCTTTTGTAATCCATTCCTGTAATTACAGTTTATGCATTTATAAGAAATGGTTACTCCTTTACCTAACACTATCTGATCAAGTGATCTGTTGCCGTTCCATTAAATGTAAATCCTTTGAAGACTGTAAATTAAGTATTTTTATGAGGTTGCCGCTTTATAAAGACTGCATTAAAAAGAGAGTAAATATGTCTGCATCTTGTGGTTCAGGTGACAATTATAAAAGTGTAACCCAGAATTTACTATTGTTATTGTACATAGTTCAGGCATTTCACAATATTTTTTAATTACTGTTTTCCTTGCCATTCATGTCTGCAGTAAATAGTTAACATGTGGAATACCTGTGCTATCAGGTGCTGTTGCATTGTCTAATTGTCATTATATTGTCCATAATTACTGAAATATTTTATGAACTGTTGTTTGTAGTGCTGTAGGGTAACTGTTGAATATGTTCCACTTTTTTCCTGAATAAGTATTGCACTTTTATGGGTAACATAAAGTACAAAAACTGAAAGCTGTATTGTTCAATATAATTTGAAATACAGATTTTGTTACAGTGTTTCAGTGTGATTCTTTTTTTCTATTAGATTAAGCCTGTGCTCTTGAATTTAGTTGTGTAATATTGTTCCATCAGTTAAGTATTGTTCCTATTTGTGGATGTCATCAACAAACAATGTATCAGAAAACTCAATAAATTGTCAACTCTGTGGCTATTATAAGTATAAACATTACACAGTTTCTATTTCTGAAAACATGGGACTGAGTGTACATTAATCACAATAAATAGCATGCACTTGGAATTGCTGAATTCATCTAGTAGCTTGCAATCATTAACACAGAACTGATCCAGGTGTAGAATATGAGTGAATGCCAGACCAGATGTATCAGACACTGACTGAACTGTGCTGCTTGTTGCAAACACCAGTTCATTGTGTCAGCCAGGATACACACACTCGAAGCACTTGGTAAACTAATATTCCTGCACTATCCACTTGCATAGAGCAGAGCATCAGAAATTGTTGACCTCCAGGTCTGACCATTTTATAAACTGCAGTGGCAGTTGTTGCCCCTTGGGGGGGGGGGGGGGGATAATCCTTGAAAGGTGGCACTGCGGTCCCTAGGTATGGTCTTGACCCGTGGGCACAAAACAGTCCTCTTCATACTACATTGCTTCATGATCAAATCAAATGCTTTAGTAAATTAATCTTGTTTGTTGTATTTTCACCCACTTCATCTGCTAATTTTCACTGTTTGCTTCTCTCTCTCTCTCTCTCTCTCTCTCTCTCTCTCTCTCTCTCTCTCTCTCTCTCTGTCTCTCTGTCTCTCTCTCTGTGTGTGTGTGTGTGTGTGTGTGTGTGTGTGTGTGTGTGTGAATAAAACAAATATAACATAATGAAACCATAGACAAGCTTTGAAAGTTTGGCCAAAATAAAATATTCCACATGTTTTCTTTGTTGAGAAAGTGTGTTAATGTTTTGTGCTGGAATAGTTGAGTTGTTAATGGGCAACTGCTATACTTAATTCAACAGGAACATTGTATGGAAATTGATGAGTGAAATTAAAATTTTCACCCTAATATCATGCTCTCACTTATTGATCCATATTTAAAGTAATCAAAAATTGTCTTGATATTATAATGGTGCTATAAGAAATAGGTAATGTTCTGTAAAAAGATGGCTAGTTTGGGGATGGACTGGAAGTAGTTAGAATAGCCCTTCGAAGTCTCAAAGAAAAAAATTATGAGATACATTTAGTAAAGTCATATCACTAGGGTGCCTAGATCATTATTTACTGGTGACAGTGTAATTACTTGTCACAAAATAAGGGAATTGTAAGATAAAATTATGCAAGAATCATAAATAATAAAGTGTTCCAAACTGAGTATGTTGTCTTGCTTTTGTACATTGTATTGTTGAATGGAGTGCTGAAAAATTGTTACTGTTCATTTTTTAAGGGGAAAAAAATAGAAGAAAACGTGAAACATATGAGAAGCCTTTTATTTGAACTGGTGAAAAGTTTATTTTCTATAGTGTGGTTGATTTGTTATAATTTTCATTATATACTGTGTTTGTTGGCATTTGTTTTCTAGGGTCTTTGTACCTAAGACATGTATTACTTTGTGCAGAAGTACTTGAATGTTAAATATACTAATATTTTAAAAGTTGTAAATGCTTTCAGTCAACAACAAAAAAAAAACAAAGTTTGTTATATTTATAAGTGAAAATAAATATTTCAGAAAAGTCGATTGTGTTTGATTTTATTCTGTGATCATTCCAATGCCGGTTTCTTCTGTTATAAAATGAGGTTTCAAGTTCCTGCAGGTGATCTTATGTAGCAGTATTGAGTCACAGAAACTTACTTTTTACAGTTGTAAAGGATGAACATAGTCTTTCCCTGATTTCACAAAGTTATATCTAGAGATACAGTTATAAATCCAGCCTTGTGGTTGTTGCAAATGATAACTTAAAAGTTCTGTAATGGATACCCCTCCACATGTGCTGCATTTGTTGCCTTTAGAACATTTAGTTAACATACAATTTCTCATACTGTCTTTGCCAACATTCTTCAGTCACTGCCTCTATAGCATCTCGTATTTGTACCAGAAGTGTTTGCATGTCAAGAAATTGTGAACCAAACACTTCATATGTAACAAA
Source organism: Locusta migratoria (assembly GCA_026315105.1). NCBI lineage: Eukaryota > Metazoa > Arthropoda > Insecta > Orthoptera > Acrididae > Locusta > Locusta migratoria. Next base: position 359,237,349 of record CM048747.1, read on the forward strand.
AAGAAAATAGAGTAGTCACATTGGCTGAACATGGAGGCCATGATGTTGGAGCACTTGTAACAATCCAGATGTCTGAAAATGTTTCATCCAAGAACTGGTGAACAAATAACACCCAGAGTGATAGTGCACTATCTCACCGAAACATGGATATTTATTATAAATTTCCATTTGTTCAGATAAAATGTGCGTCAAAGGTAGGTTCAGTGAAAACAAGCTGCTAATTGCGTTGTTTATTAAGCCATGCCACACACTACTTTCGGGTAGCCTCTTATCTGTTGTGTTTCAATATGTGGGTTCTCCGACTCCAGAGGTGCCCTCCTTCCAAATTGCGACCAACGACCAACCCCCCCCCCCCCAACCTGAGATATTAGGTCCTGGAGCCCTAGTTTATTACCCAATAAAATGGTTTTGCCATTTAATATTTACGTATCTTTTATTTCACATTTTGTAAACTGTTTTTATAACCTCCCTCCCCGGGTGGCCAAAAGTACTCATTTTTATGATGAAAATATTTATTTGTTTGAGACTGCCTCTGCCTGAAACCATCTTTGTTTCCATGCAATTCATGTGAAACTATGTCACTCACTTGTGTAAACATCTGCATTATAAAAGGCGATTAAATACTTCCAGGCCGCACGGTTTGAGGCACTTATATCACGGTCAAGCTCGGGTGTCTATTAAAGTCGTTGGGATAAAGCTTCAAATAATGCCCATTGAAAACAAATAATTTCACCTGTTAACTACAGCTTGTTTCAAGCTAAATAGCAAATGTTTTAGGAGATGGCAATAAAGGCGAATTGCAATAAAAATGCTATATAATGTGTGTTCAATTTTAGTGGGTATAGCTTTTAGTATGTAAGCCAAACATACTTGAATGACATTTACCACACTGCAGGCCCAGAAACTGGGAAATTAAAATGCTTCAAGGACTTTGTAATAAAATATCCAGAATCACTGCTTATATTTATTATTTATTTTGACGTGCTTTAAAGCCTGAAGATGAACTTGTAAGCCAAAAACCTGTGAACTTAGTGGAAATGAACTCATAGAAAGTACACAAAATTGTACTTGGAAGTCAGCATGATGATGTTCTACCTAGAACCAATGGAAAAAATCAGTGAAAATGTCTTCATTTACATTTGCTGTAAGTTTGTTTGGATTTCATGTTAACATCTATATCTCTGTTCTCAATAAAATTGTACACATGTTATATGGAATATACATTTCAATTCATCTATAGCACCACCTCCCTAAATATTCACGATTGCTCTTTAGACAGCCTCATATTCCATCTACTAGCAATCGTATGCATGCACCTTGTGCAAGTGGATGCATCTAGATGGTATGCAGCAGGTGTAATCGATGCATCATAGCTTGTAAGCTCTCACTTCTCGTGTAGAAGGGGCTTAAAACTTTTACTCTGCATCCACACATTGATACCAATGCTGGCGACAACATTAGCCCAATATTGTTGCGACAGTGCCCACACATTGGAGCCAGCATTCAGTTAAATTCGTCAAGAGCCAAAGTAAACAAATCTGACGCACAAATTGTGGCCAGTGCATTAATGGTTTTGAGTGTGAATAATTAAATTTTGTCACTGCAAACGAAAAAAGAAAGCATCTGTAAAAGATGATGGGGTGTACCAGAGGTGCCCACCCCACCCCCCTTGGCCAGTAACTCACCACTCGCCCCAAAACTGCGACCAACCGCTCCCCATACCCAAAATATTTGAATTCCTAGTTTATTGCCTAATAAATATGGTTTTGCCATTTAATATTGACATTAAGTATCTTTTATTTTACGGCTGTGTGTGCCTTTCTGTGGCCCATCGGGCGTATGTGTGGTGAGTAGCAGCATATCCTTTCCAAAATATTGTTGAACCCTTCAAGGTATTTCCACTTCCCCCCCCCCTTTCCAGAAATTCCAGTGACAGTCTGCATCATGACCCCCCCCCCCCCCCCCGTGGGCACCTCTTTCCAAATCCCACATTTGAACATTATGCCAGGACCGAACAAGGGGCACAGTTGTTATTCATAACTTGCATTCAGGAGTATGACTTTTAAAACTTTCATCCACCTATCCAGATTAGGTTGTCCTTGAATTCCCTAATTAACTCTAGGAAATTCTGGGGTAGTTCCAGTGATATGGAATAGCCAGTTTTTTCTCAATCATTGAAACAATGTGATTTTTTTGTTTTATTTCCAGTGACCTCATAAGACATGAAAACCCAAATTAGATCCCTTTTTTTTCTCTCTCTCTCTCAATTGTAAAAACAAACTTATCAAGATAGTCATCGACTACCATGGTTTATTCTAACAAGTTCCTAACAAACTCCGCATGTCTGGGGGCAAAGCTTGTATGGAAATGCAGCCATTTGTGTAAAATTGTCATAAGTATTCAGAGTTTTCAGTGGAAACAATGTTCCTCAGTTTCCTTGGACTATTTGAAACATTGTACACATGGTTGCAGCAGTGTTGTCTCTGCTGGTGTACCACTTCTTGCCTTGTCACCAATACTGTCAGTCCCTTAAAACGTTTATCATTCATAAGGAATGTTCACATACAATAGGCCTTAACCTTACACACTTGTAAACTGTAGCTGAACTGAAATAGGCAATCATGTTTCATGGAACTACAAAATAATTTCCATTTTCACTAAATAGGTTCCATTGCAACTATAGTACTCCTAAAACTTTGCAGTTTGCCGATGACATAGTAATTTTGTTAGAGACTGCAAAGGATTTGGAAGAGCAATTGAATGGAATGGACAGTGTCTTGGAAGGAAGATATAAGATGAAAATTAACAAGAGTAAAACGAGGGTAATGGAATGTAATGTCAGACAATCAGGTGATGCTGAAGGAATTAGATTAGGTAATGAGATAATACAAGTAGTAGATGAGTTTTGTTATTTAGGTAGAAAAATAACTTCTGATGGCCGAAGTAGAGAAGATGCAGAATGGCTATGGGAAGAAAAGTGTTTCTAAAGAAGCGAAACCTGTTACATCCAATATTAGGAAGTTGCTTTCTGAAAGCATTGTATGGGAGTGAAAAGTGGATGATAAGGAGTCCAGACAAAAAGATGATAGAAGCTTTTGAAATGTGGTGCTACAGATGAATGATGAAAATTAGATGGGTAGATCACGTAACTAATGAGGAGGTGCTTAACCAAATTGGGGAGGAGTTTGTAGTATATCCTGACTAAGAGAAAGGATAGATTGGTGGGACACATTCTGAGACATCAAGGAATTGTCAACTTAGCGTTAGAAAAAAGTGTGTGGAGTAAAAATTGTAGAGGGAGACCAATGGACAAATACAGTAAAGAAGATTCAAAAGGATGTAGGTTGCCAAATGTATTCTTAGATGAAGAGACTTGTACGGGACAGGGTAGCATGGAGAGCTGCATCAAACCAGTCTGCAGAGTGAAAAATAAAACATGATCCTTTCAGGACAACGTCCATTCCATTCAATTGCTCTTCCAGGTTCTTGGCTAGCATCAAAAGAAATATTGTGTCATCTGCAAACCGTGAGACTTTTATTTCTTTCCCTGAACTTTAATTCCATTTCCAAATTTCTTCTAGCTTTCCTTCACTGATTTCTCAGTGTACAGACTGAATAACACTGGAGAAAGCCTACGATCATGCCTTACTCCCTTCCTAATCAATGTGTCCCTTTTGTACTCTTTAACTGCTGTCTGGTTGTATTTGTATAACTTGTATAAATTTTTCATTCCCTGTATGTTACCTCTGCCAATGGCAGTGCCATAATGGACACACCAGTTCTCACTATATCACCGAAGTTAACCACTATTGGGCTTGGCTAGGAATAGGATGGGTAACCATCCAGGTCTACCAAGCACAGTCAGCAGTCAGGGTGCATTCAGCCCTTATGAGGCCAACTGAGAAGCTACTTGATTGAGAAATAGTGCTCCAGTCATGAAAACTGAACCAACGGCCGGAAGTGCAGGATGCTGACCCTGTCCTCTTCCATACGGCATCCATTGACTCCCTCAAGTGGAGGATGACATGGTTGATTTTACTTCTACCACCACCAGAATTTGAAGAGTGTATTCCAGACAACATTGCCAAAGCCTTCTCCAAATTTCCAAGTATTGTCTTATGTGTTCCTAATCTTATCGTAAAACCATATTTACCTCCTCTGAGATTGGATTATGTCAGTTTTTCCATTCTTTTTTAATAATTCATGTTATTATTTTTCAAACATGACTTTTTAAAGTGATGGTTCTGTTATTTTCATAGCTGTTCGCACCTGCTTTCTTTGGAATTGAAGCCTGAGGGGTTTCACAGTTTGTATGCCAGGTGGAAGAGTTTAATCTGGTTGGGTCTGCCAAGGCTAGCAGTTTGGAGGAAATATAGTTTACTTCAGTGCCTTGTTTCACTTAAATCTTTCAGTACACAAATTCATCACAAAGTATTTTATTTACTTTCTCATCTTCATCTATTTCCTCTTCCCTTTCTACTATACTGCCTGCAAGTTCATTTTATGCTTTGTATTGGGTTTCCTTCTGCACTCTCAATATTCATAAGGTTGTTCATGTAGGCAGTGCCTATTTTTCTCCTAGTTATGCATTCTTCTACAGATTGCATTCATCCTCTAGCCGCTTCTGCTTAGAAATTTTGCACTTTCTGTTAACCTCACTTTTTAGTCTGTATCACTCTTTGCCCACTTCATTTATGCATTTTTATATTTTCTTCTTTCTTCAATTGCATTCAGTATCTCCTGTTTTATCCAAGGATTTCTAGTAGACCTTGTCTTTCTACTTAATTTATCCTCTGCAGCATTCACTACTTCATCTCTCAAAACTACCCATTCTTGCTGTAGTATATTACTTTCCCGCATTTCAGTCAGTCCTTGCCTTGTGCTCCATCTGAAACTTTCTGCCACCTAAGGTTCCTTCACTTTATCCAGGTTCCAACTCCTTACTTTTATACCTTGAGTTTAAGTTCTTCAGTTGTAACATGTAGTTCATAACCAGTGAGTTGCGGTCAGACTCTATATTTGTATCTGCCACTGGATCTGTCTCACAGTTTAAAACCTGGTTCATAAATCTATGTTGTATCATTACAAAATCAAACCAAAACTTCTTGGTGTCTCCTGGCCTCTTCCACACGTGACTCTTAAACCAAGTGTGTGTGGTGAGTGAATTGTTGTGCCATGAACAAAATTCTACGAGCTGGCCTCCTCTTTCTTTCCTTTTACTCAGCCACATTAACCTACTATAACCTCTGACAATAAAGTTCAGTGAATAGTCCTGTAACATTAAAGTAGATGAATTATGAACTAGAGTTACCTTTCTGTCCTTCCAAATAGACACCTCCAATAATTATGAACAGCTGAGCTTTGTGATATATTTCTTGAAAACTTTGCACAAAGTCTTTCTTTAGGATGGTGTTCAAAAGCATCATGTTTCATTGGATGTCAGAAATAGCATCAAATTTCTTTCCTTTCAAAGCGAATTTGAACTGAGAGAATAGGAAGAAGTCTGGTGGAATGAAATCTGGCGAGTATGGTGAATGTTCAAGTTGCACAACAATGCTCCATCACACATAGCCAATATCGTCAAACAATTACTGCCAAAAATGGGTATGATGCAACTTGAATATCCACCATACTCGCCAGGTCTCAATCCCCAAGACTTCTCCCTATTCCCTGGACTCAAACGTGCTTTAAAAGGAAAGAGATTTGATGATATTTCTCTCATCCAATGAAACATGATGCTTTTGAACACCATACCAAAGTAAGACTCCCTGGAAAATTTTCAAGGCATATATTGCAGAGCTCAGTGGTGCCTAGTTTTGGGAGGTGACTACTTTGAAAGACAGTAAGGTAACTGAAGTTCACAGTTCATCTACATTAACATTACAGGACTATTCTCCAAATGTTTCTGTGAGATGTTGTATTTTTCCTTCTTTTCCTTTTCTCACTATCAAAGTCCAGTCACCCATTACAATCAAGTTATCCTCTCCCTTAACAATAAATTATTTTATGTCATCATACATTTTATTAGTATACTCAATGGTAGATCTAATTTGCATATAGGTCTAAACTTTTATTACTGAAATTGGCATTGTATGTATTTTTATACTTTGGTATTCATTGTAGCTTACCCAAATCCATATTTTCTTATTCATTACTAGCTGCACACCTGGCATTGCCTAGGTATTTATTTATTCCTGCCATTTTTCAGGTATATATTCATTTGCATACAGGATGTATGTATGTAAAATCTCTTGGGAATACAGTTAGTAGTAAATAAGTAATAGATTAAAACTTTGTGTAGGAAGAGGCAGTTTTCCATGAACATTACTGTTTATGTGCTCATAATTCATTAATTATGTTTCGGAATATGATACAATTTAGAAGGTACATTCAGCTGTATATGTGTATACTGTCCATAAAATTTCCTGTGGCTACAATTAGTAGTGTACAAATTATAAATTGTAACGTCATACCGAATGCCATAGTTTTACTCCATAAACAGCAGAAAAGTAGTAAATGAGAAATTTTTTTCCTTTCATCATTTTGCTACGGTTGTCAGTGAGAAAAAATTTAATAAAGGTTTGAAATTATGTTTAAAGGTTGTTGTAAGTCGATAAGTACTCTCATTCTCATATAGCGTATTTTAAAGTCTCACCGCATTATGTGGCAGTTTTTTGCGATTCCTATTGTTTATGTCATCATATCTTCTGAACCATGTGTTGTATGTGATTCTTAACCCAGCAGGAATTGATACCTCATGGTAAGGAATGTGTGTACCAAATTTGGTTGAAATCGGTCAATTGGTTTAGGAGAAAATGAGTAGCATTGTCGTTAAATGCAGCAGATTTTCGTGCGCCTTATTGTTTATGATGTCATATCTTGTGAACTATGTATTGTATGTGATTGTTACACTTACAACAACCATCCTCATTGACTAAAGCTTACGTGTATAAAATTTCATAAAGACTGGAATTTGTATGTGAGACGTACACACAAATATACCTGTATGTTTGTGTCTACAGACACTCTGCTTTATATTGTCGCATTGAAATGGAAGCAGGCTTGACTTCGAAGGCAGGGTTATCAACTGAACACAGGACTTATCAGTGAAAGCAGGTTTATTGCAAAGTGAAACATACATACAGCACTGACTGCCTCTCAGGCAGAGTGCTCTGCTATTTATACACAGGCAGAATGTACCAGAAATTAGAAGAATAGTTAACATAAGAAACATGTAGAAATTGCAAGTGAACATAACAAGCATATAGAACATTCTGGATTGGTTCAGCTGTCCCAATACACATTCCTTTGGGAATAAGTTGTGACTGCTTTTGACAATTAGTGATCCAAATCTCTCCTCGACCACTGGTAATGCTTATGATAGACGCTGGTATGTAAATTTCTTTAGTGAGCCTAATAAACTTTTTACTATCGACAAGCACTTCACAGTTTAACCAGGCATCTGTGTTTGTGACTGGAACTCTTCTCATTGTCAATGGCAGGATCATCACTTTGTCAATGGCAAATAACTTCCCAGAAAATTCTGTATTACGTGTACCCGTCGGAATGACTTTCCTCAATTTGCAGCTTAGATCATCGACAGTCAATGATAGCATGGGATGCTTGAAGGAAGTCCCATCCGAGGATGACATGACTACATTCTGTTAAAACAACAAATTCAAACAGCTGGGTTCTGTTGTTGATGGTTTTTCTTGCAACACAAGTTCCTGCTGGCTGGACGTACTTTCCATTTGCGACCTTCAGCACAGTTGCCCTAGTATTACCTTACAGCCATCTTCAAGGCAGGTTCATGACTGAGATCTCAGCATCTGCATGTGCCTATTTATATAGGAAATCACATGATGCACAGCTACTGAGGAATAGAGTGTGCGTGCTCAAAGATATCACATTCATAAGTGCTGTGCTAGTCATAGATGAATATATACTTTAAAGATAAACTTGCGAGTGCTTAGTGCAAACATAAACAGAGCTCTTACATATCCACAGTGTTTACAAATGAATAATTGATCATTGAAAGTGGTAACATCAGTCGGAAGTGAACACACAGACATTCTTTCCGAACGGAGGCATGATATAAGTGGCTTCCTTGCATTGTCAAGATGAAATCCTTCATCGCGATTTAACAGGTTGTCCACCAGTTGTATGTGTACAGCTTCCTTTACAATTGAGTCCCAGAAAGTAGAAGCTGTGGTTAAAATCTTTACTTCTTTATAATCCATGGAATGGCCAGTTAAAATGCAATGTTTGGCTACTGCAGACTTGTTGGACTGAAGAAAGAATGTATACCGCTGGTGTTCAATGCATCGTTCCTGTACAGTGCGTGTGGTTTGACCTATATAATGTTTACCACACTCACAAGGGATTTCATAAACCCCTGCTTTTTGCAATAACAGATCATCTTTGATGGATCCCAAAAGAGCTGAAGTCTTAGCTGGTGGGTGGAAGATCACATCCACTTTGTTTCTGGCTATTTGTGAAGAAACATTACCCACACATAGGAAAAAGGCTGTAGATTTCACTTCCCTTTCCTCTTCATCTTTGTCCTGTGATTTGTCTGGTGTTTTTATTTGCAAGGCTTTCTTAATCTGATGTTTCGAATAGGCATTTTTCTTGAAAACTGCCTCCAGGTGTAGGAGTGCATCCTGCAGGCTGTCAGCATCAGACACTACCTGAGCCCTGTGAACCAAGATTTTCAGAACGCTCATAGTTTGTAAAGGATGGTGGCAGCTGGACACCTGTAAATACAGGTCTGTGTGGGTGGGGATTGCGATATATGCAACGACCTAGGAATTCAACCTCTTTGCATTGAACCAGAACATCCAGGAACAGTAAACAGCCATTCTTCTCCTGCTCCATAGTGAACTTGATGTTTTCATGAATGGAGATAAGATGTTCTAAAAACTCTGTCAATTTATCCTCTGCATGGGGCCACACAATGAATGTGTCGTCCACATATCTCCAGAAGACTATTGATCTTAATGCTGCTAAACTGAGGGCGTACTTTTTTTTTTTTTTTCAAAATCCTCCATAAACAAATTAGCCACTAGGGGAGAAAGAGGGCTCCCCATAGTGACACTATCAATTTGTTCAAAGAATTGTTCATAACATAAAAAGTAAGTGGAGTTTAGTGCATGCTTAAATAAAGCTGTTATATCATCCTCAAACCATGTTGCTAATGAGAGAAAAAAGTCAGCCAAGGGTACTTTGGTGAACAATGAGACAATGTCAAAACTAACTACTAAATCAGTGCTGTTGAGTTTCAGGTTTTTTAAACTTACTGATGAAATTCGACGAGTTACAGATATGATGGTCACATTTCCACACATGTGGTCTCAACAATGAGGCTAGATATTTTGCCAATGAATATGTTGGTGCACCTGTATTACTAACTATTGGTCGAAAAGTCAACACTGTCAATATCTGCTCCAAACTTGGTTTAAGATTTTCAATTTCTTTTGAACTGGACGTTTGCAAAACTTTGTGTACCTTTGGAAGGCCATAATAGCTGGGGAGCACCGAACTGTGGCCCTTCAATTTGTTTGCAACATCTTTAGGCAGAGAACTAGTGTTCAGAAGTGATGCAGTCTTCCTCTCAATACGAAATGTGGAGTCCTTGTCACTCTTACGATATGTTGATTCATATAGGTTGTGCATCTTCTCAACGTAGACATCTCTCAGAAGCAAAACTGTGGCATTCCCATTGTATGCAGGAAGAAAGGTCTGTGAATCATTCTTTAAAGTATATATTCATCTATGACTAGCGCAGCAGTTACGAATGTGATATATTCCAGCATGCGCATTCTAATCCTCAGTAGCTGTGCATCACGTGATTTGCCATATAAATAGGCACGCGCAGATGCTGAGAACTCAGTCTTGGACTCACCTTGAAGATGACCGTAAGGTTTGCAGCCGAAATATCAGACAAAGAATTGTCACTGTCCTGGGTGCACTTCCAAAAGATGATGGAATATTATGTCCGCTGGAAAAATTTCAAGAATCATAAGGCAGCAATATCTGGCAGAGAGACAGCCTCATCTGGCGGAAAATAGTGGAACTTATTGTGAGTTCCTGTGTTGTCTGTATGCGAACAGCCACTGCCTCCAGAGTTTGGCGAGGAAATAAAGATGAACACCGCTAAACACCTGGTTATAGCCAGTCCAGTTCCTATAGTAGCCCCGATATCGACGAAGGTCCAGGGTCTGGTCATCAGGAAACCATGTTTCCTGGAGGGCTAAGCAGATCGCAGGGAAGTGGCACACTAATTATTGCAACTCAGCCATATGGTGAAAAAAATTTCACTTTTTGTTTGCTGAAAGGCCATGATAAAGGTGATAAACAGAATTAAATTTCTGGATCACCTTTTGCCAAGACATCCAAGCCAACAGCGTCTAGAACCACCAGTTCTAATGAGCCAGTGAGAGCCAGATCCTCAGCAGATGTGTGGATCTCCACCTCATCGTCTGAAGTAGAAGATGTGACTTTGAAGCCACAGGAGTGTCTTGTTTCTTCTTTTTCATGGTCCTGTTGACCTCTAGCTGACCATTTGGCTTCAAGGGCTGAGAAGGCTCCTCTGCTGTGGCTTCAGAGTCTGATAAAGGACCGGGAAGCCCTATGACCAGCAGCATTGGGGTCCACCAGCCGTTGACTGGTATCCTCCATGGCACTTTTAGAAGCCTCAGAAGAGAGCATCCCGAGGGCCCCATTCTGAGTGAGAGGAGCTAGAGAAGGCTGTTCCTTCTCCAGCTGGGGGATGGGGACCGGCATCCCCAGTGGTGGTGGGGGAATTACTCCCACAGGTGTTGGGGGAGTTGTGGATGAAGAAGGGCCCCCACCCAGCAAGGGGCAGTTTTAGATTTATGGCCCACAGGGCTCGCAGTGGGAGGTTGCACTTGGGGAGCGGTCATCCCCAAGGAAATGGGTGACGATGCAACAGTTGCAAATGTTGTTGTCATATGAATGAGGTGGAGTCGCTCATATTTCCTTCTCACCTCAGAGTAATTCAGCTTGTCCAGGGTCTTGATTTCCTTATGTAAAGCAGAACAGACCGGCGAGCAAGGTGTATGGTACTGCCCACAGTTCACACACACAGGAGGTGAAGTGCATGGAGCGTCCAGGTGGGATGGCAACCCGCATTCCCTACATGTGGGGCTGGAAGTACATCAGGAGGACATATGCCTGAACTTCCAGCACTTAAAGCACCTCATAGGGGGAGGGACATATGGTTTCACACCACACTGGTATATCATTACCTTAACCTTCTCAGGCAATGTATCACCTTCAAAGGCCAAGATAAAAGCACCGATGGCAACCCTTTGATCTTTTGGACCCCTGTAAATGCACCAGATGAAGTGAACACCTTGTCGCTGGAGGTTGGCGCGAAGCTCGTTGTCAGATTGTGATTGTAAATCTCTGTGAAAGATCAGATTCTGAATCGTGTTGAGAGTTTTATGGGGCGTGATACTAATGTCAACATAACCCAGATTTTTACAGGCAAGTAGAGCCTTCAACTGAGCTGGTGACACCATTTGTATAAGGACAGACACGCTTCGCATTTTGGAAAATGAAGTATTCTCGCCAAACTTATCATTGATGTTCTCCACGAAGAACTGTGGCTTGGTATTCATGAAAGACTCCCCATCAACATGTGTACAAACCAGGTATTGGGACATGTATGGCTCAGATCTATTGTGGACACTACATTCCTCCCAAGGGATGGCAAGGGAAGGGAACAATTTGGGGTTATACTGTGCAGTGTTGTAGTTACTTCTTCCATGCTTTGAGATGGCATTCTTGTGTGTGCCGATGCTATTAATTGCTAGTTTCATTTTCGTCTCACAAGTAGCTGGGGATCTAAAGGTCCACCCAGGCAGAGCCCCACTTGCCTGGGTAAGCCTTATACAGCTGAGATGCAGCAGGCTTCTCAGAGGTTGCTCACTAGTGACTGTTCAACCTCAACAGTCATGCATCTCCTCGGCAAGTAGCACACCTTGAGAATGAGGGTTTTTTAAAGAGGTTTGTACTGTCCTTGCGGCCCGGGAGATTATGCCAAAATCCCTGGGCTCTGAAACTTACAACATTCCACAGTCGTGTCAAACGATGGTCGCTGAAGCACGCACAGAGCTTACGGTGTAGTGGACTGTTGGTGCAACACAGCCCATAGCTCACGAACCCGGGTTTACCAGCCCGTACTCAGCAAATTAATGCTGAGCCCCTGAGGGGTAAAATATTTCCATTTCATGCAGGCTGTCAGTTTAACTGCTCAAGAAAGTTTCTAGAAAACATGTGCAATTGCAGCTCACAAGACTTCTTGTCTGTACTTCTGTACTGCCTGATATGAAACTAGAGGGGGTCCCAATCTATACTCTTAAGGTTGAAGTCTCCCCGACTAATATTGCAATGCACGGATACCTATGCACTACCTGGTGTATACTTTCTTTGAATGACTCTAAAACTGCTACTACAGCACTGGGGGGCTGGCAAAAACACCCAACTACTAACTCTACTTCTCTTAGACCTGTTATACATGCCGAGATAACTTCACAGGTACTCTCAACCTTCACCTCGGTAGAAACAATATCTTTGTCAGAATGAAACTTTCACTCTGCAGCAGAGTGTGCACTGATATGAAACTTCCTGGCAGATTAAAATTGTGTGCCGGAACCAGGACTCGAACCTGGGACCTTTACTTTTTGCGGGCAAGAGCTCTACCACTGAGCTATCCTGACATGACTTTCGGTGTCACCCCACAACTTCAATTCTGCCAGTACCTCACATCCTACTTTCCAAACTTCGCAAAAGTTCTCCTGCGAAACTTGCAAGACTAGCACTCCTGGAAGAAAGGATATGGCGGACACATGGCTTAACCACAGCCTAAGGGATTTTTCCAGAATGAAACTTTCACTCTGCAGTGGATTGTGCACTGATATGAAGTGGTAGAGCACTTGCCTGCGAAAGGCAAAGGTCACAGGTTCGAGTCCTGGTTCCGGCATACAATTTTAATCTGCCAGGAAGTTTAATATCTTTGTCCACTGTGATGAACACTCCACCTCCAGTTGTGTCCAATCTGTCTTTCTGATATACATTCCACACCTCGCTAAATATTTCTGAGCTACCAAAATCATGATTTTAGCCAGCTTTTGGTGCCTAAAATTATCTGAGCACAATAATTTTCCTGCAGCTTTGTTAGACCTCTCCACAGATACCCCTCCACTGTGGTTGCACTGCAATATGGCTGTGTGTATTGTTGAGGCAGACAAGCTATACCCACCCTGGCAGTGTCTGTGGTCCATGGAAAGGGGGGGGGGGGCAGTCTCTGTTGTGCTGCTGAAAATTAGCATCTAAACATTTACAGGAACTGCATTAAATTTATCATTTTTCAAATGTAGAATAATTTCATAGCTGATATCAGCATCTGTTTTCCATCTTTCTTAATTAAAAATATGTGCAAGAAATGCTTATACATTTTGCTTAAATACTTCATTGATTATAGGGGCTTACTGTTTTTCAGGATTTCTGACTGAGGAGTACAAAGTTGAAGCCCAATTGGCATTGTGTACACCAACAAAAATACATTACCAAGACATGTATTTATTGTCATTAATAATTACAATTCAAACATCATCTTTCCAGTAGCCTTAGGTAAGGTGACAGATGCCATATGCAGTCCTTCCCATATGCTGATTTCAATCTCAGCAACACTCGTAGTCACTGCTTACGTCATACTGAGAAGGCAACCCAGCAACTAGCAAGTGTAGCCTATATGGTGGAGGTGCCCATTGAATAAGAAGCTGTTTTACCAGAGTACTCAGTTTGGTGGTGTTGGGGTGCCAAGTACCAGAGGATAAGTGAGATAACTGGTGTCTACTCACAGATAATAAATGGTACCTCCTGTATACAGCAACCAAACACAATCATTATTCCTCATACGAAGTTGAGGGATCCAACTCAAAGTCTTCAGCAGAACAGTCATGAGGTTGACAATGCACTACTGCTAAAATGTCATCTTAGAAGGCAGTAGGCAGTATGTCACAGGTGCAGCATTAGAGCTGCCTCAGTGTAACGAAGCCAGAACTATGACTCAGAGATCCAAATTTTTATTACTGTCTTTCTGAGGCCTGATGCTATGTTTGGCTGAGGATGACCACATCTGGATTAGACTTATGAACTAACTGGCATTCTCAGCCACACCTCCAAGTCATAACAGTAACTTTCAGAGCTTCAGCCTAGTGCTTCTTCACCACAGCAGTGGGCAACAGGAAATTTTGTGCAAAATTTACTTCTGTGTCATCAATGTTGCTTTCAGAAATACATTATTATCCCTTTTCTGTGAGGTCATATAGCCGAACTTACCAGAGTATGCTATATTACTTGCAACAATGACTCTCTGTCTGATTGTATTATTGATTGCTACACAATGTGAAGGCATGATTTAATTTGGTCCATCACTAACGATTAAATACTTCAAGAAAATTTGCATATGTCCTGAATATGTCTTAGCAGTGCAATATCCCCCTTCCCTTTAACAAATTTGTCCCATAAATAAAAAGTGAGTACATCTAAATTTGCATAAATACTCTGCCAATCACATTTGAAGTGCAAGGCAGAGGGTTCATCAAACTGCTCACATGAAATATCTCTGCAGTTCCATTCTCTTATCAGCGCATGGGAAAAAGGAACACCTAACTTTCTGTTTTTGATCTGAGTTCTCTTATTTTCTTATGATGATCATGTCTTCCTACGTAGGCGGGTACTATCAAGATATGTTCTCATTCAGAAGAGAAAGAAATTTGCAAATAAATCTCACCACAACAAATAACTCCTTTTGTTTAATGATTTCCACCCCAAATCATGCATCATATCCCTAACACTCTTTCCCCTACATCATGACAATACAAAACAAGTTGCCCTTCTCTGAACTGTCTCTATATCTTCCGTCAGTCCCACTTGGTCAGGATTCCACAGCGCACAGCAATACTCCAAAATATGACACACAAGTATAGTGAAGACAGTTTCTTTGGAAGCACTGTTGCATCATCTAAGTGTTCTGCCAATGAAATGTAGCCTTTGGTTTGCCTTTCCTACAGTATTTTCTATGAGTTATTTTCAACTGAAGTTGTTTGTAATTATTTTTCCTAAGTATTTAGTCGAACTACAGCCTTTAGGTTTTGACTGATGCAGATATTTTATCTAAATCATTTTGCAGTTGCTTTTGATCTTCAAAATGACAGCATCATCAATGAATAGTCTAATATAGCTGCTCACAATGTCTCCTAAATCATTTGTGAAGATAAGGAACAGTAAGGGCCCTAAGACACTTCCATGGGGAATGCCAGATATCACTTCTGTTTTACATGATGACTTTGCACCAATTCCATGTACTGTGACCCTTCTGACAGGAAATCGCAAATCCAACTGCACAACTGTGGTGATATTTCATAAGCATGCTATTTTAATAGAAGACACTTGTCAGGTCTGTGGCCTTTCCGACAGGAAATTGTGAATCCAATTGCACAACTATGGTGATATTTTATCAGCATGCAATTTGAATAGAAGACACTTGTGAGGTACAGTGTCAAAAGCCTTCCATAAGTCTAGAAATATGGAATTGATTTAGATCCCTTATTAGAGAGATGACTGCCAATGAGGGAAAGAAGGCAAACGTGCACTCTGTGTGCATATCGGGTGGAGTCATTCCAGATGTGGAACAGGTTCTCCCGGATGCCAGGAAGGGTACGGGGTGCAGCCAATTGCAGGTGGTGGTTCACATTGGTATCAATGATGTTTGTCGCCTCGGATCTATAGAAATTCTCTCAGGTTTTAAGCGGCTATCTGAAGTGGTAAAGACTGCCTGTGCTGCTTGCAAGATGAAAGCAGAGCTTACCATTTGCAGCACAGTTGACAGGACTGACTGTGGACCTCTGGTACAGAGCCGAGTGGAGAGTCTGAATCAGAGGCTCAGACATTTCTGCCAGTGTATAGGCTGCAGATTCCTCTACCTGTGCCATCTGGTGGTGGGGTTCCGGGTTCTGCTGAGTAGGTCAGGAGTCCACTACACGCAGGAAGCAGCTACACAGGTAGCAGGGGCTGCGTAGCATGGCTTGGGCAGATTTTAGGTTAGAGGGCCTTGGGAACACACAGAAAGGTTTTCAGCCTCAAAGGGTACAGCTCAAAGATTTGATGAACACAGATTTAAAAGCCTTTGGTTTAACAGTTGTAAACTGTCATAGCTGTGTTGGCAAAGTACCAGAGCTCCAAGTGCTAATAGAAAGTACTGAATCTCAAATCATTATAGTTACCAAAAGCTGGTTAAAGCCAGAGATAAGTTCAGCTGAAATTTTTACTAAGGGGGCAAATAGTGTTCAGATAGGATAGATTGAATAAAAAGGGTGGTGGTGTATTTATTGCTGTCACAAGCAGTTTATCTTGTAGCATAATTGAAGTAGATAGACCCTGTGAGTTAATATGGGTAGAGGCTATACCTGACCACAAGAATAAATTAATAATTCACCATTTTTCCTGACCACCTGACTCAATGATTTGATTGCAGAAATGTTCAAAGAAAGCTTGGACCAAATTTCAAAAACATTCCCCAAGCATAATTGGTGGTGACTTTAACTTACCCTTGATATGTTAGCAAAAATAAATATTTAAAACTGAAGGCAAGCATAAAACATTGTCCAAATTCATACTGAACAAATTCTCAGAAAATTTTCTCGATCAATTAGTTCATGAACTCACTAGTATAGTACATGGTTGTGAAAATATACTTAACTTCTTAACAACAAATAATACAGAGCTAATAAGAAGTATCAAAACAGACACAGTGATTAGTAATGACAGAGTTGTTGTAGCAAAAATGAATATCGGATTTCCCAAATCTACCAAAAATAAATGAAAAATATATTTATTCAAAAAAGCAGATAAAAATTCAATTAATGCTTTTCTGATTGAGAATCTTCAATATTTTGAAACTAACAATGTTAATGTTTATCAGATGTGACTTACATTCAAAGAAATAATATCAACAACTACTGACAGAGTTATACCAAACAAATTAACAAAAGAGGGTCTGAACTGCCATGGTACACAAAACAGGTTAGACGACTCTCTCAAAAGCAAAGAAAGAAGCATGCCAAATTTAAATGGACACAGAATCCTCAAGACTGGCAGTCTTTTACAGAAACTTAAAATGTAATTCAATCTGTAATGCATGAAGTTTATAACAAATTCCAAAAGAAAACCCTGTCATGTAATTTGGTAGAGAATCCTAAGAAATTCTTGTCGTACGTAAAGTATACTAGTTGTAAAACACAATCAATACCTTCACTATGTTATAGTAATGGTGATGCTACTGATGACAGTTCTGCTAAAGCAGAATTGCTTAACACAGCCTTCCAAAATTCCTTCATGAAAGAAGATGAAGCAAATACTCCAGAATTCGTATTATGAATAGCTGCCAGCAAGCGTAATTTAGAAGTTGATATCCCTGGCATATTAAAGCAACTTAAATCACTTAACAAAAGTACGTCTCCCACTCCCAATTGTATACCAATTAGATTCCTTTCAGAGTATGCTGATGAAATAGCCTCATACCTAGTTAACATATACAACCACTCACTCAGCAAACATTCCAAACCCAAAGACTGGAAAGTTGCACAGGTTGTGCCAATGTTCAATAAAGGCAATAGGTGTGATCTGCAAAATTACAGGCCTATATCATTTACGTCAGTTTGCAGCAGAATTTTAGAATGTATACTTTCCTCAAATATTATGAACTACCTCAAAGAGAATGTCCTATTGACCCACAGTCAACAAGGATTCAGAAAGATTATGTTTCATTGGCAGAACACTAGAAAGATGCAACAGTTCTACTAAAGAAAATGCCTACATCATACTTGTGTGTCCTACTTTGGAGTATTGTTGCGCATTGTGGGATCCCATACAAGTGGGACTGACAGACAATTTAGAGAAAGTTCAGAAAAGGGCAGCTCATTTTGTATTTTCACAATATAGGGGAGAGAGTGTCATGGGTTGTTGCATGAGTTGGGGTGGAAATCATTAAAACAAAGGCGTCAATTGTTGTGACGAGATCTATTTGCAAAAATCCTTTCACTAACTTTCTCTTCTGTATGCAGACATATTTTATTAGCACCCACCTACATAGGAAGACATGATCATCAAAATAAAATAAGAGAAATCAGATTGAAAACAGAAAGATTTAGGTGTTCTTTTTCCCATGAGGTATTAGAGAATGGAACTGCAGAGAAACGTCATAAAAGTAGTTCGATGAACCCTCTGCCACGCACTTCAATGTGACTTGCAGAAGTATTTATGTAGATGTAGATAGAACTCATTACATGATGTGACGAAAGAGCTAGCTGTATTTCACAAGGATGATACTTTACGAATCTGTGTTGACTATGGGTCAATATGTCATTTTCTTTGAGGTAGTTCATAATGTTTGAGGAACGTATCTGTTCTAAACTTCTGCTGCAAACCAATTACAGTGATATAAGACTAATTTGGGGTCACTCGTATTGCCTTTCTTAAATACTGGAATGACCTGTGCAATTTTCCAGTCCTTCAGTATGGATCTTTCACTGAGTAAGCAGTTGTATAACGTTAGCTAGGTATTGGCCTATTGATTCAGCATACTCTGAAAAAAATCTA
Organism: Locusta migratoria; assembly: GCA_026315105.1. NCBI lineage: Eukaryota > Metazoa > Arthropoda > Insecta > Orthoptera > Acrididae > Locusta > Locusta migratoria. The sequence goes on from CM048747.1 coordinate 359,256,039, forward strand.
ATTGGAATACAGTTGGGTAGGGGGGACTTACTTCTGTTAAGTGATTTAAGTTGCTTTAATACCCCCAGGGATATCTACTTCTAAGTTACACATGGTGGCTGCTGTTCTCGATTCGAAGTCAGGAGTACTTGCTTCTTCATCTTTAGCAAAAGAATATCTGAAAGCTGTGTTTAACAATTCTGCTTTAACATGACTGCCATCGCTAGTATACTTTAAACGTGACCAGAATTTCTTAGGATTTTCTACCAAATTATGTGACAGGGTTACGTTGTGGAAACTATTATAAGCTTCTCGCATTGAAGTTTGAGCTAAATTTCGAGTTTCTGTAAAAAATTGACAGTCTACGAGATTTTGTGTCTGTTTAAATTTGGCATGCTTCTTTCTTTGCTTTTGCAAGAGTGATCTAACCTGTTTTGTGGACTGCAGCAGGTCAGTCCCCTCTTTTGTTAATTTGTTTGATATAAATCTGTCAATAGCTGTTAATATTATATCTTTGACTGTAAGCCACTTCTAATCTACATTCACATTGTTAGCTTTAAAAGACCAGAGATTCTAGATTCTCACCCAGAAAAGCACTAACCAAATCTTTATCTGCTTTTTTTTTTTCTTTTGGTGGACTTCAGTCTCTCTATGACAACTCTATGTTCACTAATCCCTGCATCTATCTCGATGCTCTTTATTAGCTCCAGATTATTTGTCACTAAGAGGTCAACCATGTTTTCACAACCATTTACTATTCTAGTGGGTTCATGAACTAATTGCTCAAGATAATTTTCAGAGGCTGTTCTAATAAGGAGATGAAGAGGCTAGCTAAGGATAGATTAGTGTGGAGAGCTGCATCAAACCAGTCTCCAGACTGAAGACCACAACAATAATTTTCAGAGAACGCATTCAGTACATGTATATTTGCCAACATATCAATGTTCCACCCCCATGAACCACAGACATTGCCGAGGTGGGGTGGCTTGCGTGCCTCAACGATGCAGATAGCCGTACCGTAGGTGCAACCACAGTGGAGGGGTATCGGTGGAGAGGCCAGACAAACGTGTGGTTCCTGAAGAGGGGCAGCAGCCTTTTCAGTAGTTACAGGGGCAACAGTCTGGATGATTGACTGAGCTGGCCTTGAAACATCAGCTAATTTGGCTTTGCCATGCAGTTACTGTGAACGGCTGCAAGCAAGGGGAAACTACAGCCGTTACTTATCCCGAAGACATGCAGCTCTACTGTATGAAAATATGATGATGGCATCCTCTCGGGTAAAATATTCCGGAGGTAAAATAGTCCCCCATTCGGATCTCCGGGCGGGGACTACTCAGGAGGATGTTGTCATTAGAAAAGTCAATACTGGCATTCTACGGATCGGAGCATGGAATGTTAGATCCCTTAATCAGGTAGGGAAGCTAGAAAATTTAAAAAGGGAAATGGATAGGTTGAAGTTAGATATAGTGGGGATTAGTGAAGTTCGGTGGCAGGATGAACAGGATTTCTGGTCAGGTGAGTACAGGATTATCAATACAAAATCAGTTGGGGGGATCACAGGAGTAGGACTGATAATGAATAAGAAGATAGGAATGCGGGTAAACTACTATGAGCAGCACAGTAATCGCATTATCATTGTCAAGATAGATACAAAGCCAACACTGACAACAGTAGTACAGGTTTATATGCCAACTAGCTCTGCCGATGATAAGGAGATCGAAGAAATATATGAGGAGCTAAAGGAAATTATTCAGACAGTTAAGGGAGAGAAAAACTTAATTGTGATGGGAGACTGGAATTCGGTAGTAGGAAAAGGAAGAGAAGGAAAAATAGTAGGTGAATATGGACTGGGCAGAAGGAATGAAAGAGGAAGTCGCCTGGTAGAATTTTGCACGGAACATGATTTAATCGTAACAAACACGTGGTTTAAGAATCACAAAAGAAGGTTGTATACGTGGAAGAGACAAGGAGACACCGGAAGGAATCAGATAGATTTTATAATGGAAAAACATAGATTCCGGAACCAGGTGATAAACTGTAAGACATACCCAGGGGCAGATATAGACTCTGACCATAATTTGTTAGTCATGAACTGTAGGCTGAAACTGAAAAAACTGCAGAAAGGTAGGAAAATAAGGAGATGGAACTTAGATAAATTGAAGGAACGTGAAGTTCTAGAAAAATTCAGAGGGAGATTTAGGCATCAATTGACAGAAACGGGGGGAAATAAAACAGTAGAAGAGGAATGGGTAGCATTGAGAGATGAAATAGTGAAGGCAGCAGAGGACAAAATAGGTAGAAAGGCAAGACCTACAAAAATCCTTTGATATCACAGGAAATACTAAATTTAATTGATGAAAGGAGAAAATTTAAAAATGCAGTAAATGAAACAGGCAAAATGGAGTATAGATGACTAAGAAATGAGATTGACAGGAAGTGCAAAATGGCTAAGCAGGAGTGGCTAGAAGCCAAATGCAAATCTGTAGAAGAATGTATAAGAAGGGGAAAAGTAGTTACCGCTACCAGGAAAATAAAAGAGACATTTGGGGACAAGAAAAGCAACTCTATGAATATCAAGAACTCAGATGGGAAACCAGTTCTCAGCAAAGAAGGGAAAGCTGAAAGGTGGAAAGAGTACATAGAGCAACTCTACAAAGGAAATGGTAGGAAGGGAAGAGGAAGTAGATCAAGCTGAAATAGGAAATACTTTATTGAGAAATGAATTTGACAGAGCTCTGAAAGACCTAGGTCCGAACAAGGCCCCAGGAGTAGATGACATACCCTCAGAACTACTAAAGTCTCTGGGAGAGCCAACCATGACAAAACTATTTGAACTGGCGTGTAGGATGTATGAGACAGAAATACCCTCAGACTTTAAGAAAAATGTAATAATCCCCATTCCAAAGAAAGCAGGCGCAGACAGTTGTGAAAATTACAGAACCATCAGTTTGATAAGTCATGGTTGCAACATTTTAGCACAAATTATCTACAGGAGAATAGAAAAGCTGGTAGAAGCTGACCTCGGGGAAGATCAGTTTGGATTCAGGAGGAACGTAGGAACCCGGAAGGCTATACTCACTTTACGTCTTATCTTAGAAGATAGATTAAGAAAAGGCAAACCTACATTTCTAGCTTTTGTAGATTTGGAGAAAGCTTTTGACAATGTTGACTAGAATACACTCTCAAATTCTGAAGTCAGCAGGGGTAAAATACAGGGAAAGGAGAGTTATTTACAACTTGTACAAAAGCCAGACCGCAGTTATTAGACTCGAAGGGCATGAAAGGGAATCATTAGTTGGGAAGGGAGTAAGACAGGGTTGTAGCCTTTCTCCAATGTTGTTCAATTTGTACATTGAGCAAGCTATAAAGGAAAGCAAGGAGAAATTTGGTGAAGGAATTAAAGTTCATGGGGAAGACTTAAAAACATTGCGTTTTGCCGCCGGCATAGTAATTCTGTCAGATACAGCAAAGGACCTGGAAGAGCAATTGAACGGAATGGACGGTGTGCTGAAAGGTGCTTATAAGATGAACATTAACAAGAGCAAAACTAGGGTAATGGAGTGCAGTCTAAGAAAATCGGGTGATGCTGAAGGAATTAGATTAGGTAACGATGCAATAAAGGAGGTAGATGAGTTTTGTTACTTGGGCAGTAAAATAACAAATGATGGACGCAGTACAGAGGATATAAAAGGCAGAATGGCAATGGGAAGAAAAGCATTTTAGAAAAAGAGAAATTTGCTAACATTGAATATTAATTTAAGTGTAAGGAAGTCTTTTCTGAAGGCATTTGTGTGGAGTGTTGCCGTGTACAGGAGTGAAACATGGACGATAAGCAGTGCGGACCGGAAGAGAATAGAGGCTTTTGAAATGTGGTGCTACAGAAGAATGCTGAAGATTAGGTGGGTGGATCGCATAACTAATGATGAGGTACTGAACAGAATTGGTGAGAAAAGGAATTTTTGCCATACCCTGACTAAAAGAAGGGATCGCTTGGTAGGACACATTCTTAGACACCAAGGAATCGTAAATTTAGCTCTGGAGGGAGTCCAAGAGACACGATAGTAAACAGATTCAAGTGGATGCTGGTTGTCATTCTTATGGGGAGATGAAAAGGCTTGCTCAGGACAGGGTATTGTGGAGAGCTGCATCAAACCAGTCTCTGGACTGAAGACCATAGCAACAACATCAATGTTAAGTTAAAGTCGCTACCAATTAAAATTGTATGCTTGGGGTATGTTTTTGAAATTAGATCTTAGATTTCTTTGAACATTTCTGCAATTGAATTATCTGAGTCAGGGGGTCACTAAACAGAACCAATTATTAATCAGGTTCTCAGGTATAACCTCTACCCCTACTAGTTCACAGACTCTATCTACTTCACTTTCACTACAAGATAAACCACTTGTGACTGCACTAATTAGGCTACTACCTGTTTTATTCAATCTGAACACCATTTATCCCTTTGCAAAAATTTCTGCTGGACATGTCTCTGGATTTAACTAGCTTTTGATACTTACATTGATTTAAGCTTCACTACTTTCTATGAGCGCTTGGAGCTCTGGTACTTTTCCCGCACAGATATGACAATTCATAACTTTAGACTGGTGGTTTTTAGATATGTGTTCATCCTATCTATGAACTGTGTAGTCGCTTCCTGCATGTAATAGATGCCTGACCTATTCAGCGGAACCCCACCACTTGATGGTGTAACTCGAGGAATCTGCAGCCTACATAGTCCCAGAACCATCTGAGCCTCTAATTCAGACCCTTCACTCAGCTTTGTACCAGAGATCCACAGTTGATCATGTCAACAACATTGGAAATGGTGAACTCCACTTTCATCTTGCAATTAAGACAAGCAGTGTTTTACACTTTACACAGCCACTCTTGATGCGAACAGGTGGCAAAGTGAAGCTGGGGATACCAGTGACATTTTCAATAAATACATCTTAAATAATCTACTTACAGTGAAGAACTGTATTAAACTGCTCAAATGAATAATCTCATAGTGAATCAAAAAGAACAACTTTGTTTAAAAACAGTGAAAATTAAATAATTAACAGTTACATGATTAATATTTCAGGAACATTCTGCAATAGAAACTAAATAAATAACACATATAGAATGCACAATGATGAGGTTAAACATGTAGCATGACAGATACACCTAAGAAATGATGTAAATTAGTCCAATGGTGATTCATTAGAAGCAATTTCTAATTAATTACACTGTAAATGACACTTAAGGAATTTACATAACTCTATTAATGTAAAGCAACAGAAAAAGGTTAACACTACAGTTACATAGATATATACACACATTTCATGAACCCATGTTAGCATCAATTTTCTTTGCTTATGTAATTAGTTTGTTAACTTAATATTGTGAAAATTGTTAATGACAATTCAAGAATATATCTTTACAAAGAAAATAAGAAAAGATACTAATTAACAACAATAGAAGGTCCAGTAAGGAATGTTAGTAATAATGTGTAGATAGGGAACAACTCACCATAAAGACGAACATTGAGCCACCGACAGACATAAAAAAAAGATACACAAACACACACACAATTCTAAATTTTTGGCTGCAGCCTTCGTCAGAAAGAGAACACAATCATTCAGGCACACTCATCCACATATGACACCACCTCTGGCCGCCCAACAAGTCTGACTACACGGCAAGCGGAAGGGATGGTAGGGGGGAGGGGGAAGGAGCAGAAGAGGGGGGAAGTGGAGAGGGAAGATAAGCGTGGGGATACAGTAAGTTATCTGATTGCAAACTTTGGTGATGTACAACTCAGTAAACTAGCATACTATGCCTATTTTCATTCTCTGCTTTCTTATGGCTTCATATTCTGGGGTAATTCATCATTTAGTAAGAAAGTATTCATTGCCCAAAAGCGGGTCATCAGAATAATTGCTGGAGCCCTCCCAAGATCATCCTGCAGACAATTATTTAACGATCTAGGAATCTTCACAGTAGCTTCACATATATATATAAACAAAAATAAAAATAGAAAAGAGATGACTTACCAAAAGGACCGGCTCGTTGATAGAAACAAATAAAATCACACACAAACACACATACAAGCTTTCGCCACCACTGGCAGCTTCTTCAGGAAAAAGAGGAAAAAAGGGGAGGTAAAAGGGAAGGATATGGGTTTTAAGGAAGTGGAAAAGGAGTCATTCCAATCCCAGGAGTGGAAGGACTTGCCTTAGGGGAAAAAAAGGAAGGTAAACAAATACACACACACTCAGACATATCGAAACGCAAGCACACCTAGACAGACATTTGTAAAAAGCAAAGAAGTTGGACAGAGATACCAATTGAGGCAGAGGCTCTGTCCACAGAACCAAGGCAAAGATGCTAAAGATGGTGGGCAGGAATTTGAGTTAGCGGAGATTGAGACCAGGTGGGCAATGGGAGGAGAGAATAAGCTGAAGGGCAAGTTCCCATCTCCGGAGTTCTGAAAGGTTGGTGTCAGTGGGAAGTATCCAGATAACCCGGACGGTGTAACACTGCGCCAAGATGTGCTGGCCGTGCACCAAGGCATGTTTAGCCACAGGGTGATCCTCGTTACTAACAAACACTGTCTGCCTGTGACCGTTCATGCGAATGGACAATTTGTTGCTGGTCATTCCCACATAGAACGCTTCACAGTGCAGGCATGTTAGTTGGTAAATCACATGGGTGCTATCGCAAGTGGCTCTGCCCTTGATCGTGTACACCTTCCGGGTTACTGGACTGGAGTAAGTGGTGGTGGAAGGGTGCATAGGGCAGGTTTTACAACGGGGGCGGTTGCATGGGTAGGAGCCAGAGGGTAGGGAAGGTGGTTTGGGGGTTTCATAGGGATGGACTAGGAGGTTACGAAGGTTAGGTGGGCGGCGGAAAGACACTCTTGGTGGAGTGGGAAGGATGTCATTAAGGATGGATCTCATTTCAGGGAAGGATTTAAGGAAGTCGTATCCCTGCTGGAGAGCCACATTCAGAGTCCGCTCCAGTCCCGGAAAGTATCCGGTGACAAAAGGGGCACTTCTGGGACTCTTTGGTGGAAGGTTCTGGGTTTGGAGGAATGAGGAGGTGGCTCTGGTAATTTGCTTCTGAACCAGATCAGGAGGATAGCTGCGGGATGTGAAAGCTGTTATTAGGTTATTGGTGTACTGGTTCAGGGATTCGGGACTGGAGCAGACTCTTTTGCCACGAAGAACTAAGCTGTAGGGAAGGGAACGTTTGATATGGAATGGGTGGCAGCTGTCATAATGGAGGTACTGTTGTTTGTTGGTAGGTTTGATGTGGATGGATGTGTGAAGTTGGCCGTTGGACAGATGGAGGTCAACATCGAGGAACGTGGCATGGGATTTGGAATAGGACCAGGTGACTTTGATGGGACCAAAGGAGTTGAGGTTGGAGAGGAAATTCTGGAGTTCTTCTTCACTGTTAGTCCAGATCATAAAGATGTCATCAATGAATCTGTACCAAACTTTGGGTTGACAGGCTTGGGTATCCAGGAAGGCTTCCTCTAAGCGTCCCATAAATAAGTTTGCATACGAGGGGGCCATCTTGGTTCCCATGGCTGTTCCCTTTAGTTTTAGGTAGGGAAGTGGGTGCTCGGCATGAAAGGAAATACTCCATTGCAGCGAGGCCCTGGGCATGTGGGATATTTGTGTATAAGGAAGTGGCATCAATGGTTACAAGGATGGTTTCAGGAGGTAACAGGCTGGGGAAGGATTTCCTTATGAAATTTGTTATTATCAATCCAACTGAATTCAAATGTAACAGTGATGTGCATAGCTACAACACTAGGAGAAAGGGTGACCTACGCTATTCAAGGTTAAATTTAGCTCTGTCACAGAAAGGGGTTAATTATTCTGCCACAAAAGTCTTTGGTCACTTACCAAGTAGAATCAAAATTCTGACAGATAGTCAACTAGCATTTAAAAATAAATTAAGAGAATTTCTGAATGCCAATTCCTTCTACACATTAGATGAATTTCTGGATAAAAGTTAGTACCTGATGGCATAAATTGATAACTCAGGCTAGAAGTAAGATAAAATATGAAACTTTAGAAAATATAGAAACATTTAGAATGCATAATGATGAAGTTAAATATGTAGCATGACAGATACACCTAAGAAATGTTGTAAATTAGTACAATGGCAATTTTTTAGAAGCAATTTCTAATTAATTACACTGTCAATGACAATTAAGGAATTTACATAACTCTATTAATGTAAAGCAATAGAAAAAGGTTAACACTATGGTTTAGTAGATATATATGTAAATTTCACGAACACATGTGAGCATCAATTTTCATTGCTTATGTAATTAGTTTGTTAACTAAAAATAGTGAACACTGTTAATGTCAATTCGAGAACATATTTTTACAAAGAAAATAAGAAAAGATACTAATTCTGATTTAGTAAATATATTCTATTAATTATGTGTTGTCATTTGACAAGTGTATCTTTTATTAAAGCAGTAACTTTTGATTGTAATTTTAATACTTCAATTTTTACTAATAATGAATGTAGGATGCATATAAATATGTGAGAGCCACTGGCACTGACAGTTCAGCTCAGTTCTGTGCAGACAATCCAGGAGTCTTGTGTTTAGTTTTGATATCTTTGTCAAAGTGTTATGTTATTGTATGTCTTGGTACTGTGAGGTTAAGTCATTGTATTACAGTTCAAGTCGACAAAATAAACATGAAGAAAAATCAATAAAATTCAAGCCTTCATTTTTGACTGAAAAATATATTCACAGTAAACGATCTAAAGTGACACATATTTTTGGTACCAATGTGAGCCACCACTTGCAGTTGGCTGTACCTCTTACTCTTCAAGGCATCTGGAAGGATGTGATGCACATCTGGAATGACTTTACTCAGTGGTACCTTGTTATGCACTTTTTTGGTTTAACCCCTAAGTGCAGAGGAGTTTATCACCAAGGTTTACTGACCACTTCTGTATCAAAATGTAGACTTCTGACACAGTGACTTAATATGCTACAAGTTCTTGTATGTTCATCCATTCACAGAATTATAGGCCAATGTCACTAGTGCTTAACTTTTGCAGAAGTCTAGAGCATGTTCTAAACTTAATCTTAAGTACTTTCTTAAAGGAAAACAAACTTGCCTTCTACAATCAGCACTAATTCTGGAAAAAACATTTGTTTAAACAGCCTGATTTATTCATTCAGTTGATCTTGTGCACAATATTGCAAGTGAACAGACTTTTCATAAAATTCCAAAATGGAGTTCAATTCTGCTCCACACCATTTATTACCAAACAGATATAATTACATGTAGTAATGAATAAAAGGTTAGCTTAATCTTATTTGACTAATAAACATTTATTATACTCGAGAGCAAAAGCTCTACAGAAAAGAAAGTACATCAAATATACCCCGTGGAATGACTGTAGGACCTAAATCCAGTTGTCTACAGGAAAAACATTAGATGATTGTAAGGAAAGAGAGAAAGATTTTTACTTAATGTAATAAGTGACCTTTTGCTTTTTTATATCCATGAATATAAGATAATGCCTGTAATTAAGAGGAAGAAACCCCATAGATGGTGAACATTTTGACCACATTACATTAAGCGTTCAAAACTATCAGTGAGAAATATTACAAATTAAGACAGTATCGAGCTGACTGATAAAAAAACTCCAGCTCTTCTGACCGTCGATGACATTCCTGAAGTGAAGGCATCTCACCCCTGACAGCAACAATGTCCACTACTATGGCCATACCTCCCTCCACCATATTCAAAGAGCTGAATCACTTCTTAAGAAAAATCAACTATTACCAATGGCACCTACCTGCAGTGGCAGAACTCCAACCCCCCCCCCCCCCCCCGATAGTGGAGAAGAACACTTCTGGCACCTACCTAGTCGGGTGGCACCCAGATGTGCATACCACTCTTTCGAAGTTAAAACATTTATTTGCCAGCGCTGTGGCCCTTGCACACCCCAACCTAGCAGCAGAACTATTTATTGTGAGGTATGCCAGTGACATCGCAATGAGAGCTGTTTTGAGCCAAACGGTGGCGTCACTTCACCATTAGAGTTCTTCTCCAAAAAGCTGTCAAACATTTCTGAGCAGACATGGAAGGCCAGGTATTTTACATACTAACAGACCACAAACCGATGGCAGCAGCCATCCAAAACCCATCAGCCGACCCACCCCTGCGCAGGTTCAGACACTGTGACTACATTGCTCAATTCACCACAGCTGTGCGATACATCAAAGGTGTGGACAGTATCAGAGCCAAGTTCTTGTCTTGTGTCAATGCAGTTTGAGCTTCATCAACTTTTCAAAACTATCAACACTACAATCTGCAGATGAGTCAACGATGCAACTGGTATCAGATCAAAATACATTGTGTAAACCAATCTGTTCGACATTTCCAGAAATGGCTACCAAAATATGGTGTGATGAATCTACCAGAGCACTCTGCTCATTCATCCCCAAGCCTCTCCAGAAGTAGATTTTTCACAAACTGCTCACACTGGCATACCCAGGCATGAGAGCCACCACCTGGTTGGTTGTGGAGTGTTTCATGTGGCATAACATCAAACGAGACTGCCAAGTATGGGCTAAAGTATGCATCCCATGTCAAAGAGCAAAAGTTTCTAGACACACCATGCCACCACTTAGAAGATACAATTCCTGGACAATTCCAGCACATTCACATGGGTAGGAACTCTACCCCCTCACCTGCCCCAAAGAATACATGTATATCTTATCAGCTATTGATAGGATGACCCAGTGGGTAGAGGACATCCCCTCCTATGATCATAATGGCCAAGAGAGTGTCACAGGCTTTTATGTCTTTGTGGATCACTGGGTTCGGGTGCCCAACTGTTATAAAGATTAATCAGGTCTGACAGTTTAAGCCAGCCCTGATCAATGCCATATGCATGATGTATGGAATCCACATAATCCATAACACTACCCCCAAAGAAACGGGCTGAAAAGCCTAAAAACAGCACCCTGCTGTCATATTGTCAATGTGGACCAAGGCACTAACCCTGGTACTGCTTGGCCTACAAACAACATGCAGACACAGTAGTGGACTTCATTTATGGACAATCCTGGGTACCATGTCAGCTAGTCAACCCTGCACCATGCCTTCCCATCACTGAGTTACTGATGTTTGTCGAAGGGATCCGAGTGCACTACTCACAAATACAGCCCATAAAACCATTGAGCCATACACCGCTGTGGAGATACATACATATTAAAAGACCTTGCCTATTGTAAATAAATAATTCTCCAGAATGATATGGTCCGGACACCACTCCAGCCTCTGTCCTCGTACCTGCTCCAAGTGCTCAACCGGACACACAATTCAACGGACATCATATTTAAAGAGGCACCAGTCACTGTATCGATCTACCACGTGAAACCAGCTTATGTCGAGCCTGCTAAAAAAACCTCTAATCAAGGGGGACAGTGACATTTCTACCAACTCTTATGCTCCACCGTCGAGCCCTGAAAGCTTCACGTTGAGCCAGAGCACTTCTGCCCTTAGTGTAAACACTTTTGTTTCTCCCTATTTCCTCTGTCTTGTCTGAAGGAGGATTGATTCTGAGAGTGAGCTTCACATATTTTAGTCCTTTTTATGACACTATCAAAGGTATTCACCTAAGGTAAGTTTTGCCAACAACTTCTTTTTTTCTTTTTCACACATAAATATATATAATTAATCAACATTTTTCAACTGAGTAAATTTTATCCCTGAATTGTGACTCTTGAAAGTCTGCAGGACTGATGTGTTGAACTGAAACCATTATCTACCCACAAAATTCTTTAGCTGTAGAATCAGTGGAAGTTAAAGGATGGCAAATGTAGTGAATATCTAGGATCTTTCATAAATTTGTGGTTCAAATAATTAAGTTTTCAACATCAAAATGCCTTAGTCCATACATATATTACCTGATGAAGGGTGTAATCTGAGCAAAAAACAGCAAATTTTTTATCGAGTACAGAAGTGCCATGAATGGGTCACATTGGATATTTCAAGCTGTTTCCAAGAAGTATAATATTACATTTAATGTGTGTGTTTGTGTGTGAAAGTTACACTTGATGTTATGTGGAAATCTGAGAAATCAGAGCACTTGTCATCTGTATGGTGAAATACAGAGAATGTTATAGAAGATGGCATGGAACGAGCAGTATGTGATGGATACATGGCACATAATGAAAGCCAAGATAAGCAGTGTGAGAAACAATGTGAGGGAGTCTGGCCACAGCTTGCCTCAGGGTGTGAACCTGTATTACTCTACCTTCAGGATGTCATTCAAATGCATAGAGTAGATGCAGAACTGCAAAATATACTATAGTTGAAATATAAAAATCACAAATTCTTGCTGTTCCACAGCTTCTAAATATTCTTTAAAGGACAACTTCTAAGCAGCAATTAAAATGTTTTACAGGAAAACCAATATTTTGGTGTAAGGCCCAATGTCAGTGGGATATTACACATTTCAATATCAAGGACAGGCATGTCTGTTATAAATTATTTGTGAAGCTCAACTTGATCTTCATCTAATAGTCCACAGCTATAGTGACATCACTACTGTAATTCCCAGCCTATTACAGGTTGCTGCAATTCAGGATACATGAGAGAAAATTGTGGAATTGTTCACACCAAAGCACATAATAATCAGTGGTTACTTTGACATTAATTTTATTCTGTTCATCAAATACACCATCAAAGCCACCTTGAGACAAGCAGCATGAAAGCTATTGCAGTGAAACTTGAAATACCCTGAGGGTTGGCAGTGTGACATCTACCACCAGTGACAGCAGGAATTGTAATGCACCAGTGGCGACAGTGTGGAGCCAGTGTGATAGTCAGTAGCACATAAGAAGGCCTCTGGTGTCTGACCGACTAAGAACCCCAGCATTTTCTTTTGCTACCCACATAGTGTGTTTCGGTGCAGTAGCTGAATAGAGTTGTTTGTTGTTGGGCTGCCATGGCTCAACCACGACAGTGAATGAAGTTGTATCAGGAAGCTTCACAGGCATTATGCCTCAGCTGGTTGCGAACAGCTTGGTCACCTCCGAACATTGTCCCTCAGAGGGGAGATTATGGTCAGACATCACTCCAAGTGTCTGCTACCACCATGCCACAGAGGCACTGTGCTGTGGTTCAGAGCTCAGCAGGTTGATTAGCATACAGCCCATAGATATTCATCGATGGTTGTAGGCATGGTTTCTCTAGAACTTAACAAACTGTTACAATCTTTGGTTTAGGAGACCAATGGCGAACATTACTGAATATTTTGAGGCTCCAACCTCACTTATTGGTACTCTTCTGAAATTATCCACTGCAAGGGATGAGTCAATTTGATTTAATGTTACTCCTTGGGTCAGCTCTTTGTACAACTCACGCTCTTTGCTTCTAACATAGTTTGCTAGTTAAGGTCGTAACTGCACGTGAGAGTTTTTTTGACAGCAGCCAGCACTCCAAATTACAACATGTTACTACCCACTAAGTCCCACAATGTTTGTTGTTTCTTGTGCCTCACTTGTGTATGGTGCTGTAACCCTGTGCAGCTGGGGTGCTTTGATGTTGTGTCAATACACTGCCTAGTATTTTGTTGTATTCGTGTGCCACAGACGTGCAATAGTTAATGATTTCACTGCCATTTAACTGCACTATTTATTATATTTAGTCACACTCTGGATTTTGGCAGTAGAGCCATTTTCAAGTGTGCAAAGTAAGGGAATGGCTATGAAGAGCAAATTTGTAGCAAATTTATACATTACAAGTAGGCCTACTTATGTAAACCTATTACTCTCAAGAAGAACTTGGTTATCTACATGTACCATTTAATTCAATTAATGTAAGTAAAAAAAGTAACACTGTATCTAATTTCATGGAATTTTCTGTACCTATATTTGTATGTATAAATTTGTTAAAAACTTTACTTGATATCCAGTCCCTTACAGTGTACACATGAAAGTGCTTCTACAGCCAACATTCAGTTTGGGACTAAATATAATAAATAATACGGTCAAGTCATGGTGAAATCATTCAGTAACCCTGCCTAGTGGCCAACGTGATTGGTCCATCAGCTGAGTTAGCCTCTCCTGCTTATCAGCAACCAGAAGAAAACCTTACCAGAAATTTATCATTCACATACGAGATTTATTATGAATGCAACTCTAGCTTTCAAATCTAACTGAAATGCCTTGGTCCCAATTGATGTAACGGTCATATCATGTAAGAATGGGACTGGCAATAACGTGAAATATACAAAATCAAAATGCTGTAATATTTCGATCGTTTTGTGGGGTTGAACTAAATTCAATGACAAAGTTCAAAATTTGTGCTGGACCAGGAATCAAACCCTGATTTTCCATTTTGGGCCGCAGTCGTCTTAACCAATTGGACTATCCATGCACGCTGCCCTTCCAACCCAAATTTTCAACTTCTAGTCCCCTGCCCATTAATTCCTCTTGCTCACAACCTATACTGGATTCCCACAAGGGATTGAGTGTTTGAATATGTCCGCATTGAAATTGTCATTGCATGTTGTGGGCATATTTACAGTTATTGATATGGTAAGAGGAATCAATGGGCAGGAGGCTGTTGTTGTGGACTTCCATCCACAGACTGGTTTGATGCAGCTCTCCATGCCACCCTGTCCTGTGCAAGCCTCTTAATCTGAGAATACAAACAGCAACCTACAGCAACCTACATCCTTTCGAGTCTGCTTACTATATTTGTCCCTCAGTCTCCCTCTGCAATTTTTACCACCCACACTTCAAATGTTTGTATAGTTTATTGGACTTAACTACGAGGTCATCAGTCCCTAAATTTACAAACTACTTATGAACTAGCTAATACTAAGGATGTCACAAATATCCATGCCCGAGGGGGGATTTGAACCCCCGACCGTAGTGGCCGTGCAGACCGTGACTGGAGCGCCTCAGTCCCCTCGGCCACCGCGGCCAGCCCCACACTTCCTTCTAATGCTAAGTTGACTCTTCCTTGATGTCTTAGAATGTGTCCCACCAACCTATCCCTTCTCTTAGGATATGCCAGAAACTCTTTTCTCCCCAAGTCTGTTGAGCGCTTCCTCATTAGTTACATGATATACCCATCCAATATTTATCATTCATCTATAGCCCCATATTTCAAAAGTTTCTATCGTTTTTTTGTCTGAACTGCTTATTGCCCATGTTTCACTCCCATACAATCCTACACTCCAGACAAATGCTTTCATGTAGGACTTCCTAACATTTAAACTAATATTGGATGTAACAAATTTTCTTATAGTCATTCTGTATTTTATATCTTCCTTACTACAGCCAAATTTGTAATCTTGCTACCGAAATAACAAATCTCGTCTACTACTTTTATTGTCTCATTACCTAATCTAATTCCTTCAGCATCACCTGATTTTCTGGCATTACATGCCATTACCCTCGTTTTACTCTTGTTAATGTTCATCTTATTTCTTCCTTTAAAAACACTGTCCATTCCATTTAATTGCTCTTCTAGGTCCTTTGCTGTATCTGACAGAATTAACATTTCATCAGCAAACCACAAGGTTTTTATTTCCTCTCCCTGGACTTTCACTCAAGCTCCAAATTTCTCCTCGCATTTCTTGCTTGCTCAATGTACAGATAGAACAACATTGGGGAAAGCTATAACCCTGTTTTACTCCCTTCCCAAACACTATGACCCTTTCATGCCCTTCAACTCTAATAATTTCTGTCTGTTTTTTATACAAATTGAATATAACTCTTCACTTCCTACATTTTACCCCTGCTACTTTCAGAATTTGAAAGAATGTATTCCAGTTAACTTTGTCAAAAGCTTTCTGCAGATCCACAAATGCTAAAAATGTAGATTTCCCATTTCTTAACCTATTTTCTAAGATAAGTCGTAATATGAGTATTGCCTCATATGTTCTTATATTTCCCCTAAATCCAAACTAATCTTCCTCAAGGTCAGATTCCACCAGTTTTTCCATTCGTCTGTAAATAATGTGTGTTATTATTTTGCAACCATGACTTATTAAATTGATAATTCTGTAATTTTCACATTTGTCTGCACTTGCTTTCTTTGGAATTGGAATTACAATATTGTTCTTGAAGTTGGAGGGTATTTCCCCGCCTCATACATCTTGCATAAAAGGAGGAATAATTTTTTCATGATTGGCTCTCCTAACAATATCAGCAGTTCAGATGGAATATCATCTACTCCAGGGGCCTTGTTTCTACTCAAATATTTTAGTGCTCTGTCGAATTCTTCTTGTAGTATTGTATCTACTATCTCATCTTCCTCTACTTCGTCGTCCGTTTCTCGAATGCTGCCTTCAAGTTTATTTCCTTTATATAGGCCTTCTCTATATTCCTTCCACCTTTCAGCTTCCCCTTCTTTACTGAGTACTGGTTTCCCATCTGAGTTCTTGATATTCATGCTGCTGCTTTTCTTGTCTTCAAATGTCTCTTTAATATTCGTGTAGGTGGTATCTATCTTTCCCTTTGTTATACATTCTTTTACCATCTTTCATTTCTCCTCAAGCCACTCCTGCTTAGCCAGTCTGCATTTCCTGTCAACCTCACTTTTCAAACGTCTGTACTTCCTTTTACTTGCTTCACTTGATGCATTTTTATATTTTTTCCTTTCATCAATTAAGCTCAGTACCTCCTGTGTTAGCCAAGGATTTCTATTAGGCCTTGTCCTTCTGCCTATATGATACTCTGCACCTTCACTACTCTATCTCTGAACTACCCATTCTTCCACTGTATTACTTTGCCCTGTTTCAGCCATTTCTTGCCTAATGCTCCCTCTAAAACTCTCAACCACCTCTGCTTCTTTCAATCTGTCCAGATTCCACCGCCTTAATTTTCTACCTTTTTTCAGTCTCTTAAGTTTTAATCTACAGTTCACATCTGTCCTTGGATTTGTCTTCCAGTTTAAAACCTGGTTTCTAAACCTTTGTCTTACCATTATAAAGTACATCTGTTATATTCCAGTGTCTCGTGGATTCTTCCACATATAAACTGATTCCATGATGATTAAACTAAGTGTCTGTGATTATTAAATTGTGCTCTGCACAAAATTCTACAAGGCAATCTCCTCTTTCATTTCTTTTTTCCCAGTCCTTATTCACCTACTACATTTCCTTATCTTCCCTTTCCTACTACCAAGTTCCAGTCCCCCATCACATTTAAGTTTTCTTCTCCTTTAATAATACAGTAATATCTTTTTTCTCCTCATACATTTCTTTGATCTCATCATCATCAGCAGAGCTAGTTGGCATGTAAGCCTGTACTACTGTGGTAGGTGTCTATCTTTGCTACAATAATGCGTTCACTATGCTGTTCATAGTAACTTACCTGCATTCCTATTTTCTTATTCATTATTAGACCTAGTCCTGCAAAAGGAATGAATGAGGAGATCACCTGGTAGAATTTTGCATGGAATATAATTTTAATCATAACACTTGGTTTAAGAAAAATGTTTGTAGAGCTTATGGGGCTTAACTTTGGGGTCATCAGTCCCTAAACCTACAAACTACTTATGAACTAGCTAATACTAAGGGTGGCACAAATATCCATGCCCGAGGGGGGATTTGAACCCCTGACTGTAGTGGCCGTGCAGAACGTGACTGGCATACCGCAGACCGCTTGGCCACTGTGGCCGGCCCTGGTTTAAGAAACATGAAAGGTGGTTGTATACGTGGAAGAGACAGGAGACACTGGAAGGTAGCAGATGGATTTTGTAATGGTAAGACATAGACTTCGGAACCAAGTTTTAAACTGTAAGACATACCCAGAGGCCGTTATAGACTCTGACCATAACTTGTTGGTCATGAACTGTAGGCTGAAACTGAAGAAACTGCAAAAAGTTAGGAAAATAAGGCGATGGGACCTGGATAAATTGGAGGAATCTGAAGTTCTTAAGATTTTCAGAGGGAGCTTCAGGCAACAATTGACAGAAAAATTGTGCAACCAAAAAAATGTATATTTTAGTAGGAATATTGAAAAACTAATAACTGAAGAACAGTGATGCATTTAAATAGCCTAATAAACAAGACAGGTATGACTGTTTCACTTCCACTGGAACTGAAGGAACTGTGCCTTGTAGTGATCTGCTGGAAGAAAGCAATGCTGCAACTGCAACAGGAAAAGGCACAGAAAGAATAGGAATCCCAGACCCTCCCCACGAATAATCATCACACATCACAATATACTCTGATAGCTTTGGAAGAGGATTAGCAACAAAATTGAAGATGTTGGCAAAAACTGAAAACTTCCTAATTGAAGGAATCATGAAGCCTGGCATAAGATTCAACCAGATCCTCACCAGCACTGAAGACTCCAGAAACCTGTCAACAAATGTCTTTGCAGTTCTGATAGGAGGCTCCAATGATGTATACCACAATGAAACAGCTGCAGCAACACTAGCCTTAAAGACAACATTGGGCAAGTTGACAAACACTAATGTTATAGTACTAAAAATACCACAATGATATGATTAAATGGAACTATCATATGTAAGTACCAAAATAAATAGAGATAATAAGTCTTTTGAAACAGTTTGCAGGCAGTTTAAGAACGTAACTATTATAGATATTAATGACTATATTGCTTGCAATCATCCATCTAGAAGTAATTGTAATTGCCAAAGAACTTGCCACACAAGACATGGACAGCATCTAGGTGGGTTAGGAAAGATTTTATTGGCCCCAAAAATACTAAATGTTATAAATCATAAAGTAGCCTGTTGTAGCACATCAGAATACATCTCTAAGCACACACAAGCAGATCAGGAAAATGTACTAGCCTGACCAAGACAGATGTCTTGGTCAAAGAAAATACACAAACATTAAAACTAAATAAACAAATTGTGGACAGCACAAACAGTATACTTTATTGCAGCAAAAATGGGTTTTTTGTTTTACATATAAATGTGCAGTCTTTAAGAGATGAAATTAACTGGATGAAATTAACTGGAGTACTCTCTTTGTAAATGAACACCAGCTGAAAAGTACAGATATAAACCTATTTGTACCATTTGGTTACTCACTAGCATCAAGTTACTGTAGGCCAAACATTATACACAGAGAGTATCCATATACATAAATAAAAGTTTAAATTTGCAATATTCAGCCATAGATCTCACTAGCATATGTGTATAAGGTGTTTTTGAAGCAACTGCTGTGGTACTGCACACAGAAAAAGTTGTTATTGCAACTGTTTACAGAACACCAGAAACTGATGAAGAAATTATTGCAAAACAACTCTCTTCTATAATCTTAAACATTGTTAAATACAAGCACTATAAAAATTTTATAACAGGAGACATTAACATAGATGTAAGAATCAATAGAAAAAAATGTGGTTAGCTTTCTAAACATGTTAAGTTCATTGAATTTCTGCTGCCTCAATGAAAAACCAACCAGGATGGATGCATGCCTTGACAACATAATTAGCAATATTTGTAGAAGTCAAGTTGAGTGTGACACCATCAAGCTGGGAATATCTGACCATGATGGCATATGGCTCAGAATTAGTAACCTACCTACTGATAATTCCAGTAAGTTAATAACATACAGAGTTCTAAAAAAAGACAACATTCAAAGAATGAAAGATGAATTGAAATTAATAGAGAGGTCCACCATATAATCTAATGAGAAAGATGTAAATAAATGTTTCTCTACCTTTATCTCCAAATTAAAACTCGCACTAGAGACTAACTGCCCCCAGATCACTAAGAGAAGAAACAATCACAATAGGTACAAACCACAACATTTTTTACAAATGTCTGTCTAGGTGTGTTTGTGTTTGGATATGTGTGAATATCTCTGAATTCTGCCATCCTCTAACACTATCCTCATGACCTAGGTTGTTAATTACCTTTCCCTTCCTTTCCCATTGCTTTTTGCTTCTTTTTCTCCCTCCTCTCCACCTGAAGAAGGAACACAGTTCTGAAAGCTTGTTTAATTTCGTCCTTTTTTTCTTTGTGTAACTATCATGGCACAGCAAAAAGGTAAGTACTGGCCAGCCAATCTATCTCTTTTGAAAAATAATCTATCATCTGTATGGAGAATTAATCGCAAAGGAAGAAATCACTGTACAACTTAACTGCAATATTCTTAATGAAGATTTTGTAAATTGTGCAAGTTCCCTTCTAACACAAAATGATGATACTTCAGATGCTGAGACCTTCCTTTTGCAATCACAGAATTAAAGAAATACTTCCAGAACTGAGAACTACTATGGGTTCAGTAACTATGTACTAAAATGTATAATTATGGAAATTAAAATGCCTCTGCTCTATCTTGCAAACAAAATAATTGAAGAGGGCATTTCCCCTGAATGCCTTAAAATCACAGTTACTCTTACAATATTCAAAAAGGGTGACAGACATAAACCAGAAAATTATAGACCAATATCAATTGTCCCTATAATATCTAAAATAATAGAGACCTGCATGCATGTACAGATATATAAGTATTTTGAAAATAATAACCTACTGAATGAGAGTCAGTTTGGATTTAGAACAAACCTCTCAACCATAGAAGCTGTCGAACGTCTGATAACTACAATTCATGATGGTTATGAAAGGAAGCAGACCATGTGAGCTACACTTATAGACCTAAGTAAAGCAGTTGACTCTGTATTACACAAGATTATTGTAGAAAAGCTAGAATACTATGGTGTTGCAGGTCAAACATTAAATTTATTTAAATCTTATCTGAGCAGCAGGCAACAACTAGTGTATGTCAACAATGAGAGGCCAAAATTAATGACAATTAAGAGAGTAATCCCACAAGGGTCCATCCAAGGACCATTCCTTTTTATTGTAAATATTAACAATTTCTCAATTTATATACCCTGTAAAAATGTGCTGTATGCAGATGATATGACAATGATTATATCTGGTGAAGATAAACAGGTAGTGACAGACAAAAATAAGCAACTGTTTGAAAAAAGTAATCAGTGGTGTAAAGGTAATCAGTTATGTATAAATACAACAAAAACTGAGGAAATATATTTTAACTTAAAGGCATGAAAAGAAGACAATCAATGTGTTAAACTGCTGGGCCTTAAAATAGATCAAAGACTTTCTTGGGACGATCAAATAAAACATGTCTCTAGCAAACTCACAGATGTGATTTTCCTATTGTATAAACTAAGACAGTGTGTAAACAAAAAATTACTGATTCTCTTTTACTATGCATTCTTTCAGTCACAGCTTCAATATGGGATATTGTTATGGGGAAATGCACCAGATACACCCCATATCTTCAAATTACAGAAAAAAGCAATTAAATGTATACAAGGGCAGGGACCTAGGGAATCCTATAGGAAGCAATTAGGTCTTAAATTATATAATAAACTACCACAGTCTGTAAAAATCCTTACATTAAGTAATTTTAAGACAGTGTTAGAGGCATGGTTCAGAAAGACGTCCTATTATTCAGTTGAAGAATACCTTCAAAGTAACTTGGAGTATATGCACAATGAGATTAAAATCATAGTTTGATAGCAATTAAGATGTATAACAACAGCTAATTATTTATGTAAAAGAAAAAATGCAATAATGTGTGTATATTGTTGTAAATTCTGTAATCAATTTGTAACCTGAAAAGATAAAATGTATATGTACAACCCCATATGATGAAGCCAATTGCATGGTGAACATGCTAAACGGCTAATAAATAAACAAATACTAAATTTAATTAATGAGAGGAGAAAATATAAAAATGCAGTAAATGAAACAGGCAGAATGGAGTACAGGTGACTAAGAAATGAGATTGACAGGAAGTGTAAAATAGCTAAGCAGGAGTGGCTACAAGGCAAATGCTAGTCTGTAGAAGAATGTATAAATAAGGGAAAAATACATAGTGCCTACAGGAAAATAAAAGAAACATTTGGAGAGAAGAAAGGCAGCTGTATGAATATTAAGAACTCAGATGGAAAACCAGTTCTCAGCAAATAAGGGAAAGCTGAAAGGTGGAAAGAGAATATAGAGGGGCTCTACAAAGGAAATGAACTTTGAGACAATATTGTAGGTAGGGAAGAGGATGTAGATGAAGATGAAATAGGAGATACTATACTGAGAGATGAATTTGACAGAGCCCTGAAAGACCTAAGTTAAAACAAGGCCCCTGGATTGGATGACATTCCCTCAGAACTACTGAAGTCTCTGGGAGAGCCAGCCATGACAAAACTATTTCACCTGGTGCGTAAGATGTATGAGACAGGGGAAATACCCTCAGACTCAAGAAAAATGTAATAATCCCCATTCCAAAGAAAGCAGGTGCAGACAGATGTGAAAATTACAGAACCATCAGTTTAATAAGCCATGGTTGCAAAATTTTAACACTAATTATTTTCAGAAGGATGGAAAAGCTGATAGAAGCTGACCTTGGGGAAGACCAGTTTTGATTCAAGAGAAATGTAGGAACAAGGGAGGCAATCCTTACTTGATGGCTTATCTTAGAAGATAGATTAAGGAAAGGCAAACCTACATTTCTAGCTTTTGTAGATTTGGAGAAAGCTTTTGACAATGTTGATTGGAGTACACTCTTTGAAATTCTGAAATCAGAAGGAGTAAAATATAGGGAACGGAAGGTTATTTACAACTTGTACAAAAATCAGACAGCAGTTATCAGAGCTGAAGGGCATGAAAGGGGTGCAGACGTTGGAAAAGGTGTAAGACAGAGTTATAGCCTTTCTCCAATTTTATTCAACTTGTATATTGAGCAAGCTATAAAGGAAAGCAAGGAGAAATATGGAGAAGGAATTAAAGTTCATGGTGAAGAAATCAAAACCTTGCATTTTGCTGAATTCTGTCAGAGGCAGCAAAGGACCTGGAGGAGCAATTGAACGGAATGGACAGTGTGTTTAAAGGATCATATAAGATGAACATTAACAAGAGCAAAACCAGGGTGGAATACAGTCTTAAAAAATCAGGCGATCCTGAAGGAATTAAATTAGGTAACGAATCAATAAAGGTGGTAAATGAGTTTTGTTACTTGGGCAGTAAAATAACATATGATGGTCAGAGTACAGATGATATAAAATGCAGAATGAAAAAGAGAAATTTGTTAACATCGAATATTAATTTAAGCATAACAAAGTCTGTTCTGATGTCATTTGTGTGGAGTGTTGCCTTGTATGGGAGTGAAACATGGACGATAAACAGTGCAGACAGGAAGAGGATAAAGGCTTTTGAAATGTGGTGTTACAGAAGAATGCTGAAGATTAGGTGGGTGGATCGCGTAATTAATGAGGAGGTACTGAACAGAATTGGGGAAAAAAGGAATTTCTGGCATATCTTGACTAAAAGAAGGGATCAAGTGATAGGACATTTTCTTAGACATCAAGGAATTGTGAATTTAATGTTGGAGGGAAGTGTGTGGGGTAAAAATTGCAGAGGAAGGCCAAGAGATGAATACAGGAAGCAGATTCAAATGGATGTAGGTTGCCGTTCTTATGAGGAGATGAAAAGGCTTGCTCAGGATAGAGTAGGCTGGAGAGCTGCACCAAACCAGTCTCTGGACAGAAGACCACAACAACAAGTCCTTTCACCCTCCCCCCCCCCCAAACTGATTCTGTTTTTATAACCCTATACTCCTCTCACCAGAAATCCTGTTCATCCTGACACCAAACTTATCTAATCTCCACCATAACTAAATTCAACCTATCCATTTTTCTTTTCAAATTTTCTAACTCAGGTACCCAATTAAAGGATAGAAAATTCTATGCTCCAATCTGTGGAATGCCTGTTTTGTTTTTTCATGACACAACATCCTCCTGAGTAGTCCCACCCTGGAGATCCGAATGGGAGACTATTTTATCTACGGAATATTTTACCCAAGAGGACGCCATCATCATATATTCATGCAGTAGAGCTGCATGTCCTCAGAAAAATTAATGGCTGTAGTTTTCTCTTGCTTTCAGCTGTTTGCAGTAACTCCATGGTGAAGCCATATTAGCTGATGTTACAAGGCCAGCTCAGTCAATGATCCAGACTGTTGCCCCTGTAACTACTGAATAGGCTGCTGCCCCAATTTAGGAACCACATGTTTGCTGGCCTCTCCACAAATACCTCTCTGCTGTGGTTGCACCTGAGGCACGCATGCCACCCTACCTCGGTAATGTCTGTGGTTTGAATTTGAGAATTTGGGACAGAAGGGGGCTAGAAGTTGAGAATTTGGGTCAGAAGGAAAGGGTGTGTGGATAGTCTAATTAGTTAAGGTGATCACTGGCCCAAAGTGGGAAGTATAGGTTCAAATCCTGATCCAGCACAAATTTTCAATTTTGTCATTGAATTTATTTCAAGCCTCCAAAATGGTTGAAATGGTATAGTATTTTGATTTCATAAATTTACAGCAGTTACTGTCAACTAATGGTGTCTGTTCTTTTGAACATGTCCAAAAAGAACAGATATATCAATAACATGATATATGGCCAAGAAAAGTCTCACTATTAAGATTTGACAACAGTAAGCTATCATACACAGTTGCCTGCATACTTTGAGTTGTTAATCATTAAGATTCATAGTATGTCACAGACAATAAGTTGTGCACATGAAAACAGCATAGGCTATTAAGTGTTTTATGGTCAGCTCATCTTTTATTCATCCTTTTTCACAAAGTATCATATTCTGTAAATATCCCAGTTTGTAATTTTTGGATTAGCCCACTTCACAGCTGGGAATCAGAGTCAATCAGCTACAGTCCTGATTCACTCACGACACATGGGATATGTGGGATTAAATGAAGTCTTCAGTAATGTTTTGTCAATTCACAACCAACCTGATATATTTTAACCTAATCAAGATCATTGGCTGCTGTTCATACAACCTAAATATCAGAAAATAATAGTAACACAACAAAAATACTTTCAGTGTTATGCTCACTTTCTTCTATTACACATATAATGTCAATTGTTGTGCATCATCACTGAGTTACAGGACCTTATTTTTACTATACCCATCATGGATATTTGGTACTGATAGCTTCAACTGACACATAACCTGAATAGCTGAATTTAGTACAAATTTTATGTACACTTATAAATGTAATATTTGTAGCTAAAATATTTTTTAATAAGGATAGTTTGCTTATTCACCACAGAGATGTTCAATGGGCTGCAGAAAGCCACAAATAATAGAATATAACATTATAGCTTTTGGCTGTTTAGGCCTTCATTGCTGCCGTATCCAGCCGCTGTGGCCAATCTGTGGTACCCAGGACGGCCTGGCAAGAACAACCAGTGGTGAGGGTGAGGAGGTGGCAAGCAGATGGAAGCAGGAGAAGAGGGAGGGGGGATGTGTGGCATGGGTGGGGGAATATGCCAGTGCTGTCTTACAGGCAGTGAGGAAGGAAGGGAAGGGTCTGAAATGTATGGTGGGATGGGAGACAAATGTAAGGATAGTGTTTGTCAGGTAAAGGAAGGGAAGGGTGGTAGAGGCAGGAACTAGTGAAGGTTTAGGCCTGGGGGATTGCAGGAGCATAGGATATATTGTAGGGAAAGTTCCCATCTGTGCAGTTCATCTCCTTACCACCTCCTCACCCCCACCACTAGTTGCTCTCGCTGGCCGTGTTGGGTTTGCACCACAGATAGGCCACAGCAGGTGGAAATGGTGGTCGTGTCTGTGTGAGTATGTGTATGTTTGTGTCTCTAACCAATGAAGTATATGATATGATAACAGTCAAAATCTGTTGATGAGTAAGCAACCTATCCTTCTCAAAAATATTGTTGAATCCTTCCTGGAATTTCCATGGTTTAATAATGATATCTTATATCCTTGCATTGCATTCATTAACTAATTTTCCATATTCAGTAGTTCCTATTAAGGACAAGCATCTAGGCTGTAAAAGGAGTTAAGTTATATTTTTTTAAAGCCACCAAAATTAAAGGAAGTTAATTTGCACACTTTATTAACAACAACCTTTCACATTACTGCTTAACATCATTTGTACTTAGACCAGTAAAATTTTATTTAGTAAATTGTAGTGAAAGCTATCACTTTCAAAACAGCTGCTGCTTTGCAACTTCCTCAGTTATATTAATGAGATGCTACTTATATTCTACAAGTTCCATTAGAGAATGCAGCTCTACTCGAACCACATACAGGGCCTACAGAAATAAAATGATCAAATTTTATTGCAGATATTACCCATTAAATAGAATCTTAACTCATTTTCCCACTACTCTTTCTATAAATTCTCCGAGGATATAGATTCTGAATCAGAGAATTTTGAAATGTTAATTATAAAAGATTACTACTAGAAAATAATTACGTACATAGCTGTCTGGCTCCATAGCTGACTGATCAAAGTTGTTGACTGCCATGTGGATGATCTTGATTAAATTGCCAGAAATGCCCACAGTTAATTCTCAGAGGAACTATTGGTACAGGGTGCACTTACTTCAATATGTCAAATGGCAAGCTCATGGGTTCAGTAGAAATGAATTGACATAATGCAATGTTTGCAAAATGGCTGGTTAAAACAGTGTGCTGACTAAATGGTGGCCAGGCTACATCTCTTGGGCCTTCATGACCTCGTAAGGAGCTTGTTTCTTGCTTACACACTACAGTAATATTTCTGTGGCTAAAATCAGTACATCTGAAAACATCAAAAGACAGTACCAAATAACAATAAACATCTATAGATACATTTTACAAAAATTCAAACATACATTCACACTATCACTCAGACATAATTTATGCACTCACGACCACCATTTCTGGCTGCTCAGGCACAGCATCTTTTGTGATTTTTGCATTTTTGCCAGCCTAAGGAGTACTTGATGAAAGTTTCAGAATTGCAGCTGGATAATCTTGACCTCCTGGCACAATAGTTTGGCTGCCAATCATTCAGCCATCTTCTGGTGAGTGTCAGCCACTAAAGATTGTTGCTTCATGTTGACACCTTTATAGTAAAAGCTGCCACTGAGACACATGCACAAAAGCGGCCACTGCATTAGTGCCCTCTTCCAAATTTTGTGCCCTCTATGTATGCACATTTAAATGTGGGATGCAGGCACATGTGCAAAGGTTAAACTACATGTCCATTCTCTATTGGAACACACACTACAACTCATATGTCAAATCACAATTTTATTTATTTGTTGTTTTTTGTTTGTTCATCTTATGAATAAAATGTTTTCTCTCTGAAGATATTAAGGAGATCACTGGGGCCCAAGTCTTGTCTAGTTGAAAACCGACTTCACAATTAATAAGATCATGTGCCAAGCACATTTCCACAGATTATTTAATCAATTAATCCCAAAAGGATCTCATCATAGCCTAGATTTCTGTGGCAGAATAATCTGTGGACATCAACATACCTTATCATTAAAAAGAAAGAAACATGGCCACCCACAACATCAAGAGGATAAGGAGCTTCTCAGATCCAGGGAATTTCTTCAATATGTTTCTAACTTTTGTCAAAATTAGGCAGGATCATAGGAAAATATCAAGTGAAAGTAATATTCCAGTCAGCTACAAAGATTAGTGCTCTTCTCAGTTCACTTAAGGATGATTTTGAATTGCATAAGGTTGGAATCTACAGAGTATCCTGCAAGTGTGGCAAAGCCTACATTGTACAGACAATGTGCACAGTGCATGAAAGGTAAGTGGAACATGGTCGTCACACCCGTCTTTCACAGTCCAATAAGTTAGCCATTTGATTTGATTTGATTTTCTCAGGGAAGCCAAAACAGTCTTGGTCCAACCTGCCACTGCCCACACCAAAGCTAAGTTTATTGTGCGGTATCACTCCCTGTGTATCTAGTAAAGCCAGTGCAAGGGGTCCCTTTACCAGTTCTTTATTAGACACAATTTCTTCGGGTCTGGTTGTCCCAAATGTTCTGTGCCTTTTACTCTCCAATGCAATGCATTCGAAGATTAGATGTGATGCAGTTTCATTACCATCATCACAGATCCTACATTTAGAGTCCTCTTCTGTTATTCCCATTGTATGTAGGTGTTTTTTGAAATTCCCATGGCCTGTCAGCAATCCAACCATGATCCTAATCTCTCTCCTGATCAGGCCCAATATTGCAGAGCTTCTTTTAAAACATGGCTTTGGCATCATTACCTTGCCATGTTTTTGTTGACAGACTTTGGTCCAATATTCTACGTGCTGTCTTCTGAGCCAGTTACATAGCTCCAGTTTGATCATTGCCTTAGTGATTGTCAGGACTGGTTCCAGTCCAATAAATGGAGTCTCTGCCCCCATCCTGGGTAATCTGTCGACATGTTCGTTGCCAGTGATCCCCGAGTGGCCAGGGACCCACAATAGGTTTACCCTATTGCTTTCCCCTAGCTGCACCAGAACCCTGTGACATTCTGCAACAATTTTAGACCTTGTTGCAGGAGCTGCCAGTGCTCTCAGGGCTGCCTGGCTGTCTGAATAGATATAGATGCTACGGTCTTTGTAGCACCTGCGCAAATTCTCTTCCATGCACGCCCTGATGGCAGTGATTTCGGCCTGGAATACTGAGGCCAGTTTCCCTAGAGAGATGACGTTCTCTAGTCTTGGCTGCACCCTGTATACCCCGGCCCCAACGCCTTGGTCCGGTTTTGACCTGTCAGTGAACCAGACAATATCCCCCGTACGGTGTCGAACTATTTCCTCCCACTGCTCCCTACTTCCAATTGTTATATTGAAAGGCTTTTTGAAGCAGTATGGGGTTATAATATAGTCGGCTGGTATTTCCCCAACCTTTCCTATATTTACCTCACTCACTATTTTAGTGTTTGAAGTTAGCCATAGCTGACCTTTGTATTTCCACATGACATTGTATGGATTAGTCTGCCGCAAAAATGTTGGCTATGATAAGATTTTTTTGGGATTCACTGATCAAAGTCTCTGTGGAAATACACTTGACATAAGATCTAATTAATTGTGACAGTGGTTTTTAACTGGACAAAGCTTGGGCCCCAGTAATCTCTTTAACATCTTCAGAGAGGAAACATTTTACACTTATAAACATAACAAGTAGCAGTTAAAAAAAAAATACTTTACATATGAGTTTTAGTGTGCATTCTGACTGAGGTTGGACATGTAGTTTCACCTATAAGCATGCTTATGTGTGCCACATTTAGATGTGTATATGTAGAGGGCATGAAATTCAACTAAGGGCACTCATGTATAACAGACACCTTTGCATGTATCTCCACACCAACTTTCACTATAAGGGTGTCACCATGAATTAGCAATCTCCATTGGCTGAGACTCACCTGAACATGGCTCAACAATTGGCAAGCAAAATATCATGCCAGGAGATCAACATTATCTGGCTGCTTGTAATCTTCTTGGGTTTGCAGCCGGATATTGAAGTCAACTTGACACAATATTTCAGCGGCGCAACTGCCCGCCATCCTCAGGTGAACTTGCTGATAGACAATCTCACCGGAACTGAGTTCCCAGTGCAATCGGGCGGCTCCTTTATACACCGAGGAAGACCCATAGCGCATGCGCATGAAGTGACAGTAACTGCCCTATGGCGCACAAGACATACAGCGCTCCGGTGGTAGAATCTAGCGAAATCGATTATTGATGATAAAGAAAATTATTATTCAGATTTCTGAAGTACCAACCATTGATTTTAAACATCTGATAACACAGGGTTCCAGGATTTACTAATAAGGTAGCCTTTGTCTCTGTTAACCAGATTGTCAGATAATCGAATCTCTGTGGATTCCTTTAAGACACAGTCCCAGTAACGAGATGCTGAAGCAACCATGTGAGTTTTGTTGTATAACATTCTATGTCCCTCATCGAGACAATGCTCAGCTACTGCTGACTTCTCGGACTGGAGCAAACGTGTGTGGCGTTGATGTTCAATACATCTGTCCTGAATGGTACGGATAGTCTGACCAATATATGTTTTCCCACATTGACAGGGAATCTTATATACCCCGGGCATCCTCAGACCCAAATCATCCTTCACAGATCCGAGAAGTGCTCTCGTCTTTACTGGCGGACGAAAAATACTCTTAATGTCACGCTTTTTTAAAATTCTTCCTATCTTTGATGAAAAACTCCTGGCAAAAGGTAGGAAAGCAACTGATTTGTGGGTCTCATTTAATGGTTCAGGTGAAGGACCAAACTGTAAAGCACAGCGGATCTGCTTATCTGTGTAGCCATTCTCTTTAAACACAACTTTGAGATGATCTAGTTCTTGCGCCAAACTTCCTGCATCAGAAATGGCGTAAGCTCTTCTAGCTAATGTCCGAAGAACGCCAGTACGTTGGACCGGAGGATGACAACTCGAGGCATGCAGATAGCGGTCCGTGTGCGTAGGTTTTCGATAAACATTATGTCCCAGTTTCCCATCATCTCTTCTGTAAACCAGAACATCAAGAAACGGAAGCTTCCCCTCCTTCTCAACTTCCATTGTGAACCTGATGTTGGGATGCATGCAATTAAAATGATACAAAAGGCGGTTGAGAGCTTCTTCCCCATGAGGCCACACCATAAAAGTATCATCAAAGTACCTCCAAAAACAAGTTGGCTTAAGAGCCGCCGTCTTCAATGCCATATCTTCGAAGTCCTCCATAAAAAGATTGGCTACTATGGGGGATAATGGACTCCCCATAGCAACACCGTTAGTTTGTTCATAAAATTTGTCATTAAATAAAAAGTACGTCGATGTAAGTACATGGCGACATGGTCACATCAGAAACCTCTTCGGGGAGGAGATGGTTGAATCTGTGGGAAAACTGGATAAACTTCGCAAGAAGAAGGGTAAGCTGCTGAGCGCTCTTGCTTTTTTATTGAGATGTCGTAATGAAAGTATCATACCGAAGTTTGCCAAGTTTGTGCATTATATTGATACGAAAGTGGCCAATAACATCAAAAAACGTGCTAGTCGCATTCGTTTTACTCAAAGACAATTGGATCTTGTATCCAAGGATTTATTTTATTTAGATCTAGAGGTATCTTCACGACTGTCGGCTGTATCCTGGGAATGGGTTGACAGCTCTTCGTGGGCTATGTCAGACTGGGAGCATAGAAGCTCAGTCAGTAAGCAGTCTTCCAAATTTCAACGGCTTTCGTGGCCTTCGATATCGCATAACACCAATCAAAGAACTGTTATTAATTTCACCGATAAAGAATTGGACGACGCCATGCTGTCGGTATTGGAAAAAGGCTTGAACTTTGCCCCCACACCCAAGAATGTTCCACTTACTGAGTTTATTTGTTCTGTCGAACAAGCAGTGTCCAAAATACCTGGGGATCAGGCGAGAAGATTACAAACAGTTATTACGCCAGGAAAAACTTTGTGGTCACATTATCTGGCTGCAATCCCAAAACTTCATTGAGAACTAGCATCTTGACAGTGAGTGAGGAGAAAAGGAAAGAGGAGGATTAGGGTTTAACATCCCTTCCACAATGTGGTCATTAGAATCAAAACTCTGGTTTGGACTGCTTGGAAGGAAAATGGCCAAGCACTTTCAAAGAAACTGTTCCGACATCTGAGTGGAATGAAAGCTAAATCTGGATGATTGAAGGTGAATTGGAACCACTGTGTTCCCAAATCCACTGCACCACCTTGCTTAGTGTGAGTGAGTGAGGCAGGGAGGAAAGTGAAGGGGAAAGGATGCTGGGCAAGGGTGGGAATGCAACTTTACATGCTGTGTGGTGGAATGTAAATTCTCTGATATGTAGTAATGTGAGATGCAACTTGGAATGCAACAATGGAAAGAAGGAAAAAGGGGGATGAAAAGGGGAAGGTGTGTGTGTGTGTGTGTGTGTGTGTGTGTGTGTGTGTGTGTGTGTGTGTGTGTGTGTCTGTGAAAAATTAAATAAATTTAAAGAAATATTAAAAATAAAAGAATACAAAAATAGGTGGTTCACAATTGAAAGAGTGACAAGAATTGCAAAACACAATTATCCTAGATTAAGGCCAGGATGGTTTGGGATCATAAAATGTGTGCATTTCAGAAGACCTGGTGGTGTAAGAGAGGATCCAGATTGTCTGGATTGTATAGCAGTGGTTGAAATCAACCATGTTGTGCTCAGCAGCGTGCTGTGCTATAGGGCGGCCCATCTTGCTTTTGAAGTTTGACAGTGAAGTTTGACAGTGGCCGTTCATCCTTATGGACAGCTGGTTGGTAGTCATATCAATGTTAAAGGCTGTGCAATGATTGCAGCAGAGTTGGTAAATCACTTGGCTGCTTTCACAGGTAAGCCTGGCCTCTGATGAGGTAGGTAAGCTTATTATGGGACCTGAATATAAGTGTTCAGTGGGTGGATTCAGCAGGTCTTGCATTGGGATCTTACACAGCAACATGATCTGCGTGGTAAGGGGTTGGGATAGGGATTGGTGTAGGCATAGACTAGGGTGTTGTGGAGGTTGGGTGGGCAATGGAACCACTTTATGCAGTAGTCAGAAGAATCTTGGAAATGATTTTTCTCATTTCTGAGCATGATTACAGAAAAACAAAGCCCTGACAAAGAATGTGGTTCAGTTTGTTTTGTTTTGGGTGATAGTGGGTTACAAGAGAAGCACTCCTCTGCAGCTGATTATTGGGGTAGCAGGAGGATTGGTGGTGTGTGGGGACATGACAAGGGAAGTATTTTTGTCTGGAGTAAAATGCCTGCCTTTGTGAGGCCAGCATTTAATGTTCATGGGTGGCACAGCTGTATGGGAGGGAATTTTTGATGTGGCCCACCCAACCTCCACAACATGCTACTCCCTTCTATGTGACTTCAAACTGCTTACCATGGGGATCATATCTGTATGGAAGATTCCAATGCAATACCTTCCCAGACCACCCACTTAGCACTTCCTATTCCAGTCCCATCACAGGCCTATCCTACCCCAGCAAAGGCCAAGTTACCTGTGAAAGTAGCTTGTCATTTACCAACTCTGATGAAATTTCTACATTGGTCTGATTATCAACTAGCTGTCCATCAATATGAATGTCCACTGTCAAACTGTGGTCAAAAGCAAGAGGGACCACTCTGTGGTGTAGCTTAGTGCTAAACACAGTATGCTTTATTTCAATGGCTGAGCCAACTGGATCCTCCCTTCCACCACCAGCTCTTCTGAGTACTTAGATAGGAGTTGCAACTACACCAAATATTATGGTCCTTGACCTCAACCTACCTGCTTCCACTCCATGTCTCTCTTCCAACAGTGTGCTATTGAGTTTACACACACATACATCCCCATTTTTGGTCTCCTACCCTTCCCGTCTACTGCATTTCAAGCTGCATCTCAGGTTCCCACCTATCAAAATATACACTTTGCTATGCAGTATGAAATGTTCTATCCCCAACCACAGTTGGCACCCTTCTCCATCCCTTCCTCATTCAATGTCAAGATGATAGTTATACCAGAGCTACCAGAGATGGTGTTTATGTGTGCATGATTATGATTGTGTGAAGGCATATGGTGTTTTCTTTTATTTATTTATTTATTATGAAGGCTGTGACCAAAAATTTAAAGTTGTGTGAATATGATTCTCTATTCTATGTGCCTGTTTGCAGCTCAATGATTGTCTTTCTGTTGAGTTGCTATCTATTCTCCATTATTGACATTAAAATACAAAATTGCCATGAGTCTTCTGACAGAATGTGAGGTGCAGTGTTTAGCATCGCAAATCCCCAGTTAAAATGCCACTACTGGCAGAAAAATATTTATTTCTTTGTATTTACTATTTCCAGAATGTTCTACATGTTTCTTATGATTCATGTACTTGTAATTTCCAGAAAATTCTTTCTATGTATAAATAGTGGAGCACTCCAATCAGGAGGCAGTTTGTACTGAGTGTTAGCAATAAACTTGTTCCAAATGTAATGTGTCATGCCTATTAATGACCAACCTTCGAATTCTGGACCACCTGCAGTTTTCAATGTCACACTTTCTAGTGGAGGCGCTGGGTATCCTACAATACATTTGCATCATCGTGGTTCTCATTAGGCAGTGTAAGAGCTGTACCTACACCGACAAGAATCAGAATACAAAGGGTATATTGACTATCTCTGTCCAAAGGTCCATGTCATCAAAAGACTCATGGATATGAAAACAGCGGTTAGCCAGCAGCACATCAGACACCCACCGGTTTTCTCTGAAGATGCTGGACAGGACCCAAACAAATGGCTGAAAGGATTTGACTGAGCCACAAAATATGATAGGTGGGACCACATTATATACTTGGCAGACATATATTTCTACCTGGATGTGACAATCCAGCAGTGGTTTGAAAATAACAAGGACAAGCTTGACAGCTTGAAAAAAATTCCAGACAGAACTTAATAAGACATTTGGAGACCACCAACAACAAGCCCATTTATCGGAAGAGCAACTGAAGAACAGGGCCCAACAAAATGATGAGTCAACACAGTTGCATATACAGAGTGTTTTGGTCCTATGTCAAGTAGTTAACCCGGATATGACTGAGGTCAATAAAATTTCACACCTGATGAAGGGTATTGTAGAAGACATTTTAAAAGACATTTCAATGACACAAGAGTTTATCCAATGGTGTCAGAAAACTGGAGACCTGCAACAGAGGAGGGTTGGACGAAAGGAGTATTACAGACTCCCAAATGTAGTCCCTATGGGCATTGTGGAAGACGAAAATGATTTTGCTTCTCTCATATGACAAATTGAAAGAGAATAATTACAACAGTTTATGGCAGCTGGGACTCTTGGACCTAGCGAGCACCAGATCATGCCCATAGTTGTCGGTCTTGCATGTCATGAGGGAGCTGACACTGCTGAGGAAGTATTTCAAACATTAGCACCTGTCAGCCCCGCCAGTCACATCTGATTTGAAGTATGGGCTCACCCTACTATGACGTATACTGCAGCCACCAAATGGCAGCCTAGGAACTGACTGACATGGCCACATCCAAATCCTCCGGCAACTATGATGCCGCACAGGGGGACAGATATCTGGAGGACAGAAGACAACACGCCATTGTGTTTTCACTGTGGGCTTCCTGGACGTGTTGTACAATACTGTAGGGAGATAAGATGAGTATTTGACAATTATTATGCCGCAAGATGCCAACCATCGGGGCAGTCCTTTCAATGGCAGTCAACTGCAGACGATTCCTGTCAACCTATGGGGTGAAGCCCATTGCCGTATCCTGTACATAGTTGCTCTCCAACATGCCCCCACCCTTCGCCATCACCTTATAGAGATACCAGCCACTCACCTAGCTGCCATATTCAGGAAAACTAGGCAATGTGACCATCTACAGAGGTGAGGCCACCACAGATGAAAATCATCCATGGACGACAGTCACTAAGATGTCAGAAAATATCATCATCGATGACCAACCTGTCCAGGATCTAGTCGATTCAGGAGATTCAATCTCTGTATTGTCAAATGACTGCCACCAAAAACTAAAGAAGATAATGTTCTGTGATTGAAGAGAAACTGTGCTGAAGGTCGCAAATGGAAAATACTGTCACATTGAAATGGAAGCAGGGTTGACTTTGAAGGCAAGGTTGTCAACTGAACACAGCACTTTCACTGAAAGCAGTTTTATTGCAAACTGAACTTACACGCTGCACTGACTGCCTCTCGGGCAGAGTGCTCTGCTATTTATACAAAGACAGATTGTACCAGAAATTAGAAGAATAGTTTACATAAGAAACAAGTAGAAATTACAAGTGAACATAAAAAACATGTAGAACATTCTGGAAATGTTAATTACAAAGAAATAAATTTTTGCCAGTGGACACAATTGAACTGGCGACCTTCAGCACCACAATTGGTGATGCTATCCCTTGCACCATGCCAGCAGTCGGTTAATGTGGGCATCTCAGTGACCTGCTGTTAGGTTCCCTTTGAAGCTAGCTGCAATGTCCTGAATCTTGATCTTGTCATGGGTCCTTTGTATGGCAGTTCTGGAGAATCCTTTCCTTCTGCACGATTATCAACAACAGACGTTCCTGTTGTGGCTTCATCAGTATCATTACCGTTCTTAAAGTCCTTGAACAAGAAGCCATTTTCACCTATCTGCTCTCCAGGATCATAGTAAGGCTTCATATGGAGGATATGAACAATGTCTCTTCGTTTCTGTCATTTCGACGATGGCTTATAATCCTCAAATTCAGATGTGACGTCTGACAGGCAGCGTATGACACAATACAGACCAAAGGATCACTTCAGTAACTTTTCTGACAGTCCAACTTTCCGTACATTGGTAAAAATCCATACCAGATCTCCAGGGCTGTACAAAACAGGTCGGTGCTTGTCATTATACCGCTGACGGTCCTTCTCCTGGGCATCCAGTGTCCATATGCGAGCCAGCTGTCTTGCTTCTTAGACCCTGGTAATGAGCTGTTTCACATAGTCATCCTGAGTGTCGTCCGCTGGAATGGGAACAGTGTCTCCATTGTCGTCTCAGCTTCACGGCCATGGAGCAGGAAAAACAGCATGAAGCCTGTGGTATCTTGTCTTGCTGTATTATAAGCAAATTTCATGACTGGCAGTATTGTATCCCAATCCTTCTGCTTAACACCAACGTACATCGACAGCATATCTGCTAATGTCTTGTTAAAACGTACTGTAAGACCATTTGTCTGAGGATGGTATGCAGTTGTCATTCTGTGGACAATGTTGCAATGTGACATTACCTCTGATACTAGTTTTGACTGGAATACTTTTCCACGATCAGATATCATCACACGTGGTGCTCCATGCTTCAAAATAATGTCTTCTACAATGAATTTTGCGATCTCTGGAGTTTCTGCAGTCATCACACGTTTCGTGACAGTGTAGCATGTGAGGTAGTCAGTGCAGACTATTATCCATTGGTTACCAATGTAGACTTGGGGAACCTCCCTAAAAAGATCGATCCCAACTCGGTGGAATGGAGCTGCTGCAGGTGGAATTGGTACAAGATGCCTGGAGGTAATTGCAGCACATGCTTCCGTCGCTGGCACTCTTTACAGTGACTCAAATAGTGCTTGACAGATCGGTAGAGACCTTTCCAGTAATACCTGCATCTCATTCTGTCTAGAGTCTTCACGAATCCCAGATGCCTGGATAAAAAATGTTCAAATGTTTGTAAATCTATCAGACCAAACTGCGTGGTCATCAGTCCGTAGCTTACAAACTACTTAAACCTAGGTAAACTAACCTATGGACAAACACACACACCCATGCACCAGGGAGGACTCGAACCTCCACTGCGAGCAACCGTGCGCTCTGCAGCGAGGTGCTTTAGACCACTCGGCTACTCCACCGCAGCGATGACTGGATATTGGAGTATCATGGAAATACTTCAGAATAGCTGGCTGGGGTTGAGCTGCAATGACCAGTAGCTATTTGGGGCCCAGTGGATCTTCTTGCTCTTGTACAATGACCCATTTACAAGTTGGAACTCTCCATTGGTCGGTTCTCCTTTCTCCAAGGCCTCTATGATTTTTAGTAGTCCTGGCTCTTCCGTCAGTTCAGCTGTAAGGTCACCTAATTCAGTGAGGGTTGAAATTTCATTCATGCTGTTGTGTTCCACTAATGGATTCCTCGAAAGGCAGTCGGCATCCTTGTGCTTGGACCCGTTCTTGAATATCACTGTAATGTCGTACTCTTAGAGTCTTAGTGCCCATCTTGCTAGTCGACCTGATGGATCCCTCAAACTAGTCAGCCAACACAAAGAATGGTGGGGTTTGTCATGACGGGGAATGGTTTGCCGAATAAATATGGCTGGAACTTGTTGATAGCTCAGATAACTGCAAGACATTCTTTCTCAGTTGTAGAGTAGTTTATCTCAGACTTTGAGAGTACTCTTGATGCATAAGCTACACTTTTTAAGCACCTTCCTGAACTTGTACAGGCACTGCACCAATCCCATAACCACTGGCGTCTGTGTGAAGTTAAGTTTCAGCATTCTCGTCGTACAAGGCTAGAACTGGTGCGAATGTTAGAGCATTCTTTAAGTGCCTGGAAAGCTCTTTCTTTTGTCTCATCCCAGTAAAACTTGGCGTGTCCGTGCAGAAGTTCTTGCAACGGACGTGCCTTGTTACAAAATCATTTTATGAAATGTTGGTAGTATGAGCACAGCCCAAGGGAACCTCTCACATCACGAATGTGCTGAGGAGTTGGAAATTCTGAGGCTGCCCTTACTTTATCTGGATCAGAACGGCTTTTACGTTGCCTAATCAGAGCCATGGTGATGCAGCTGTTGCACAGTATACCCAGCGCCTCCACCAAACAATGTCGCATTGAAATGGAAGTAGGCTCGACTTCGAAGCCAAGGTTGTCAACTGAACATAGCACTTACACTGAAAGCAGGTTTATTGTGAACTGAAACATACACGCAGCACTGACTGCCTCTTGGGCAGAGTGTTCTGCTATTTACACACAGACAGAATGTACCAGAAATTAGAACAGCAGTTAACATAAGAAACAAGTAAAAATTACAAGTGATTATAAGAAACACGTAGAACATTCTGGAAATGTTAATTACAAAGAAATAAATTTTTGCCTGTGGACGAAATTGAACTGGTGACCTTCAGCACCGCAATCAGTGATGCTATCCCTTGTGCCACGCCGTCAGTTGGTTAATGTGGGGTCTAGCAGCAATACGTCCTGCCAGCAGGAACATGTGTCCTGCAACAACAGGATGCAGCTGTTTGAATTTGTCGTTTAAGCAGAATGTAGCCATAATGCCATCCTCAGATGGGACTTCCTTCAGGCATCCCAGGTTGTCAATGACTGTGGAAGATCTAAGCTACAAATTGAGGAAGTGGTTACATTGAGTACACATTACATGAACTCCCCTGGGAGGTTGTCTGTTGTCAATAATGTTGAGATCCCACCATTAACAATGACAAGAGTTCCAGTCTGCAGCAGAATGACCGGCTGAACTGTGAAGTGCTTGTCGATTGCAGAAGGCTAATCAGTATAACAAAAGAAATCTACACACCAGTGGCTATCATAAACATTACAGGTGGTCGAGGAGAACTTTGGCTCACTAATTTTCATGAGAAAACACAACTAATTCCTAAAGGAATGTGTATTGGAACAGCTGAACCAGCCCAGGATAGTTAGCTCAATGCCATCGATGAGGTCTTGTGCTCTGCTGATACTGCTAAACAACGCACTAGAGGAAACTACTATGGAATTGCATATAGAGCCCGGTCTGACCCAGAAACAATGTCAGCAGGTGTTAACCATACCAAATCAATTTTCAGGTGTATTCCAGGCTAGGCAGGAGAAGAGCTCATGATAAAACAACATATCAATACTGGGGATCATCCGCCAATTAGCCAGCATTAGTACAGAGTGTCGCCAACTGTATATATGACGAGAATGCAAAAACCGAACTTCACCCAGACACTAGCAGTTATGGTATTGGTGCAGTGCTTGTACAGATTTGGGAAGGTGCTGAAAAGGTGATAGCCTGTGCATCAAGAGTTCTCTCAAAGTCTGAGATAAACTACACTACAACCAAAAAGAAGGGTCTCACCATTATCTGGGCTATTAACAAGTTCCAGCCGTATTTTTTCAGTAAACCATTTACTGTTGTGACAGACCACCATTCTTTACGTTAGCTGACCAATTTGAAGAATCCATCAGGTCAACTAGCAAGATGGGCGCTAAAACTCCAAGAGAACGATGTCACAGTGGTACTCAAAAACGGGCTCAAACACAAGGACACCAACTGCCTTTTTGGGAATCCATTAGCCAAACTCACCAGAATGGATGAAATTTCAGCCCTCACTATGTGAAGAGACATTACAGTTGAAGAGAGGAAAGATCCAGCATTATTACAAACCATAGAGGCCTAGGAGAAAGGAGAACTGATCAAAGGAGAGTTTCAACTGATAAATGGGACTTTGTATAAGAGCAACTATGATACACTGGGCCCCATATGGCTACCTGTTGTTCCAGCTCATCTCTGGCCAGCTATTCTCAAGTATTTCCACAATTCTCCAATATCTGGTCATTTGGGTTTTGTGAAGACCCTGGACAGAATCAGATGTAGATATTACTGGCAAGGTCTCTACAGATCTATCAAGCACTATGTGAGTCATTGTAAGGAGTGCCAGAGATGGAAGCATGTGCCATAATTACTGATAGGTCATCTGGAACCAATTCCACCTGCAGCAGGTCCATTGCACCGGATTGAAATCAACCTTTTAGGTAGGTGCCCGAAGTCAACAACCGGTAACCGATGGATAATAGTCTGTAGTGATGGCACTAGGATTGGAATCAACCTTTTAGGTAAGTTAACAGAGTCACCAACCAGTAACCGATGGATAATAGTCTGCAGTGGCGGCACTAGGTGTTGGCGACGTCAGCAACCGCCGACAGCCTCGTATCTGTGGGGCCTCGCAAAATATTGTTAAAATTTTAGTTTTTCTTTCCTTTATTTTATATTTAAGGTTTAACGGCACTTTTTAACTGCTAAGTTATGTAGCGACGACCTACATCTAACTTACACTAACTTAACCAAAGGACGAACACAACATCCGTACCCAAGGATACGATTCTCTATTTTAATTTGTGTTTGTTTATTGTAATTTTTGTCATTGCAATAATACTTGTATATTAAATTAATAAAATTTTAGTATAATGATTTTTGATATATATTTCAGCTCATTTTATTTTACATTTTCTTCGTTACTGAAAAAATGAGAGGGACCTCGCAAAGACGAGTTTGCTGACGCTCAGTTTTCGTCTAGCGCCACCACTGATACCTGTGCCAACTGCAGAAGCTCCAAATATCTCAAATTTCATAGTAGAAGACATTATTTTGAAGTATGGTGCACCACATGTGATTATATCCGATTGAGGAATAGTATTCATGTCAAAACTAGTATCAGAGGTAATGTCACATTGTGACATTGTCCACAGAATAACAACTGTCTACTATTCTCAGACAAATGGTCTTACATAACATTTTAACAAGACG
Source organism: Locusta migratoria (assembly GCA_026315105.1). Lineage (NCBI taxonomy): Eukaryota > Metazoa > Arthropoda > Insecta > Orthoptera > Acrididae > Locusta > Locusta migratoria. Next base: position 359,296,917 of record CM048747.1, read on the forward strand.
TTAGCAGATATGCTATTGATTTATGTCGATGTTGAGCAGGAGGTTTGGGATACAAAACTGACTGAGTCGTGCCAGCTCGAGGAGACGTGGCTTGCTAGTTTAGTAGATTCACCACCAGCAACGGCACTTAGTACCCAGTGGCCATATTGAAAACCATTCTATGCAAGTTGATGTAAGTTATCATGGGGAGCTTGCTTTGAAAACAGCTGCCGTCTAGTTGTGGTGCACCTGTTTTGGTATTATTCAGTGTGTGCTCTGTTTTTTCATCTTCTCCTATGGAGTACATCATGGTGACATCCAACTAGTGTATTCATCATTGGAAGACAAAATTGGTTATTTGAGTCATTGCGGAGCAGTACGCTGAGTTATGGCATCAATGACTTTAAGTTGATTATTTCTACCATTTTGATGTGTGCATTCCCACTCCTCTTAGTGTGAGGTGCAAGGTACTGTTTCCCTGCAGCTGGTTAATGATACGATTCTGTTGTTGGTGTCAAGTGATCTGCTTTGTTCCATCTTCCCTTAAAGATTTGATTTTATATATGTGTGTTCGTCGGTTTGACTAATCCTCGTAATCAAACCCCAGCGGTTACTTTGGTCTAATGTCCGTGTGTCATATGTGTTATTGATCATGAAATTTGCATTCCCATTCCCCATGGGTCTGTACTAATTCTCTTTGAATAAATATATTTAAAATTACTATTGCTTACATTGCTAAGTGCATCTGGAGTATTTATTTGGTGAGTGGCCATTTGTTACTCCATTGCCTTGCCTGGGGAGCAAGTGTTCTATATTGGTAGGGCCTACTCCTTCCACTACTAGTTACTGCTGCCCGTGGATGTATTTGTGCAGTTTATCTTCTGATTACAGATTACTCCTTCCCTTCATTTCCCTTTCATTCGTAGCTGTGGTCACTAACCAACATAAGTTTATCTGTTGCTGCCATTCCTGTTCCAAGGATATTTGTCAATTGTAAATCTGTTTTGAGCATCATCAGTGAGACTTATTTCTCGTATTTATTGACTGCTTGTCTAAGTTAACCTGTTTATGTCAGCTGATTGATTGGAACTTTTCTCTCTCAAGTTTTTAAATTGTAACTTATTTTTAAATTGTTGTCTGTGGTGTCACCTAAAGGTTATGGCAATCAGTTTAACTACTGTCATGAACTGTTTGTTAATGAGTTTGCACCTTTTGAGTTTACCCATCATATTCATGAGATTGTCTAAGTGCACATTATTGTTAATAACTTTATGCTTAATTAGATTTGTTGCAATGTGGCATTATGCAATAAGTTAGAAGTTGGTGCTCTTTGGAATTTAATTTTTAGTGTGGCTAGTTCATTGGCACCATTACCGCCTCAGGTAATGTCAGTCAAATATTCTAATAAGTTGTTAAATATAAAATTGGTGCATTAACAGTCAAGCTTATGTCTTGTATTTCTTGACTGCTTGTCCAATTTAACTTGCTTATGTTACCTGATTAATTGGAGACTCACTCTCTCTCAATTTTTTTTAATGTGTATTATTTTAAATTGTTTATTTGTGGTTACTTAAAAGGTTTGGTAACTGGTTTAAATGTTGTGGCGAACTGCTTATTAATGACCTTGTCCTTACACAAGTTTGTTGTTATATTTATGGGGCATTATCTAAGTGCACATTATTGTTAATAACTTTGTGTTTGATTAGATTTATTGCATGGTGACACTACCCAGTCAGTGTGAAACTTGCACATTTTGAAATTAAGTTTAATTGTAACTTATTCTACCGCTAGCTGCAATTTCTTACCTGTGGACTACCTACTTAATTATGACTTTATGCTTTGTGTGGTGGATCTTAATCTATAGTTTATTCTAACTGCCTTTTCTAATTATACTACCTGAAGTATTATGAATTATTTTCAAGGAAACTATATTGTCAGCTCTGTGCGAGTTTTCATCAAGTCAGCCTTGTTGTTTGAAAGAAAGATTTTGTAATCACAAGTAATAATTATCTCTGATACCAGCCCTTTCATCCTCCCGCCTCCAATTTTCATCATATTGAATTTACTTACAATACAGCAAGGCAAGACACCACAGGCTTCACACTG